>CM052447.1:1180044-1198442 GCA_028533085.1 Varecia variegata | reverse complement strand
GCAACCTCACACTCCTGGGCTCAAGTGATCCTCCTGCCTCAGTCTCCCGAGTAGCTGGGCCTACAAGCCCGCGCCACCATGCATGGCTAATTTTTTTCTATTTTTAGTCAAACCAGCTAATTTTTTCTGTTTTTAGTAGAGACAGGATCTTGCTCTTGCTCAGGCTGGTCTCCAACTCATAACCTCAAGGGACCCTCCCACTCCGGCCTCCCAGAGTGCTAGGATTACAGGTGTGAGCCACCGCGCCTGCCCCGTCATAGGGTTTTGATCAGAGGAGTGACAGGATCTGACTGATATGCTAAAGGGATCACTCTGGCTGGTGTGTTGAATATATTGAAAGAGGAGGCTAAGGTGGAAACAGGGAGATGGGTTTGGCCATTGCAGTGACCCAGGCAAGCTGTGACAGTGGCTTGGACCAGGGCAGTAGGAGTGGGGGCCGTGAGAAGGAGTCAGGCTCTGGGTCTGTTTGAAGAGTTGCCGCTGGGTTTGTTGAGGTGCCTGTGAGAGAGAAGAGGGGTGCATTTGACTTTCACTTCCAGGGTAAACACTTGACATTTCCTTGCCGTCCTTCCATCTTTATTAGTCAATTGACTCTTTCAATTGTCTGTTTTTGTAAAATGTCTTGTGGGTTTATCACTGGCAAACGGGCAGCACAGCTCTCTGCTCTGTCATCCATGTGTGAACGAGTAGCAGGTGCGCAGTGACCGGTCACCAACAGCTTTGGAAGAACATGACATGGTTGGCCACGATCATGACGCACATTCGTTTAGGTGAGGGTTTGCAGTGAAGAGCTGACAGCATAGTTCATACTTCATGCAGTTACAGTTGGTGTATTGTCATCAAAATTCGAACTGTGTTGTTGGAGGACAAGTATTAGTAACTAAGCAATGGTGTGTTTGTTTCTGAGGGCTGCTGTGACAAATTTTCATAAGCTGGGTGTCTCAAAACAACAGAAATGTATATTCACGGTTCTGGGGGTCATCACTCCCAAATCAAGGGATGGGGGCAGGGTTGGCTCCTGGAGGATCTGAGGGAAATGTTCTGTGCCTCTCTCAGCTTCTGGTGGCCACTGTGGCAACCTCGCTGCAGTCTCTGTCTTCACGTGGCCTCCTCCCTGTGTCCCACCCCCCACCCCTGGGTCTCACAGGACAGGTTACTACTGGATTTAGGGCCCACTTGCTTTATCTAGGATGATCTCATCTCAAGATCTTTAACCTATCTGCAAAGACCATTTTTCCAAATTAGGTCTCATTCAGAGGTACCAGGGTTTAGGACTTGGACCTGTTTTGGGGAGGGGGCACTATTTGAGCCAATGCCATTTGCATTTCTGATACGCAAATGAAATTATGCATATCAGAACCATGCAAAGCAAGGGCTGCCTGTTTACCACAGTTTATCCATTTTCCTGTTGATGAATATCTGTGCTGTTTCCAAATTTTGGCTATCTGAATATTTTTTAGAGTTCCATTTTAACTACAGCTTTTTAACCTTACCTCTTTCTTAAAAAATGGTTTTTCTTGGGATCACAATATTACTACCACTTTATATAATGTCCTTCATTACCATCTTTTGTACTATAGATATAATACGTTTTATATTTACATACATTATAAAACCCACAAGATAATATATTTTTGCCTTAATAAGAGGAAAAATTTTTTATATTTACCCAGATATTTACTATTTCCATTGCATTTAATTTTCTTTTTATCAGAAATGGCTTTTTTCCATTCTTGAAGGATATTTTCATTGAATATATTGGTCTAATTGGTCTTCCTATTTCCACCTTTGCCTTTCTTTCAGGAAGTAGAATTCTGAGTTAACAGGGTTTTTTTCCTTCTTTCAGCTCTTTGCAAATGCCCTACAACAATAATCTGGCCACTGTAGTCTCTGATGAGAAGTCTGGTAATTCCAGTTGTAATGTGTCATTTTTCTCAAATTGCTTTCAAGATTTTCTCTTTATCTTGGTTTTCAGCATTTTGACATTTTGCTTTGAAATGGTCTTTTTTATGCTATACTTTCAGTATTCTTTGAATCTCTAAGTTTATGTCATTCACCAAATTTAGGGAAATTTTGGCCATTGTTTCATCAAATTTTTTTGTTTTTTTTTTTTTTCCTCCTCCTGGGATTCTAATCCCACATGTGATAGACTTTTTCTTTCTTTTTCTTTTTTTCTTTTTTGTAGAGATGGGGGTCTCACTATTTATTGCCTAGGCCGGTCTTGAACTCCCAGCCTCAAGCGAGCCTCCTGCCTCAGCCACCCAGCATGTTAGGATTACAGGAGTGAGCCACCACACCCCGCCCTGTGATAGACTTTTTGTTATTGTCCCTTGGGTCTCTGCAGCTGTGTTTATTTTTTTAAATCTTTTTTCCTTCTATTTGTCTTCTTGAATATAGTTGTAATAGCTGCTTTGAAATCCTTGCTGTCTTGAAGGTCTCTGTTGTCTTTAAGAATGGGTTACATTTTCCTGATTCTTCATGTCTAGTAATTTTAGATTTTCCTTGACATTGTAAATGTGACATTGTAGAGATTCTGGATTCTCTTAGATTTCATCTGTAAAGTATTGATGTGTTTAACAGGCAGGTAAATTGTTTGAACTCAAACTTGGGCAGCAGTTCAAATCTCAGTTCAGTTTTTGTATTCTTACCTGAGTTGCTTCGAGCCTGTGGCATTTACGTGTGGTTCAGGGGTGAGTCAGAGCTTTGGACAGAGTGTATATAGTCTTTACTCCTTCTCGGGCTCCTTTGTTTGAGGGCTTGCTTCCTCGCTTTCCAGTGGCTGTGATTACCTCGAACTCTTGTCTTTTGCTTCATCATACCAGAAAGACTGCATTTCCCATTGCAGTCCTAGCTACCTTGCTTGGTGCTGACTTTAGCCTGCTCTAAGCTAAAAGCTATTAATATCTTTTTTTTAAAAAAGGTAATTCATCCTCTGCCATTCTGTTCTTCCTTGTGTTTACTCCCTAAAAGAATCTTCCTGCTTTTGTTCATTCTCCAGTGCCTTCAGATCTTTTTGAAATATTTGTGTTTATAGTTATCCATAGGAGAGTCGGGTCTGGCAGAAGTCTACTTGCCCATACTGAAAGCGGAACCATATGTTACCTTTGTTAATGGTTCCTTTATGTTGCATATCAGTTACTAAGGTTTGATATTTTCCCATTTGACTTTTTCCTTCTGCAGTTTTACGTGTGTCCACAAGAGGGCAGGTGTGGCAAGGCAAAGTGCTCCCAGCTTGCAGAAAGGTGCTCTGCTGAAGAGTGGTCTGAAAACTCTCATGTTATTGCTGCTTGGGTCTTTCCTGGCTTTGCTTTCCTGTGAGGACTGTTTTTAAGCATTCCACAAACATTTACCGAGTGGGCCAGGCACTTGAGCTAAGCACCACTGAGGGGTGTAGCATAGAGATTGCTAAGGTAATTTCATGGGAAATTGCAAAAGGGCAGTTATGATACAGGTCTTCAGGTGACACATTCTTCATGTGGCCCAAGCCATCTGTCACAACAGAGAAAGCACTTGGATGCCCCTGGGGGTGTCGGGGTAGCAGTACAGGGACCCTGAGCCATGAAGCAGGGGAGGAGCCTCTCCACAGTGGGAGGGGACGGAAAGACATGAGCACAGAAGGGTTTTGTGCCAGGGGCAGTGGGAACAGTTCCTGGGGCTGAAATAGGTGTGTAGAAGGGTGTGGCAGGACCTACAGGGACAAAGACAGACTGGAATCTAAGGGGCCCTGAATCCCAGTGTGACCGTGGTCTCTAAGAACAGGTTAGGAAGCTGCCTCCGGTGCCGTGACAGGGTTGGAAAGTGGTGGGCGTGGGAGGAGACCAGCTGGGAAATGACCGTGGCAGGCAGCAGCACAGGATGGTGCCCCGATGTCCCTGACAGTGTGGGAACCAAAAGGGCAGGTAGATTTGGAAGTGATTTGTAAACAAGTAACACAGTTGAGTATGAGAGCTAACAGAGAGTCAGTAAATGGTAGGCTTTTGGCCTTGGTGACCAGCTATAGCTGGGGGAAGAAAAAGAACAACTATCGCAGCGGGCTAGAGAATAATTTTTTTTAACCTGATGAGCTCACTAAAGCAAGTGCCCAGGGATGCCCTAGAGTTGTCCAGTAGACTCTAGGAGAAATCTTGGCGTGGTCATTTGAGGTCTGCCGAGAATCTCGGGCCAGGTGGGCAGGAAGACGTCTCTACATCTGCTCTGCTTGAAGCCACTCCCCGCCCACCCATGCTCTCATCAGAACGGCCACCAGAGAGCTTTTCTTTATCCTGCCCTGAAGTCTGTCTCAGAACTGCACCACCGGTCTCCAGCCAGCCCCTTGTCTGAAGACAGTGCTGCTGGAGCTGGCGAGTCCCCCTGCCCCTTCCTTGTCGCCTACACACACTCCAGCTGCCTCGGCAGCGGCCTGCGCGCCTGCTGTGCTGTCTTCATTTCCACAACTCCCCTTCCTCGGTACTCCCAGATGGCCCTCTGGTTTCTTGGGCCTCTCTTCCGGATGAGCCAGATTTCATTCGAGCAAGAAGAAATGGGAATTCTTTGATTGTGAGTTTCCTCAGGAGCAGGGTTCTTAACATTAGGGGTCTGTGGGTAGAATTCAGAGATAGGGAAAAAATTTTGAACTTTCTAACTGTATTTTGTAGACCTATGTGTTTTATGCATTCAAAAACACTGTTCTGAGGCCCAGAGCACATGAAGAGTTAAGAAGCCCTACTCCAGAGAGTGGGGACAAAGGAAAATTGGAATGAGACTGTAGCTTTAGGCACCTGCTAAAATCCACTGCTTTCCCCGTGACTCTGAAGTCCCAGCATCCTGTAGTGACCTTTCCAGCACTGCTGGCCAGGAGGAAGGGAAACTTGCCTCGGTGGGACTTTGAGTGGAAACAAGTAGCCCAGTTTCAGCCCTGGGCACCCAGAGGAGTGACCAGGCCTGGCTTAGCCCTCTGCCTGCCGCGCTGGGAGGTGCAGGGGCTCCTGGGGCGCCTGCAGGCTCTACACTGCGCGTCCCCGGGCGGGTTCACATCCTGTGTGGGGCTGCACACCACTGGGGATATTATCTGGCTTGGAACTCAGAATCCCAGCTGTGCACGACCTGGCACAAGTCACTTAACCTCTCTGCACCTCTGTTTGGCCGACCACCGGGAACATGAGGCTGACCTCCCTCTGGCATCACAGGTGAGGATGGAGGCAGCAGCCCGTCTGGACCCCACAGCCTCCCAACCAGCCTCTTGATGTTTTCTTTCTGCTTTTCAGAAAAAAAGCTTGTAAATACTTTGAGCAAGGAAAGGGGACCTGCCCATTTGGAAGCAAATGCCTTTATCGCCATGCTTATCCTGACGGGCGGCTAGCGGAGCCCGAGAAACCTCGGAAACAACTCGATTCTGAAGGCTCCGTGAGGGTAAGGGCTTTGCTCTCTCTAGTCGGGGACACTGAACAGGGGGCATTTCCAGGCAGTGTTCCTGGCCCTTCTCTGATAGCTCTGGCAACAGAGGAATGGGGTAGACAAAAGAAGTCAAGCTACACAGCTTTCACGTTGCCTCAGCGGTAACCTGGCGTGTTTGCTGGCTGTTTTGCAGTTCTTTAATTCAGTGCGGCTCTGGGATTTCATCGAGAACCGCGAAAGCCGGCATGTCCCCAACACTGAAGATGTTGACATGACAGAACTTGGGGACCTCTTCATGCACCTTTCTGGAGTGGAGTCATCAGAACCCTAAAGAGTAAATGGTCACCCCTGCATCTTGGGCTCTGCTGGCCAAAACTTTCCCAAGCCAGGAGGTGTTGAGCTTCCTTGTGCCGCAGCTGGAGGTGGCGTGTGGCTTGGGTTTGAGTGGAGTGTACTTACCCTCCGGTCTCTGTTATTACAGGCATGGGAAGAGTGAAGGATATAAAATAACCTAATAAGTGTATAGAATTGCTATTTTTATAGTTATACTTAGTTATACTTCAAGCCCCTGCGGGGACCAGCTAACCATTCAGACTGTTGAGTGATTGCTCCTAGAAAACCTGGCTCTTGTCCTTTTTGATCTTTTTCTCCCTGCCCTTAATAAGCAGCATTTTCTTACCAAAGGATCTTTAACCCTATAAAAGGATTCCTCTATGGTGAATTTCTCTAAGTGTATTTGAATAGTATGTGGTCAAAATTTTGATTTATGTTGGTGGGCCTTGGAAAAAAGTTTTTTTTTTTGATTTGTACAGAGCTTTCCAAGGGCGTACAATATTAAGTGAGCCCTGCACAGCTGTGGCATAAGACATTACTGAAGGCTTTAAGGGTAGGTCATTCTTTTTGAGTAGTCTTGTTGCCATATTTGCAGCAAAGTGTGAAAGTGTAAATCTTTTTCCCTGGAAGGGCGGTTCTTGAAGTTAAGGAGAAGTGTACTGGGTGGGGCTGTAGCAGTCCAGCCCTCCCGTCTGGTTGGAGCGGAGACGGCCCTGCTCTCACCTGTGGGCTCGTGCCCATCAGGGTCGTTGTTTTGAGGGGTCAGAACACACGTGCTTGTGAAACGTGTGCCTCGTACTCAAGCCATCTTATCTGTAAAACCGGGCTTTAATTAGGAAGTTTGTAAAAATTTCACAGCACCCAGGGAGGTTTCTGATCCGTCAAGACTGAGGGCAGGTACAACCTTGTGAACCAGAACAAACTCGTTCCAAGCCTGAATTTATCATCTATTTTTGTAAAAAAGAAAAACTGTACCAGATAATACCAAATATTTTATAAAATGCATTAATTTTTTTTAGTTAACTCTTCTTCAGTAAAGGGTTATAAATAACAGGCAAAGGCTAAATAAAATTCATTCCCAGTTGAGGCTCTGGGCCCATTTTCTGCTTATGAAGCTCAAGGGTGTGAACAAAGGGAGGGTTCAAAGTGTGAGCTCAATATTACTTGAAAAAGGAGGTAACAGCCATTAGACCTAAATTTAATTTATTTTATTAAAATAGCATAATTGAGGGACCATCAGATAACTGTATTTTGTCAGGCGCAATAAAAATTAAAACCCAAATCAAGAAAACCTGTGCTCCTGGCTTCCTTGCATCCACATGGTGACTAGAGAAACAAGGCTGGCCCTGCGGCCCACCCCATAGGGGCAGCTCCTGGAAGACGAGATTCAGCACGATGGCAGACTGCTCCCTGAGGGCCGAGACGGGAGGGCAGGCTGAGTGCCTCGCCTGGAGAACCATCCCCATGCACTAGACACCTCAGAGGCTGTGAAAGGAGGACGTGTCCCCAAGTTCCATAGTACCAAAGCAGGCTCCTTCAGGCGGCCGGAATCTCAGCAGTCCTGGGCTGCTCGGTGCATTATGTGCAAAATGTCTGGTGCTGCACCACTCTCTCTGAAGAGAGTCCCTCCTGTGATACGGATTGCTCCAGAAGCTGATTTCCAAAGTCCCACGTGTCCCCGCATCAGGGCTGGACTGCCTGCTACCTTTCCTTGCCCCTAAGAGTACTCAATTAGCCAACAGCTGGGCCCCAGCTTTTGTATTGCCATCAGCATCCACGTGTGCATCTGGAGGTTGGGCCCTGAGCATGGGGCATGAGGGGAGGGAGCAGGACAGACCAGCATCTCGAATGGCTTCCCCCTCCCAGGGCCGAAAGGGGTAGAAAAGAAGGCAACGTGAAGTAAGGCCCTGTGAGCAGTCTAGGTCTTAGCAGCAGCTTCTCTGAAAACGTGCTCTGCCCCCACAGAAAGGGCAGAACAGTGGTGCCTGCTGACTTCCCTTCCTCCCCTGGCGGCCTGAGTGCAGGGGCAAAGTCGACTAGAAGACGGGCAGTCTCGGGGACGTGGTCAGCGTGCAAGCATTGATATCCTCGGTGTGGGCCGCCCGGTGCAGGGATGGCTCAGAAGCGCTCCGGTTGATCTTCGGCAGAGAGTGTTGGAGCAGCTCGATGGAAGACAGGATCTGAAACAAGGCCCAGAATGCTCTTATTAGCTGGGGCTTGGTGCTTCCTCGGCAGCAGCTTTCACTCAGGAGTCCAAAGACACAGGCTGTATCGCCTCCCCATCTGTTGGAGGACTCGGGTCCCCTCCCTACAAAACGCCTCCCCCTACTGCTATTGTTAAGAACTCTTGCTTTAATCCAGTTCCAGCACCCTGAGTTAAGGCTTACCTGGGGAAAAAGAGGCCTCTCTTCTTTAACTTTCTTCACACAGTCAGCTACCAGCCTCTTCATTGCTTTGGGGCAATTCTTGTATAACTTACTGAGATCTGGGGAGGCATACCCTCGGCCCACCATGAAGATGATCTAAGGGAAAGAAAACAGCTGAGCAAATGATCAATGAACCCTTTTGCTGCTGAGGCTGGCAGGAAGCCCAGGATCCCACAGCTTAGGTCTTTAGGTGCCAGGCAGACTCACCTGATCTCGGTTGTTGATGTGGGAGTAAGGAAGCTCCCCTGTCATCAGCTCATACAACACGATGCCATAGGAGTAGACATCAGACTGGAAGCTGAATGGGTTGTTATCCTGCATTCGGATCACCTCTGGGGCCTACAGGGACAAAGTGCATTCAGCACCAGGTGATGGGCCCAACAGACATCCAGGGACCAGGCTGTCCCATCAGTTATGAAAGAGTCCATTGCTCTTCCCCAGAGGACTGTGACTCTCAGGCACCGGCTAAAAGCCAGCTCAGGAATCCTGTCTGACCAGGACCCCGCACTTCCGTCCCCTAGCTTGCTAACTCCTATCCACACTAAGCTGCAGAATGGTTCTAACCTTCACCTTCCTGGAGGAAATCCACATATGCCCCAGGCTAGCTGACACTGGGGATCATCCTGACATTGGGGAAACAAACAGGAATGCTAAGCTTGCACACAGAGCTCCAGGGCGTTCCTTTTCGCCCTGTACCTGAACACTGCTAGTGGGAGCCCAGGTTCCTCACCATCCACAGGACAGAGCCAGTGGGTTGTTCAACCTGCTGAGAACCACTCCAGCGTGACTTTACTGTTGCCAAACCAAAATCTCCGATTTTCACTGTTAGGCCTTCGTGGAGAAATATATCTCAATGCTTGTTAAGGACTCTGGTTTCAAAAGAATGGTCAAGTTAGTTTTGAAAAACTTCCCAAAGTTCATTACAACACTACTTTCTCCACCTCCCTTCTGTCCCTGCCCTCTCTGCTGCATTTGCTGTGGTTTCTGAAGCTTTTGAAATGACCCTTCTTCCAGGAGGCAGACAGGGATTGCCCAGTGTGCCGGATTATCTGGTCCCAGCCGAAAACAAGCCAAAGTTCTCCACCTGCTTCTTTTCCCCATTTCCACATCTAGGGGCCAGGTCCCTGGCCTTGTGACCTTCCCATGTAATAGAGGTGCCTGAAACCCCAAGACGAGCAGAGGCTGCCCTTGGGTGCTCCCCAGAGGGCCAAGCATGGCCTGCTAATGGCTTGCGGTTGTTTCTGCCTACGTCCCCCTCAAACGAGCAACTGACACGAGTGGTTAACAAAATAGTAAATCCCTTACTGAGGGCTAAACGTCCTAAGAAATTTCTCACTAGCATTGGTGCCACTTGGCGACTTCAAACAGACCCAAATTCAGCTTGCTTCCAGGTAAAGAATTCAGGCAGTTTAAGTCCAATCTGTGACCTGCTAGTGCCCAGGAATTCACACCTCCTCAAATCTGTGGTGTCCGTTTTCATGATGTAATGCTTGCCTGCCCCAAAACTCTACCAGTGAAAGGTGTTCCATGCCTTAGGCTTGTACCCCAGACAGGCTATGCCCCAAAACCCAACTCGACACCACTATCATGCCTCTCCCTGGCTAAGAAACAAAGTTCAGCTGTAGGGGAAGGTGGTGGATTCAAAATTTGTTAAATCCCAATGCCTTTCAGCATGAAAAACACCTTCCTTCATTCTCCCTTCTACAAAAATAAATTAAGCCTTAGAAATGGGGAGGGACTGTTTCCAACAGTGCCACCCCCCCCCCCCAGACAGAGTCTCACTCTGTTGCCCGGGGCTAGAGTGCCGTGGGGTCAGCCTAGCTCACAGCAACCTCAAACTCCTGGGTTCAAGCAATCCTCCTGCCTCAGCCTCCCGAGTAGCTGGGACTACAGGCATGCGCCACCATGCCCGGTTAATTTTTCTATATATATTTTCAGCTGTCCAAATCATTTCTTTCTATTTTTAGGAGAGACGGGGTCTCGCTCTTGCTCAGGCTGGTCTCGAACTCCTGAGCTCAAACCATCTGCCCGCCTCAGCCTCCCAGAGTGCTAGGATTACAGACGTGAACCACTGCGCCCGGCCTCAACAGTGACCTTTAAGAAAACCACTTGTGGACACTCAAGAAAACACGATTTTAAGTAGTAATTTTGGAGATCTTGCAACATTTGGCTTGTAGCTACTTTCTGACCAGATACACACACACTGTCAATAAACTAGAAATAAACATAAAAGACAAAAGCCCAATCCCCCCCAAGTTAAATTGAGTAATAAACAGTGTAATAAAATTATGCCTATTTCAAGCTTAACCCAAACATGTGTCTCAATTCTGGTGGGAATGTTTCCAAATCATTTTTGCTGAGATAAACTTAGAAAGGACCTTCCCTAGACATCACTCTCCTCACAGTACAGGGTAAGCAGAAGTTGTTGAAGGCCATGCCAGTCCTAAGGTACACCTTAGATTTTATTTATTTATTTTCTTGAGACAGATTCTTGCTCTGTCACTCCAGATAGAGTGCAGTGGCCGCATCGGAGCTCACAGCAACCTCAAACTCCTGGACTCAGGCAATCCTCCTGCCTCAGCCTTCCAAGTAGCTGGGACTACAGGCGTGCACCACAACACCTGGCTAATTTTTCTATTTTTTGAAGGGATTTTTCTCCGACTCCTGAGCTCAAGCCATCCGCCCACCTTGGCCTCCCAAAGTGCTAGGATTACAGGCGTGAGCCACCGCACCCCAGCCAAAATTTTGTTTCTTAAAGAACTAACTTTGTGATTTTTGCTTCTTCCCCTCCTTTGCCTCTTTCCCTAAAAAGACACCAAGATATCACCCTGGCACCAAGAGCCATTTGTGATAAAAAGGCTCCTTTCTGTTTCCCTAAATTTAGAACTAAGCAGTCAAAAGAAACTCCACAACCAAAGGATACTGTTGGATTTCATATCTCTGTGGATGATGTTCTTTGCATGCAAATAGCTGTGAAGGGAAAATAAATCTATTAAAAACACTTTGAGGGATGTGGGTAGAAAGCAGTTTCAAACTGCAGCTAAGAAGTAAAGCCACCCGGAGGCCTGGCTCCCAGCGGGGTGTTACACACAGGGACCGGCCCTGTGCTGGTCAGCCTGGCCCACCACTCCTTACCGAAGGGGGAGGCCATGGCACAAACATGCTGACCCTTCTTTAAGCATCAATATTACTCAAAAGTAATTCTGATGACCCAATGTCCAACAATCGATGAATGAATAATGTGATTTACCCACACAATGGAATGTTATTCAGCCACAGAAAGGACTGAAGTACCGACACATGTTACAACAACCTTGAAAACATGCTAAAGGATCCAGGCATAAAAGAGCACATCTTATATACACAGTCCTATGTTGCTTAGTCACGGGGATGTCTTCTGAGAAATGGGCATCGCTGGGTGATTTAATCATTGCACTGACATCACAGGGTGCGTTTACACAAACCTAGTTGGTAGAGCCCACGACACACCTAGGCTCTGTGGTACAGCCCGTTGCTCCTGGCTGCACACCTGCACAGCATGCGACTGTACTGAGTACCGTAGGCAACTGTGAGACAATGTATTTGTGTCTCTAAACACAGAAATGGTCATCATATGCGCCCACTATCCCACGTGCAGTCTGTTGTTGACCGAAATGTTGTTAGGCAGTATATGACTATTACACCTTACGTGATTCCATTTATATGAAATGTACAAAGCAGTAAAAATCCGTAGAAAGACTGTCACAGGGTGGGACGTACAGGGGTGACTGCTAACGGGGTTTCTTTCTGGAGTGATGAAAATGTTCTAAAATTAGGTAGTGGTGATAGCTGCACAACTCTGAATATAAAAAATTAATGAATTGTACGCTTTAAAAGGATGAGTTTCATGGTATGTGATTTATATCTCAATACATTTTTTTCTCAATAAATGCATATCTCAAGTTTTTTCTTGAAAGTAATTCTGACTACTTATTTCTTAAAATACACAGAATGTAACTTCCATATGAATTTTAAAGACAGAGTATGAGGATGTATGTAGTACTTGCAAGCAGAGGGTTGTCTGAGGCTATGAGGAGTTCCTGGCCCTCTCTGCCATAGGGCACTTCCGAGGAAAAGCTTGAGAAGCACTTCCCTGGGTGAGGCAGGAAAGGCGCACACACCCAGGAGAGCAGTATCTAATGGAGAAGCTGAGGGTGACCTTTAAAAAGCCTTCTCTGAAAGGACAATACCCAAAAAGTGACATCTGGTCAAACCCTCATGTGGAACACACGCTTGTGGATGGGCCACGCCTCAGACATCTGAGCAGAGGGCACTGCCGCAGCTGTCCGAGCAGAAGGCACCTGCCCCCCACTGTACTCTCAGTCTCTGGAGAGATCCAGGAGCAGCTGGAGCCTGAATCTGAGCCCCAAGGGGGCAACCTCACTTGGGTGAGGAATCTGAAATTCTCATTCCTAATAACTGACCCTCAAGCCCAGCTCAGAGGCTCATTTTTCAGTTGTGCAAAGACATCACTGAATCACTTAATGGACTAGAAGGCTTTTCTGGATCCTGGTTCTGATTTAGGGACAAGTCGATGCTGGGGCCCCAGAGAGAGTCATCGGGCCATTTACTCACTCCATTCCCTGAGCCGTCTGCCGGGCAATGTCAATTAACTGGAACATCTGAAACTTGGTCTCCTGGACATGCAGGTGTTTGTAGAGGCTGCTGCCCTCACACCACTGGGTCACAATTGCCAGGTTGTCCTTTGTCATGTACCCCATGAAGAGCAGAATGTTCACGTGCCGTGTTTTGCTGGGGAGGGGAGAGAAAATACTCAGGGAAGCCTACTCTGCTTCCCATGGACACTGGATTCTGTGTGCTCAGGGCACCACCTGCACTCCCAGTGTGGGGGAGGCTGGAAAAGCAAAAGCGTGTGACAGCTGATAATTCAGTTGGTGTTCTGAGCAAACAAAGGAACTCACCATTAGTTGACCTCAGTGCTGGCCTTTTTACCGGGATACTTATGACTCTCCCGCTGGGGATCAGAAGGACCCCTCCTCCTCTGTATAAGCTACCATTATGTAACTTACTCCTCCAAGTCTAAATAGTGGCTCAGAGATTTGAAACCTGAAGGTTTGGAAGTCAAGAATAAGGCAACTGGGCTACAAAAAGGGTTCTTGGAAATAAAGGTAAAAACAGAACCTATATCTCCCTACCTCAAACCAAAACCCAGACAGACCTGGGCTATTGAGTTCAGTGTGCCCAGGAGGGTATTCTCATGAAACGGGAATCTTCTAAAGGCTTGACAACCACATCAACTGGAAGGAAACATCCCTTCGCTCCTAAGGCAGGAGCATCCAGCCACAGGAACTCCATCATGTGCCCTGACTGTGCCCACCCGACCCAGCCGCCATGCAGCGCCTTCCTCTGCAGTCCTGCACCCTCCCCCAACCCTGTCACCATGGGGGGCTGGACAGACCAGCTTTCTACTCACCGCAGGACAGCCACCTCATTCCTGAAGGCCTGGAACTGCTCTGGGGTTGGGTCAACAACCTTTAGGATCTTTACTGCAACGTCTCCTGCAAATAGTTTGTGGTCAGTGCAATAGGTTGAATGATCTTACTATTTCAAATAACCTAGGTTTTGAGGAAGATACAATGAATCACTTATACAAAGAATCATATAAACTACATAGATGGAATAGATCTCCAAATTTCTAAATAATTCAAGTGGCTGAAAAAAGTTAACTAGGTTAACTGCTATCCTTTATCCACCCCACAAGCCTTCAACAGACTTGATTTAAAGGATTCAAATCAACTCTGGCAGCCTGATGGGTCAACAACTGTGGCCTATGGGGATGAATCAGTGGTATGCGTGAGTGGCCTCGCAAATGCAAGATCTCTGGGGCCTACAGGCTGGTGTAGGGAAGCAGGCCTTTAGCAAGCTGCTGATGCGAAACTCAGCATCCATATTTCAGTGAGACCTGATAAGGTCGCTAGTAAAAATTCAAAATATATATGGAAATGAAGCTTCTTTGCCTTCAATACCATTAAACAGTAATCCTAATTAATATTGATTGCTTAATTTACTTACTATATCCTGGAACCGTGTGTACTTTTATCTCCTTTAATCCTCATAGCCACCCCATGACGTAAATACTGTTATCCTCATTTTACATAAAACAAGCAGAGAAGTTTAGTCACTTGCCCAAGGCAATACAGCAAAAAAAAAACCCCAAAAGTGCTGGAGCCAGAATTAGAACGCCAGTCTGACTCCAACAGTTGCTCTTCTACCTGCAGTACTGACAACTGACTGTCAAGCACTGTGAGTAAAACCAGCCTCTTAATGTAACGTTAGGAACATCCAGGGATCAATTCTACTTTTTATGTATTACAGGTTTAGAAGCCACTTTCAAAAGTTTTTATATTGATACATTTATAATAGTAATTATAATAATTACTTGAAGCCCTACTAGGGCCTCAAATTTTCATGACAAATAAATGTACTAAAACATGGTCTTCCAACAATCAAAGTAGGAGTTAGCTGAAAGGCACCTCGGAGGTGACTCTGTTCCTCCACGGAGTGAGTGCATCGGCCTGCAGCGCCCTCTTGCAGCCTCTGTTGGAGCATTCCTCACTTCACTTTTGGGGACCAAAGTGGTAGAGAGATGGTTCTTATGACAGGTCCCAAACTGTCTCCCTGTGATCTCTGGCTTTATCATGTAAAGCTTCAATGTGTCCCTGTGTTTAACAGCAGCCTCCAAACTGGCTCTCATCCAATGCACCTGCACATGTGTTTACCAAGGGCCCAGGGCTGCCTGTGAAGGTGCTCCTGACTTTGGATGGGAGAGATCCACACTATATTCAGAGCTACCTTCTATCTAGAAAAATGGATCTGGGAAACCATGTGGGATACGCGCACAACAGCCCTAACGTCAGGTTCCTTATGACTGAGTAGGAAGACGAGAGTCTGCTGCGTAACTGTTAATTCTGGTACAGCTGGAACCAAGACAGGAGTGCTGGGGAGGGGGAGGGGGTTTCCCCAAGGGGGAAAAAAACTTTTTTTTCAAGAGATGAAGTCTCTCCATGTTGCCCAGGCTGACCTCAAACTCCTGAGCTCAACCAATCCTCCCACTCCAGCATCCCAAGCAGCTGGGACTACAAGCACAAGCCTCTGTGCCCGGCTGAGTACATCTCTTTGCAGAGAGAATACAGAAAGGTTTTCTGAAAGAAACGGGGTATAAGCCAAGGCAAGGATTTTAGTAAATGGGAAGGAGGATGTTCTAGACCAGGCACATCAGAAACAAACGTGAGGTGAGGGGGGAATGAGAGAAACCTAAGTTGTGTTAGGGAAACTCTGGGGTGTGATTTGGGCACCTGTAGGACAGAAAGAGGGAGGCCAGGGACGAGTCTGCGGCAATAACCCAGGCAAGGTGAAGGCACAATGGCTGACAGTGGGGACAGAAAGGAGGGCATGAAGAAGGTCAGAAACCCTGTGAAGATGAACTGACTCACAGTGGTAGTCAACTGCATGGCAGGGCCAGGAAGATGGCAATGCTGATGGCTCAGGCTCCAGCCAAGGGCAAAGCCTTTAAAGGGGCAGGGTGGGGATAGGGTGTAGGAAGGAGGCATAGGGAGATGCTGGATGATCACTTTGGAGGAGCTGCTTCTTGGGACCTTCCTATTTCATGGACCTGGCTTTGCAGTCCCTTCCCTTTCGCATAGCTCTCCTCTGGGCATGCTCCAGTTGTCACTGAACTCACCCTGCACCGTCACCCATCCTGGCCCTGATCAGTAATGCCACTTCAGCATGCACAGCCAAAGCCTACTCACAGTGACTTACTCTGACCTTGTAGTCAGCTGAACTTCCTCGGTCGTTTTCACACATACTATCGTTTAGCCACATCCTCCACCTCTAGCTTCTACCTTTTGTAACAAGGAACAGGACTTAACCCTGTTAAAAGTTCATCTTTTCTTTGCTCTATCATCAAAGCCAGTTGAAGTCTTCTTACTTTTTTAAAAATCCTGACCACTATCCAAATATATATTACACCTCTGCTTAAGTCATCCACATCCACTTATACATGTCACTGGCAGAACAGAGTCAAACCAAAGACAGAGCCCACAGCACTTGCAGGGACCCATCTGCCAGCCAGCTCACCTTACACAGTTAAGGTAACACATCATATGCAAATTCTTACTAAAATCAAGAAGCTATATTCTATACTACAGCATTCCCTTCATTTATATGTAAATAATCCAAAGATTGCCATGAGAGGGATTCAAAAACAAATTTCAACTCTCAAAAAAAATGATTTTCTACTGGTAGGAACTGCGTGGGGCTAGAATGAGCTCTCAGACAGGTAATGAGCTGCCCGTCACTCTGGTTTTCAGGCAAAGGCTGGCCAAACCTCCCAAAGGTCTCATAAAATCTAAGATCCCCAGATGATAGCCAAAGTCTTTACAGCCCCCCACAGTAACACTCCACCCTCGGACCTCACTCCAATTAGTCTCCCCCTTGCTCATGAAGACTGAAGACTGAAGCTGTTCAGATGCCCTTGAGTTCTCTGAATGAGCCAGGTGAGTGATTCACTCTGCACTTGCTGTTGCTGCTTCCCCAAATATCTGCACCACCCTCCAGCCTCCATGCGAATGCTACTTTCTTGGAAGACTCCTCCCTGACTGATCTACTAAAAATTGTGAACCAGGCCTGCCACTCCACTCCATTTCTACTTTCCTCCATTTTTCTCTTAGCACTTATTTTTTTTATAAGACACAGCCTCACTCTGTCGCCCTGGCTGGAGTGCAGTGCCATGATCGTAGCTTGCCGCAACCTCAAACTCCTGGGTACAAGAAATCCTTCTGCCTCAGCCTCCCAAGTAGCTGGGACTGCAGGTGCACACCATGATACTGGCTAATTTTTCTACCTTTTTTGTAGAGACAGGGTCTTGCTCTTGCTCAGGCTGATCTCGAACTCCTGAGCTCAAGCGATCCTTCCGCCTCGGCCTCCCACAATGCTAGGATTACAGGCCTGAGCCACTGCGCTCGGCCCTCCTTAGCACTTATACTATATATTTTACTTTGCTTATTTATTGTCCCCACTAGAATAGAAACTCCATGAGAATTTTTATCTGTTTTATTCACTGCCTCATTTGCTTGCCCTGAGAAGAATGCCGACTATCAAAATATGCTCAGGACCAATGGATGAAGAAATGAATGAACTCTAAGATGAAACTGTCTATAAGACAAGTTAAGAAGTGAGAAGCTCTGTTTGAGGCTCTGGAATGGAAGAGGGGACTTAGCCTCTGGCAGGAAATACTGGGGACTTAGTTGCTCACAGCATAAGTCAAGAGATAGTTTCTGGCAGAGGAATTTGGGACTCAGTGCCCAGTCCGAGTCCCCAGGCCTTGCCTTGTCCCAGGTCTATAGAATCAGGGCTAGGCCCAAAACAAAGACGTCTCTAAAACCTGGTCTAGCAGCCGTGGGTGTTCCCAAGGCCACCTTTCCAACACTCCATGCAATAGGTGTTCAGTGATACTACTTAATGCTCATCCCCTTCTCTCTTTTCAAACTCATTTCTCTGATGAGTACAAAATTGTACAGCAATACCTTATCTTTTCCTTCTGGAATTACCCAAATATCCTTGTAGCTGGTGATCTTACAACATTTAAAGGATAGTACTTATGAACCTTAGCAAGTGATACAAATGACAAAGGTAACGTTTTATGGAGGACAGCTCATTAAGTAGGTATTACATATCAAACCAGAACTTCTTACTTTAATAGCAAAAGTCAGAGGCAAATATAACTTGGAATGTTTTTAACTTTTTAAACACAAAGTCATTTTCCTGCTTTAACCATTTGGGATTGTCTAAACTTATTATTTACAACTCTACTTTCTAAAACAGAATAGAATGAACACCATTCCTTCTCTTCTTATTGACTCAGTCATAGTTATACACCCCAGTCACTGCCCTCAGCTGGGATGGGCTCTCCAGATGTGGGTTACACCAGGCCCCATTAAGTGGCCCAAGAATGTTCTTCTTAGGTTTGCAGATCTGTTAGAGGGGTTTTCTGCTTTCTCATGCTGTCAGTGATTATTCCCGCTGCCATCATTCTGACAACCTCTGAGGCTGGCTTCAACCCTTTTACGTGTCATTTGTAATGAGCAAAGGCTGGCAAATCTGACCTCAAACTTACGTGCAAAAGCAGCCTCTGAGCTTGGACCTGAGGGTCTCCCCTCTACATAAATATGTGGGCGTTAGTTCATGCACCTTAGGCCTCTATCT
>CM052447.1:1167343-1179544 GCA_028533085.1 Varecia variegata | reverse complement strand
TTATCTGGCCAACTAAAAATATATATAGAAAAAATTAGCCGGGCATGGTGGCGCATGCCTGTAGTCCCAGCTTACTCGGGAGGCTGAGGCAGAAGGATTGCTTGAGCCCAGGAGTGTGAGGTTGCTGTGAGCTAGGCTGATGCCACGGCACTCACTCTAGCCCGGGCAACAGAGTGAGACTGTCTCAGGGTGGGGGGGGGGGAGAGATTTTCTTTAAAGAGATGGGATCTCACTATGTTGCCCAGGCTGGAGTGTAGTGGCATGATTCTAGCTCCCTGAGACTCCTGGGTTCAACTGATCCTCCTGCCTAACTAAGCAGATAGAATACAGGTGCACACCACCATATCTGGCCTAACTTGATAAATTTACTCAACTTACAGTGATACTACATACCATATTTTTTTACTCTTACATACTCTACGTACCAAAAGAAAACATGAAAACAGGTCTAACAAGAAATATAAATTTAACTTAGCAATTGTTTCATTTTTGATAGTCTACTGTCTGACAGTCTTAGCAATCCTGTTAATTACAAGAAAGCAAAGGCATGAAGAAAAATACCTACTCTTCCCCTCAAACAAAATCGTCTGGACCACGCCCTGGGAGAAGCATTCAGGCTGTTATTCTAGTCCAAAGCAATGAGAAATAAAGAAGAATAAAGAACAAAGGAAGTATTTTAAGTGTATTCAGTTGTTATTAAAGATGAAGCAGAAAGTAAACCAAACAAACAAACAGAAAATACCAAACAGACAAGAAAAGAAAAAGCAGTTTGAAAACACTAGTTTTGGGCACTTTTATATCTTCCTAAATACCTGCTTATTAAAATCCTAGGACTCCACCCTCTTATTTCTAAATAATATCACTTAGAAGACTTCTAGAGAGTCTGTGGTTCTCCATCACTATTATTTTCTTTCCCACACCAAAATGAAACTAATCTTTATGTACCCTATGCACTAGCTCATTGAAATCCTGTTCACATTTGACATGGAAAGAATGAGTTTAAATGGTAACATTTCTTCAGGAAGTTTTAGTTCTCTACTTGAATGACACTAACTGGATTATTCAGCCAGTCTGAATAAAGATGGTATGGATAAAAAAGAAATTTTAAAAGTCCAGGGAACTGAGAAAGTGCTGGAACATTCCTCATCAGGTTTGAAACTCAAAACTCTCTGACATAACAATCAACCCCACCCACGTTAACTGACTGATACTCATCACCACCCCCAAAGGGCCCTATTACCTCAATCATCCTGCTGTCCACAGGAAGGGTGGTGCTGACCATGTGGACATTAGGTGTGGACGTCGACCTCTGCCTCTGGGAGAGGGAACCTTCAGAGGAGGGGCTGGAGGTGTTGAACGTGAAGGCGTGAGGTGTGGAATATCGGTGCTGGGAACTAGACGAGGAGGAGAAAAAAATTCCATGATTGGCGCTCAGGCCTCCCACTGGTACTCTTTTAACTACCTACTTCATTAAATGCTGTAATCCTAGCACTTTGGGAGGCTGAGTTGGGAGAACTGCTTGAAGCCAGGAGTTCGAGACTAGCCTGGGCAACTTAGGGAGACCCTGTCTCTACAAAAAATTTAAAAATTAACAGGGCATAGTGTTACATGCCTGTTGTCCCATGTACTCAGGAGGCTGAGGCAGGAGCATCGCTTGAGCCCAGGAGTTTGAGGATGCAATGAGCTATGATCATACCACACTGCACTCTAGCCTAGGCAACAGAGAAGACCGTGTCTCAAAAAACAAAAACAAAAAAACAAAAAGATGTTTAGGGGCAAACTCTACCTATACAACCTAACAGAATGGTTCATTCTTTCAAATACGTGCCATCTGAAAATTCTTTTCTGCCTAGGTGCTTCTGCATGCAAATTTTTGAAAAGGAAATAGTATATGTGCTTGGAGTTCAATGAAAAGGAGACTAATACATTATAAATTTTCTTCTTTTTAATAAATCATCCCTACAGATTACTCCAAATTTTATAGCATTTCTGGGAAAGAACAGATTAACATTTGCCAACCACACCACCACCTACAAAGCTAGCGAGAACTTGCCCAGTTTAATTTAGAGACTAAATTAGAGAACTTTAAGGCAGATTTTATTTAAACACATAGTTAGACCTGCTGAGCACGTCTACAAAATGGCCAGGATTTTACCCACTATGCATCTTCTCCCCTCTAACCAGCACACAAAATAATTGGGAATTCAGCTTTTAGAATGCAATATCTAATTGTAAGACTAATCACTGGCCTCTTCCAGCCAACGACACTCTCCCACCAACCAAACTAGGAACATGCATTAGAAGTATAATATTTTCATTATTTGCGCTATAGATTTGTTTGAGCTTTGTTCAATTCAGGTAACACCCACATATGAATTAAAGGGATAAAAGGCTAGTTTTTCCAAGGGAAATTTTTCCATTGACTTGAAAAATTGCTTTCCCACATAATTCTCTGCTTACGGCTTCAGAGGCCTAGTTTCTTCTAATCTTTAGAGGCAAGTACAATTTTGGGGCATACTTGCTTTTCAAATAAATAAAAGCCATACATAAATATATATCTAAATATCCTTTCAGTACAAATTCATTCTTCTGAGATATGCTACCTTTAACAATTTCCATGGTGTGTGTGTGTGTGTGTGTGTGTGTGTGTTTTTGTTTTGTTTTGTTTTTTTAAGAGACAAGAGTTCTACTCTGTCAGCCAGGCTGGAGTGCAGTGGTGTGATCATAGCTCGCCGAAGCCTTGAACTCCTGGGGCTCAAGTGATCCTCCTATCTCAGCCTCCCGAGTTGCTAGGACTACAGGCGTGCACCATCATGCCTGGCTAATTTATTCTATTCTTTTTTTTTTTCCTCTTGTGACAAGGTCTCCTTATGTTGCCAAGGCTGGTCTCGAACTCCTGGACTCAAGCGATTCTCCTGCCTCCGCCTCAGTATCAAATTCCACAGAGGCAGCAAGGGGTTTACACAGAGAGAGGGGAGGGAATGCAAAGGAACTCTTGCCTTTGTATTTGGCCTTCCAACCCCATCCACCCCGATGTAACTTTCCAAAAGAAAAGCTATTAGGTAAAAAAATTACCTAACAGGTATCCGGGAAACAGACTCTCGCATACGACGCATTGTCAAAGAAGGCAGTGCTGGGACCCCACTGTCACCAATAGCGGAATTTGGAAACAATCTAAATAAAAGCAGGGAAAGACTAGTTTACAGATTTGCAGTAATTTTACAGAAAGAATCAGCCTGTCTTGCCTTGCAAACTTACAGCTACTCAAACTGAACTTTTCCCAATCATATTTCCCTTGACTGTTTTAGGCTACCTAGAGGTAAAGGGACCAGCATCCCAAATGACTGGGTTTGAATGATTACGGAATGTGAATAATATTGACCTGCCAATGAACACACAAACTTCAGTATGCATTTCTAGGAAATACTGTTCCAATGTCTAGCTATATCCAAATGATGTTTTTAAAGCTACAGTAGGGCATTTTACAACCTATATCATATAGAGCTTTTTTGGAAACATTCTATCTTAGAAACACCTAGGTGAAAAGACTAAAATATGAAGAATAAATCATATTCAGCTCCAAAACTCATAAATAAGAGGAAAAGGGATTAATTAGGCACCTTCTTTCCATGAGCTGGGGACTTGTGGTTATTTCATATGTTATCTCAGCTAATCTTCACAAAAACAATGTAAGGAGAATAATACCCCCTTTTTCAGATGCATGAACTGAGGCTCAGAGGTGGTTACAGCTAATGACAACACTGAGATTTTGACACAAGGATAAAACTTCAACACTTTATATCCCTGTTAACAGTGTTTAAAAGGCCGTTTGGAATGTGCACTTTTAATTTAAACTTTAAATTTTATAGTAAAATAATGAAATGTTTTGTGTACATGAAATATATTTTGGTAACTGGCTTGTCTGCTAATGGAAACAATAACGTTTTCTCCAGTTTGAGGTGAAGAAAATAGCATCAACTATGCTTTCTGCTTCTTTTCAATGTCAATGGCTTATTCAGCCTATTCAACAAAATACAGAGTAGTGTCCACTAGCAACCTAGTAGATGATACTGTCAAGAGAGAAAAGCCAAAATTCTTTTTGTGTGCATATTCCTTTGTTCTTTTCTTTACTGAATCACAATGTCAATCTCTATTTGATAGAGTTATAACGCCACATTAAACCTAGTTAGTTTCAGAACTAATACATTTCAAAAGCAGATGGTTTCTGGATCACAACAATTCATTTAACAAGTCTAGAGCCCAAACTTGTCAAAATGTACAATAAGCACCCTTAAAAGTATTTATATTCCTTATCTCTACATTCTTTGGAAAAATAGAAAAAAAAATGCCTTACAAGAGTTGTCTGATATTACTCCAGTCCACACACATAGTAGGTACTTTGGTGCTACAGTGCTCATGAAATTTGTAGCCACAAGTTTGACATCGAAATCCATTTAGCAGGAACTTCTGACAGATGTCACAGAAGGCAAGCTTCAGGAACGTCTTCCGAGCCTGTAAGAATAAAGGTATAAATTATGCTGAACAAATTAAAGATGAGAAAAGACACAGTAATTTCCTCCTTGCCAGCCCCCACCAGAGAATTTTTTACAAAATGAAGGATCATGCTTTTAGCATTTGTAAGATTCACAAAGTATATATCTGACTAATGAAATCTAAATTGCCTTATTGTAAGCAATGGCATAACTTCAGTTTTAAACAATCAAACAATATATATGCTTATTACCTCTGGGAAATTCCTATTATGCCAGGCAAAGCACTCAACATACAACAAAGAGAGGAGACCTGTAACTTACAAAGTTGTGTGTTGTGAGGGGAACATGATCCAGGAAATCTACTTGAAGTTCTTCTCCAATCAAAGAGGCAGCATCGGTATTCCAATCTAAACGTGCTTTTTTACTAAAAAGCATTTTTTAAAAACATAATATGAAAGGGAAATGTTTAAACAAGGTAACAGTTAAATGTAAATAACAGCTACCATTTATTCCATGCTATATAAACATTACTTAATCCAATCCATACAACATTAACTTATTTTATTCATATAAAACTATGAAGTAGGTATTATTAATATTATCTTCATCTTAAATGAGAAAATTCGAACTCTAAGAAGGTAACTTACTCAAGGCCACATGGTGAGTTTAAGGGCCTAGGCTGGAATCAAGGTCTGTTGTACTCTGTGCTCTTAAAGTTTTCTTTAAACAATGATATGTAACAATCTCATGATAAAGTAAATATATATGAAATTGTACTTTGTGAAATTAAAATCCTGTGAAACAGGTTACAAATATTGCCACAGTACCAAAATTTGGTCTTCAATAGCCTACTTCAATCTAGAAAATATATAAAGGAACCACAAATGAAATGTACTTTTCTATTAATAGACTCAAATTTGTAGAGTTGCCGAGTATATAAATATATGGGAGACATAACTGTCTTAAAATTTACTCTGAAACCACTCTTTCTGTGCCTAGAGTAATAAGACAAAAAATTAAATACATATAACTAAAAAGTAATGCCCAACTCCTTTCTCATGTCTTTTCCCATTAATCTGGCCTATTTCCTGAAGGAAGATTATTCTCAGGTAAAGAGAGAATAACATATAACTCCATTCAAACCTCTCTCATCACCTAGAAGAAGCTTATTCAAGCCATTTTTCTGGTTATCTAATAGTAAATAATATACTCCTTAATATAAATCCCCTATACAAGGTCTGGGAAATTCCATATCCCTCCAAAGTCCTGCTTACTCCAGTGAAGAAAAGGAGGGAAGCGCCATTTTCTGATCAATCTGCAGGTGCTTGTCTGTCCTAGAGAGAACCCAGGGTACCTCCAAACCAATATAATAACTTTGGAGGTGAGTGGATTAAGCCCCCACTGTCTCAGAACCTTTCTAATCCTTAAGGAACACTACAGTTTGGCTTGGGGACCAACCTAGGGCTACAACCAGCTAAAGCTATGTGCTTCAAAGATTTGCACTTCAACAAACTGCCTCCTAAACTGAGAGGAATTAAGATCACCCCTTGGAGTAGATTCATTCCCTGAACTATTCTCGGAAACTGAGGAACTCCTTGAAACATGAAAGATGTAAGCTAAAGATCAATGACAAAAGTGCCACTTTCCAAGACGGTGAAGTTAAAAGAACCTCCTAAAAGGTTTCCCCATATTTTAGGGGGAAATATGGAATATTACTCCTAGTCTTTGAGTGAACGCTTCCATCTTGCCACCCCCATTAGAAATAGGATAAACTATAAGCCTTCCCTGAAGCCGAAATTCTCCTCCTTCTTTTGGTCTTGTGTCTATCAAACAGCAGAGATCCAGTACCCATCAAACTGAATAAAAATCAATCAATGAGCGAACAGTAAGAGTCAATCTTCTGAGGATAGCATTCTGTAACTATAAATAATAATGCAAACACTTTCTGAGTACCCACTCTATGTAATACATTATAGCAAACAGAAAGAAAAAATCTTTGTTTCAAGAAATAGCACCTAAGATTACTGTTTCCGTCCATGGAAACACTGTCAACATCTAACATGTATTTTATTTTTCAAGACAGTGTCCAAGCAATAATTTCAAGTTCTTAACACCTTATTTTTCTGATTTGTCTCTTTATAAACAAGGGTATATGAATATACAATATTCTATAGGAACCTAGTACTTGTTAAAAAAATGGAAACAGTTATTATTTGAAGCTAGGAGAACCTTACTAATCTGAAGGATTAGTTAAACTGACTAATTTTAGTAGGAGTTAAACTGACTTCTGAATTCTTACCCTTTGTGTTCATGGAGAAGTCTGAACACTGCACAGCACTCTGGTTGCAGGCCCCTCACCTTGAGTGCTTTCATAAGGCAGTCATGCAAGCTCATTCCATTTCGCACGTTGACCTACAAGCAAAGGACCACCTTTAGGACCAACACAAGCTGCAGCACCTCTTGGAAAGATGAGCACAGGAATAAATGCACGAGTCTATAAGGGTATAGGAAGACCATTTACAACAGCATTGCCTGTAATGGTAAACACACAGACACACATAGAGGAAAAACCCCGAATGTTCAGCAATAGGCAAACACTTGAATCAAGAATGGAACATCGATATTATGTCACATTATGTAGTTACTGTATTATATTACTTATAATGACCTGGAGGGAGAGGAGTCCATGATATACTGATTGGGGGAAACAATTTTTCAGAATACAAAGATTACTTCAAAGCCAAAGAAACCTATAATTATATGTTTATATATGTTGTATGAGTATGGAAAGACACACATCCAGCTGTTAACATCAGGAGATAGGCCGGGTGCAGTGGCTCACGCCTGTAATCCTAGCACTGTGGGAGGCTGAGGCGGGAGGATCAGTCAAAGTCAAGAGTTCGAGACCAGCCTGAGCAATAGTGAGACCCTGTCTCTACTAAAAATAGAAAGAAATTAGCTGGACAACTAAAAATATATAGAAAAAGTTAGCTGGGCAGTCCCAGCTACTCAGGAGGCTGAGGCAGGAGGATTGCTTGAGCCCAGCAGTTTGAGGTTGCTGTGAGCTAGGCTGACACCACAGCACTCTAGCCCAGAGTAAGACTCTGTCTCAAAAAAAAAAAAAAATACACACACACATCAGGAGATAATAGTTAAGAAAGATAAAATAATAAACTTTCCCTTTATACATCTCTATTTTGTTTGACTCATTGAAATGTACATGCAAAATGAACATTTGCCAGAAAGAAAAATAAGCCAATTTAACCTATAAACAAACATGAGTTTTTATGATCAAAAATTTGTATTTCAACCTACTGTCAACAAAATGGTTGATCTTCCTAACAAAAATTCCATCTCACATGCACTTTATACTAGGAAGGACTAGCAGGAAGTAGAAGAAATAAAATTTTAGCCCTGCTATAGGGACAAACACCAATGTTAGTTTAAATATATGTGTACACCATACCAGGTAGCCTTAGCAGTATACACACAGCCTTCCGTATTCCCCTATACCTAATCCTCAGAAGCTAGGTGGGTACTCAGAAGCCTAGTGGGAAAAGTGAGAGTCCAGGCTACTCATAATTAATGGCAGCTACATCAAAATTTCAACTAAAATATCAGAGCTTTGATAAAAGCCCTCCATGTTTTGTTTTCAAAGCCAAGAAAGTTAATCAAGAGTAAGGCAACTAGAGCCAGTGCAACCAACATGGAAACCAGAATGTAGATTTGCAGTGTTTGTGAACTACCTACAGCAGAGTTCCTTTGGCTGCAAGTGTAACAGCTGACAGCAGCCATCCAGGGCCCTTCACAGAACGAGGTAAGTGTATGTACATATGTGTGGTACATACGTGCACTGGGAGGAGGAAGCAAGTAGGAATCCAACAGGCCCATAGTGTTTTTAGTCCTGGCTCTTAATCCTGCCATCTCAATGCTAATCCAGCCAATCTTTCTGTGGCTGATTTAGGACAGGGAAAAAGTCGTAAGAAACAGGACGGAACTATCTGTGCCTGCCCAGTTACTAGGCGTCAAATCAAGGCAAAGTATTTGGATGTAAACCAGAGATAAAAAAATAGTCTGGGACAGAAGGGAGTGAGTATGAGCCCAAGAAATTTGAAAATATCAGTGAAGGGCAAGGTAAGAAGTTTTTCACAAGGCTTTATTTTGCTATTACTGGCAACTGATGAGGACTTACCTGCCTAGAAATGATCTTTGAAGCACAAAGATGGGCCCCATGTTAAAAGAGTACAGTACAGAAAAATTTGAACTTGTAGAACAGATAAATTTAGGAG
The DNA here is from genome assembly GCA_028533085.1 of Varecia variegata. Classification (NCBI taxonomy): domain Eukaryota; kingdom Metazoa; phylum Chordata; class Mammalia; order Primates; family Lemuridae; genus Varecia; species Varecia variegata. The sequence continues at coordinate 1,170,762 of CM052447.1, read as the reverse complement.
GTGATGAGAGTGGGAGAGAAAACATTCTCCAGGGGGATCAATCATCTGAAAGAACGGAAAAGGGTTTTTCCAAATTAAAAAAGCTCCTTTGGGAGATTGTGATAGCTTCCCTGGGTGGTTTATCATCTCCTTCTAATACGTGGAAGGAAAGGTCGTGAACAACAGGGTAAGAGGAAACCAACTGATTCTTCAAATAGATAAGGATTTCTTTATCACAGGAAGCCTCTGAGGAAAAAGAACTAGGGAGCTAGGGGCGGAGGTCACCCAATACTTTTGACTCATATGAATGAATTACCTATTTAAAAATAAATAAACAAAATTAACATTCTTTAAAGGTTCCTTGTATATACCAAAATAGTTCAGATAAATGATATCTGGAATTTGTGTTGAAATAAATGGAAAGGAGTGGGTGGAAACACAGATTAAACAGGACTGCCATGATTAGCTAAGTGTTGAAATTGGGAGATGGATACATCAGATTCATTATTTTAACCTCTCTACTTTTTAAAAAAAATTTTTTGAGATAGAGTCTCACTCTGTTGCCTGGGCTAGAGTGCAGTGGCATCATCATAGCTCACTGCAACCTCAAATTCCAGGGCACAAGCAAACCTCCTGCCTCAGCTTCCCAAGTATCTAGGACTATAGGCACTAACAGTTGGCTAATTTTTATATTTTTTGTAGAAATGCTCCATAATAAATTTACTTTAAAGGTCTCTTGAAGCAGCAATACCCTTAGAAAGATCCCACTAATGTCCAGCTTTTCAGAAACAAAACAAGTGAGATATACTTACACTGATCTGCACTACAAAGGCACCAAGGATGAGGGAAATGAAGAGTAATAAATACTCACACACTAACAGAATCATGACCTGCATCAAATACTGTGTAGCAATGCTTTCAAAGCTGTAAAGTGATATCTGTTATATCATCAATCTTCCTTAAAAGTCACAGAGTCCGAGTTGGACAGTTCTTTAAATAGCCTCTAATCCAGTAAGGCTCCCCAATTTCGCTGGCATTAGAATCATCTGAGGAACTTGTGAAAATATAGATTCCATCTCCCCCTCCAACACATCCAAGGATTCTGATTCATTTAATCTGTAATGAAGCCCATTCATACAGAATGAGTCTGTATTTTAAACTGCTTATCAGGTGAGTCATGGTAGTGGTCCTCACTCATGGAAGAAGGAAGCAGAAGAAGATGATCAATGAGGCACATATGTTTAGAAAATAAAAATGACAAGAAACACTCAAAAAACTACCTATTATTACATCTAAAATTATTTAAATCAGATGCCCTCTCTCTCATTCTCTTCTTTACAACCGCCTATGGATACACACTGAAATCAGTTAAATATTTCTGGAACCCAGTCACTCTGGGTTCCAGACGTGAAGCAACCTGGGGATGAGTAGAAAAAGCTGACTGACTGATGGTGCTCGCCTGTCAATGACTCCTCCTTCCTCCATTGCTCCCCTGAAGCTGGATGCCAGGTTAAAGAAGCTGATTCTTCCAGAGATAGATGGTCTATCTCTGGCCAAAGAAATAGAAGAAACTAACCTATTCTGCTACAGCCTTCTCATAAGCCATAGGAGAAGTCAAGCTTCTAAATTGTTGGTTCCCAACCACCAGCTGTGCTCAAATGAAGGCTGTGAAGGACTACACAGATGTATAAAAAGCTCAGAAATACAAATACCATTTCACTTACGAATCAGCCACGGTACTAAGCACAATCCTTACTTCATAAAGATCAGGAAACAGAGGCTCAAAATATTATGGAATTTGCCTACATGATACAGCTAAGAAAAGGCAGTGCAAGTATTTAAATTTGGGTCTGGCTGTCTTAAAGGTCCATACACTTAATCACTATGCCAAATTAAGTCTTCCAGCCTTCTGGGAAAACTGGTAGTAGATAGGGATGGAGAAGATAAGTCTCAGTAACATCCAGAAGAAGCAGCAGACCGTCTTCAGCTTCCCATAACACTCACACTTCCTACTTCACCTCTCGATTTAAGGTCAGAATGAAAATTAATGAGAAACAGTAGGTAAAATCATTTTGCAAACAAAAGACCACTGTTCAAATATAGGGGATCACTACAACTTTATTTTGCCAGCCATAAAACTTTCATTTTTAGGAAGGGGACAAAAATAAATTTACCCAAATTTTAACTGGCCTTTTGAGTTCTGCCTTCAGTTCAAAATGCACCTAAGTATACACTATAATTGGGAGGCTCCTCGGGTCCACAAAAGAAGTACAAAGAAATTCATTAGCAAACTGTGAACACTGGAATTGTTAGACACAAACTGAGAAAACCCTGGACTGGAGTTCACAACCTCAGAACCTTGCTTCACCTGAGTATACAGATAAACACAATGCACTGATGCTAAACAAGGAATGGAGGGTGTAAAGGAAAAGGCATGCAAGTTTTGGGCTAAGGTTTTCTCAATTGTTCCACAAGCAAAATCAGTACAATTTTACTTTTCTGTTTCGACCGGGTGGGTTGTTTTTTGTTTCTTTGGTTTGTTTGTTTATTCCAAAACAGTAGAAAACTTTTTTGACCCTAAGTTCTTAGAAAACTTGGGGTTTTATATCAGAAAACCAGTGGCTGCTATGATGCCAACATGAACCTGTCACTGGTCCTACAAAAATAAACTATGCAGAAATAACTGGTTGGTGCCAGTGCTCTGAAAAAGATGATACTGATTTCTAAGCTGCCTTCAGACTTTTCTTAGACCTATGAAATATACGAAAATAATTTTAAGTAATTTTATTTTTTCTTTATACTTGTCATATCAAAAAACCTTACATTAATATTTTGCTTTACTAGAAGAAATGTCTTTTTTTTTTTTAAACTAGCTGGAAAGGCCTAAGGGGACTTTACAAAGAAAAGTCTTTGAAATATACCCATAAGCATGTACTACTAGGTTATTAAGTATGGAATGTCTGATTACCTTAAGTACTAAGTTTGACAGTTGATATCTCTGACATTTCATTTTGACACTTCTTGGGTATTTTTATTTGCTTTTTTTTTTTTTTAACTGTGAAGGTATATCCTCATTCTTTCAAACGTACATTTTGGCTTGTAATTATCTTTCAAATTTTTTTTTTTAGAGCAGGTTTTGTGAAATCATGGATAAGTCAAAAATTCATGTTATTTTTGAATATGAGGTCCGTCATGTAACCAATGCAGCGCAGACAGCTTGAAATATCAACGAAGCATTTGGGAAGGATGTGGCTAATAAACGCACATCAGTGCATTCATGGTATTGTACATCAATGGTTTGAGAAGTTCCATTCTGGTGATTTTAATCTTGAAAATGAGCCCCGTAGGTAACCTGAGACAAAGGTGGATAATGATGAGCTAAAAGCTATACTGGAAGCAAATCCATCTCAACCTACATGTGAATTAGCAGCAAGGTTCGA
>CM052447.1:1151916-1167243 GCA_028533085.1 Varecia variegata | reverse complement strand
GCCTCCCAGAGTGCTAGGATTACAGGCGTGAGCCACCGCGCCCGGCCAAAAAAAAAAAAATGAATTCTTTATGACAATCTCAAGTGTTTGGCACAATGGTTGGATAAAGATGAAGTGCCAAAACACAGTCCAAAAACCAAATATTCATCAAAAAAAGCTAATGGTGTCTGTTTGGTGGTCCAGAGCTGGTATTATCCACTACAACTTCATGAAACCTGGTCAACTGATTACAGCAGATGTCTACTGCAACCAATTGGACCAACTGATGACAATGTTTGCGATTAAGCAGCTGAAACTGGTCAATAGAGACAGGCCAATCCTCTTACAAGACCACATATTGCAAAAAACAATGCTGCTCAAACTACAGAAGCTGGACTTGGAAACTCTCTGTCATCCACCATATCCACCAGACCCTGCACCAACTGACTACCACTTCTTCCAGGCTTTGGACCACTTCTTGCAAGAAAAGTATTCAATTCTCAACAAGGCATAGAAAACGCCTTTTGTGATTTCATCACTACTCGCTCTCTAGGCTTCTTCGCTGCAGGCATAAGCAAGCTACCGTTAAGGTGGCAAAACTGTCGATAGTTTAGGCACACACTTTGATTAATTGTATTGCTTCTTATTTGAGATATAATAAACTTTTGATTCAAAATTGGACATTTCATATTTAATTACCTAATATTTGTTTGGATAAAGTGGCAGAAAGGAACATATTCCAGGCAAGAGTAATAATAGAAGGAAGGCCAAGAAGTAGGAAAAAGTAGGAGATATGGAAGGAACAGCAATATAAAGAGATAAAACCTGCAATTGGAAAACCAATCAATAAAGACCCTAAATAACAGTGAAGATTTTGCCTGCCTATAAATTGGGCAACATAATCCATAATGTTTTCTACAGGCAGAGAAATAGCTTAAATTTCCTACGAGGAATGTTCACGTACCACTGTTCTTTGCTTATTCGGCAAGAAGACACGGATAGTGTTGCTTGTCTTAGAAGAATCTGTGAGTTTGCCATCATCTGATGCCCGGCGCTGATAGCCAAACTGTTGAACTATTGTAGGGGAAATGCAGCTGGAGCCATCAAACACCGCGTCTTTAAATCCAAAACCATTGCTGATCGTCTTCCAAGCCCCCTGTATGTGCTCCATTGATGCAGCTTAAACAATCTTAAACCTGGTAAGAAAAACAAATAATTATAATTCCAGAACAAAAGCATTTAACCCAAGAATCTAATATAAAGAGTAATGTGAAAATAATAGTATGTGGGCTTTTAATAAGTGATATCGCCTGCTTAAATTAACCAGAAAAACTTCTATGATAGCATTATTTCCAAAAAGTATTTCAGACACGTCAAAAATGAAGAAAAAAGAACTAAAGGTGAAAAGACTTATCAAAAGGTTATATCAGCCAGTTAAAAGCCAACCTGGAACATCAGCCTGAGTCTCTTGACTTCCAGTCTAACACTTTTTCACAATTACATTCCTCTTCTTCATTGGTTGTTGTATATTAAGTATGAACAACTGCCCTTGAGTGTGAGCAACACATTAGTACTATGAGAGATACCTCAATAAAGTGTAAGCCATAATTTATGCCTTTAAGGAAGGAAAAGAAAACATACTTCTAGTATGTATGTAAGACACTTTATACATAAATTATCTCATTTAATTTGTATAAGAACCTCAAAGGTTTTAAATTCCTTCCTCTATCCACATTTTCATTTTTTATGTTATTATTATTTTTTTTAGACAGGGTCTTGCTCTGTCACCCAGGCTGGAGTGCAGTGGCACAATCATACGTCACTGCAACCTCAAACTCCTGGGCTCAAACAATCCTTCTGCCTCAGCCTCTGGAGTATTTGGAACTACAGGCACGTCATACCACACCTGGCTAATATTTTTATTTTTGTAGAGGTGGGGGTCTCACTATGTTGCCTAGGCTGGTCTCGAACTCCTGGCCTCAAGGGATCCTCCTGCCTTGGCCTCCCAAAGTGTTGGGATGGTGCATGCCTACAGTCCTAGCTACCCAAGAGGCTGAGCCAGGAGGATAGCCCAAGCCTGGGAGTTTGAGGTTGCAGTCATCTGTGATTGACAGAGCGAGACCTTGCCTTTAAAAGGAAAAAACAAAACCAGGCGGGCGAGGTGGCTCACGTCTGTAATCCTAGCATTCTAGTAGGCCGAGGCAGGAGGATCACTCAAGATCAAGAGTTCGAGACCAGCCTGAGCAAGACCGAGATCCTGTCTCTACTAAAAATAGAAAGAAATTAGCTGGACAACTAAAAATATACAGGAAAAATTAGCTGGGTAGTCCCAGCTACTTGGGAGGCTGAGGCAGAGGGTTTCGCTTGAGCCCAAGAGGTTGAGGTTGCTGTGAGCTAGGCTGACACCACGGCACTCTAGCCCGGGCAACAGAGACTGTCTCATAATTAATTAAACTGATTATAATAAATAAAAGAAAAAAACAGTGATTATTTCAGCAGGATTGTGAAGGATTTTTATTTTATATATTACCTATTTACTTTTTAAATATTTTACTATTACACCATAAGCTTCTATCAGCCTATTTTATTTCTGTGAGGGGGAAGAGTAGGACAAGATCCCATAGCCTTCAAGCGATAGGACCATGATGCACTCACTGCCTCCTGCCTCTGGCACCAAAACCTGAGCCCTGACTCGTTCCTAATTCTATCCCCAGGTTACCATGAGGTCACTTTTTAGGGTTACCTACAGTTGCTCTTCCCTAGATCCTTTTTTTTCCTAAGGAGGAAGAGATGAAGGAGTTTAGGACCAGATGAGGAAACAGAGGCAAGACTCACTCATCTGAGCATCTAACCAGCCTGAAATGACGTGGCTCCTGATGATCTATATAAACAGCCAGAACAATCTTAAAAATGCAACTACTCATGTCACTCCCATTTAAAACTCAGAATAAAATTTAAATCCCCCCCCATTAATATTCTGAAATAAAAAAAAATTCAAAATTGAGAAATTAAAAATAAAGACATTTAATAAACTGTAACATATTAGCCACTGTATTATGTGGCATATAAGATGTAGTGAGTATAGTAATGCACTCAGAAGTATCCTTTAAATTGATCTTTATTAGTAACTTCATCCATCTTCAAGGGAATTAGTCTGTTTTCATTATATAATCCTAAGCCTCTCATTTTTTCAACTATTTTTTCCTTCTTCACTTACTTAGAAAAGTCCATGTTTTTCTGTGCCATGAGCTTTTACTTAGAAAAGTGCCATGTTTGTGATTTCTTTGGGAATCCAACATGGGTGCCCTCTGACAGAGTAACTCAAACTTCCTTTAAGTGTTGGCAGTATGTTGGTTCTTTCAGAAGACTCTCTCTGGGCCTGTAACTCCATGCAAACCCACAGACATGAGAATAACTGGCTGTTCCCTATGTCATTTTTACTTGTCCATTCTCTATCACACACTTACTTTTTGAAATGATTTCTTGGTCAATGTTGAAATATACTTGAATGTAAAGATTAATTGTTGTAAAGAAGACAAAGTAACTGTTATGGCTGCCCATGCTGTAAAAGGAGTATACTCTAAACAGTAATTATTAAAATTAAAATTTCTAACATTAAAAAAGAAAAATCTAAACTCCCTAACAAAGCCTCTAAGGCCTTCTTTCAGCACATGCCAGGCTTCATGTCTCAGGACTTTTGAACTTCTTATTTCCTTCAACTGGAAGGCCAAAATCCCAGAAATAGGCAAGCTGGCTTTTTTCACACTTGTCTTCACGCAAGAGACATCTCTTTTAGAGAAATTTCCCTATCCACGCTAGCCAAAATAGACCCATCAAATAATCCTAGTTTATGTTCTGCATGACACTTACTACTACTGTTAGCTTGTTTAAAAGGTTTGGTCAATCCCCCTACCTTCCTTCTTGCTCCATAAGGGTAGGACCCTGCCAATCTTAATCACTGCTATATTCTTAGTACTTAATACAGTACCGGGAACACAAAGGCACTCAAATATTTATTAAATGAATTAAGTTAGAAACCAGAGACAGGCGAGGTGGCTCATGCTTGCAATCCCAGCACTTTTGTAGGCCAAAGTGGAGAACTGCTTGAGGCCAGGCTTTGAGACCAGTCTGAGCAACACAGTGAGACCCTGTCTCTACAAAAAGTAGAAAAAGTAGCTGGGTGTGGTGGCGTGCACCTGTAGTCTCAGCTACTCAGGAGGCTGAGGCAGGAGGATCACTTGAGCCCCGCAGTTTGAAGCTGCAGCAAATTATGATGAGGCCCCTACACTCTAGCCTGGGCAACAGAGTGAGAACCTGTCAGAAAGAAAGAAAGAAGAAAAGAAACCAGAATAATGCAACAAAAAACATCATTTTTTTTTACAGAATATACCTATCAAGAACTACTATATGTGAATTAAATTTCCACTTAGTAGTATATCTTTAAAAATATCTTATTCAGAAAGAAAACTACAATAAATTTCATTCTATATTTAATTGCGGGGGAAGAATATATTAGAGTCTATTAATAAAGAATCCACTTACAAGACTTAGATGTAACCTCAGTCTAAGAACATAATAATTTTATAATGAATTCTAAGTCTTGCAGGCACTCTGAAAATTATAGTGCTGGTACTTAGTAGAAAGCATACCACAGTAACTTTTAATAAAAACTGACAAAAATATACCTACTTTTATTCAAATTTTATATTTATCATTCATAATTTTCATTTTTCTATCTCCACATCAAAACCACTTACAGGCTAAGAAGCATGCCAAGTCAGTGCTTCCTAATCGTTTTCGTATCACCACCGTCATACAAAATAATGGATCATATTTGCAAGGCATGCTGAAGTAAGCAGACAAGGCTGTTCTGGCTGGAAGTGACAAGCCTAAGACTCCAAGGCCAAGGGCCCTACCAGTTGCCCCAGGGCAGAAGGGGTACACCTCTAACCTGTTCATCACAGAAAACTCTATACTAAGATATTCCTTAATCAATTTACTGAAGGGCAGACATCTGAAAACAAGAAAAAGGTGTATTCAAAAAAGATCATACAGCAGCAACATACTTCAATCTCAAATGGAGACATTCGGAAAGTCTGTTGATACTATCCTCAAATGTAAATGTAGATCTAGCTTCCAACATTGTGATCTTTCTGATATGATTAAATGCTCTATGTTAAAAAAATATATACACCCACACATGCACATATACACACACCTAGACACATACTAAAACTAGATAGGCCAAAGTACAAATCCACTTCTCAATGTGAAAGATCTTTCACAGTTCAATAGAAAAGTTTTAAAAACAAATGCATTCTTTCACGAATGGAAAAATTCATTGTGCTGGAAGAAATCAATCATTTAAAAAGACATATATTTCACTGTAAAGGATTACTATTCATAATATGCAAAGAACTCCTGAAAACTAATAAGAGAAAGATGAACAATGCCACAGAAAAAAACCAGGGAATTAAATTCACAGACAGGAAATACAAAGGCTACTGAACATATATGTTTATATAAAGTAGAAAAATACAAAGTAAAAACTAAAATACTATTTTTAGTATCAGAGTTATAAAATTTAAAAGACTGAAGGGAGGGGTGATAATAAAAAAAAGAAAAATATAAATAATTAAAGACTGAAAATATCCAGCACAAGCATTTGAAGGCAATCTACCCTCTCATTATATTGCTAAGAGTTTAAAGATTTAAATTTACATTTCATTTGATGATCTATCCTACAAGAGAAAAAACATCCAGCACTACACAAACACACAGGGATATTTACTGCAGCATTGTTTGTAATATCAAAAAACTGTAAATTACCTAAAACCCAAAGCCATATTAACCAAAATTGGGACAATTTAAAGCAAGACTGGTTTTTAAAAAAGACCTCCTAGGAAAGGACACTGGCCCAATACACTGGTGAAAGGTCTGATTTAAAGAATAACTATCCAGCCAGGTGTGGTGCCATGCACCTGCAGTCCCAGCGTCTTGGGAAATGAAGCAGGATGATCACTTGAGCCCAGGAGTTCGAGGGTACAGTGAGCTACAATGGTGTCCCCGCACTGCAGCCTGGGCAACATACTGAGATTCCATCTCTTAAAAAAAAAAAAAAAAAAAAGAATACTTATACGGACTGCTTTGTACAGGAAAAACACATCTAAAGTTATGAAAAACTCTATTTTGTTTTCCCTGAGCAAACCTTTTGTCTTCTTTTTTTTTTTTCAAAGAGATGGGGTCTCACTCTGTTGCCCAGGCAACCCCTCCAACTCCTGGGCTCAAGCAATCCTCCTGCCTCAGCCTCCTGGGGATTGTAGGCATGTGTAGGCACGCCCAACTTGAACAAACTTTTTAAAAAGAAAATTTTAAGGCTTTAAGTAGGGAGTATTTTACACTTTTATTTTATATTTAACTAGAAAAACTATTGAACTTTACTGCTAAACTGTAGATCATTTTCCATAATGCAGGACTGAGGTCAATGCCATCTATCTGTTACCATTACATTTTAAAACACTTCAAAGTCAAGCTGTATGAGAACTTGAAAAAATAAAATAAAAAATAAATAAATAAAACACTTCAAAGGACTACTACATGTTGTGTAATGTCAAAAGTAAACCAAACATCAAAAAAAGATAAATTTAAAATGTTCATGAAACATTTCTTAGTTAGTATTTATCCAACTTTTTCAGCCCCTACATAAAAGCGTATTGTTTAAAAGAGTATTGTGAAGTATGTCATTGAAGATAACTTTGGTAACAAAAACTTTATACGGAAACAAATTATAAAATCTCATTTCTGTTCAATGATAAAAATAATTTTTTATAACTCTCTTCACAGACACAAAATACTAGCTGTATTACTACAAAAGTTCCCAGACCTTATACATTTGGTAAAATGTCTGAGAATCTGTGTTCTATAGACTAAACATTTACATTTTACATGCCAGAAAAGACAGAGCATATTCATAATTTCATTTATTATGATAGCTAAATTCTATAAATTATTTCAGAAGCATACAATTTACTTTAATATGAATCATTCTAGTTGAATTCTAGAATTCAGGTTCAACTGGTTCGAAGCCGCTTCCCTCTGTACTCCAGTACTCCAGACTACCCCCCACCAACCATCACCAAATGCTTCAAAAATCAAAAAGCCTAGATCCTACCCTACTCTGCCTTCCTCCACTTTGGCTACTATTCCATTAAAGAATTACCACCTAGCTGCACAGTAAATCTCTGAAAGACACCAGGGATGTTTTGTGATACAAGAAGGGGGATGACTCTTCCTAGCTTGCTGGGCTGTAAAAAAAAAAAAAAAAAAAGGGAAAGGAAGAAGAAAAAGAAAAAGGAGGTGGTGACTCATAATTGCCAGATATATTAGCTTTCTGTAGTCACCCACTCTATGTCTGTCAATCAGAGTTTGTATAAATTTCTCTGAATTTATTTTTTCTAGCCTACATTATTTCTGAGGGTGGTAGATTCCACAGATTCACCAAAAAAATTGCCTCTTATTGGTTTCATGTGTCATTCTGCCACATGGAGTTTGAGGTTATATTTGCTTTAATCATGTAATTCATGATTTTTATAGTCTAAACTCTCTCTTTTCAAAACTACATCTTTCTATACCAAAATGTCCATTTTTGTCATAATCTTTCAACCACACTTATTCCCTATGTGAATATTCCTTTTTAGAAAATTAAAGTGTAAAACTTTTTCTGTATTCACATTAAAAGATGGGCTTATAGCTAGGCATGGTGTCTTGCACCTGAAGTCCCAGCTACTAGGGAGACTGAGATGGGAGGATTGCTTGAGCCCAGGAGTTCAAGGCTAGCTTGGGCAACATATCAAGAACCTGTCTCAAAAAAATAAATAAATAAATAATAGGCTTATAAATTCTAAATAGTATTTGAATTTAAGAGCAAACAAAAAAACTAGAGTACAAAGCCACCTGGCACTAAATTATGCAGCATGAGCCAAAGGCCAAGTCCCTGAACAACCTGACATGCTCTCCATCTTGAGATTCATTTCAGCTGTCTTCTTTAGGACCTTTTTGTGTTGTAACTATAATAGCACCCAATATGATTTAAACAAAGACAGGATACGTATCTTCTACACAATAGCCAGCTTTTTCAGGAAAGACTTCAAAATTTCAAGTCTCTTTCTTTCCTAAAGTATAACTCAGCATTTTTTCAAACTATGAAGCATGACCCATCAGTCGTCAGCAGATCACTGGTAAGTCATGACCAGCTTTCTTTAAAAATAAGATAGAACTGAATGTATCACCCATAGTACAGGTAAGTGCTATTTGAGAAATCTTTGATTTAGGTATACAAACATAAAATTTATTTGTTAATGTGGATCACTACTAAGTTTAAAAGCTACTGGTTAATTCTAAAGCCCAGAATCCCTAGGATAACTCTTGCATTAATTTCTCCAAATGCATTTATACACACAAAACACATTATTTTGCACTTGAATGACCAATATTTTTTAAGGATCCATTTAGTTTTAATGCATCTTCCTTAGTCCTACCAATAAATTTTTTGTGTGCTAATTCTGCCTTCTATTTAAATGTTATATTTAAATGTTACATTTAAAAAAGAGTCATTTCTCCTACTTCATGTAATTCTGCCAGTTTTCATGTTAAGTATTACATTACTATAATGACTCAACAACTCAGTATATTACATCTTCATTCTTTTCTCAGGTACCATTAGTTATTTTGTGACCTTATTTATCATTCAAATTTCTTTCTTTTTCTTTTTATTTTATATTAGGGGGTACAAGTTGAATTCCATTACATGTAGTATACATTGTATAGTGGTGCAGTCTGAGCTTTTGTTGGACCCATCAACCTAGTAGTGTACAAATGTACCCCACAGGTAATTTTTCATCCTTCACCCTCCTCCCAACCTCTCTTTGTGAGTCTCCAACGTCCGTTATACCACTCTGTGTGCCACTGTACAACCACAGTTTAGCTCTCACTTATAGGTGAGAACATAATGGCATTTATTTTTCTGTTCCTGAGTTACTTCACTTAGGATAATGGCGTCCAGTTCCATCCAAGTTGCTGGACATTATTTCATTCTTTCTTATCATTAAGTAGTACTCCATGGTACATACACGCACCACATTTTCTTTATCCACTCATCAACTGATAGGTTGATTCCATATCTTTGCAATGACGAATTTTGCTAAGATAAACCTACGAGTACACGGCCTTCAAATTTCTACTTTTAAAGTGGAAGATATTTACTTTAATGGATACACTGAAAGTAATCTCTATTCATATATGTATGATTAACCTAAGACCATTCTTCGTCTGTAATTAGGTTACATGGTTCGCTAACTTTTGAATGTCATAACAGTTGTATTCATAATTCCTACTGATCATTTCTAATCAGTTGACCCACAGGAGTCAACCAAAACTGCAAAATCAATGAAACAGTGGTAGTTGTAGAATCCATAACATATTAAATATTAACATTTATGTAAATTAAGGAAAGATGGCTATTATTTAAAATGTAATGTAAGATTATAACTACAAGCAAGTGTTCATGAAAAACACAAATATTTAACAAAGCCTGTTTGTGTGAACAATTATATTTGTTTGCTTTCTATTTTGACACCTGCTAAAACTCACTAGGCAACAAGATATATCCACTAAAAAATAAATTTCTGAAAATTCTGCGCCAAATAACCAGATAGAACAATGATAATGATATTAGCTAAGAGCCACTAACTGTTTGTTATGTATCAGTGCTTTATACACAATGTATCTCATTTAATTCTCCCAACAACCTACTATGAGAAAGACTATTACCCTGACTTTGGAAATGAGGAAACTGAGGACCATAAAGGTTAAGTAATATTGTCCAAGGTTACCCAGTAAGATATACAGCCAAGACTACTGACAGAATATGTGAATATTAAGAATATTCACAAGTTTTACCAGGGCTTCATCACACCATCACACACATAGGATCAGTACATTGAGGTACCAGATTTTAACCTGTGGCTGGCTCCTTTAGCGTCCTGATATCTGGCTCTTTCCTTCTACTCTGGTAATCTGTTTTTAATTACACTTTTATTTATAATAAAGCAAAAATTAAATTTGGAGAAGACAAAGTTACCTATAATCTTATTCATCTAACACAACATTTTTTTGGATATCATCTTCTAATATTTGAGGCACAATACATGGATATCAGCTCAAACTCTACCGCTACCTTTTATTAGCTGTACAGTCTTTGGCTCAGTTGCTTAACTTCCCCACATACTAATTTTCTTAACTTACTAGCTCAGGGAATAAGAGAGAAAGATCCCTGATCGCACGAGAAGCCTACCTATCTTCTAGTGGAGGCAAACACAATAAATTATATGATAGTGGGTGGTAAGTGCTGAGGGAAGGAAGCCAGGTTGCAATTTCTATAGTGAGGTTAAAGTAGCAGTCAATGAAGAGGTAACAGTTGAGACCTGGAAGGCAGTGAGTTTGACTTGCAGATAGCTGTGAGAACATTCCAGGCAGAAGGAACAGCAGTGAAAACCCTGTGTACAAGGAATAACAAAGAGATCATAGAGTTAAATGCAGTGAGAGTACAGTTAGCAGGGACAATGCAGATAACATAATGTCTTGTAGGTCACTGTACAGACTGCCTTTACTGAGTAAAAGGGAAATGGGAAGCCATTGAAAGGTTTTGAGCAGAGAGAGACGCCATCTGTCTTACATCTTAAAAGGATTACTTCAGCTGCTATATTGAAAATAAACTACATAGGCAGTTAGCTATATAACTGTGAAGTTCAGAAGATGTCTAGGCTGAAGAATTAACTGTAAAATAGGATAATAATACCTCATTGAGTGCTATGAATGTTGTTCAATAGTGTTTGTAAGGCACTTAATTTTTATAGCTTCTTCCCTACACAAGAACACCCAGCATAGGAGATGAGAGAGAGTGGGAAATTCAGCCCATGCTTCACTTGCTAAGCCATGTGCCTGGTACATAGATAACATCAGTCCAGAGGAAGGGGATCTTCCTAATTCACATGAAGGAGGAAGTCCTGCTAGCTAAGCTATGTCTTCACAGAGCTACATCTGTACAGACGGGACCTTTTTCTATTTAGCAATGGTGACTTTGGGGCTAGTTGTAGCCCTAATCTTTGTCCACATACGTAGGCACTTTACACAACTGCATTCTCAATCCAAATTCTATGTTACAATATTCTCCTTCAAATTTAATTTAATTTATTTTTTTTGAGGCAAGTCTGTTGCCCAGACTACGGTGCAATGGCATCATCCTAGCTCACTGAAGCCTTACATTCCTGGGCTCAAGCTATCTTCCTAAGTAGCTGGGACTACAGGTACATGCCACCACACCCAGCTAATTTTTTAATTTTCTGTAGAGACAGCGTCTCACTGTGTTGCCCAAGCTGGTCTTGAATGGGAGGCCTCAAGCAATCCTCTTGCCTCGGCCTCCCACAGTACTTAGATTATAGGCATGAGCCACCATGCCCAGCCCAAATTAAATTTTAAATATCTGATAACTATTTGTCTAATCATACTCCACTGTATTGGATATGATTTATTTATCTATTTTTAAGTCACACATTCTTTTCAAATTTTAAAATCTCTGAAATCAGAATGTATCTTACAATGATGTGTTTTATTTGTTCTAGTAGAGAACTAAAATAGGCCGGGCACTGTGGGTCACACCTGTAGTCCCAGCTACTAAGAAGGCTGAGGCAGGAGGATTGCTTGAGCCCCAGAGTTTGAGGTTGCTGTGAGCTAGGCTGATGCCACAGCATTCTAGCCCAGGCAACAGAGCAAGACTCTGTCTCAAAACAAAACAAAACAAAAACAAAACAAAATAACTAAAATAAATATCTTCAAGTATATGAGTATTTTGCTTACTACCCTAGGCATGGTATTACTGGGTCAAAAGGTACAAATTACGTGTGAATGCTGCTACTGTCATGTGTTTAATATTAAGACTAGACTTGAGTGGATTTTGTTTTTAAGATTATTTTCTGAAGCAGTTGGTCATTATTTTTTCTGATTTTGGGGGGCATAAGGGGGGGTAGGTTTAATCTGAAAAAGGTTGTGCTACTACTTCATCTTTCTTAGAAGTGACAAAGGCTTCTAAAGTTTAGAGAGGGTAAAGACAGAGATTGATAAATGCAACCAGCATCAGTGGGTGTAACCTTTCTAAGAATTCCACATTAGGTCAGCTTTCCATTAGCAAGTTGAGACTATTTTGTGTTTTTTATACTCCTTTGAAGAAAAGTAAAACTCAACAGCCTAGTTCCCAAAGAGCTCTCTGAAACACTTCTTCTAATAAGAAGTCCCAGGCCTTTACTCCTGGAGAAGGTTAACTAAACGGTCTCTAGACTAGGGGATTCTGGGCACTGTTGAAAGCATGGATGCTATTCTGAAAACTATACTAACCGAATGCTTGACTAAGGAAACTAGCAGCCCCTTCCCCAGCAGGGCAACCAATTCAAAGAAACTAACATCCTGAGTTCCTCTACCTTACAATGAAACAAAGACTGCAAACCTCATCCAGGCACTCAAAGATTCCAGTGTTTTTAATCCTATCCTTTTAAAAATAAACAGATTGCCAAGGATTACCAGACATTTTAGGAGAGCCTCCAACATGGATGATAAAGACTAAAACACACAGGGGACAAAAACCACAACAGAAGGACTTGAACTGTATCAGACTAAAATAGCCCATCAAATACCTAGCACATTAAATTTTACAATAATGGGGCACCAGAAGATTATATAAACTTCTGGAATAAAAAAAAATACAAAGAATCAGGAATCAGAATGGCTTCAAACTTCTCAAAAACAATGGAAGTGAGAAGACATAATGGAACAAAGCCTTCTAAATTCTGAAAGAAAATTATCTCCAGTTTACTATAACCGGCAAAACTATCGTAGAAGAGGTATTTTCTGACACTCATAATTTCAAAAATGTTACTCTCCATAATTCCTTTCTCAAGGATGTCTATAAGAAACAGGACATCGAACACACGAAAGAAGTGAAGGAAATTCCCAGAATGCTAGTGGAGGGAAATCCCTGGATGATGACAAGTGTACACCAGGCACAAGAATCCATCATTATGTGACCTTTTCTAGCAATTTCAAACTATCACCAACAACACTTGCGATGCCTTTTTTTTTTTCCTTTTCTTGGTGGGGAGGAGGAGTTGGAGGGGAAGGAGCAGAAGAGAGGAGGGAAGAAAGGAAACAGCTCACATTTTAAAAGTTTTACATGACCCTATAGCCTCTATGTATACTCTTCCTTGTAGAGGAGGTAGTTAGTAAGACTCGTGCTGGGTCTTGAGATAGTCCAAGTGATCAAACAACATGAATAAAATAGTCTAGCAGCACAGTGTTTCCCAAAGCATGGGACATATATTATTCCAGGTTTATAAAATGATTTTAAGGGATATGTGTACATGACATAAACTAAAAAAAACTAAATCAATCCGGTAAAGGTTATGATAAGGAGGAAGTCTCAGTTTGGTGCCAGTATATCTTTTAACATCTCTTTAACACTTCCTAATCTCCCTTTTTAATTTAAAAAAAAAGAACAGATCTCAAACTCAAAGCCACTGACAGACTATAATATATAACTAAAAATTAATACTGTTGTTTCTGTTTTATAAAAATAGCAACAGAGGAATCTAGTAGTATGTGTGATTCTCCTGGCAGTTCCGGGTTCATTTTGACCACGTATGTTTAAAGTGCTTATAACATTGTTCTGCCCCATTTTTGTGCAAAAGAAATCAACACAACGAGATAGTGTATCACACCCACTCACACTGGATATTTCCAGCAAAGAGGCTTGCTTTGCCCATCACTTATGATGATACTATCACTCAGCTGTTTTCTCCATAACTCAACAACCTCACAAACTACTGTCACTTTTCTTAAGTAAAGTTCTATATTTACTGCAGTATATATTCATTAGGAATTTAAAGTGCTTTGTAAATTATGATTTTATATTAGAATTCATATTATATTTAGAGTTCTTAAATCAAATAATAGGTGTTAAGTGGTCTGTCCTTATTTTGCCCATGAGCCCTGTTATTTTTGGTGTGTGATTTGGCAAAATGTATAGATTTCCAGGAACACTTATCACATCTTGCAGAAGTGCCTATACTGATTTTCCACATATACTAGTGTTTTAAAGCTTCCGTTTAAAAGTATAATTTTTTACAGTGAGCTACTTAAGAGAAAATATTAAATAACCAATACTATAGTTAGTTCCCTGTTCTAGTAAAAATCATGAAGGTAGTACCTGAACGACCGAAGTTAATGAAACACTAGTCTAGCAGAGCAATACATTCTTAAATAAATGACCTTGTACTCTGCCATTACTTATCTGTCAGGCTCTTAAATCTACTCACCATATAAATTCTACCAATCAAATCTAGAGTTTTTCTCACCCTAAGGGTCTTTCTTCCTCCTAAAGAGGTTTTCATTATACTGAACTTCCAAGGGTTTCTCTCTCCAAATGCATCTCCTCTGTCTGCTTAGCTGGCTTCTATTCTCTGCTTCCTCAACTATGGAAATACCTCAAGGCTCTATTTCACTACTCTCCAAGTGTTCCACAGCATTTCCACCCTGAACTACTTCCTCCATCAATGAAAAGTGAGGTGGACAACTCTATGTTGTCTCTCAAACCTACACTCTTCTTTTGAGAACTTCCTCCCTTCACCCACAGAAATAAGCCCCCAACAGCAATGTTTACATGTTTATATTCATGATCCTACCCTTCTAGCCCCTACTACAACTCAACAGAGCAAGGATACAAGCTGGGAACTTGATCTGAAATTGAAAGACTAGATGCAATGGTCCTTTGAACTGAGGCCATGTAAACTCAGGAGCTATGGGATGAGAATGTTGGACCATGTATACCCAAAGCAATACAAGTAGGTTTGCTATTAAGGTAGCAATACTCTCCAAACTCATCTATGGATTCAATATAATCCCTATTAGAATCCCAGCTGGCTTCTTTGTAGAAACTGGTAAGCTGATTCTAAAAGTTACATGGAAACACAAGGGACCCATTATAGCCAAAACAATCTTGAAAAAGATCAAAGTTAGAGGACTCACACTTTCTAATTTAAAAATGCCTTACAAAGGTACAATAATCTAGACGGTGTGGTACTGTTACCAAAAGCTCAGCACTTGTTCCTTGAGACCACATCAGAAGAACAAGAACAGTGGTTTGAAAAGGAAGGAAGTGTGAACTAAAATAAAATTTTAAGTCTCACCACCCCCCACAATGGACCCCCTCATGGCCAAAGGAATATCCTAAAACTAAATTGCCTG
>CM052447.1:1133202-1151416 GCA_028533085.1 Varecia variegata | reverse complement strand
CCCCCCCGCCCCCACCTTTTCTAGATGTGAGGAAAACAACACTTTTGATCCTACTCTACATATCTGGTATTTCCACTTTCAGCATGGAATCATTTCTGTCCAGTTCCAATTTTAACAAGAAAATTTGGCCTTAATTTGGTGTACCAGTGCCCAGGGCTGCCATAACAAAGCAGCACAAATTTAGTGGCTCAAAACAACAGAAATTTGTTATCTCACAGTTCTGGAGGCCAGAAGACTGAGATCAAGGTGCCAGCAGAACCATTCTCCTGCTGAGAAACGGTAGAACCCTTCCTTGCCTCTTCCGAGGGTCTGGCAATCCTTGGTATTCCTTGCGCGCAGCTGCCTCTGCTGACACATGGTGTTCTCCCTGTGAGTCTCCATCTTCTCTTCCTGTAAAGACATCAGTCATGTTGGGTGATTGTCCACCCTACTCTGCTATGACTTCATTTCAGCTTGAGTCTATCTGCAAAGACCCCATTTCCATTTCCAAACAAGATCATAGTTACAGGTTCTGGGGTTAGGACTTTAACATATCTTTTGGGAGGACACAGTTCAACCCATAACATTTGGTTCTTTAACAAGATCTAAACTCTGGAGGAGACAACTTCAGAGCCATAGAATAAATGATAAAGAAAAATATCAAAATACAGATGAAAGGTCGGGCATGGTGGCTCACGCCTGTAATCCTAGCACTCTGGGAGGCCGAGGCGGGTGGATCCTTTGAGCTCAGGAGTTAGAGACCAGCCTGAGCAAGAGTGAGACCCCGTCTCTACTAAAAATATAAAGAAGTTATATGGACAGCTAAAAATATATATAGAAAAAAAAATTAGCCGGGCATGGTGGCGTATGCCTGTAGTCCCAGCTACTCGGGAGGCTGAGGCAGAAAGATCGCTTGAGCCCAGGAGTTTGAGGTTGCTGTGAGCTAGGCTGACGCCACGGCACTCTAGCCAGGGCAACAGAGTGAGACTCTGTCTCAAAAAAAAAAAAAAATACAGATGAAAGACTTCTCTGGTTTAAAAATCTCCAAAACCACTACCACTATAATAATGACTGTCACTACAAAATCACAAAATAAAACAAAACAGTTTCAAAAAGTCAAACAAAAGATTAGGAATAAACATTTGCAGCAAATATAAATCATAAGAAGTAAATTTCTTTGTCATAAACAGTAATTCATACATATTGATAAGAAAAAACATGAAGACCCCAATTGTCCAAGGTCATGAACAGTTAAGTCAGAAAACAGGGAACATATATATGAGAGAGTATTCACCCCCCATGATTAATCAAAGAGATGTAACTTAAAATACTGACAAAGTAATTTCATTTTTCTAATAACCAACAGAAAAAAAGTTATAATATTTTGTGCTAGCAAAATTGTAGTGAAACTGGCAATTTTATATGCCACCGGTGGCAGTTAAATTGGTACCCTTTTGGAAAGCAAGTTGACACCCGAGATAGGGGCCATAAAGATGTTTATACTAGTTGATCCGATTATTCAACTTATGGGACTCTGTACTGTGGAGACAACCTGAAGTATGGAAAAGCTATCTGAAAAGGCAGAGAAAAGGAATATTTGTTGGATCCCTACTATTAATAAATGCCAAGCTCTTTACACATCTTATCTCATTTTATTCCCTTCATAACCTTGTGAAGTATGTGTTCTTTGCTCCTTATACAGATAAGGAAACCAAGGCTCTGTGAGGTTAGGCCCCTGTCAAGGTCACATAGCTTGTAAATGACAGAGCTGGACTTCCATCTGAGGTGACCAGTTCTAAAACCACGGGGCTCTGAGCTCCCTACAAGGCAAAGGCACCCTGACCCCTCTTCGGGCCGACTCACCCATCTGCCAAATGTGAGGGGTAGAAGTGTTTCTAAGGTTTCGCCAAGCTCTGAGCTTTTGTGACTCTTTATTTATTTATTTAGACAGAGTCTCACGACGTTGCCCTGAGTAGAGTGCCGTGGCGTCAGCCTAGCTCACAGCAACCTCAAACTCCTGGGCTCAAGTGATCTTCCTGCCTCAGCTTCCCAGGTAGCTGGGACTACAGGCATGCGCCACCACGCCTGGCTAATTTTTTCTATTTTTAGTAGAGATGGGGGTCTTGCTGTTGCTCAGGCTGGTCTCGAACTCCTGACCTAAAGTGATCCTCCTGGCTCGGCTTCCCAGAGTGCTAGGATTACAGTCGTGAGCCACCACGCCTGGCCTGTGATTCTTTATTGCTGTAAGTAACCTCGGAAAGAACAAATACAGAAATGAAAAAGTGTGCAGAAAATATTAGACACACTTCATTTCCTCCTTCAGCTTTGAGATTTTCAGCCAAGATTAATCTTTGTTTTAGATTTTCATTTTGAATATATTGGTGTTTTCTTAATTAAGATTAGCTACTTACTATGTTTGGGTGCCTATTTATTATATTTATTTAACAAATATATTTCCATAATTAAAAGTGCAGGTTCTATATATGGATGTGCCTTGCAAATTTTCTGCTTGTTTGAAATAGGAGGTGGCTAGAAAAATTTTACAGAGTAAAAAAATAAATAAATGGGGAGGTGTGGAGCTGGACAACTTGAATTGAATCTACAGCTCACCCACTGTTAGCTGTGCCCTTGCCTCAGTTCTCTCATCTGTAAGATGGGATAATAATAGTACCCATCTCAAAGTGTTGGTATGAGATTTAACCATATGATATATGACCATATGATCATATGCCTTCTGGCATTATGCCCCACATACAGTTAGTACTCTATTAGTGTTAGTTATTATTGTCAATAACTTCCTTTCTATGTCACATGGCCAACCAATTCGCTTTGGAGTCATTTGGCTTCTGAAATTCTTTCTTTGTTTTGATACAGAGTCTTGTTTTGTCACCCAGGCTAGAGTGTGGTGGCATCATCATAGCTCACTATAACCTCAAACCCCTGGGCTCAAGCAATTCTCCTGCCTCAGCCTCCTGAGTAGCTGGGAATACAGGTGTGTGCCACCACACCTGGCTAATTTTTATATTTTTTGTAGAGACTGGGTCTTGCCATGTTGCTCAGGCTGGTTTCGAACTCCTAGTCTCAAGTGATCCTCCCACCTAGGCCTCCCAAAGCACTAGGATTACAGGTGTGAGACACCACACCTGGCCCTGAAATTGTTCTAAAAGAAAACATTGATTTTCCTGATAGAACAAATGCCTATGGGACACCAACATTACTACTACAGAAGGAATCTCAGAAAGAAGATAAAACCACAGTTGCCCAGTTTCATAATGAGAAAATGTACTAATAGAAAGCACCTTCCAGAATTTTAAATGTGTGAACCATATTTTAGGCTGAGAAAAGGAATGTTCAGATAGTCTCTATTAATCGGAGGACAGGAGCTTTTAGCTAAGGTGGTGAGTGAAGTGCACAGGTTTAAGCTGAACATCAGTGCGTTGCATCTTCAGCTACTGAACAAACTCCTCAGTTCTTGCGGACTCCAAGTTATGGGGCCAACGTCTACTTGCACAATATTGCTAATAATAAAAATAACACCCGAGTTCTCAGTGTGCAGAACCTAGGCTGGTGATGGCCTTTCCAGCATGAAGCCCTGTGATTGCACAAGAGCCGCAGAGGCGGGCGGGGTGGAGCAAGCCCTCTGAGGGTGGAGCAGCAGAAGGAAGGCCTTTGGGTCTGGAACACTCCTTCAGTTCTAAGACTCCCTCCCTCTGAAAGCCTGTGCAAAGCCCCTGGTGATTGGCGATTTCCACACGTGCTGGGAGAAAAGAGAAATGACCTTCACTGAATGTTGATACTCAGTTTCCAGAGAGAAAATCAACAGCTAATCGCTGGGGCACCCATTAGGATTCTGTTGCAAGTGATAGAAAAACTAACTCAATGGTTTTAAGTCCAATAAAAGGGAACGTAACACTACATGGAATTGAAAAGCCCAGGCCTTGCTGGTTGCAGGTCTGGCTGGTTTTAGTGCTCAGGGGAAGTTGGCAGGACCCTGTGGGACACATCCTCAGGCCTGTGAAGTCCAGGCCCTGCTCTTACTGTGCACAGATGGCTGAGGCAGCTCCAGCCTTCCCTCCCTTCAACCTTCAAGTCCTGAGAAAGCCCAGAAGGCTTATTTTGGAGGTTCTCCCCAAATTGTGAGATTCACTACTCCCTGGACCAATGGCAATGATCAGGGCATGTGCCTGAGTCACCGGCCCCACTGCTGGTTGTGGGCAGAGTCCCAGCCAAGCAGGTAGGCTGAGAGTAGGGGAAGGGCGGGGCTCCAAACTTTTGTTATGACAGGAAGTAAAGGGAAACAGGGCTCCAAACTTTTGTTATGACAGGAAGTAAAGGGAAACAGTGAAGTCCTCCATAACCAACTACTTCAAATAAGGCATCCGGCCTGGCATGGAGGGAGTGCTAATGCTGCCGAGGCCCTTCCAACGAGCCAGTCATTCACCAAACTTAGGCTTTCACCAAACCACAAGACTTGTGTTTTCTTGCACGCACACACACTGTATTAGTTATCTATTGCTGTGTAACAAATTATCCCCACACTTGGCAGCTAAAACAAACAAGCATTTATTATCTCACAATTTATGAAGGTCACAGATCCAGGAATGGCTTAGCCAGCAGGTCTGGCTTGGGGCCTCTCTCTAGGTCGCAATCAAAAAAATAAAAGCTGAGGTTGTAGTCAGTTGGGACAAGGCAGAAGGCGTGACTGAGCCAGGGCGTCAGCTGCTCAGCTCACTCATGTGGCTGTGGGTGGCAGCTGCCGCTGCGCATCACATGGGCCTCCCCGCAGGGCTGCTCATGACGAGGCTCCCCTCAGAGCCAGTGACCCTAAAGACAGAGAAAGACACAGAAGTCACATTTTTTTTAAGCCTTGGGTGAAGTTCCTTTTTTTTCGTTTTGTTTTTCTTTTCCTTTTAGCAGCTTCACACACTGTCATTTGAGTGACATACCATCACTCCTGCCATGTTCTATTGGTCATGCAGACCAGCCCTGACAAAATGTGGCAGGGGACCTCACAAGGGTGTGAATGCCAGGAAGGGAGGGGACGGGGAGTCGTCTTGGAGCCTGGCTACCACGAAGAGTGCCATCTCCTGCCCTTGTGTCTGTCTTTACTTGCCCTGTTCTTTTTGCCTCTGTCTCTCCATCTCCCTCTCTTGGAGAACTTCATTTGTGCTTCCATCCTTACTCAGACACCTCCAGGAGCCCCTACCTGCCCATTCTCCAATCACTGCCTCTCCGTGTAACACTCAGCGCCAGGTGGGTCACTGTATCTGCGTTCCTTGCATGGCCTGTAACTCATCTGTTCTCCTCAACACTGCACAGTGAGTCCCCCAAGGCCAGGGACCGTGCTGGGCATCTCTACGTCACCAGTGGCCAGCGGGGCTCCCAGCTTGCAGTACGTGCTCAGCACATGTTCACTGAAACGATCGGAATTGTAGATAATGGAGAATGAACAGGGGAACCGAGATGATCATCTATATCATTTCCGCAAAACGAAGAAACCCAAGCACATCTTTGGCCCTGATCATCTGGTTTTCATTCTCCCTTTGGAGTAAGCCAACTCGAGCCAATGAAGGAAATTGTACCAGTTTTAGACCCTGGTTATGGTGACAATGAAATAACCTGAAATTAAAGTTTTAGTCATCCAAAAGCCTTGTTCCTTTAAGGTTTGCTTCAAGGCCGAAGACACCATTTCTCTTCTGTCTTTGTTTTTAATTTTTATTTTTTTATTTCAGCATATTACGGGCTTACAAATGTTTAGGTTACGTATATTGCCTTTGCCCCACCCAAGGCAGAGCTTCAAGTGACTTCTGTCTTAATAGTGAAATAAGTATATATTAAGCACCAATTGTATGCTCAGTGCTACATGTTGGGGGATAAGGGTGCTAGAATATAATACAATACGGCCCTCATCTCAGACACCGAGAGAGGCCTGAGCCACTTACATTTTTTGAAGCTCCTAGTATATTTTTAAAATTATTTATTTATCTACTATCTATTTATTTATTTTTTAAAGATGAGGTCTTCTCTCTGTCACCTGGGCTGGAGGGCAGTAGCACAATCATAACTCACTGCAGCCTTGAACTCCTGAGCTCAAACGTTCTTCCTACCTTAGCTTCCAGATAGCTAGGACTACAGGTGCTCACCACCACGCCTGGAGAATTTTTAAAATTTTTTGTAGAGACAAGGTCTCTATGTTGCCCAGGCTGGTCTTGAACTCCTGGCCTCAAGCAATCCGCCTGCCTTGGCCTCCCAAAGTGCTGAGATTACAGGTGTGAGCCACTGTGCCCAGCCTCAGTTTTTTTTTTTTTTATGTAGAAATGCCAATGCAGATATTAAAAAATGGTGATGGGCCAGGCAAAGCATGATGATGTATTGTAAATGCTTATATTCAGCAAACTAGTACTTTTAAACTCATAATCCCCGCCTTACAAACATAATGCAAATTCTTGATACTCTTTACAAGACAAAGGATTTATTTTAAAATGTTATTCAGGCGGAGGATGGGAGCAGGGTGCAGGTTGAAAAAGTACCTATTGGGTACAATGTATACTATTCAGGTGACAGGTACACTAAAAGTCTAGACTTCTCCACTATACAATTTGTCCATGTAACAAAAACCATTTGTACTCCCTAAATCTATTAAAATAAAAATTAAAAATAAAATAAAATGTAACTCATAGGTGTGTCTGATTGTACTTTTCAAATAAGGCAGCAACAATATCTCCCATCCCACATGAATTTCTATAACCTCACCAGTCCCGCTTCAAGAGATGGAGTTTTTGTTTCCTCCCCTGACTCTGGGTGGGCTTAGGATAGGCTTTACCTAGTGCAGTACGGTGGAAGTGATGCTAGGTCAGTACTTCATATAAGACCATGGTGCATTATTTGCTGGTGCTCTGAGCCCCCAAGTAGGAATTCTTGGACTACCGTGGTGTGTTACCAAACAATGGGCAACTGGAGTAATAGTCTATCACAGACAGTGTGGTCTGGTGTCAAGGCTCCAGTTTAGGCTGGGCACAGTGGCTCACGCCTATAATCCTAGCACTATGGGAGGCCGAGATGGGAGGATCACTTGAGGTCAGGAGTTTGAGACCAGCCTGAGCAAGAGTGAGACCCTGTCTCTACTAAACATAGAAAAAAAAATGGCTGGACAACTAAAAATAGAAAAAATTAGCCAGGCATGGTGGTACACACCTGTAGTCTCAGCTGTCTGGGAGGCTGAGGCAGGAGGATTGCTTGAGCCTAGGAGTGTTAGGTTGCTGTGAGCGAGGCTGACACCACGGCACTCTAGCTGGGGTGACAGAGCAAGACTCTGTTTAAAAAAAAAAAAAAAGGTTTCAATTTAAAATTTTATGATGAGCAACTTCTCCTTTTATTCTGTTCAATGTATCTCTATAAGCTTGTTTGGGGACAATGCAAATTTTAAGACCCTTCCAGGGTTATATGACCCCCTGGCCTCTTTCTGGGGTCATCTACATAATTTATGAGGCCCAGTGCAAAATGAAAATGCTGGGCCTTTGTTCAAAAGTGGGGGATGCCATTTAAAGGTACTAAAATGTGGAACTTTTTCTTTTCTTCCATGGTCTTTCTCAATCTCTCTTGGAGGTTTGTATTTACTATTTAATATCGTGTTCCTTTAGATGTGGGAATATTCACAGGATGAGTGCAGACCCCATCGGGGACCAGTGTGTGTTCTCCAGCTGGCTCCCAGGTCACCCCTCCCACCAGCTGCCAGACTGATATGCTTGGTCCAGCTGGGGGCAGGGAAGTCAATTTCTCCTTCCCACTGGAACACTATCCCAACTCATGGTGGATGGTGACCCACAAGTGATTGCAGCCGCTGTGCAGGTAGTGCTCAGTTCCTGGGTCGGGGTGGGAGACAGGGCCCTGCTGCATTGCTGCCAAACATGTGGTGGTACTGCCACAGCAGGCAGGATTGGTAGAGTCCCACTCTGACCTTCCTGCCCCACCTCAAGGTGGTGGGGCTGCCACAGGAGCTGGGTAGCGGGTAGGGGAAGGCTGGGCCAGGCAGGAGTGGCGTGGGGGTGGGGAGAAGTGGCCGAATGGTGGAGCAAGTAGCCAGAACCACTCCTCCCTCATGTGGGGAGGAGGCAAGAAGCCAGACTATGCGAGAGTAGAGGTTCCAAGTCCCCTGGGCACACTTCATTGTCCCATTGGACTTCACTTACAAAACACAAATTCAAAGATAAACGGTTAAGAATTCCAAGGCAGAGACCACAGAGCATTAAACCCCAAGTGTGGGACTCTTCTGAGTGGGGTACGGGTGACTAGTTTATGCCATGGCCATGAAGCCCGCCCTGCCTCTCACCGTGCAAGATAAGATGCTTAGATAGGGATCTCACCCCCCCAACAAAGCCCTGGGGGTGGGCATTATCCCCATTTCACGCATAAGAAAACCTCTCAGACAGGTGTATAAGCTAGTTGGCCTGACCCATAGTCACACAGCTAATAGCTAATGGAAATTCAAAGTCTGATTCCAGCCAGGCTTGGTGGCCTGCCTGTAATCCCAGCTACTAGGGAGGCTGAGGGGGAAGGATCGCTTGAGCCCAGGAGTTCGAGGTTAGTCTGGGCAACATAGTGAGATTCTGTCTCTATTTAAAAAGTCTGATTCCAAAGCTTGTGCCTGTCGTGCAATGCCTCTGAGAGCCTGAGGAAAGGCGACACACACAGTGAAGTGGGGGGTAAACTTAGTTGCAGCAGACGAGGTTCCTTGGAGAGGTGGTCCTTGAGCTGCATCTAAAGTAGGCAAGATTATTCCTAGCAGAGGGAATAGCATGAGTTCTTCACTGAGCTGCTCTGGGTTCCACAGCCCTGCATGGGCATGCAGGAAGGAGAGGAGCCTGTCTTGGGGAAAGGGGAGTCAGACAGGGCTGGTGAGATACGAGAGAAGCACAGAGGTAGAATTTCAACAGGAAGAGCATGCCCTTTACCAAATACCACACAGGGCACTGAGGCCCAGGCTTGGGACATCCTCCTGGGATTTGACTGAGGGCCCTGGAGGGCAGTTTCTGGGGGAAGGAGAGGCATTCTGGGGGATGACTGTGGAAGGCAGACTGCCCGGGCTCAGCGGAGGGATGGGTAAGAAAATTGGGCCTGAGTCTAAGCCATTTTTGGATGGATTTGGCCCTGAAAGGGAAGGATCAGAGTAGTAAATGGGGTAACGCTGCATTTGAAAGTGCTGGTGTTTTTCTTCTTCAAGACCTGCCTGTGTAGGGCAGAAAGCAGGGAGTTGGGGAGAGGTGTTGTAGAGAGCGGGGGAGGAGCGGCGTTCCTGAGCACCTGCTGCCTGCCAGAGCCTGTGCTTTCCTGTTTTGTTTCCTCCCAACAAGGCCTGAAGGCAAGAGTTCCTATTCCTTCTTGACCCGAGGGAGAGACCAAGAATCACAGGGGAGAGGGGCAGGCTGGATTTGATCTCCCACCTGTCTGGTTCCAGAGCCCTTGCCCGCCCCTCTGTGCAGAGGAGAGAGGAGGGCTTGGGTTAATCAGGGAGAAAGTACATGTGCTCCTCAGGAGCTGCTGGGGTAGGCATATGATGGAAAGGGGCAGTGAACAGGGGCCTGGGCTCCTGGTAAAGGCAGATCTTCAGCCCGGAGGTGTGTCTATGGCTGGATGAGGGGGAATGGCACAATGGAGAAGACGCCTGGACTGGAGAACAGGCCATAGGCCCTGCCCTACAGCTCACTCCCCCCTCTCTCAACCTCAGTTTCTAGTGTGGATCATGCAATCTGACCTTCAGGCCTGTATTTTTGTTTTACGTTTTTAAAATTTTGAGTGGGTAACACACTCACATGATTCAAAAATTAAAAAATTTAAAAAGCTAGGCAGTCCAAACTATTTTTCCCACTCCTATACCCCATCTACACAGTCCCTCCCCTCCCCCTGGCCTGTGATTGCTGTTAGTAGCATTTGGTGTGTCCGCCAGACATATTTTAAGCCTTTAGAAGCAAATGTTTTCCTCCCTTTTCACCAAAAGGAGCATAACTATTCACACTGTTTTATCTCTTGGTTTGTTTTTTGTTCCCTTCAACAGTATTTCTTGGACATCTTTCCAAATCAGTACATAGAGAGTTCACCGTTCTTACAGCTGCATGGTATTTGTTTAGATTACAGGCAACTCAGCAAGGAATAACCTGTTCAGACATCATTTCACAGGTTTACAAGTATATCTATAGGATATATTTCCAGGAGGAGAATTTCTGGAACAAAAGATGCATGCATTTATAATTTTGAGATTGCCACATTGACTTCCATAGAAATTGTTACGATTTATATGTCCCCAAGTAATTTATGAGAGAGTCCAGCTCTTAATTTTTTTTTTTTTTTTTTTTTTTGAGACAAAGTCTCTCTCTGTTGCCTGGAAAGAGTGCAGTGGTGTCATCATAGCTCACTGCAAACTCAAACCCTTGGGCTCAAGCAATCCTCCCACATCAGCCTCCCATATAGATGGAACTACAGGCGTGCCTCACCATGCCCAGCTAATTTTTCTATTTTTTGTAGAGATGGGGTTTCACTTTTGCGCAGGTTGGTCTCGAACTCCTGAGGTCCAGCAATTCATCCACCTCGGCCTCTCAGAGTGCTAGGATTACAGGCGTGAACCACTGTGCCCAGCCAAAGTCTTAATTTTTTACTGCTTTCAAGATGACTGTACTAGGCTTTCCGGAAAATGACACCACAGTGCATAGTGTAGCTACCACCTCAGCAGTTAGCCCCTCACCTCCATCGTGGACTGCCAGTTATGGCTTGAAGGATTAAAACTGGGCCAGACATCTTTTCCCCCTCCAGACATCCTCTTCACCATTCTTTCCACGCTCTCTGACTCAGGGAGGCAATCTCTAAGCCCAGAGAACTGCTTGCTGTTTCCCAAACATATCATGTTAGTTACCCCTCTGTGTCTTTGCCTATACTGTTCCCACCTCCTGCCCTGAATTCTGCTCAGTCTGGAACATTCTGACTCATCTTCAAGACAGCTAAAATGTTGTCTCTGTGGAGGCTTTCCTGCCTTTCCATGGCAAAGCCGGTCCCTCCCTCCCTCTTTTGGGTGCCCTCCCACAGCTGTCCATGACAGCACATTCACAACACCTGGTGGGGTAACTGTTTGTTTACACGGCTCTGCCTCTCCCAGCACCCAGCCCAGCCCAGGGCCCACACTTCAAACTCATCTGTGACTAAAATTAAACTTGCTGGAGGGGCAGGATAGCATGAAAAGGCCAAGGTGTGGGAGTCAGACTAAATGTGACTTTACCCTCTGTCCTCAGCCTCTGCTGCTCCAGTTCCATGCTCTAACCACAATGCCTGCACTCCTGCCCCATTTCATGGCCCTTGCAGCCCTGTTCTGCTTAGAATGTTCTTCCTCTGGCTCTTTCTTGTCCTTCAGTGCCCAGCTTCACTGTCACCTCCTAAGAGGTGACACCTTCCTTGATACTGAATATAAAGGCACACCCCCTTCCTATTCTATCATTCTCTAGTCATGCCCTTCTTTGGTTTACCGCAATCCTAATTATCATGTTGATTTGTTTTACTTGTATGGGACCAGCACTAACACAGGGCCTGGCACATATTAGGTATTGTAGAAATTTTTATTAACGGAATGTGGAATGAACAAATGAACAGGTATAACTCTTTGCTCCACCACTTACCAGCCTTGTGTCCTTGGATTAATTACTTAACCTCTCTGAAGGGCTCCTCATCTACAGATGAGGCCTTTCATTGGTTGTGTATTGGAGATTGTGTAAAAATGCCTGATATATGAAGAGGCTCTATAAATGGCAGCTGTTATTTATTAAGTTTTTCCTTCCTGTATCTGAAATATGTACCCTTTTTGCCAGCCTCCTACATTTATTTTTATGTTGGTCCACTCCTGTCATTATCTCCTTTGCTTCATATTTTTTTCCTTTGAGACAGGGTCTTGCTCTGTCACCCTGGCTAGAGTGCAGTGGCGACATCATAGCTCACTGCAACCTCAAACTCCTGGGCTCAAGTGATCCTCCTGCCTCAGCCTTCCAAGGTGCTGAGACTACAGGCCTGTGCCACTATGTCTAGCCAATTTTTCTATTTTTTGTAGAGATGGTGGGGTCTAGCTTTCGCACAGTCTGGTCTTGAACTCCTAACCTCAAGGGATTCTCCCGCCTCCCAGAGTACTAGGATTACAGGCGTGAGCCACTGCACTGGCCTTTCCTTCATTTTTCTTTACACTGCACCTATTACTATCTGAATGTATTATTTACACTTTATTTTGGTCTCTCATTACAAAAAGACTGGGAATTTGATTACTGTTGATATCCAGAACAATGTGTGGTACATAATAGGTTCTGTACTCATCAAATACTTAAATGGTGCACGTGGTGTTAGGCAGTATGAGGTATTTTATGTACTTGTGCTTGAATAAATAGGATACCATCCATATGCAAATGTTCTTTTTAAACTTAACATATTGGATTTAAAAAAATCAGCACATAGATCTACCTTATTCTTTGATGGATGCATGAGGCACCATTCATTTAACTAGTTTCTTATTAATCCACATTTTTTCCCCAGTGTGGCAATATCTTTGCACATACTTTTTTGTGCTTATGTGTACTTATTTCTCTAGAATTAGTGCCTAAAAGTAGGATTGCTGGGAGGAACGGTATATACATTAAAGATGTTAATAGATAATGCCAAATTGCCCTTCAGACATCCAGTCCTGTCAGCGATATATGAGGGCACAATGGGTTTCAATATACTTTGAACCAAAGTGGATATTATCTGTCTTTTTAACTTTTTGCCAGTGTGATGGGGGGAAGTGAACCCCCAATTTATAGATGAGGAAACGGAGGTTTAAAACGGCTTAGGGAGACAGGGCGTGGTGGCGCACGCCTGTAGTCCCAGCTACTCGGGAGGCTGAAGGGGGCGAGGGGAATCCCTTGAGGCCAGGAGTTGGAGGCTGCAGTGAGCTATGATCGTGTCACTGCACTGCAGCCTGGGCGACAGAGGGAGACCTTGTGCCAAAAAAAAAAAAAAAGGTTCAGGGACTTTCCCACATAACCGGCAAGTGGCTGAGCCCTGATTCGGCATCTGATGTGTCCGCTCCAGACAGGAAAACTGTATACTGACTGCTGTGTTGTGCGTCCTCGGGCTCGTCTGGTGATCTCTGAGCCTTGCGATGCTGGCAGGCAGGCCTTCCTCTCCCCCTCTAGGCCCCAGGCCCCTCAGGGGCGGCCGAACTGCGACTCTTCCCGGTTACCGACCGCCCCTCCCGAAAGGCGGCCAGTTTCCCCTCACAGCCTCCTCGGCTCCGAAATGGCGGCCGCCAGTGTCCCGAGGCCACACCCCTGGAGGCGGGGCCTGAGTTCAGGCCAGAGCGAAGGATGCCCGAGCCAAGTTTGAAGTCCTCAGCCAGGAGAGCTCGCTCAGAAGCTGAGACTCGGTGGCGCCGCAGGTCGGGAGGAGGAGCACCGAGTGGAGGCTTTGCTTGCCGGGGCCGCCCGAGAGTATCTTCATCGCGGGCGCTGGGGCCGCCATCTTAGATGGCGGGAGTAAGAGGACGAGCTTGAGGCGGGAAGACTTCTCTGTCGCTCTCGTTGGGCCCCGAAAAGGGCCAATTGGCCGGGCTTTGGGGCGTGTGCCCTGAGGCGCGGAGCGCAAGTGCTACGATGCGGGGGCTGCCCGGGGCCCCGTCCCCTGGGTTGGGGACGCGCCGAATGTGACCGCCTCCCCCTCCCTCACCCGCCGCGGGGAGGAGGAGCGGACCAGACGCCGCCGTCGGACGACAGGACACTGGGGCGGTCTGGCTCCCTCAGGTAGGCGCGGCAGGGCCGGGTCGTGGCTGCCCGGGGAACCGGGCGCGGAGGCTGAGGTGCCGACTTCTCCGGCGGCCGGGCCCGGAAGGTACTGGTGGAGTGGCTTCCCGGCTGCCGGGCGGAGGGCGAGCCAGGCCGCTGTCATCCCCGGTGGCGCTGGGCGGGGGCCCCAGTGCCCCGTGTCATGGCCGGCGAGCCTGGTTTCCACATCCATACTCAAGTTTCCTTGTGTTTTGTGGAAACGTGCCAGCGCCACCCTTGTGCCCAGTGCGCATTCCTCATATTTTGGCAGTGGGAAAATCCGCCCCGAGCTGCCCGGTATGTGTTGTCACGCAAATGGGCTAATTCCTGTTCTCTCTAGACGCGGAGTGGGGAACCCAGGCTTGCACCCTCTCAGAGTCCTTCAGTCAGGTGACACCCTTTTAGGGAGGACGAGAGGAATCGGGGAAGAGCGGAGGAAATGGGTCAGTGCCCCACCACAAAGGCATAGGGGCCTCGCCTTGGGTTTCGGGACTGTGGGTTACTAATGAAAGGTTTGGGATGCTTATGCTGAGGATTGGCCCTGGGATGCTTTGGAACGAAGAGCCAGAGCTATCTTTTGTGCGAAGTGAGAGCCGCCGGGACGCTTCAGTTCTGTAGCTGCCAAGGCTTCTGCAGAGCCAGTGGATGCCCAGAGAGAGGAGTTTAGACATCGTGAGAGGCGAGGGGGCTGTGTTCATTCATTGTTCTCTTTCCAGGGCTCTGGGTGTGCCTCTGGTGTTCATTCTCTGCTGGGAAGAATGATAGGATCTCATATGTCTCCTTGAGATGTGACTGGGTTCTAGGGGGTCACTTAATCTAAGTAAGGAATGAATTCAGCGCACGTTCGTTGAGCATTTCTGTCTGCCTGGCCCTCTGTGGGCTGAGTGGGGAGACAGTCTGCGCTCTGTGCGCTCCCAAGGCCTGAAAACAATGCAGTGTGATAAGGATTGGCTTACCAAGTGTTGTGGGAATTTAGACAGCTAGTTTTTCTTGGGAGAGTTGAGGATGCTTGTACAGTGGAGACTTTTGCACCAGGTTTTGAAGGACTGATGAGTAAGTGCTCGCCAGGTGAGGAGGAACTGAGGGAACAGCTGGTACAAAAGTGTAGAAGCAGGCAGGAGTTTCGATGAGTTTGGGAAGCAGCAAATTGCCTGGGGTACAGGGAAGAAATGGTGTGAGATCAGAGTCTAAAAAGTTGATAGATTGTGATTGTCTTTGTTGTTGATAGTGTGAACTAGTTCATTTAATTTTGATTATTCTAAATGAAGCGTTTTATATCAAATGTTTTGCACTTATACAGTGGTGAATGAATTGAACTCATATTCCTAGGGATTCTTGAAAAAGATTCTTCTAAAGTTATATTTGCTCACAAAAATGTTAACTTTATAAATGTAGTACACTTTACTAATGCTGAATTTTAAATGGCTGTTGACAATATAAACCACGTTCCCCAGTCTTACACAAATAGGTAGATTATATAAAACAGGCATCTGAAAAAGTGCAGATCTGAAGGAAGAAGATAGCAGGAAAAAAAAAAATGAAAAAGTGCAGAATGCACATATTTTTAGTTTAATAAATGTATTTTATATAGTAAACTGTTTCTTTGGATTGATCCCATGGATTCCAATTCTGTTACAAAGTCTTCAGCTCTGTGAACATAATTTTCCTAAAATAGTTATGTTATTGTGAGATTAATGCTTATGCTAAGGTGATTATTACAATATTAACAGACTTCAGGTAGCAGTTCCTAAATCTTTCTTGGGTTGTGATGATTATGTACCACTGAAGAACATCAAGATTCTTTTGGCTTGTTTTTATCCTTATCACTCAAGGGCTAAGCTGTTTAAAATGCAACCGAAACATCTGACCCAGTTGAACATTGGATACTTGGAAAATAAACCTGTTACTGTTTCTGTTCTAAAAGCTTATCTTTTAGGTATGTGGTGTTTGCGATTATAAATTTTAGTGGAATTGCTTAGTTTTGTTAAAATTTTGTCAATAGTTGAAAAAACGTGTGCCTTCAAATTAGAAGGCTTGACTGAAATACATTTGAACATGGGATTTGGTTTACTAGAAGAAAAGTGATAAACAGGTTAAGCTGGTTATTTATAATGAAAAGTATCTAAAAGATGAAGTGAAGAATGATTAAACATCAAGTATTGTATTATAGTTGCTCTGAGGCTAGTTGCTTTTAGTTTAAAACATGCCGTTTGCTCTTAAATACACTTCATACTTTTTGGAAGTTAAATTTTACTTTTCTAGAAGGACTAGATTATTTATGAAATGGAAAATATAATTAATAACTAAACTATTTCAGATAGTCTATTAGTAGTTAAACATATGATTCTTTTTTTTCCCCCTAGCCACTAGACCACCAGGGAAATGTATGATTCTAATGCATTTAAATTTCAGATAAAACTTTGTTAGTGACCTACTGCTTAAAAATAGAAGAATGTTACATGAGGGAGTACTTTTGCTTATATATTAGGAACATAATAGGCCATACATAATACTCTTGATCTTGGGAGGGGCTTGTAAGCCAAACAGCATGCCTTAATGTTGACTTGCAAAAGAGAATGTCAAGTAGTGCCTTTGAAAAGGCAGCAGACTAATGTGACAGTGAGGGGGTTTAGGAAACCACAAAATTGAACTTTGAGTTGAAAAGGGTTTGTTTTTTTTTTTTTTTTAAGTTGTGTAGATCATGGAAGTCATTTCTTCAAAGCAAATGACTATTAGGTGGAAAATGGCTCACCTTGACTAAATTATTTGGAAAATCAGGGAACACTGGGTTCATTTAGGATGAGGTTGTTCAGGGTTTAGGTCTTTTTTTCTTTCTTTTTTTTTTTTGTTACACTCAAAGATGGTAGAGAGTGAACTGCACCAATAAGGAACAGTCTAGGTCTCATTTTTTGGTGTGTGTATGTGTATACATAGGTAGAAGTCCTAATCGCTCATCTGACTGGGTTCAAAATATAATACTAGATACTGTGTCATAATTCAGTTGGCACATCTGGTATAGGGCTAAATTATCTTGCCTGTAATCCTCATGATAGTAATGGCTGGGTATTTTATTCTTGCCTTAAAGTTGTGAATAAAAATTCCTTAATTATATGTTAATGGTTTCATCTTTAATTTCACAGTGTTTGAGTCATTCTGTTACTTTGTTTGTTTCTCCAAGAATTACTAGTGTAGGTCTCACTACTTAACAAAAAGTTTGCTTTTTGTACTTACCTTCTTATCTGTTTGTCTTTATTCTAAAATTACTCCTAGAATCTCAGATTAACCAAGGAAAATGTCAAGTGGGTGTTGTTTCTTTGTTACTGGTTTTGGCCTGGGCTGTCTGAAGTTGCTTTGGCAAATTACTTACAAAGTGTATTAATTGTCATCACATTCCAGTCAGTATAGATAGTATTTTTTGAGGAACACTTGACACGTAGTTTTATTTTTAGACCAGATTCTAAGGGATTTTACTGGGTGGGGATTAACAGTCCTAAAACTAGTTTACAATTTAAAAATCTTTGTGATTTAGAGTTTGTTTACATTTTTGGTTAATGAATGGGAAGCAGCACGTATTAAGGATCAATGTTTTAAAGGAACCCATTGTGTCTAATTGCTTCTGAGGACCCTTGTGGGCTGTACAGTGTCATCTTCCTTCTCTTTTTACTTGTTGGATTTAATTTATTTTCATCCAGTAGCAAGAGTAAGTACATCTTTACGGCTTTAGTCCTCTTTATTTTCCTCCAACCTGCTATGGGAAGTAAGTAGTCTGATTTCTTCGAAGCTGCGTAATACTAGCCATCACATTTGGACAAAGAATTCCCTTCATCCCTGTAGATATCTCCGTAGATATCTGATGAAAGAGTTGGCTAGTGAATGGTAAATATGTCTTTATAATTCAGGGCTTTCATTCTTAATCAGGGTAATTCGGAGGCATCCTTTTCAACTTTGGATATCTTTTAACATCTATCCTTTACCTAGGTTTGGGGTAGATGAAATCCTGATTTTTCCCTGAAGAACACAACTCTTGCCCTCTGCGGCAAATCTGATTAGGAAGCTCAGAGCTTCTGGGAGAGGCATTTCCCTGGATCCAGGTTGTCATTCAGAAAAGAGCTCCTTCAAGCCAGCAGTGGCGAGTTGAAAAATATAATTAATAAAAATTAAAAAAAAAAAAAAGAAAAAGAGAAAGGCGCTCCCACTTGCATTTAAGAAAATTTTTTACAATAGAAGAAACTAGGAACAGTTCAAATGTCCAGCAATAATAAAATGATTAAGTAAACTGTGATATAGCCACTTGATGGGACACTATGCTTTTCATTTAATATGGCATATATGAAGCATTTATGACATGGAAAATGCTGAACACAAAATTATGTATCTGGAATGATTAAACTTGCATTTAAAAGACCCCAAATTTA
>CM052447.1:1111720-1132702 GCA_028533085.1 Varecia variegata | reverse complement strand
CACCCCCCCACCCCCATTCCCTCACTTTTTAAAAGTTTTTATTTTTTTAATGTTTCAGAGCGGGGCTCTCACAATTTTGCCAGGCTGGCCTTGAACTCCTAGACTCGAGTGATCCTCCCAAGTAGCTGGGACTACAGGTATGCACCGCCATACCAGGCTTTTTCTCACTTTTAAAAAAATATTCTGTAATTCGGAGAAATCCCAAAGTCTGGGAAACACTGGGAACAACCCCAGCTCCCTCAGGGATGCTCTGCCTGGCTAGGGACTGAGCATGCCGAGTGCCACGAGGCAGACTTTGCCTTGGGCTCAAACCGCAGCTCTGCCACTGGCTTGCTGTGTGAACTTGAGTGAGCTACTGAAGCTGTTTGAGCCTCCGTCTCTCCATCTGAAAAATGAGGATGATTCGTTTAGCTCAAGGCTGCTGTGCGAATCGAATCAAGCAGCACATGTGACTGTCCCTGGGCCATCGGAAGCACTTAAGGAAGTGTCCTCCAAGAATCTCTGAGTTTAATGGAGGCCCCACTTTTCTCTTCCGCAAGTTGAAGAATTCTCATTTCTTCAATCATTGTTTATTTTTAATTTTTAATTTTTTTTTAAGAGACAGAGTCTCCTCACTATGTTGTCCAGGCTGAACTTGAACTCCCGGGCTCAAACGATCCTCCCACCTCAGCCTCCCAAGTAGCTGGGGCTACAGGTGTGCGCCACCACACCTGGCATTCAATCATTTTTATGCTCCCACTCTGGTTTCTTCTTCTGTGTATTTTCTAAGTTGTCACTATTGCTGTTAGCTTGTAAGTCTAGCCCTGACACGTGCTCTTGGCGTGGCCTGGCCAGTGCAAAGAGGGGCTTGCTACTACTTCTTTCAGTCTAGATTCTATGCTTCTATTAATGCAGCCCAAGTTGGCAATGGTTTTTGTTTTGTGCCCTCATCTCACTTCTTGGGTATTTGTTGAACTGAGAATACTTATGGCCCCAGATATTTTTCACGAGAGTGGTCGCAAAGCCCTGTCTCCCACTCCGAACCTGTGCAGTTGACATCTTAGACCTAGAGTGAGGAGCTTTGCGTTTATCCGCTTTTGTATTTCATCCAGCAGGACAAGGTATTGCCTGGACTAGATACCTAGATTCAAACAGACCCCAAATGTGTTCTCGTGCTCCAAAAAGCTAAAGGAATATTTAGCTGACTCTTTTTAACACCGAGAAGAGAATGTTTATTTGAATCTTGATGGAGTCCAGGGCAGCAGGGCTGTCACTGGGTGGTGATGGGGCTCAGGGAAGATGACCAGATGCTGTGGCTTTGGTCCCATCTTACCTGCGTCAGGTTCACCTGGGAGACCCAGCCTGGTGGCTCTGTGCCTCAGGGCAGTGGACTGTGTGTCTGTCCCTGGATGGCTCTGTAGGACCTGAGAGCCCACCGAGTTAGCCTGGGGACTCGAGCGAAACCACGAGCCCAGGCAGATTGCAGCATGCAGGGCTGGCGGTCTCCTGCAGCCTCCCGAGAGCAGGGAGCTCTCAGAATCTTCCTGCTGGTTCAAGGACCGCGAAGGGCTCAGCCCCGTGCCCTCCCTCTGCCTTCCATCCTGGCGGGCGGTGGCCTGCCAGTGCTGCCTGAATGATACCCCAGCGTCAGACCACGTGGAAGGAAAAGTGCTCTTTTTATTGCTCTGGCTTGGCCTCCTGCGTGTCTCCCGGAATGTCGCTGTCTTGTCCTTTTGGGCTCAGGGGTTGCAACGGTGGTAAAACTGGGGCCTCGCGCGGCTGCCCACCTGGCAGTGGCCTCAGTCGGTCTTCCTGAACCCTGGAAGGCAAAGCCCGCAGGATGGTCCCCAACTGGTCTGAAGGCAGCCAGGCCTCGTCCCCACCGTCACCCCAGATGCCCAAGAACCCTCACAGCTGGCATGAGACAGTCATCCCAGAAGCCAGAGGTCTCCATGGCCCACAGTCATAGTAACTAATCTCTGTTTTATTAATTAATGGGTTAAAGGGGACAACAGCTGCCTGGCCTCTCTGTTGTGCGGTGTGAGGTGGGCACAGAGCGAGCCCCGCCCTGCCACTCCAGCCGTGACTCTGGGCCAGTCACGCAGCTCTCTGAGCTGCCGTTTCCTCATCCGCCCAGCGTAAGATGACCAAACCCCCCTCCCCAGGTGCTGCTGGGCAAACAGCACCTGAGTCGCGACAGCGTCTGGGGCGGCGTGACGCTCCGTGAAAGAGTCACTAGGAAGACTCCCCTCCCCTTCTAGCGCTGCGGCCTGAAGGCCTGTGGCATCTGTCCCCACCTGATTTTCAGAACACACTTGTGCAGTAGAAAGCACCACACCCATTTTCCAGTTGAGGAAACTGAAGCTAAAAGAGGCTGCAGGGCCCCCCAGGGTCACCGAACTGGGAAACTGGCAGAGGGGGACTCAAAGCCCGGCCTCTGCCTCCAGGCCCTGTGCTGTTCCCACAGGCTAAGCCTCTTTCAACATGGAAGACCCCGACAGGGAGAGGCAGCGAACACGGGAAGCATTTAAAAGTTACCCATCAGCCTGAACTTCTGGAAGAGGGGCATGAAGCCGTGCAGGACGCTGTGGATGCGGTACACTGCCCGGAAGCAAAGAGAAAGGTGAGTTAGGCTTGTGCCCCTCCAGGGGTGTGGGGTCAGACCCCCCACCCGCCACCCTTGGACACAGGCCTAACCCGCACACACAAAGCTCTAACGGTGGAATTTCAGGCAGCAGGTTGAGCTTAGGGAATAGTACCAGAGTTACAGTCACTGAAAACAACCACCGTGAACAGAAAGAACGGTGGCAGGAAATTCACTGGGCAGATTCAGTTTCCAACTCCATTAGCTAACTTGTTTTCAGCATCTGGCTAATTCTATTTGTTTGCGACTTTACATTTTTATTTTTATTTTTTTTTAGAGATGTAGTCTTGCTGCATTGCCCAGGCTGGGCTCAAACTCTTGGGCTCGAGCAATCTTCCCTCCTCAGCCTCCCGAGTAGCTGGGACTACAGCCATGTGCCACCAAACCTGACTTGTTTGCCACTTTAAACTGTTTTCGTTGTTTTTTATGGACCTGCCCATTTTTTCCACGGGTTTTTGCCAATGACCTCACATTGACCTTGAAAGTGGTCAGGAAGAAAACATGAGCATAAGGAAATTTAAAAAAAAAAATGTTTAGGTTGTGACTCTCTGGCCCTTGACAAGCAAGTATGGCCAGCCCAGCCACCACCCCTCTGAGACTGTGTGTGTGTGTGTGTGTGTGTGCACACACATTGAGGGGACTTACCCAGCCCGAAGTAGATGCCAACCGTCTCCAGGGAGGCAAAGGTGAGCAGGCCGACCCCTAGGGACATGAACCAGTCTGCAAGGCAGAGGGAGGACACAGTTGGCCCGTGGGTCTGGACAACTCCCCCCATGCCACCTCCCTGCCCTTCCCCAAGGCCCAGCGCACCTGAGTAATAGTGGTAACACACCAGCAAGGCCCCGATGGCAAAGCACAGGAGGACGAAATGAAAAAACTCATCTGTAAAGGCAGAGAGGGGATGGCTATTTGCCTCTTTCTCTCTTTTTAAAATTACACTGAGTCTCTGCTCAACTGTAACTTTATTCAGAGATGCTGACCGGGCGCGGCTGCTCACGCCTGTAAGCCAAGTACTCTGGGAGCCCGAGGAGGGAGGATCTCTTGAGCTCAGGAGTTGGAGACCAGCCTGAGCAAAAGTGAGACCCGGTCTCTACTAAAAATAGAAAAATTAGCCATGTGTGGTGGTGCACGCCTGTAGTCCCAGTTACTTAGGAGGCTGAGGCAGGAGGATCACTTGAGCCCAGGAGTTGGTGGTTGCAGTGAGCTATGATGATGCACTGCACTCCAGCCCAGGCAACAGAGTGAGACTTTGTCTCAAAAATTAAAAAAAAAAAAATAGAAGAAGAAAAAGAAAGATAGAAAACAGAGGCACATTTAGAAAGCAATAAAATTTAAAAAAAAAATAAGAAGAAAAAAAAAAAACAGAGATGCTGTTCCTGACCAACCGAGCTAAAACCTCACCCCTAAAACCACCATTTATCTCACTTTATTATTTTCATAACATTTGTCACTAGTCAACCGATTATATTTTCCTTTCTGTGTTTACTCTCTTTCCCCACCGCAGGATGTGGCTCCGGGGTGGGCAGTGATTTTAGTTGGTCTCGTCCCCTGTGGGACCCCCAGCAGCTAGAGCAGCAACGGGCATACACAGGTGCTCAATACTGTATTTGTCAGATGAATGTTAAATACAACAATAAAAAATGCAAATGTGTCAAGTTCAAAGTCAAAACTTTCACATTGCCTCATTCTCCCTCCCAAATCTCCCTCCTTAAAAGTGAGCAGTGATTGGCAAAGTTTTCCAGGCATATATGTGCACATTTGTAAAACATAAATGGGACCGATCTGTATCCCTGCTGCTCTATAATTTGCTTTTTCCCTCTCATTGCTAGAGCAAGGCCATCTTCCATCTCAGAGCACACAGGTCCGCCTTGTTCTTTTTGATAGCTGTGCAGTGTTCCGTGATATATATTTATCCTAATTGATTTAACTGAACTAGACCCCCACTGATGAAGCTAGAGGTGTCCGATTTTTTCCTATTTCCATCGATGCTGCACCAAAATTACTACCCACGAATCTCCGTACACTCGTGCACCTATTTCTGTGGGCCCAGTGCCTGGAAGTGGCATTGCAGGCTTGGAGGGTTTAAGAATTCGACAGAGGCTTAGAGAGGAGCTGAGAGCAGGGCCTGTGCCTCGGGCGGGAACCCAGGGGTGCTCTGTAAAAGAGCCGCCTGCGCGTCGCCAGGCGCTGTGGGGAGGGTCAGGGGAGAGAGCACGGCTCTCCTGCTTTCCAGGGGCCTCGACCCGGTGGAGCAGCTGTGAGTAGAGGGGATGCAAAAGAGATTTTAAAAAGAAAGGAAGGAAGGAAGAGACACAAGACAGGACAATCCAGAGGCAGTTTCCTGGAACAAGGCTGCAGGGACTGTGCCCTTGTTCAGTCCAGTTTGGCCACCAATGCGCTGTGAGGCATTGGACAGGTGTCCTGACCCCTCTGAGGAGCGTGGGGCGGGCAGGCGCCTGGATGGCAGAGTGCTGCTTCAGTGGTACCCACAAAATGCGTATTTCTAGAACATTCTTGGCTCTGAAGTCAGTGTACCCTTCAGGGAAAAAAGGACATGATGCAGAACTAGACTCACTGTGCAAGGAAGCATCAGGCCTAGGTCCCTCCAGAGATGGAAAGTCTGGGGTGAGGTGGAGGAGAGAGACGTTTTCCTCCTCTCTTCCTCATTAATTTTTCAGAAATGCAAAATGAATTCCCAACAGAGAATTTCTCCCTGGATCTGTTTTCCAGTCATCTTGTGAATAAATGTTTAGAGAATATAAGTTTTTTTTCTTTAAAAAGGAGATAGCAACACAATGCAAGATCAAATAGAGGCCTAGAGGGAGGACGGCTTAGTGTGAAAATGAAAAATCAGAAACAACCCAAATGTCCATCAATTGAAGAATAGAAAGCACAATATTATGTACCCATACTTGGAATTTTATGTAGTTGTCAAGATGTCATAAAAATTTGGGAGTCGCCATGGCCAGGGCTGTCCGGGAGGACTTGGTGGAAGAATGAGTTTGAGCTGAGCCTTATAGACAGCCGAGGCAGGGGGACTTGGATGACAGGAGAGCAGGTGTGTGTCTGTCTGTGCGTGTGTCTGTGTGTCTGTCTGTGTGTATATATGTGTGTGTGCCTGAGTATGTGTGAGTCTCTGTGAGTACATGTGTGTGTCTCTGTGTATATGTATGTGTGTGTCTCTGTGTGTCTGTGAGTATGTATGTGTATGTTTCTGTCTATAAGTATGTGTGTGTCTCTGTGTGTCTATCTGTGAGTATGTGTGTGTCTGTGTGTATGTATGTGTGTGTCTCTGTGAGCATGTATGTGTCTCTGTGTATGTATGTGTGTCTCTGTGAGTACATGTGCATGTATGTACACATGTCTCTGTGAGTACATGCGTGTGTCTCTGGGTGTGTGTGCCCGTGCGTGCGTGCACGTGCCCCGCTCCTTGGGCAGGGCAGCACGAGACACGGTGAGCAGGCGGAACCCAGGCACAGACCGTGGAGGGAGGGTTCCAGCAGTCGGGGGCTGGGGGCTGTTGAATCAGGGGATGCCTTGGAGGCTGAAGAGGTCAGGCCAGAGTAAGGACGCGGAGGAAGGTTGGAGCTGGAAGGGACCTCGGGATCATTCTCGGTCACTTTTTCTCGGACTTACCACCTGCACAGCTTCATGCTAACCCAAGGATCGTCTGTGCTAGTATTTACTTCACATCTTTCTTTAAATAGATTCCTTTTCCTGAAATACATTTACTTTAAAAGAAACTTTATGTCACAACAGTAAGTGGAAAACCAGGATCCCTTAACTTAAAAATCCGCACAAGGCAAACCAAAGACGGTGCCGTCCTCGGCAGCCCGTGCAGCCCGTGCTGCCCGTGGCCGGAGGCGATGAGCGAGGGCCAGGCTGCGGCCAAGGCGCCAGGCTCCAAACCGAGACGGTGCCCTGGGATCGAGCGGAGGGCAGTCGCCTTCTCGCCTTGGGGTATAAGGCCACGTCCTGGAGCAACTTGGCCGCGGCCTGCGCGTTGGGAATCTCGGCTTCGGTCCAGCGAGCCTCGTTCCACAGCCCGGGAAAGTTCAACAGCGGCCCTGGTTCACCCGCTGGACAGAGGCGAGTGAGGGGCTCGGCCCCAGGCCCCCGCTCTCTGAAGGTGGCCTTTTGCAACAGCTCAAGATGCTCCCAGCGCTGGAGCAGAGGAGGTCCCTTCAGCTCCCCTGGCTCCTTCCCTGGTCTGGTCTAATCCAGCTTCACGGCTCCCCCAGCCCGGCCCACGTGCAGCTCCCCAGCCTGGCCTTGAGGCCTGGAAGGCGTTTATCATCCTAGTGCCTCCGTTATAGCAGAAAGAGCAGAGGACTAGGGTTCAGGCCCAGGCTGTGCCACTCCCGAGCTGTAAGGCTACTCCCCAGCCTTGAGCCTCAGTTTCCATATCTACAAAATGGGAATCATTGTCCCACTTCTCAAGGTGATCTGAGCTGAGGAATTTGCAAACTGCAGGGCACATGGCAGAGGTGGGCTGTGAGTAGTATGTTCTAGGCCTCAGGCTGCCTTTCACCCATAGACACCTGGGCCAGACGGGAGGAAGCAGCGCTACAACACCAATTTCCTTACCATCTTTCTTTATATTCAGCCTTCTTAACTGAGACGCCTCCACTTCTCCTTAGGAATAAGACAGAGACAAGTGTTCAACTTTGGCATGGGACAGCAGGTGGGACTTTTTCTTCCTGCCTCACCGAGAATTGAACTGGGTGCTTCTTCTTGGGTCAGAGGCTGCTCACTGCGGGACCAGTTAAGTAAAACCATGAAATGGGGGTGCTGTCCTTGAGACCCCCACCGACCCCTCCTCCCTCCACAGGCCTGAGCCTGCCTTCCGTTCCATTTCTCCTGCACTGAGGTCTCTTTCCTGAGTCACCGTGACACTCTGGCTGGTGGTGGCATCCCTACTGGGACTGACCCACCCTCTCAGGCTATCCGTGGTCGCGTCCCACGCCCTGGAATCCAGATCACCTCCTGTGCTCTGATTGGAGCTTGCGTACTTACCACTTGCTGGCTCAGAGCCTCTCCTTCGGAGTCCTGGAAATGAGAAGCTCGACGTTAGTGTCCAGGCCAGCTCAGGGTCCTTAAGCCGCGCCTCCACCCTGGGGGAGG
Organism: Varecia variegata; assembly: GCA_028533085.1. Lineage (NCBI taxonomy): Eukaryota > Metazoa > Chordata > Mammalia > Primates > Lemuridae > Varecia > Varecia variegata. The sequence goes on along the minus strand of CM052447.1, from coordinate 1,124,955 downwards.
ATAGAGGTGACCTAAAGAAACGCCCCGTCGAATTCTCCAGCCCCCTAGGGATCATGCTATCTATCTATCATTGGAATCCCCTTGCCTCTTGCCTAGGCCCCTGTCTGACCGCCACTGGCTCCCTGCCTTGTGCAGCCGGCACCGCCTGCCTGCTGAGCCCGGGCCAGAGCCCCAGCCAGGCACCCTGACCGTAGCTGGCTCCCTCGGGGCAGAGGGGACAGCCAGACCTGACTCAACACTGACACCCACGACTGCTCTCCCCCAGCCAGACACTCACCTGCTTCCCCAGAGGGCACCAAATCTCCAGGGGCATCTGCACAGGAGAAAAACCAGTGATCACACATCCATGCTGGTTTGGGTGGGGAGCAGTCACACTTCAGGGAAGGTGGATCCTGCTCGGAGACTCTCCCTTGCTCTGCAGTAGGCCAGGTGGGGACTGCAGCGGGCTGGAGGGTTCCTGCCGCGCTAAAGGGGCAGCCAGCAGCCACCACCCACGGAAACCTGCCGTGGGAACGCCCGCCCAACTTTACAGGTCTTCCAAGTTCCCACAAGAAAGCAGATTTTAATGTAAACTTCCTCATTTATAAAAAAAGTTGGCAACTCTTGTATTCCACAAATCAGAGATGCCATCGTTTATGAGGTGTCACATTATTTTATGTGCTGCTACGTAAGGAAAATCCCTGCCAATTATGGTTGTAAGTTGCTAGTGATTGTAAGATGTATCCTGATTTCAGAGATGTTCAAATGCGAAAAAATGTAGAATTGATGATATATATTCACAATCATAATTTTTTTTTTTTTTTTTTTTTTGAGACAGAGTCTCACTCTGTTGCCCGGGCTAGAGTGAGTGCCGTGGCATCAGCCTAGCTCACAGCAACCTCAAACTCCTGGGCTCAAGCGATCCTTCTGCCTCAGCCTCCTGAGTAGCTGGGACTACAGACATGTGCCACCATGCCCGGCTAATTTTTCTATATATATTTTTAGCTGTCCATATAATTTCTTTCTATTTTTTTTTTGTAGAGACGGGGTCTCACTCTTGCTCAGGCTGGTCTCGAACTCCTGAGCTCAAACAATCTGCCCGCCTCGGCCTCCCAGAGTGCTAGGATTACAGGCGTGAGCCACCGCGCCCGGCCACAATCATAATTTTTAAAAAACACTCTGAGCCAGATAAAACACATCTGCACACACAGGCCACCGATTTGCAATGTGCCTGCTTCAAGGCTGTCCACACGCAGGTGATGACATCTGGCCACGTGGCTTCCAGCCCTGAGTGGGTGGAGCCAAGATGAGTTGTACACTGGGAGCTGCGGCCCCCACCACAGCTGAGCCACTTGTCTGGGCTGCCGAGGGTGAGTTGAGCCCTACAGAGCTGCCCTGGGCTGCAGGTTCCCTATTCTTAATAATCCCATCCTGGGTGGCCTTACCGCCAGATTCCTGGTGACCTCTCTCCTAGCCTGTCATCTTCTTCCCCTCAAGGGCAGCAGGACCCTGTGTGATCTCCCCCTCCCCACCCGACCCCCACTCCTGTACATTTCCTGTCCTTCAGGGCAGCCCCAGGACACAACTGAGCAATGGCAACAAACATTCAGCACACAGAAGTGTTCTTAGGGCCAATGGACAAACAGGGAACACCATCTGCAAAGTGACCAGAGAGTAGCCAATACTGGAGTGCAGAGAACGTGACAAAAGTAACATGAAATGAGATTCAAACAATGTAATTTACTGAGCACCTCCAATTTCTTGGTGGGGGAAGAGTCATTGACGAGCAGGTGACTACATCTACATTTTCTACAGTGAATATGAATTACTTTTATCATAAGAAAAAATATTTTCAAATACGTGTGAACATAACACTCTCTCTTATTTTATACCCAGTGAAAACTTTCTTAAGCTACTTGAGTAATTTAAGCATTTTTCTAAACTAAGTAATACTTATTTTTGTTAAAAAAAAAGAAAAAATTCAGATGAGCAAATGCAACGCTATAAAACACCACATAACACGTCGGTCTTTTTCTCTGAGTGTATACGTAAGCATTTTCCGCTGTTTTTCTTGGGTTATTACCAGCCGTCAGGAGACTACATAGATTTTGGAAATGTTGGATTAAGAAAGGTTGAACAGGCTTTCTTGCCTGGTGCGTTTGTCAGGCTTTGGCAAGCTGGTCCATGCCTAGAAATTCTCCCATTTCATCCTAGTGCTTCCAAGTGCCACGTTATCTATGCTTCCTCCCTGTAGGAATCCAGGTGCTTGGAAACATTTAGTCCATAAAATGGGTATTGTAGGGACAGATCCTTAATTTTTCTTTTTTTTTTTTTTCTTTTTTCTTTTTGGCAACCATTTTGCCTCATGATCCTTAATTTTTCCTTGCACACTTAAATAGCCCAGTATTCCAAGAGAAGGGGGGTACTGATCATGTCCCATTTTGCTGGTTGGGAGGCTGAGGCCCAGCTGGGTGACTTGTCAAGGTCATCCACAAGTCAAGGTTATAGCTCAGAGAGAATGCAGCGTTTCCTTGACACAGTCTCATCATGGTAGAAGATGCCCCCACCCCCATCTGCCAATGTTATAACTGCTCAGCTTGCCACATCTCCTGTATTTGCCTGGGACTTTTCAGCTCATGAAACACCCTCACGACCTTGTTTCTGCCCAGCGAAGCCCTAAGCCCTGATGTCCTTAGTGTAATTCTGTTTTCTGCAAAGCTGCTGGACAACCAGTTACCTCCATAGAGTTGAAGTTCATCCTTCAAAACGTCAGGCTCCCCTTGCGCAGCTCCTGATGGAGACAAACCCGTTGGTCAGCTCTCCCCAGATACAGCGACCCTGGGCCACCCCCACCCCTCATGGGTCTGGAACCTCAACAAGTACCACAGTCCTTGCGCTGGGGAGCGGTGCAAGGTCTTCAAGAGACAGAACAGCCTTACGAGTGCTTTCCCTTTACAGCGTCTGACACACACGCCCTCCCTAGCACCTCCAGAAGTGACATGCTCAGTTTACTAAGAAAGAAGTTGGGACCTGCGAGGACCGGGGCCTTGCTCAAGGACAACAATAATAGTTTGCATTTATTGAGCACTTACTATGTACCAACACTGTACTAAGTAATTTACATTTAATATTTCATTAGCTTCTCATAGAAGTCCCCTGAAGAAGGTATTAATACCTAATCCCATCCATTATACAGATAAGGAAACTGAGGCTCAAAAAGTCAAGTTATTCTCCCAAAGTGACATAGCTAGTAAGTGGCAAATCTACCAGGTCTGTTGCCAAAGCCTGGATTCCTAATCTTTTTTTTTTTTTGAAACGGAGTCTCAGTCTGTCACCTGGCTAGAGTGCAGTGGTGTTGTCGTAGCTCACTGCAGCCTCAAACTCCTGGGCTCAATGAATCCTCCTGCCTCGGCCTCCCAAAGTGCTAGGATTACAGGCGTGAGCCACCTCGCCCGGCCCCTAATCATTTTATGTCCAGAAATGGAACCCAGAGCTCAGCTCCAGCTTCATGGGCAGCATTTATTAATCACCTGTGTGCCAGGTTCTGTACTAGGCATTAATTCAGGTTCTTTCCCCCATTCTCTTTCCTTCCCACAAAATTTGTGGTTGATTTTCTTGCAAAAATTATTTCCTTCTGGTTGTAAAAATAAGACATGTTCACTGTAAATTATTTGTAGTATAGGATACTTTAAAAAAGAGAAAATAAAAATCACTCATAATTCTACCATCCAGAGGTAACCAATATTAACATATTGGTAGTTTTCCTTCCAGGTGAGTTTATAACCATGCATGTGTGGATTTTTACAAAGCATATATGAGATTGAATTAATTATACAATCTGTCTCACTTTAGAGACAGATGAAGAACAGAGCTAACACCAGGTCAGGGTGCAGCATCCTTTATCTATTTTGCTGTTGCCATTTCCTATTTTTACCCTACCATAAACAATGCTGTGAAGAACATCTTCACACAGACAGGCTCAGCCCCACCAAGAAACTCCACAGTGAGCCGAGTCGGCACAAGAAAAGTGGTAAGGCCTGCTGCCTACCGGGTGAGCCGTCGCTGTGGGGGCGTCTGGCCCCCAGGCTCCGTCGACGTCTTCCAGTTACTTTGGGGTGCTTGTCCTCATCACCGCTCTCTGCAGGGAAGAAACACAAGTTGTAGGAGAACCTCAGCCTGGAACAAGCCTGGAACAAACCGGGACTCCGTGCATTGCTGGAAGGAGCTCTGCTTTGGGGACCGGGGGACAGGAGACTTGCCACTAACTTTCTGTGTGAGCTTGGACAAATCACTTAATAGCTCTGTTGGTTTCATGTCTGCTTAGTATTTCTGTAGCTGCCCTGCCTACTTCATAAGGCTTTCAGGAAGATAAGACAAAGTCCCGTGAGGTATCATGTTACTGAGGTGGTTTCCATGCCACCAAGCGCAGGGGCTGTGTCATCCCTGTTTCCCCACGTCACGCTGACTCTGGGTGTTTGCTGTGTCTCCCACCCACCTCCCACTCACCTTCCTATTTGTCTCTCTTATCGTGAAGGTTAAGCTGAGGTCACGCCTCCTATAGAAAGCCTTTCCCAACTGCCCCAGCTCACACTGGTCCTGCCTTTCCCCTTCTTGAATTTCTTTTTTTCTTTTTCTTTTTTATTCAGTCCCATAGGGACCGTCAACAATTGCCAATGCCGACTATCTTGCAAGTTGTCATGGAGGGGTATTGGGAAAAGTTTTCAATTAGCAATAATCATGCCTCGGATAAACCTCATTGGCTACGATACTGCCACTGCGCAAAACTGCCCTTCTGGAGTTTCTACAGCACCAGCTGTCGGTGCTTGACTCCGGACGTGAGGGCCAGTGGTCCCATGCTCTTATCTTCCCAGCGATCTCGGGCTCCCAAAGGACATGGCCTGGGTCCTCCACCTCTCAGCCTGGAGCAGGAGCTTGCTTGGGACTTGAAGAATGACTGAGTCATTTGTGCTGTTGGGCCGGTCGGCATTCCAAGAACTCAGGTCTAGGAGTTTCTGTCCAGGTCCAGGGGACGACCAAGATGGCCCCAGCAGTGTTGAGTCTTCTTCAATAAGCTTGGAGACCTCGTGGTCAACCAGGATAAATAAAAACAATTCCAGAAAACCAAGCTGACTGTGCTTAAAGAGCAGCACATGTGTGATCTTAACCGGACGCAGAGGAAGAGGGATCAGGAAGCATGTCAAAATAACACCAGTGGTATTTATTTCAGGAGAGAGGATTTGGGGTGACTTCTATTTTCTTCTTTTCTATATTTTACAATATTCATCAATGCAAAAAAAGAGCTTTTTTTATTGCTACAAAGATAATGCGTGTTGCAAAATAAACAGTACAGAAAATAAAGAAAGCAAAAATCACTCCAAATTCTAACAGCCAGGGACAGCTTTCATCAACTTGTGAGCAAACATTATTTTAGCACTCTCTATGATATATTCATAATATACATTTTTATAAGAGATATAGAATACATGCTATTTAAAATGAAGACAATTTTTGTAAATGCTCTCTAATTCAATTATTTGGAAAATTACCCATCCTGCAGAACTGTGAACTAAATAAACTTTTCTTTATAAGTTAAAAAAAAATTAACCATGGCAGGAAGACTCACTGTTCATCGCTACTGTCCCGAGTACCCACTGCAAAGGCGGGCAAATAGCTGGTGCTCAGTAAGTATCTATTGAATAAATGTAAGGGAATCCATAGTATACCTTTGGTGGCTATCTCTGGGTGACAGAGCAAAGGGTCATTTTTTTCTTTTTTCTGTTTCCCTGTATGCTCTATATTGTCTACAGTGTGCCTATGTGTAGTCTTTTACAATTGAAAACTAAACTTCATCTAAAAATAACAGAATACATTAAAAACAAAAAGGCATGTGTGGAGACAGATGCTGACACCAGGTGATGAGTTGGGGTCCTGCATGTGAGGAAGGTGGGGGCCTCTAGGGTGACAGGTCACCCTCGGAGCCTGGAGAAGGGCCAGGGTCTGGGTTCTAGCAGCAGGTCAGCCATGGAAGGAGCAAGGACCAGGACCCTGAATGTCAGTCTGTCCCTGTGCTTCTAGGACTCTGAGCTTATTTCCCTGTTGCTTTCTCTTAGCATTCAGTTCTGCTAATTCCGGCCAGTGCCATGTATGCCGTGGACACTCTGGGGAAGGGGCTCCTGGCCACACTGGGGGAAGAGCATTTGCAGGGGAGCAGCACCCCTTGAGCACCCCAGAGGACAGACATTCCCTCCTGCTCAGGGAGGAGACACAAAGGGACAGGCATCAGTCCCCCTGCACCTGAAAGCTCTTCTTCCAGAGCTAAACCTTGTAGGAGGTTTTGTTTTTTGTTCTTAAATGGGGAGGTGGCTTCCTCTCCAGTACTATGCAGAGACTGGCTACGAACAAACCCACTGGACCTACCCACCACTCTCCCTCCTCTACTGAAGTAAGCACTGATTTTGGGAGCCTCGGTCCCATCATTTGCAACATGAGGACATAAGACCAGGGCTTTTTTTGTTTTTCCTGCCAAGGGAACCTTTTGTCAAATAAGATCTTGAGCCCAAGACCACGACATAAAACAGATCCTAGTACAGGAACTCTGGTTGAGGGTTAGCCTCCCCGATTCCAGAAAGAACTAGGAATCCCAGACTGGTTATTGAGCTTTCTCATAGCAGGTCAGTTAGCCTCTCCGTGCCTCTGTTTCCTTACCTGTAAAATGGGAATAATAATAGTACCTTCCTCGATGGGTTGTGGTGAGAATTAACTGAGTTATTACATGTCAAGTGCTTGGAACAGTACCCAGCACATAGTAAGCATTCAGTAAATGCTGCTGCTGCTGCTGCTATAAATTCAGCCTTACATTTTGTTCTTTTTGTTTGTTTGTTTGTTTGTTTTTTGAGACTGAGTCTCACTCTGTTGCCTGGTGTAGAGTGCAGTAATGTCAGCCTAGCTCACAACAACCTCAAACTCCTGGGCTCAAGCAATCCTCCTGCCTCAGCCTCCCAAGTAGCTGGGACTAGAGGCATGTGCCACCATGCCTGGCTAATTTTTTTCTATTTTAGTTGCCTGGCTAATTTCTTTCTATTTTTAGTAGAGACGGGGTCTCGCTCTTGCTGAGGCTATTCTCAAACTCCTGACATCAAGCGATCCTCCTGCCTTGGCCTCCTTGAGTGCTAGGAAAACAGGCATGAGCCACCATACCTGGGCACATTTTGAATTAAAAGAATTAAAATGCAAGAACATTCTGCTGTTTCTTGGGGAATAATGTGGTAAATTTGTAAGCAAAACCCTACTGGAGATGTCATTCCTCTAAACTCACTAAAGTACTTGTGGGAAACCAATACTTGGGACACAATTTGTACAAAAAATTCAAAAAGTAAAAGCTTTTGCACAAGGAAGCTCATGAGCATGAAAAACCTAGGAGGAGGAATATTTTAACAGTAGCAGCTATTTTTAGAGCTTTTACTGTGTGCTAGGTGCTAAGACTTTGCCTGTATGACAAATTTAATCCTCACAATAATCCTATGAGGTGTTAGCTATTGTTATCACCCTCATATTATAGATGGGGACACTGAGGCATACAGGGGTTAAGCAGTTTACCCAAGAACACAAAACTAGTTAGTGGCAAAGACAGGATTTGAACCTACAATGCACGCTTTGACTACAGCAATAGAGTACCCCTAATAAACTTAAACATTACTTTACACGAGATGCAGCCACTTGAGGGGCTGGTTGGCAAGCATTAAAATTAGCTGCAAAGATATTACAGAATAATATGGCAAAATGCTTAGGATAAGATGGCAAAAACTTTTAAACGGAAGACAAAACTGCCTATATGATCGGTGATAACTGTGTACTACAAGTGTGTGTACAAAGACACGGGCTCTATCAGGGAGGGAGTGTGGGAAAACAGCACTGAAGTATCAAGTACTTCAATTGCCTGAAGTATGCGGGATTTTTTCCCATGTAAATATTTTTCTTTAATAATATTGTGATACACATACAGATACACACACACACACACACACACACACATTTTTAAATCTTTGCTCTACCTGAGGAGGAGGAGGCGGAGGAGGAGGAGGATGAAGAGGAGGAGGAAGAAGACTTGTCTCTCTCATACTGTTTTTGGGATAAGAGTCCGGCCTTCTCATCTCGCTTATGCAACTCTGTCTCTGCATCTGTGAGGCACACGTAGGCAAAGGATGAGCGTTTCCCACTCTTCCCACCCCATGGACCATCAAAGCCTCTTGGGGGTTCTACTTGGATCTGGAGAGACAGGAGACTGAACTATCTCTCGGAGACCAAGGCTGTCAGAGATCCCAGGGGCTCCAGGAGGCCCAAGGCAGAAATTCCCCTGAATATGGACCTCAGAAAAAGGGATTTTAAGCATCCTGCCCTGCCCAGAAACTGCTAGACTCTGTGGAGTAGTTGCCAATTTTGGATTCTGGTAAGTTATTGGGAAGATGGGATCTGATCAAGCCCCAGACGTTCCCATCCCTCATTCCGAGGCCACAAAGAACCCTTCCCACCTTCTGGAGGTTCTCCCGAGTGCCAGCTCAAGCCCCTACAGACTTCATGAGGTTTGGGGAGCAACTGAGGGTCCCCACAGCTAGAAAGGGCTTGGGGACAGACTGCACCAAGCATCTATGTGTTTGTGCATGTATGTAAAATCACTACTTCCCTATTTCAACTTTATTTGAGCCATTGTGCTACATAAGCTGAGCCGGGTCTTCTATCCCATCCACAGTTAGACTCCACCTCCCATCTAGCTTTGCCCAGAGGGTCAGAGAAGGCAAACATACAGTCTAGAGCCTCTGTTTCTCTGTGGACTCGACTGTTGTCTTGAGATTGGGAGAAGGATCCTGAAGTCTCCATGGCTTTCCCTGGAGGAATAACAATAATAAGTAATAAAATATCACCTTAGTTAATATCCTTAATATATAAAGAGCTTGGCAGATAACTAAAAAAGACAAACAATATATATATTTTTTTGCCTGCTATCTTCTTCCTTCATAAACACTCAATAGTTGAAGGAATAAGAAAAACAATTTACAAAAAAAGAAATACATAGTTAGGGAAATTTGAATAACGATCATCTTTTGATAATATTGAGAACTAATTTTTAAGTGATATTTATATTGGTATTATATTTATTGAAAGTATCCTTAAATTTAGAGATAAATGCAAAAATATTTATGATAAAATTATATGATGTCTGGGATTTCCCTCAAAATAATTTTGTTGAGGAGTTGGGAGAAAGAGAAGTGAGTTAAAAAAAAAACAAACATTACTATGAGTTGATAATTGTTGGAGCTATATCAAAATATAAAATAGTGGATATCTCTGGGTGGTATTGTAGTGTAAAGTAAATAAAAATCACACGACTACCCCCCAATTCCTTATGCCAAAGGGAAAGCCAAGCCTGGAGGCTGAGTCATGCAACACCCTATTCCAAATGCACAGCTGTTCCTAACAACGTGCATTAGCCAGATCCCCCATGGAAAGGTAAAAGGCCTCAGGGATCCATGAGGACTTCCCCCAAAGATCATTCAACAGGAAATTCGTTGCTGGACTTTCATAAACAAGAACATGCAAATTGTAACTTTAGCTCTGCAGGCCAAGTCTAGCTCCTAAAGCTAAAGGCTGTTCCTTCCATGCTAATACTGTTGATTACAAGTTTGTCTTCCCAGGTGCAGAACAGAGACAAGACAAGATCAATAATTCTTCTACCTGGAAGGGATATGGACATAATTGATTTCGCTTTACTTCCTTTTTCTTCTCAAACATTCACCTTATCTTATGTAAAATGTAGCTTTCCTGGGCCTCATAAGAATGTAACCATTTGCCTCACTGCCCATCCCCTCCTCCTTTTTCTTTCTGTGAGCCCTCTCCCCTTAAATACTGAAGTTCCCAAATCTCTCTTTGGAGAGCACAGGCCAGAGATGCTTGTGTGGTTTGTGCTCTTCCTGGGCATGTCCTCAAACTTTGGCTTAATAAACCTCCATTGATTGAGATCTTTGCCTCAGTCACTTATGTTGGGTTGTTAATGGGTATTTTTATTTTCTTATATTTTTACTGTACATTTCCTAAATTCTATGAATACAGCATTGCTTTTGTTATAATAAAATAACCAATAATTTTTCATTACTTAAAAACGTAAGATGCCACCTAATATCGGTACGTAGACTGCTTAACAGTTTTATAAAGGGCTTATGTGTCCATAATTCCATCTGAGCCCGATCACAGGCCAGTCAAGTAAGAATTGGGATTAATTACTCCTTACATTTGAACTGCAGTTGCTAGACAACAGAACATTTTCCCAAAATATTGTCTCATTTGACCCTTACAATAATATTGCAAGGTGAGTTTTATTACCCTATTCTATAGAGGAGGAAACTGAGGTTCACAGAGGTGAAATGACTTGCACTGAGTTGGCACTCCAGAGCCCACATTCTACTTAGTGCACCCTGTTAAATTAAGTTTCGCCTAAAGGTGCCTCCTTACATGTTTTAAGTTGGGCCTGGAGGTTTCTCCACGCATGGTGAACTGTAACCTAACTGGAGGTGGAAACAGACTGTAACCTACTCTTGTAACAAGTGGCCGAGTCTCAGCCAATCACAGGTGGGGAGCTGTTCAAGCCCTGTTCAAATAAGGCAGATGCGAGCTGTAGCCAGTTCAGCTGCTTGTACCTCTCGCTTCCACTTTCCTTTTTCTGTCCCTAAGTGTTATGGCCACGTGGCAGCCCAGAGGCAGTCGGAACCTATTTTGGTTCTGGGGGCTGCCCAATTGGAGAATCATTCTTTGCTTAATTAAACTCAATTAAATTTAATTTGTTTAAAGTTTTTCTTTTAACAACCCCGAAAGTGAAGGTGAGGGCAGGAAGCGGCCCTTGAAGGCGCAGAAGCAGAACCCCTTCAGGACACCATTCTCTGTGCTTTCTCAAGCTCCTGAAGGGAGCTAGAGGTAATTCTAGAGGTGGGCCTTCAGGTGAGCCCAGAAGGCCCGTAACTGTGGCCTTGGCAAGTCCAAACGGTTCTAAACTCCGGGAGCTGGTGCTCTCCCCTGGGTAAAATACATGAAGCTGCCATGGTGGGGCTGCTCCCCAACAGGCTGCATTTTAGCAAGGAACATGGCCGCTCAGCTAGAGACTACATTTCCCAGAATCCCTTGAAGCTAAGTGTGGCCATGTGACTACATTCTTGCCAGTGGAATGTGAGTGGATGGGATCTGTGCAGCGGTGTGCTGAGAAATGTTCAATGGCTTTGGGGGTGGGAGGGTATACATATATATGTATACATACATATGTTTGCTATAAATTTTACTGATGTAAAATTTTACAAAAAACAAAACATACAGTGCTCTTAATTGTGAATTCCATACACCTAGAACTTCTGTGCAACTTGGTGTCTCCAGCAAAATCCACCATCAGTTTTTATAAATCCATTGTCAACAATAGTGTCACAAAATCAGATTACAATTAAATGCTTGATTGCTACCAAATTCAGAAAGGAAGTTGTTCGCATCATGGATGAATGAGAGTACTTCCAGTGTGAATATTGGCTGATATTTTCTTTTACATTAATGAGCAAGACAAAAGTGAAACAACAAAGACATTTGTTGTAACTTCACTCATTTGTCAGTGATGTGAGCAACTTCTTTGCTGAATCAAATAATAGTTTTCAAATTTAGAGAGACTATTTCCTCAATTTCTTGGGCTATTCACAATGTAATGGCTATGAGTGCAACACAGTTTTAGGTTTAACCTGCATTATTAACATTTTTCTTGATCATTTTCTTAAATTTAGACAATCAACCAAACAAGCTCTGATTTGTAGAGTTTACTGATTTTTGTGGTGTAAAGACTCCCACTGTGACTGATTTCAAGCTACCACTGTGATGTCACTGAGCACAGAGTTGAGAAGAGATGCACAGTAACACACAACATTATCCACTATGTTCAGCGTACAGATAAAATAGATGTGAATAATCTCAAGAATGTAGATGATAGCAGAATGTAGTAAAATAAATTAGGAAGCGATATATTTTGAGTACTTAATTACCTTTGTTTTTAATATAATTTATTTAATTGTATGTTTATATAATTCAATTTTTAATAAAGATTGTGTTTAACAACTGACCAAGATTCCTGAAAATTTAACAATTAGATCTTACAACCAATCTGACCTGGTTCCACTTCTGAGTATGTCAACTTCTTCTACTTGTCCTCTACTTCCTTTTTCCTGCTTCTTGTATGCTTGAATGCAAATTTGAAACCTACTTCAAATCATCCATACAAGGCCAACACCCAGGGAATGGCTGGCAAAAAAAACAAAGGAGCCTGGTGCCCACAAGGCCTCATTCACAGAGCTGCTTGCCTACCTGGACCTGCCTGCCTATGGACTGCTAGGTGCACCGGAAATAAACTCCGCTTTTATTGCAGCCCCTGTGTTTTGAGTCTCTGTTACAGTCGCTTAGCCAAGAGGTGCCGGCTTCATTCTGATTCTTGCCCTAAAAGGATGGCCTTGTTAATAAACTAGCTAACAGAGAAAGATAAAGTACCACACAGAAAGTAAGAGGAATTAACTCACAACACAACTCCCTTTCGTTTTGTTTGATTAAACACCTGGGACTCAACTTGTTGTCTTTAAGATGAACTCATTATCTCTAAGATTCCGTTTTCACCACCTTGAAGAGCCTTAAGCAGACAGCAGAGGTGCAAACTCCCCGCTCCAGTTCTCTCCAGACCACATCCCAAGGACTCTGAGAAGCCAGCCTCACAGAGAAAAGGAAAAAGAAAAGAGAGAGAGAAAACTAGAAACAGCTGCCAGCTGCCTCCCATTATCAGTCTGCAGCAAAGAAAAAAAAAGCCATTTTTACCCTTTAAAAGCCTGAGCCATATTTCCCCTGCTTTCTTCCGTGCCATGCCACTTGCCCTTCTTTTCTCTCTTTCTCTCTCTCGTTTTCCTCTCTCTTTCTTTCTTTCCTCTCAGGAAAGTAAATACACTTTTTACTTTTTTGTATCTTAATCTTTGTGTGAGAAATCTTTCTCCACCCGCGCCGTGAGCACCTAGTGAGTCCCCACCCTGCCATGCCCTATTTCTTCTCCTCCCAGCTCTGAGTCTGAGGCTTCAAATCCGAGAGGCAGCAGGTTGACTATTTTCTGACTCATTTAATCCAGGGTTTCGCAACCTCGACACTACCAACATTTATTCGGGACCAGTTCATCTGTGCTGTCATGTGCATTGTAAGATGCTTAA
>CM052447.1:1085772-1103714 GCA_028533085.1 Varecia variegata | reverse complement strand
GGGGTCTCGCTCTTGCTCAGGCTGGTCTCGAACTCCTGAGCTCAAACAATCCGCCCGCCTCGGCCTCCCAGAGTGCTAGGATTACAGGCGTGAGCCACCACGCCCGGCCAAAATTAAACTTTTGAGATAATTTTTTGAGACAATAACATGACGTTTTAAGACATAATAGAGAGAACTCATGTGCCCTTTACGGAGCTTCCCCCAGTGGTAACATGTTGAGAAGCTGTAATACAATTTCACACTCAGGATACTAACATTGATACTGTCAAAATACAGAACATTTCCACCACCCCAGCGGTCTTCATGTTGCCCCTTTATAGACACATCCACTTCCTTTCTCACCTCCCCCATCCCTCACCCCTGGCAACCACGAATCTGTTCTCCATTTCTGTAATTTTGTCATTTCAAGAATGCTAATGTACATGATTCGTACAGTAATCATACAATTTGGGCATTGACTTCTTTCCCTCAGCATAATTCTCTGCAGGTTCACCCAGGATGTTGCACGTATCAATAGCATGTTGCTTTTTACCGCAGAGTGGCATTCTATGGCGTGGCTGTGCCACAGCGGGTTAGCTATTCACTCACTGAAGGACATCTGCTTGTTTCCAGTCTGGGCTATTATGAATAAAGCTGCTATAAACATTCATATACAGGTTTTTGCATGAAAATAAGATTATATTTCTCTGGGATAAATACCCATGAGTGCAATGACTGAGTCATATGGTAGCTACATGTTTAGTATTTTAAGGAACTGCCACGCTCTGTTTTTCCAGAGTGGCTATACAACTTTACCTTCCCACCAGCAATGTATGAGTGATCTAGTTTATCTGCATCCTTACCAGCATTTGGTATTGTCACTGTTTTTTGTTTTAATCATTCTTCCTGTCCTCATTGTGCATTTCCATAATGGCTAATGATGTTGGACACATTTTCATGTGCTTATATGCCATCTGTACACATCCTCTTTAGCAAAATGTCTGCTCACATCTTTTGCCCATCTTCTTATTGAATTGTTTATATATTTGCTGTCGCGTGTCAAGAGTTCTTTATATATGCCAATCTATAAAGAACTCTTTGTCAGCTATGTGGTTTGCAAATATTTTCTCCCAGTCCATGGGCCACCCTTTAAAAGTGCTGAACAGTCAATCTCTTGTCTAATTCACAGGACCTGGAGAGGCCAGCTGAACAGGCATTCTTGAGAATATTTCACAGATAAGGAACCCAAGTCCAGAGGTTAAAGGAACTTGCCGATAGATGCACTAGGAGTTTGGGGACAAAAGTGGGACCAGAACTCAGATCTCCTGACCCTCAGTAATCACGCTTTGGGGGAGGAGAGAGCCTCCCTGTGCCTCTCCCCCCACCCATCTCAGATGGATCTCACCACACACTCAGCAGCCTCCGCCATAGCCGAGCTTGCTGAAGTCAGACAAGGGAGAGGGAGGTTTGCTCCCGGGGAGGGCCAGTCTCCAGAAACAAGAAACTGTGTCCAGAAGTCAGGTATCTTTCTCCACGTGAGGGAATAGTTTGCCCTGCAGCAGCTACAGTGAGCTCTGTGGAAGACCCTGAAGCCCAGGGAGGTTAAATAATTTGCTTGAGGTCACACAGTGATTAAGTGGTAAGATTTGGGGATTCAGTTACCAAACTCCCTACAGCAAAGTAGAGAAATCAGATATATTCAGTGGGTCCCAGAGGAATAAATATTTGGTTTCCGAAAAAGGGGTGAAAAGGCTCTCCTTGGAAAAGAGCAGATGGGAGCAATCTTGGGGGTGTCCTCTTTCCTGGGGACGACGGCAGCACTGGAAGAGGGGAGGAAGCAGGGTGGGGGTGTTGGTCCACTTCTCCCTGGCCACGTATGGGCGCTGAGGTCCTTAGGGTTTACTTTACCTGCAGTCAGAGAATTGGGGTGAAGGCAGAAATGAAGAAACGTCTCTAATCAGATAGGGGTTTATCCCGGCCCCGGATCCCTCCAGGCCTGGCCGCACAGAAACGCCTTCCACTCACAGCGCAAGAGAAGCACAGGCAAGACTTCTCCGAGCTCCACTGCTCCGAGCAGGGGCACCAGAAGGTGGTCTCCAAGGGATGGGAAAACGGGACAGGTAGGGCTGACCTCCCACCCAGCACTGCTGGACTCAGCAAAGACGTTAGGAGGGTCAAAGGCCTCGTCTCATCTGGGGGCCTCCTGTGGGCTAGTTTGTGTCCCGCACACAGCTGGGCTGTTTAAGAAGGGATATGAGGCAGCTCCTGTCTCCGTGCCCCTACAGCTGGTCCAGGGAGCAAAATCTGTGGTGTCCTGGTTATGGCTTCAGAGCAAATGGAACACTAAGGGCCACTGTTGCCCTTGAGACCACCAGGAGCCACGTGTAGTTAAACAAGTTAAAGGGTCTCTGCCTTTCCGGAGCAGGTGAGAGTGGAGGGGCAATGAAACGAGGCTGGGGGAATTGGCCGTGAAAAAGACTAGAGTTTGCCCCACAGGAGCAGGTGACCTGGTCAGCCCCACTCTGGTGGTTTAGGAGATAATCACAGCTGGTACAGGACCAGGTGCCAATGACACTGACATGCATAGTCAGAAGGAGGTCCCGTTTTCAAACTGTCTGGGCCTTCTGATTCATATAACATAGTGGTTATGACTCTGGGTTTGAATCCTGACTCTCTGATTTACTAGCTGTGTGACCTAAGGGAAGTTACTTATCCTCTCTGAGCCTCAGTTTCCTCATCCATAAAATGAGGATAACAATAGTACCTACCTGATTAGGTTGCTGTGAATATTAACTAAGTTCACTTAAAGTGCTTATAACAGTCTTAGCTATTATATCTAAGAGAAAGTCTCAGTGTGGCGCTAATGTGTCTTTAACATGTCTTACCCATTTGTTCATCTCTCTCTTTTAATAAAGTGACTGTGGGTCCTGAGCTGAAAATCTTCAGGAGGTAATGGTATCTCATTGGAAGGTAATAACCTTGCCCTGCTTTCCTTGTATTTTGTCTTTTTTTCAACAGTTATTTTTCAATTTATGGCAGATAGTACTGGGTTTTCATCTTGGGTGGTAACATAAGGGTTCCTTTGAAAATATGTTATTTTAAATAAAGATGTGAGTTAAAAAGAAAAGTTATAATGTGATATTAAAATCTGAAATATTAAAATATGTAATGTTAACAATTAAAACTATGTAATAAACAATGATACAGGTGGTTACAGGTGCAGCAAAGGCTCCGGAAGTGCTATGGGGGGAAAGACATGTAGGAACTTCACTGCTGAAGACGAGAATCCATGGAGAGGTTTGAGCAGGACATTGGGACAAGAGCTGCGCCGTCGTCGGCTGCCTGCTGGGCGTGGGGCCGGGCTGCTCTGGGACAGAGGGACAGAGCCTGGGGCTGAGCCGGGCCAGGGACAGTAGGCAGGGAGAATTTTGTGAATACTCATCTTGCAAACTAATTAGAAATAGACGTCTTTGACACAATCTGAAAAATTTGAATATAAAGTATTAAATTATTTCAGGAATTACTGGGTTTTTTTAGGTATGATAATGGTGTGGCAGTTAAGTAGAAACTATGCCATCCATTGGTGATGCAGGCTGAAGTGATTACTAGTGACGTGACACTGCGTCTGGGATTTGTTTTGAAGGACTCCAGCAGCTGGAAAAATGCAAAGGTGATGCAAGATCGGCTGACCGCGGAAGCCGGTGATTTGCTGTATTATTCTTTCTAACTTTGTGTGTGTTTGAAAGTTTCCATGATACAAGTTTTTTTTTTTTTTTTTTTTTTTGGGACAGAGTCTCACTCTGTTGCCTGGGCTAAAGTGCCGTGGCATCAGCCTAGCTCACAGCAACCTCAAACTCCGGGACTCAAGCGATCCTCCTGCCTCAGCCTCCCGGGTAGCTGAGACTACAGGCATGCGCCACCATGCCCGGATAATTTTTCTATATATGTTTTTAGCTGTCTATATAATTTCTTTCTATTTTTAGTAGAGACGGGGTCTCGCTCTTGCTCAGGCTGGTCTCGAACTCCTGAGCTCAAACAATCCGCCCGCCTCGGCCTCCCAGAGTCCTAGGATTACAGGCATAAGCCACCGCGCCTGGCTCATAAGTTTTGAAGGATGTGGCATGTCACTGGATCCACGCTCCATGGCATCAGAGAGGCACTACTGTTCTCTAGAAATGTCCAGGTTGTGGATTCCATCTCTGTGTTTGAACTTGGAATGGAAGCATTCAGCAATCAGACACCAGGAGACTCCGGCTGGAAGCCTTAGGGAACCATCGCCCGGGAGTTGTATTAAGCCTGGCGATCCCACTCTGGAGTTCTCGGGGCTGCTAGTGGAGTTCTGCTCTTTGGGAGGCATTCAACAAGCTCTATGAATAAATAGCATGGGTTGTTTTATGACAAATACCAAGGAAGGAAGGGAGGGAGGGAATAAAGGAGGAAGGAAGGAGGGAGGGAAGGAAGGAAATGGGAAGGGGAGGAAGGAAGGAAGATCTAGAGAAGGCTCTTGAGAGCATCCAGAGACCTAAGACCCAGATGTCTGGAATGGGCTCCTCTCTGTTGGGAGGAGACAGTGCCTTTAGCCTGGGCATTCTCCCAAGAACTCTGGGAAGTGACTCCTTTGTGAGCAGTGTCTGAGCCAAGCTCAAGCTCAGGCAGATGTTACAGGACACACTTGTCCCATGGGTGTGAGAGGCAGGTGCAGGGCACTCAGTGATGGGAGCCCGAGGATGTGACGGTGCAAGCATGTGTGCCCAGAATGCCAACCCTCTGCTCTGCCTGGAGAAGGTGCCTGCTCCTCAAGGCCTGGCCCACAAGGCTCCCCTCCCCCTTCCTCCTCTCTGTCCCTGTATTAGTCAAGGTTCCCAGAGAAACAGAACCAACAGAATATAGATAGATATATAGGAAGAGATTTATTGGGAGGGATTGGCTCATGCGATCATAGAGGCTGAGAAGTCCCACAATCTGCCATCTGTGAGCTGGAGGCCCAGGACAGCTGGTGGTGTGGTTCCAGCCCAGCTCTGAAGGCCTGAGAACCAGGAGCTACAACATTCAAGGGCAGGAGAAGATGGTGTCCCAGCTCAGGCAGAGAGTGAAGTTGCCTTTCCTCTACTCTTTTGTTCTATTGGGCCCTCAACGGATTGGATGCTGCCCACCAGCATTGGGGAGGGCGATCTTCTTTACCCAGTCCGCTGATTCAAACACTAACCTCCTCTGGAAACAGACACACCCAGAAATAATGTCTTACCAGCCATCTGGTATCCTTTAGCCCAGTCAAGTTGACACAAAATTCACCATCACAGTCTCCATGATTCTTCCCTCAACGATGGTACGTACTGCATTGTGTGGTGATCATCGGTCAGTGTGTGTCTGCCCAACTAGGTGTGACAATGAGAAAAACAACCATCAGCTGCCATTTGCCGCAGCTTCGCCATGTGCCAGCTCTTCTCCGGAGGGCTTTACCTCATGAGGTGGGTGCCATTATTTCCATTTTATGGCGGTGGAAACTGAGGCTCAGAGAGATTGAGTTACTTGCCCAAGATCACACAGCTGGAGGGTGTCTGTTCACAGAGCAGTTGTTCTTAGTGACATCTCTAATCAGCTGGCTTCTGTATCCCCCGGGGCCTACTAAATGGCCTGGCTCCTTGGCCAATGCTTGAAGGAATACTCACCACTCTGACCTTACTTGCCCTACAAGCTGGGGTCTGCCACCGTCTCCCAGCAGCCTGCCTGCCTCACTTACTCCCAAAATGGGGGATGGAACAGGAGTTCAACCTTGCCCTTGCTCTCTTCAAGCTGCAAACATCTTACTCCACCCCAGAGAGAAGTGGCTCACTCTTATAAACGGCGCTGAGCTGGGCGCTGAGAGACCCCTGCGCGACCTGCACCAAATCATTTAACCTCCAGGAGCTTCCTCCGCTTCTACTTCGTAGGTCAAACGCGGAAACCGCCTACCCCACAGGGGAAGGCGTCGGAAAGTGCTCAGCAAATGCTCCCTTTTTAGCTCTCCAGGAAGGGGTTAAGGAATTCCTCCAGTGCCCCCGTGAGGGGGGCTGGATCTCACACACGGAGCACCTGGCCGTGCACAGAAGCTCTGCCGAGATCCAGGCAGAGGTGGGGCCCAGAGGGAGCCGCCGGCCTCCCCACCGGGCCCAGCGGAATGACTCCAGGGGCACCTAGGGGTACTTACCGGGGAGAGGGTCCGGGAAGGAGCCAGCCCCGCCCCTCAGTCTAGGGGTGGGAGATGGTGTAAATGCATCTCTGGTTCCAGATCGTACCCTCCCTTCCTTCTTTGCGCTCACGGTGGCTCTCGGGGCAGCCCAATACGCCGTGCCAGGCGCGGGCGGAGGCCAAAGCCGGTGCGATCGCTCCTAGTGAGCCGGGCGAGCAGCGAGCTTGAACACAGGGACTCTGATCTCAACGCCCAGCTTCTTTCTACCGCTGTCTCTTTCCCAGTCTGCCGCGGATACGGACAAACAGCGGGAAGGGAGATTGGGGGTGGCAGAGAGGAGCGGTGCGAAAGCAGGCGTGGGAGGGGACATCCAGGAAGGCTTCAGGGAGATGGCAGCTGGTTCTGTAGGTTGGTTGGGGTTTGTTTGGTTCCTTTGCTGTTTTTTAAATAACTTCTCCCACCCCATGACAGAAGTAGCACTGATTCCTTACAGCAACTTCAGTAAAAAACAGATAAGCAAAAAAAGGAAAAAAATTTCCTGCAATTCCCACCACCCAGAAATGACTGTTGAGACAGGTGTATACATACAGCCTTCATCTTTTTTCCAGCTGTGAATACTTCATTTCTCACACGTGAGAGTAGCCTGTGGAGGCTGCTTCCCCAGGTTGGGAGGCAGTTTTCCCCCCAGCGACAGAGGCCGATCCTTCTCCCAGCCTCTGGCTAGGCGAGGAGGAGGTAGTGTCCCCGGGCGGGGGCGAGGGGGGCAGTGGGGGGAGAGGGGCCTGCGCATGCCCAGACTGGCTGGCTTGCACGGGGACGCCGGCCTTCGCCCCCAGGCATCTGGTCGACCAGAGATGTCCGCTTATACAGGAACGTAGAATTAGTAAGATTCGTGCGGTGGGGCATCTAAACCCGCCTTCTCTAGTCACTTTTGTCTTCATTTGTCTGCCTTCTGTCTCTGTTTCTTAATTGGTTCCAAACTGTGGAAGGGAAAGGGTTTATTTAACCCCTAAACCTAAATCACCAAATACAATGGTGTGAAAATTTTGACATTTTAACTAATGTTCTTCCATAATGACTTTTTATATGGCTGCATCCTAGTTTACTTGACCATTCCCTAGCGTTGGACACCTAGGCTTTCCCCCGAATCTTTTGAAATATAAATAACCCTGGCGGGGGGGGGGGGGAGCATACCCCTGAGGGTCAGTCTGTGTGAAAGATGGGGTCAGAGGGCTGTGAGCAGCTAGACTCAGGGATTGGCAGACTCTGCAAACCGCCCGGGAGGGCATATTTTAAGCTTTGCCGGCCAGGCGGTCTTTGTCGCAGCTATTCAGCTCTGCCATTGTAGTGTGAAAACAGTGTGAGAGACCATCATACGAATTGGGTCATTTTTGTCGCATCCAACTAAAAGACAGTTGTGAGGCCAAGGAGAAAAAAGCATTCAGGACACATAACATTGCTCCAAAAACGTGACTCTCTGCAAGTGTGGCTGCTGAAACTGCCTGTTGTAACTTAAGACAAGTTTTATCTGTAACTGCTGAGGCAATTTGGTGCGACTCTAGGACTCATTTTGTCCACGGCCGTTGCTCACCGGTCAGAGCTTGCCAGCTCCCCAGAACCTTACTAATGAACTTTCTCAAAGAGCAATACGTAACATTTTTCCTTTTTATAAAAGCTCCAACCTCCTCTTTGTTCTTAAGACATATCAGAGACCACCTGGTCTCCCTGTATGCCCCAAATTGCAATTCTTTCTTCCCAAATAAAACATTTTAATTTCAGAGATTCGTCTCTGCATTTTTATTTCGACTTCAACAGTAGTCATAAGAGAATTCTAAATGAATGAGCGCAGCTGTATTCCAAAAACAGGTGGCAGGCTGAGTTTGGGCTGTGGGTCGCAGTTTGTTGAATCCTGAACTACAGCAAAGGTAGGAAAGTGCAAGGCGGTGTTGGAGAATACAAAACCAGAAAAAATATATATTATAATATATACCTTTTTTTTTTTTTTTTTGAGACAGAGTCTTTCTATATTGCCCAGGCTAGAGTGCCGTGGCATCAGCCTAGCTCACAGCAACCTCAAACTCCTGGGCTCAAGCAATCTTCCTGCCTCAGCCTCCAGAGTAGCTGGGACTACAAGCACTCGCTACCATGCCCAGCTAATTTTTTTTTTATTTTTAGTAGAGACAGGGCTTGCTATTGCTCAGGCTGGTCTCAAACTCATGACCTCAAGCAATCCTCGCACCTGGGCTTCCCAGAGTGCTAGGATTACAGGCGGGAGCCACCGTGCGCAGCCAAAACAAACAAACAAAAATATATATATATATATATATATTCTGAAGTATGTACATAGCGCTGGGGAAGCAAAGAGAGACCTACAGATGTCCCAGGAAGAACTAGGAGGTATTAACTCCTTGTGGCAGAAACTGAATATTTGTTTCTCCCTTTTCCATAGTAATATTGTATCTGGGCACATGAGTACTAGAATATAAACTACATTTTCCAGTGCTCTAATAGCTACATGAGGCCAAAGGATTGTAAATATTATAAAAGTATCTAGTGGTAGCTTCTGAGAATGTTTCTTAAAACACATCTGCCATATGACCTTGGCCCCTTGCTTCTTTTCTGGAATGTGAATGTGAACACAGGAGTCAGAGTGGCAATATTTGACCATAAGGTGATCTTGGGAAATGCAATAGACTCAATGTGATGAGTTTTTACATACAACACCAAAAGCATGATTCATGAAAAGAATAAAATGGTAAGTTGAACTTTATTAAAAGTAAAACCTACTGCTTTGCAAACAACTTTTATTTATTTATTTATTTTTTGAGACAGAGTCTCCCTCTGTTGCCCAGGCTAGAGGCCGTGGCATCAGCCTATCTACCTCACAGCAACCTCAAACTCCTGGGCTTAAGCAATCCTCCTGCCTCAGCCTCCCAAGTAGCTGGGACTACAGGCATGCACCACCATGCCCGGCTAATTTTTTCTGTACATATTTTTAGTTGTCTAGCTAATTTCCTTCTATTTTTTTAGTAGAGATGGGGTCTCGCTCTTGCTCAGGCTGGTCTCGAACTCCTGAGCTCAAACAATCCACCCGCCTCGGCCTCCCAGAAAAGACTTTTATTTTTAAGAGACATGGTCTCACTATGCTGCCCAGGCTCACCTCACATTCCTGGCCTCAAGCGATTCTCCCTTCTCAGCCTCTCCAGTAGCCTGGGATTACAAGTGTGAGCTACAACTCCCAGTCAAAAGATGCTATTAAGAGAATGAAAAGCCCAGCACAGTGGCTTGCTCCTATAATCCCAGCTACTTGGGAAACTGAGGGGGGAGGATCAGTTGAGGCCAGGAGTTCAGGAGTTTGAGACCAGCCTGGGCAACATAGTGTGAGATCTCAAAAAAAAAAAAAAGAAGAAAGAAAGAAAGTTTTAAAAAGAGAGAGAATGAAAAGATAAGCCATAGACTATGAGAAAATAATTGCAAATCACATTTCTGATAAAGAACTTGTTTCCAAAAATATACAAAAAACTCTTGAAACTCAACAATAAGAAAACAACCCAATTTTAAAATGAGCAAAAGATCTGAACAGATAACTCACCAAAGACGATATACAGATAGCTAATAAGCATATAAAAATGCCTAACATCATTTGTCATTAGAGAAATGCAAATTAAAAGAATGAGATACCTACCACTTATGCACCTATCAGAAGGGCTAAAATTAAAAAAACTGACAACACTAAATGCTGGTGAAGATGTGGAGCAAGAGGAACTCTCATTCATTGCTGGGTGCAATGCAAAATGGTGCAACCACTTTGGAAGACAGTTTGGCAGTTTTTTACAAAGTTATACACAGCTTACCACACCATCCAGCCAACAATCACACTCCTAGGTATTTATGCAACTAATCTGAAACTTATGTCCACACAAAAATGCTTATATGAATGTTTATTGCAGCTTTATTCATAATTGCTAAAAACTGGAAGAAACCAAAATGTCTTCAATTGACAAATGGATAAACAAACTATGGTACATCCATAGAATGGAATATTATTCAGCAATAAAAAGAAATGGGCTATTGTCAAAGATAAACACAGGTGGGGTATGGTGGCTCCCATCTGTAATCCCAGCATTTTGGGAGGCCAAGGCAGGAGGATCACTCGAGGGCAGGAGCTCAAGACCAGCCTGGGCAACAGAGTGAGACCCCATCTCTACAAAAAATAAAAAATTAGCCAGGTGTGGTGGCACATGCCTGTAGTCCTAGCTACTCAGGAGGCTAAGGCAGGAGGATCACCTGAGCCCAGGAGTTCAAGGCTGCAGTGAGCTATGATTGTGCCTCTGCACTCTAGCCTGGGAAACAGAGCAAGACTATCTTTAAAGACAACAAAACAACAAAAAACACACACCCAGACATTAGTTAAAGCAGAGAAAGTTGGTTTTATTCAACAACTGCTGACAGTAGGGGGAAAAGCAGAGCTCCATTTCGATTTGTGCAAAGGGGATTTGGATGTTTTAAAGGGAGAATGAGGGAGGGAGAGAGCAGGGCCTCAGTAGTAGAGTCAAAGAAGTGAAAAATTACAAAGGGTTAGTCAGTGTAAATGCAGCTGGGCCAGCTGTGTTTGCTAATTGGCAGTTATAGAAGTTAGATCCTATCCTCCCTCAGCCACTGGGAGACAGAGGCCCTATCCTTCTGATGATTATCTTTCAAAGGAATGGCTCTCAGGTCCTGGGGAGAAACACTTTTGAGTTGTGAGAGATACACAGTCACACTTGTAAGCCATTTTTAGCAGATACTCCAAGGAAGGGAGGTCAGAGGTTTATCAAACAGTGTTGGGCTAGAACAGACAGTAAGTTCTCCGGCAGCCTGAGCTTTCTCAAGGTATTTTAATAGGGGACTGGGGTCAACCTAGGGACACGTTCTTATGCTTCTAGAAGTCACGCTAGAGTTTGGTCCAGTCTCAGTGCAGGGGTTTGGATGGAGTTGTTATATGCCAAGAGTTCTGTGGTTCTCATGAAAAGACATGGATGAATCTTAAGTGCATATTAGTAAGTGAAAGAAGCCAGTCTGGAAAGTCTATATACTGTATGCCTGCAGCTGTAGAACATCCTGGCAAAGGCAAAACAACAGCGACAGTAAAAAGATCAGTGGTTGCCAGAGGCTCCAGGGGAAGGAGGAGAGGTAAACAGGTGAAGCACAGGGGATTGTTTAGCATAGTGAAGCTATATACAGTAACTATGCACGGTACTGTAATAGTGAATACACCACACTACACATTTGTCAAAACCCACAGAACTTTACAGAACAAAGGTGAATCCTAATATATACAAGTTTTACAAAATCATTTAGGTCAGGGGATTCCAGGATGGAATATAGAGTGTGACAAAACAATCTAACTGTATTACACATATATGAAATAACCTCAGTGAATGGGATGGGGGAGAAAGGTGTTGACTTAAGTAGCTTTGGAAATGAATGGAATCTGCAAGACTGAAAACAAAAGAAGATATACATAAGCACCATCCCCTAGTCCTGCAGTCCTCAAACCCCTGGGCTGCTTGGACTGGTACCGGTCTGTGGCCTGTTAGGACCTGGCCGCAGAGCAGGAGGTGAATGACAGGCAAGCTTTGTCTGTACTTACAGCCAGTCCCCATGGCTCTCGTCACTGCATAAGCTCCGCCTCCTGTCAGATCAGCCGTGGCAGTGGATTCTCATAGGAGCTTGAACTCCACTGTAAACTGTGAAGGATCTAGGTGACACTCTCCTTATGAGAATCTAATGCCTGATGATCTGAGGTGGAGCTGGGTGGTGATGCTAGCACTGGGGAAAGGCTGCAGATATAGATTATCATTAGCAGAGAGGTTTGACTGCACAATAAATGTAATGTGCTTGAATCATCCCGAAACCATCCTCCCACCCCCAGTCCATGGAAACCAGTCCCTGGTGCCAAGAAGGTTGGGGACCGTTGCTCTAGTCGATAAAGTTGTTTCCTATAGGGTACAGATTAACATTCTGATACCAATCTACATACAGACTGGAATTGAACAATTAGGTAAATGGTACCTGACAATGGGAGCCAGGTCTCTCTTTTTTGGAGTAGGAGTTCCAGTGAAGCAAGAGGAGGCGGCTAGAAGTGACTATGGGATAAAGGATTCGAGTTGGTGACATCAGTATGAGTTTGTGTTTACCCTAGTAGAGATACAAATGGTTCCATATAGACATATTTATAGATACATGGATATACATGGGTTAATACACATACATATATCACCTTGCTCTGTCAACTGAGAGGGCCTACAAGTAATGACACCCCAGTAGCAAGAGCACCTATAGCACCCAGATCTTGGTTTCTAATACCACTCTCCATTAAAGGAACCAAGGATTTCTTCTTGGAGAAATGGCTGATTTTCGGACTGTGTCAGGAAATTGCAAGATGAGCCTGAAGCATCTTGTAGTGCCAGTAAATACGGAAGTATTCAAACACACACACACACAGTATGACTGGGGCATGTCAAAGGGACACAAGAGCCAACTGAAAGAGCTCCCGATGGCCAGAGTTGGAACAATTTGAGCAACAAAGTAAAGTAGTATTGGATTATAACTCAATGTATAAAATAAATATCCATGAGTTCATACTGAGATAAATAAAAGATTGAAGAAATAAATAAATGGGGGAGAATAGACGAACATCTAGTGCAGAAGAATTTCAAATAACAGGTGTAGATACTCTACCCTTAAGGGGGTGGAGCATAACTCCCCACTTCTTAAATGCAGGCTGCACATAGTGACCTTACTCCAAAAAGTCGAGTATGGAAAGGGAAGGAAAGAAAAGAATAACTTTACAGTAAAGAAACCTGACAAACAGTGCCTCAAGCCAGGTGGTCAAGGTTAACATCAACGGTGATAATTCACATTGGCAGTATGGGCCCCTGATATGTGATGAGAACGACACCATACCTCTGTAGTCTTCCTCCCACAAGCGCATTACCCTAGTCTAACCGTAACAAAAACATTAGACAAGTGGCTGGGCGTAGTGGCTCACACCTGTAATCCTAGCACTCTGGGAGGCCGAGGCGGGAGGATCGCTCAAGGTCAGTAGTTCGAGACCAGCCGGAGCAAGAGTGAGACCCCCGTCTCTACTAAAAATAGAAAGAAATGATTTGGACAGCTAAAAAATATATATAGAGAAAAAATTAGCCAGGCATGGTGGTGCATGCCTGTAGTCCCAGCTACTTGGGAGGCTGACGGAGGAGGATCGCTTGAGCCCAGGAGTTTGAGGTTGCTGTGAGCTAGGCTGATGTCACAGCACTCTAGCCTGGGCAACAGAGCAAGACTCTGTCTCAAAAAAAAAAAAAAAAAAAAAAATTAGACAAATTCCAATTCAAGGATATGCTACAAAATACCTGAACAGTACTCCTCAAAACTGTCAAGGTCGTCAAAAACAAGGAAAGTCTGAGAAACTGTCACAACCAAGATGGAGACATGACAACTAAATATATGGATATCCCAGAACAACAACAAAAAGGACATTAGGTAAAAACTAAGTAAATCTGAAATAAATATGGTCTTTAGTTAATAGTAATGTATAAATACTGGTTCATTCATTTTGACAAATATCCCACGTCAATGTAAAATGCTAACATCAGGGGAGCTGGGGGTGGGGATATAGGAACTGTGTGTACTGTTCACAGTTTTTCTGTAAATCTAAAACTGTTCTAAAATTAAAAGTTTACTTTTAAAAAATTTGAGGGACAAAGAACTAAAAATTGGATAGAAAAATGAGGGAAAGACATGAACAGATAAGTCACAAAAAGATACAAAAGTGGCCCCCATACATTTGAAAAAAATGTTCAAAATTACTCATAATTAGAGACATGCAAATTAAAACAACACTGAGATACCATTTCTCACTGATATAATTGGCAAAGATTAAAATGCGTGACAACACTTCCTGTTAATGAGGCTGTGGGGAAACAGATATTTTCCCACATTTCTGGTAGGAATGCAAACTAGACGACCCTTCTGGAGGAGAATTTGATAATACTTGAGAAAATTATATACACACTTACCTTTTGACTCAGTAACCTCACTCCTAGGAATTCACTCTGAGGATATATCTTCAACAATTTGAAAATACATATTTATAAGGTTATTCATTGCAGCATGGTTTGTATTTGCAAAACATTAGAAACAACTTAAATGTGCAAACACAGGAGAGTGGTTGAATAAACCATGGTATCTCCACACAATGGAGTACCACACAGCTGTAAAAATGAATGAGATCTTTATGAGCTGCTATGAAGTAACTTGCAGGCAGACAGTTAAGGGGAGAAAAGCAAAGTGCAAAAAAGCATCCATGGTGTGCTACCCTCATGTAACAAAGAAGAGGAGAAAGGAAAATGTACATGTATCTGCTCATTTGTGCAACAGAAATCTAGAAAGAGTAAACCAGAAATTAAAGAGATTGGTTGCCTACAGAGGGGGATACAAAGGGGTGACAAGAGGAATGGGAACCAGGGGAAAAGAAGCCACACTCCTCTTGAGGATGTCTTGTTGACTAACTCTTGACTCTTAGAACAATGGTAAAGTTTCACATTACCTCCCCAAATAAATAAGAAGAACATTGGGACCCAAAGTGGCATACAAACACTAACAAACAAACCTAACTGTATTACAAAAGAATAACAGACCACACTGACAGGGATGGGGAATAAAATACATAACTCACCTAACTATGGAATACAGCATTTGAACTGAATTTTGTAAGGCTAAAGACAAAAAGAATCACATGCAAATACTGTACTCTAGTTAGTAAATTTATTTCTCACTGGGGTATGGGCAATCAATTCTGAAAGTACTATATATGTATACTAGAACTAAACAAATAAGTATGTTATAGATATGAGAGCAAGATTCATCACTGTCAAAGAAGTTACAAATAAGGAAATGGAGAAGGCTAGAATAAACCCTGTGGTATGGGATTGAAATGAGAAATATTAGTATGAACTTGTGGTTTTCATTATAGATATACGTGTGTGTAAGTGAGGGTTAGTACACACGTATATTTTACAGCTCTGTCCACTGAGAGACCTAGAAGAAATGACATCCCAGTAGCAATGAGTGCAGCCAGCACCCAGAGCTTGGTTTCTAAGTACCATTCTCCAATAAAAGGAACCGGTGCTCCTTGGAAAAGTGGGTGATTATAGGGTTGGAACAGGGAAAATATAAGATGAGCTTAGAACATATTTTGGTGCCAGGAAAAAAGAAAGTGCTCAAAAAAGGATGAGGGCTTGTCAAAGAAACACAGGAGCCACCCTGAAGGAGCTCCCAATGGCCAAACCTGGAACCATCTGAGCAAGAAAATAAATAGTGATAGTATTGGGTTATAACCCAAAGTATAGAGTGAATATATATGAGACCATAAATATAAATAAATAATTTTTAAAATAAATAAATGGGGGAGAAGTGACATTTCTTCCTTTCAGAAGAATTTCAATTAATAAACATAGAAGGAAAGAGGGAAACGGAAAATCACCATTAGGCAGTCATAATCATAGCAGAAAGACCACCAATGTGTGGTCAAATTAGTGGGTGAAAATTTGAGAAGAAACAGGATATGCACATAGTCTCAAAGGATCTCCAAGATACTTATTAAGTATAATTTATCAAATTTATAAAAACTTAAATGGAAACATATAAAATTATTAATTACAAAGAGAAACATAGTGAGTTTATGGTGGAGAAACACAGCTTAACTAAGGCACAGCTTAGCTAAGTGATCAAGATTAACATCACCAGTAATGAGACTTACTGACAGCATGAAGCCTCTGATGTGATGCACTGAAAAAAACTAACACTATCTCCGTCTCATTCTTGCCAAAAAATGCATAACCTCAATCTACCTGTGAGAAAACGGATAGGCAGAGCAGTAGTTACCCTACTTTAGACTGAGCCCGGCCACTCCTGCCATTAACTGCAGGTAGCGGAAAGTCACCTGCCCAGCCTGGATGCCCCTGCACACACAGCGGTGACATGGCTCAGGGACTTTGCATCAGCCATCACCTGGCCTGACCACAAGGATACAGATCAGGGTTTGACGTTCTATCCAGGAACAACAAAGAATTGAACAGGGCAGGTGGGGGGGGGGTCGGCTCTCCCCCACTTATAAAAATCCTCACAAAACCCCCTTCTGGGCTGACTCTCTTTTCGGACTGAGCCCACTCGCACCCGGGTGAATAAACCAGCCTGTTTCTCCCACATAGCCTGTGTGTGAAATCTGTCCTTTGGGTCATTCACCCTTTCAAAAACGTACACAAACTCAAACTGAGGGACATTCTGTAAAATAACTGACCAGTTCTCTTCAAAAGTGTCAAAGTCGGCTGGGCAATGTGGTTCACGCCTGTAATCCCAGCCCTTCGGGAGGCTGAGGTGAGAGGATTGCTTGAAGCCAGGAGTTTGAGACCAGTCTGGGTAAAATAGAAAGATCCTGTCTTTACAAAAGATAAGAAAAAAAGTAGCTGGGCGTGGTGGTGCACGCCTATACTCCCAGCTGCTCAGGAGGCTGAGGCGGGAGGATCGTTTGAGCCCAGGAGTTTGAGGCTGCAGTGAGCTATGATCGTGCCACTGCAGTCCAGCCTGGGCAACAGAGTAAGACTCCCGTCTCAAGAAAAATGTATCAAGATTATGAAAAACAAGGGAAGACAGAGAAAGAGTCACATATTGGAAAAGAGTAAAGAGACCTGGCAACTAAACACAATGTGTGGCCCTGAATTGGATCCTAGAACAGAAAAAAGACATTACTGGAAAAATTAGTGAAATCTGAAAAAGATCTATGATTTGGTTAATAGTGTTATATCAATATTAACTTCCTGGTTTTGATCATTGTAACATGGCAATGTAAGATGCTAACACCAGGGGAAGAAGCTAAGCAAAAAGCATAAGGAAACTCTCTGTACAATTTTGCAACTTTTCAGTGTCCAAAATTATTTCAAAATAAAAAGTTTTAAAAAAATCAAACTATGCCATTTACAGGAGAGACACCAAAAACATTAATGTCCAGAAAGACATAAACTAAAAGGATGGGGAAAAAAAAGCCAGATATATTCTAACCAAGAGAAAAGCAGATGTAGCTATATTTATAAGAGACAAAACAGGCTCTAAAGCAAACAGCATTATTATGGAAAATGACAGTCACTACATAATGATAAGGGGGATAATTCTAAAAGTGTACATACCTAATATTAAGCAAAAAAAATGACAGATTTACCAGAAGAAATTGACAAACTATCCAAGTGGGAATTTTTAATGCAGTTTTCTCAGTGATAGATCAAACAGACAAAATTATTAGGAATATTGATAGCAGTTAAGAAGTTTGATATAAACCAGGTGTGGTGGTGCATGCCTATAATCCCAGTGACTCAGGAGGCCGAGGCAGGAAGATCACCGGAGCCCAAGAGTTTGAGCCTGCAGTGAGCTATGACTGAGCCACTGCACTCCAGCCTGGGCAACAAAGAAAGAGTATGTCTCTAAAAAAGAAAAAGAAGTTTGGTACAATAGACATACATAAAACCCTGCACCCAACACTTATAAAAATGCATGTTTTCTTCAACACATACGGTATTTGCAAAAATTGACTATCTACTGAGTCATAAGGCAAGTCTCAACAAATATAGAATTGGGATTCTACAGATCTAAGCAGTAGCATCCCTGGGTTTGCCACAAGGAGTGGAGTATCTTTGCTGCCATCAGCCTAGCGTTGCACAAACAATCCAATTTTGGTTCCACTGTCATTGAGTAGCTACTC
>CM052447.1:1052408-1085272 GCA_028533085.1 Varecia variegata | reverse complement strand
AGAAGCCAGATGATGCAGGGAACATCATTGTTTGGAAATCTTTGCAATGAGGTGCATACTTTGTGCCGCCACTGTGGCTCTAAGGCCTTCCACCTTCAAAAGTCGACCTGTGGCAAATGTGGCTACCCTGCCAAGTGTAAAACAAAGTATAACTGGAGTGCCAAGGCTAAAAGACAAAATACCACCAGGACTAGTCGGATGAGGCACCTAAAAATTGTATACTGCAGATTCAGGCATGGATTCCGTGAAGGAACAACACCTCAACCCAAGAGGGCAGCTGTTGCAGCATCCAGATCATCTCAAGAATTTCTTTGCACATGAAGCCCACAGCCAAGCAAAAAATAAAAAAAAAAAAGAAGAAGAAGAAGAAGAAGAAAAGAATTTCTTTTTTCTTTTTTTTTGAGACAGAGTCTCAACTCTGTTGCACTGGCTGGCTAGAGTGCCACGGCGTCAGCCTAGCTCACAGCAACCTCAAACTCCTGGGCCCAAGCAATCCTCCTGCCTCAGCCTCCTGAGTAGCTGGGACAACAGGCACATGCCACCATGCCTGGCTAATTTTTTTTCTGTTTTTAGTAGAGACGGGTCTCACTCTTGCTCAGGCTGGTCTTGAACTCCTGATCTCAAGTGATCCTCCTGCCTTGGCCTTCCAAAGTGCTGGGATTACAAGTGTGAGCCACTCACTGTAACCAGTCATTTACTTATTTTTGACTTGTAAAAGTATATGCACTGACTCGTAAAATTATTTCAAAAATATCGTTAAATAGGGGGGAAAACCTTGTTAAACTGCATATTTAGTTTAGGGGCAAAGTATTCTGACTTCTGGCACCTTAAGACTAGTCTCACCTGTTTTTGAACTTAACACAAAGGGAACCACGTAGTATGCATTCCTGCCTGTGGCTTCTTTTGCTCAATACAGTATCCTGTTATGGCACACGGCAGTCATTCGTTAACTTTCATTGCTATGTAAAATTCCGTTTTGTGAACATACCACAGTTTGATTACCCATATGCTTGTGGATGAACATTTGGGTCGAGAGCCAGAACGCACGGGAACCGCAGGGAGAAGTTGTCCGCTGGTAAGTGGTGAGCTCCCCGTCTCTGCGGGTGTGCAAGCGGTGCTGGGCTGTCCGCGGAGTAGGGGTGGGGCCCCGGCCGAGACCCCCACCACCGCCCCGCCCGCCCGGCCTCCTGCGCCCCGGGCGCGAGCGCGGGGCGGGGCGGGGCGGGGGCTGCTATTTCTGTCCGCGGAGCGCAGCCCGCGCGGCCGGGCGGGGGAGGGGGCGCCGGCGCCGCCATCTTCGCTCCCGCCCGCTCGCCCCGCGGCGCGCAGCCACCATGAGCGCCGCCGCCTTCCACATCTCCAGCCTCCTGGAGAAGATGACGTCCAGCGACAAGGACTTCAGGTGCGCCCCGCCGCGCGGCCCCCGCCTCTTCGCCCCGCACCGCAGCCCGGGCCTTCTGCCCTCGCGAAGCGCGGCCCATCCCCCATGGCCGTGCAGCTCCTGCCTCTTCCCGCTGCCTGGAGCTGCACCCCCGGCCCGCAGACCCCTCCCCTGCCGCGTCGCCCCGCTGGAGCTCGGCCCTCCCTCTCCCCTTACCACCCTCCTGCGCTCCGTGACTCCGGTCCCTGCCTCGTGCCGTCGCCCGCCGTGCAAGCCTCAGCCCTGCCTCTCGTCCCCCCTCGGAGGCCCAGCTCCGCCCCTCTGCACCCCTCCTCGGCCTCTTCTGCCTTCATTTATGCCCAGCCCTCGTCTGCCCCCGCATGTGGTCCCCCCGGCCTTCCGCTTCAGTGAGCCTCGGCCCGAATGAACTTGGGGACCCCGGCGCCTGCCTACTCTTACCCCGTTGAAACCCCGCCCCTTCCCGGGACCGCTACCCGAGGCCGACTTTTTCACAGATACCCTCAGTTCTGCCCTCTTCTTTAAGTCTCCCAGACCTGCGCCCTCCCCCAGCCCGGCCCCTCCTGAGATCGTCAGCCAGCCTGAAGGAGGGGGCTGGGCTGAGTCTGGCTTTGCAGGCACGGGTAGATGAGGGCTGGGGTGGGGCCCTCTGTGTTTTGTGTGCCACTCCCGTTGCCCACTCCCCTTTTCCTTCTCCCCTCTCCCAAATCACAGAAGCACAGGAATAGAGCTGAAAAGAATGGCAGAAACATCTGGTCCAACCCTTCATCCTCTGGGGAAACTGAGGCCCAAGGAAGAGAAGGGGTGGGCCTGTGGTCACATGGCCAGTTCTGGCCTGTGGGAGCAGAAGGGAGATCTTAGAGACCAGCATAGCCACACGCACTTATTGAACAATCTGTCACCTTATCTCCATTTTACAGATAGGGCAACCGAGGCTCAGAGGCATGAAGGGCCCAGGTGCAGTCACAAAGCTAGAAGTGGAGGACTTGGGGTCCAAATCTGGGCCAGTCTAATATAGAGGCCAAGATCCAGCCCCCTGACAGGTGAGGAGGGTGAGACCTGCTCTCCTGGTCTGACCTCTGCCCTCTCCTGCGATCCATTCCTCAACACCCCACAAGAGCCCCCTACATTACTAGAGCCTCAGAGTCACAGTCCTGGCTTCAGATCCTGGCTCCCATCACTTATTGGCTGTGCGACTATGGACAAGTTACTTAACCACTCTGAGCCTCTCTCTGCTTCTGTTTCTATAAAATGGGGATAATAACAGAATCCACCTCAGAGGGTTGGCGTGAAGATGAAGTGAAGTAGTACATGTGAAATGCTTAGGTGAGTGGCTGGCACTAGGTACACTCTCAATGGACACTGTATGATTCTGTGCACATCAGAAATTTGCCATGCTCTCTCCCCTCATAGGCCTTCACTGGGAAGTTCTTTGCACGCCCTCGAGCTGCCCCCTTCACCTGCTAGCTCCTACTCAGGTGTCACCTCTTTGGATGCTTCTTGACCCCAGGCAGGGTTGGGCACCTCCCCTGAGCTCCCACACACTTCCTACCTCCCCAAGTTTCTGCTGTATCACTTCTCGGCGCGGGGAGACCCTGAGTTCCTGGACCACTGGGACTGTGCACTTCCTTTTGGTACCCCAGAGCCTGTGCTAGGTACACAGTAGGTGCTTAGTGAATGTTTGCTGGGCCCCAGGCTCCCTGATGTGCATTCTACGTGTGTCAGTCTGTCCGTCTGCCTGGGTGGTAATAATTGTTCTTCCTATTCTCCAGAGGGGTGCAGTGACTTGCCCAAGGTCACATAGCGGCCAGTTGCCGAGGGGATTTGCACTGCTGTCTCTTGGGCTTCGGGTCTAGTCTCCAGGAGAGGGAGTTGGCCTGGCAGCTAGAGCCTGAGAAGCCCTTTCAGCCTGTCTCTGCCAGCAGCCTTGAGAACAGTTAAAACCACCCCACGCGTATGAGAATGATGTCTATTTTTAAAGTTTAAATACCAGGAGGGCTGGGCCCTGCAGACCAGCTGTCCAGGCGCCCATATGGCTGAGTGTTTCAGCTGAGTTGCCTCTAGGGTTTCTCTGGAATGAAACTGAGAGTGTTCTCTGGTTCCTGGAGGGGAGCAGTGACTGCAGATGGGGGTCCTGGGCCGGGTGGAGGAAGCTTTTGATTGCTCTTCTTCCTGGGTCCTGGCTCTAAGAGCTGGAGGGTCCTCTGTTACCGCTGAGACTTCCAACAGGCAAAATAAATAAACTCAGAGGTGCTGCAGAAATTCCCACATCATTTCTTGAAAACACAGTAGTAGTGGTTGAGGAGCCAGGAGACCTGTCTGGTGGGCTGGTTCTTCTCCCAATCTGCTGTGTGATCTTAGGCAGTTCCTGTAACCTCTCTGAGCCTATCTGAGCATCTGCGTTATGCTAAGAGTTGGTTGTCTTATTAAAACCTCCAAAGGATGCTATGACTAGGGACAAAGAAAATTCTCACCTTAAGCATGGAAAAACTGAGGCCCAGAGAGAAAGAGGCAGTTGCCCCATGTCGCCCAGTTGGTATAATAAATGGCAAGACCAGTATGCTTACTTAAAGCCCAACTTTGATGCTCAGGTGCTAATCCACCAAATCATATGCTTTCCCCCCCTCCCATCCCACACACGTATACAATACGGTTTTCTTTCTCTGAGAGCTGAGAGTCTGCAGGGACTCGGGGGTGTCTGAAATGCTGAGGCATATTTCAGAAGAACTGGTTTCTGAGTTCAAGTTTCTACATAGCTGTTTGGCACTGAGCTCTGTTAAGGGCTAGTTCTCTCCCTCCCTCCCCTTCTGCCCTCACCCTGCCCCCCCCAGGCCCTCTGCAGACCTGCTCTTTGCTGAACCTGGAGTCCCAGAGATAAACCCAGTGGGCCCCTGCTCTCCGTGAGTTTGCAGTCTAATGCGGGTGATGCTCTGGTGACCAGACTTGCATTGCAGAGTAAGAAGTGCTGTAATGGAAGGGTGCAGAATGCTCTGAAAACATTCTGCCTGGGAGGACTATTGTGCTTAGGGAGTGTGGGTGGGTTGTGGGGCAGGGTAGCTGGAGTCATCCCTGAGCTGGGACATTTGAGCTGGGCTCTTGACAGATGGATAGGAGTTCAACAGGTAGAGAAGAAAGACAGGGGCAGGAGGCCCACCATGGGCAAAGGAGCACATCCCCTGGGTTGCTGGGCTCCCATGGATTGCAGCAGAAACACGGCTTGGACATCTTGCCTGCCATCTCAGAGTGACCTCGGGCCTTGGCCTGCCTCAAATCCAGACTCCTTCTTTGACCTTACCTTGGCCCAGAGGTGGGCACAGTCAGCCCTGCCATGCCCCTCCTCACTGTCACTGTCAGCCCAGCCTCCTTCATTCTCTCAGCAGCTTGAGGCTAATCCAGCTGTTAAAAATAAATAGCTGTGACACCCACAAGTTCCCCAGGGAACATGCGGGCCATGGTGACATCAGCAGCAGCCTGAGCCTGAGGGCTGGAATCCCGACTGTGACAGATTTTGCCACAGGAGGTGGGGGTAGGGCTCTTGGTTGAGTTACTCAGCCATGCGGAAAGCAGGGCTGGAGGCTTTCTCTGCGCTGCCACTCTCTGGCCCCAAAATCATTGTGTCTCTCCACGTGGCCCTGTCCTGTTTTCTCTGCGAATCTCCACTCTCCAGAGCCAGGAAATGGGTGAAGTGGGCCTTGTGGGGACGTAGTGGACTGCAGAGAGGGCAGCCAGGACCTGACTCCAGCCAGTTATTGTCACCAGGGATTGTAGGTCCAGCGTATTCAGGTATTGTGTTCTCAGGAGAATCTGGAAGTCAGTATTTGTATGTCAGCTCTCCCAGTGTTCAAGGGTTGATGAGTAATCTAAATTTTCGAAAACATTTACAAGCTGGACACAGCTGAGGACCACCAGTTTCAGACCTCAGCTCTGCCCTCTTAGTGTTGGCAGGAATGGTGCCCAGCAGTCCCCCTCTCTCCCAGCTCTCCATGGACTGCCAGCTCAGACTTCGCAATGTCCAATGCCTGGAACAGGGCGTCAGGCTTTTGACATCAGGTCACATGGATCCACCCACCTGGAGGTGGGTAGCCCTTGACTCTGGTGCGCACCCTGGGTCAGGGAGCCAGCCAGCTATTGGCACTGGTCTCCAAATATGCCCGTCAGCATGGCCCAGGGCAGTGGTTTTCAAAGTGTGGTCCCTGACCCTCAGCATCATCCAGGAACTTGTTAGAAATGCACATTCTTGGGCCCAGCCCAGATCTGGTGATTCAGAAACTCTAGGGGTGGAACCCAGCAGAGTTTAACAAGCCTGCGGGTGAGTCTGATGCCAGCTACAGTTTCACATCCACTGGTCTAAGGGCAGGGACTGAGTCCATTCTCTGAGATGGGGTGGACGTGGCCTGGCCTCCTCCACCTGTCTGGTAGAGAGGCTTCTTGCCGACCCCTGAAGTGGTCACAAGGTGTCTGTTCAACCTCTGGTGTCCCTCTCCCAGCTGTTGTGAGATGGGGACGGAGTATGTGGCAGTGCCATTTACTGAGTGCTCACCACGTGCATAGACAACCTCATGAGGCAGGTCCTGTTCTCATCCCCATTTTTCAGACAGGTAAAGTAAGGATCAGAGAGGTGGCATGACTTGCCCAATCTCACATTTGCATAAATGGCCAAGGCAGGAGCCACTGACTCTGAAGCCCTAAGCATTCAGCCAGCATGCTGAGCCACTGCTAGTCTGCCACCGTATGGCAGTTGGTGTCACACATGTGTGTCTCCTTGTTGGAGCCCAGTCATTAGCTCCTTAACGGCAGGAATCCATTCTGAGAGATGTGTCATTAGGCAATTTCACTGTTGTACCAACATCACAGAGTGTACTTACATAGGCCTGGATGGCTTGCCACACACCTAGGCTACGAACCTGCACAGTGTGTTACTGTACCGAATACTGTAGGCAGATGTAACACAGTGGTGAGTGTTTGTTTATCTATACATATCTAAACAGAAAAGGTACAGTAAATATATGGTATGCAAGATAAAAATGGCACACCTGTATAGGGCAGTTTTGTTGTAATCATATGGGGCCACTGCTGCATATGCGGGCCATCGTTGACGAGAACAGTTTGTGTTGCGTGACTGTCCTTGCCTTTGAATCACTGTATCAAGGTCTATTTCCGGGGAACTCTGAGGTATTGTGCAAATCCACCGGGGCCCAGGAGCTGCCTGGCAATCCTCCTCTGCCCTCCCCGGCCAGGTTCATGGCCACCAGTGACCTGATGTCCGAGTTGCAGAAGGACTCCATCCAGCTGGACGAGGACAGCGAGCGCAAGGTGGTGAAGATGCTGCTTCGGCTCCTGGAGGACAAGAACGGTGAGGTGCAGAACCTGGCTGTCAAGTGGTGAGTGTCGACCTTGGCGGGACGGGAAGGTGCCCTGCCTGGGGTGGGAGCCCCCCAGGGGTCCCTGCCCCTCTGGGGTACAGCCTCTGAGGGGAGACTTGCTGAGCAGCTCTTGCTGGACGGTGCCTTGGTCTGGGTTTCAAGAAGTAGATGCTGGGACAAGGATTGAAGTCTGAGTGTGTTTGCAGGTGTCACCAGGAAACACGGGAGAGGAGTAGGGAAGTGAGGCAGGGGAGGGAAGAAAGCCAGTAAAGGGTGTGTTGCCGAGTGACCACTGGGGACCCCTGGGAAACAGTAGAGGACATGCTCCTTGGAGTTTTCCCACCCACAGAGTGTGGGAGCTGGGGTATTAATGCACGTGCTCTCGGTCATTGCTTGAGGGCTACTTCTGGGATAGGATGGAGGGTCATTCACTTCCTGGCCCTTCCAGCCGGAGAAAGCCCTCACACAGATGCAAGTGCTGGCAGCCGGAAGGTCAGGCTGACATGCACCAGAGAGGTAAGGGGTGAGGGGTCATGGGATTGGGGAGGTCCCAAAAGCCTCAGCCTTGGGCATTGTGAGGTTGTGATCCTGAGACCTTGGCTAGTTACCTCCAGAGTAGGACAAGTAAGACCGGGTATGTGCAGGGCACATGCATGCTTGTGTGGTGGGGTGGGCAGGGGACTTGAGAATGGCAGGGGTCAAAGGTCAACAGGGTGAGAGAATTGGGGCACTGCCTCTCAAACCACCCTAGGAGCTGGGCCCAGATATTCTTCTGGGGCATGTTAATGAATTGCAACTGGATCCCAAGAACAGAGGGAGTTCAGTAAAGGGTTTTGTGCAGAACGTGACATACTCAGGTTCGTGGTCTGGGAGTGTCTCTCTGGCCGTGAAGTGGACACAGGGTGGAGTTGTGGTTTCCCACTAGCAGAACCAATATCCCTTTTTATAACAAGTAGTTTGTAATACCCTTGTCCTATTATGAAATGAAATTTATACATAATAAAACCTACCTGTACACATAATTACCAAACAGTATATGTAATGTCCTAACCTGTAACCTAAAGGAAAAATAGAGGGAACATAGTTTATAGTAAGGTAGTGTGTGTTTCAGTACGTGAATGCCCAGGCACTGTGACAATAGGAATGGTGATAAAATTATGAGAAGCCTGTGCCCAGGTGTGAACTCGTAAGCAGAGGTGGATATAGGTTGGGGGCATTGGGGACTCAGGTATCACAAGCAGTATTGTTCTTAGTGGTGAGATTTTTTAAAGTGGTAACCATCTTCCAGTAAAGTTTTGAAGAAAACAAAGTACAATCTTCCCTTAATTTTCCTGATTATTGCATTCTTGGGAAATCTAGAGTGCAGTATAGTAAAGCAATGCAGGGCAGGCATGGTGGTTCATTCCTGGGATCCCAGCTCTTTGGGAGGCCACGGCAAGAGGATCATTTGAAGCCAGGAGTCCAAGACCAGCATGAACTAATATAGCAAGACCTCATTTCTACAAAAAATTAGCCAGGCATGGTGGTGTGCACCCGTGGTCCCAGCTACTTGGGAGCCTGAGGCAGGAGGATCACTTGAGCCCAGGAATTGGAGGTTGCAGTGAGCTATGATGGACGCCACTGTACTCTAGCTTGAGCAACAGAGCGAGACCCTGTCTCAAAAAAAAAGAAAAAAAGAAAAAAGTATTTTGTATTTATATGTAAAAGGAAATTTTAGACTCTCATAGTTATATAAAGGCTTTTTGCCCATATGAATGCCCAGTGGGATATTAGAAAGTCTTGCAGGACATGGACAATGCTTTGTTTTGCAATGTTGTCTTTTTATTGTTCCTGCTCCCACCGTCAAAGCCAGAAGTGCCAACTCAATAGTTACATGACCAAGGCCCCCCATGATTTGCCATAGCAGTATCACCCCGACTGGGAACCAGTGCTACAGGCGGTAGGAGGGAGGGCTCCGTGATTCCTTAAATGGAGGAAGAAGTCCAGGGAGCCAGAGTTTGATAACAAGTATGCATCACAGTCACCTTGGGCCCCCGTGGAAACTGTGAGAGGGGAAAGAGGAGGGAGCTGGGGCAGAAGGATGAGAGTACAGCACCTTGGAATCTGTATTCCGATTCACACCACCGTCTGAGAACCACACGTTTAGGGCAGAGGTTCTCAGACTTGACTGCATGTTAGAGTAACCTGGAGAATTTTAAAAAGTTGCACCATCCAGGCCACACCTGAAACCAATTAACTCAGACTCTGAGGGCAGTGTCCAGGTGAACATTTTTCAAAGGCCCCAGGTGATGGCAGTGTGCAGCTGAGCTGAGAACCAGGGAGTCTAGTGCAGCCATTTTTAAACTTTCATGTGCATTCAAATCACCTGGGGACCTTGCGGAACTGCAGATCCTCGTTCAGTAGTTCTAGGGAAGGACCTGAGACTCTGCACCCCGAACAAGTTCCCAGGTGACGCTGATGATGCTGATCCGGACCAGACTTGAAGTAAGTTTCTAAGGCAGAGGGTCTCCAAGTGTGGTCCCTGGACCACCAGCATGAGCATCAACTGGGAACTTGATAGAAATACCCAATCTCAGGCCCCATTGGCCTCCGGGATCTGAAACTCTGGGGCTGGGGCCCAGAAACCTGTGTTTTCCGAAGTCCTGGGGAGTCTGATGTAGGCTCAAGTTTGAGAACCATTGTTTGGCCATCTACTGAGATGCAAAACATAGGAATGTAGGTTTGGCAGGTGCCAGGAATGATGTCGGCATAGCCAGAGGGTACCTCTCTTTGTGGCAAAACAGAGGGTCCCCTTCTTGATGGAGGCCTTTTCCTCAGCGCATGTGGCCCTAGGAGCATGAGGGGACGTACGGGGGCAGCCTGACAGGCTGAGCCTGGGGCTTTTGGACTCACCTCCCTCCCTCCCTGCTCAGCCTGGGTCCCCTGGTGGGCAAAGTGAAGGAGTACCAGGTGGAGACCATCGTGGATGCCCTCTGTGCCAACATGCGGTCAGACAAGGAGCAGCTCCGAGACATCGCGGGCATTGGCCTCAAGACCGTCCTCTCAGAGCTTCCACCTGCAGCCACAGGTACCCAGGCCCCCGGGACTAGGCACTATTATCATTTGTCCTAGTTTATAGTTAAAAAAACTGAGGCTCAGAGAGGTGAAGGGACTTACCTAAGGTCACTCAGCTAGTAGGTGGCAGAGAATTCAGACCCAGATCAATTTAAGTTCATGGTTCTGTGTCATTTAGGAATGCTTTTAGCTCAAGTAATGAAATCTAGGCAGTGGCAGTTTAAAGGAATAGGGGGTTTTCTCACATGATAATTTTGGAGGAAACAGCCATTCCATTTCTGCAGCAGTTCTTTTAGCGGCTCAGTATTGACAAGGTTGAGGTCACTTGTCCGTGTCTCCTCCCCCTTACAAGAAAAGCACGTTTTTCCAGAAGCCCCCAGAAGGCCTCTCCTTACAGAACTGGGTCACCCGGCCACTCCTAGCAGCAAGGGAAGCAGGAAAGGAAGTGTTTAACTTTTCTCATCTCCCTAGTGGAAGTGGGCAAGGAAGAAGGGGCCAGCCCAGCAGTTCAGCCATTGGGTCCTCAGCTGTCCTCGCTGTCTCCTGTAGTTCGGTTGGACTCAAGGTCAAACCTTGGCCCACTGGCGCCCTGGCTGCCCTGGGTCAGCGGGATTCCCAGGGTGTGGGCCCGGGAACACAGCCAGAGCAGAGGCAGGCCAAAGGTGGAGGCTGCCATTCCGCCAGGCCAGGGCCTCATCCTGCCTTCCTTGTGCTCTGTGCAGGCTCCGGGCTGGCCATCAACGTGTGCCGGAAGATCACGGGCCAGCTCACCAGTGCCATCGCCCAGCAGGAAGATGTGGCTGTGCAGCTGGAAGCCCTGGACATCCTTTCTGACATGCTGAGCAGGTGCAGGAGGCCCCCCTGGGCAATGAGAAGGAGGGGCTGTAGGGGGACAGGGAGGGACTCTAATCCACAGAGCCAGCACCTGCTGCACACCAGGCTTGTGCTCAGGGCCCCTTAATCATCCCAGCAGCCCTGCCAAGGAAAACTTGATTGTCACCATTTTACAGGCTCTGAGAGATGACATGGGCTGCCTGAGGTCACACTGTCTGTAAAACTTCCCACAACTTGAGCACCTACTCTGCAGCCAGAAAAATGTCAGGTGCTGGACTAGTGTTGGGCATACGGAGTTGGATCAGTCTCAGTTGCTCCTAGGGAAGGGTTTACAGACACACATAAAACTGTTGGCTGGGCACAGTGGCTCACATGTGTAATCTCAGCACTTTAGAAGTCCAAGGCAGGAGGATCGCTTAAGGCCAGGAGTTCAAGACGAGCCTGGGCAATATAGCGAGACCTCCTCTCTACAAAAAAACAACCAGCTGGGAGTGGTGGCCACCATTGCCAGCTGCACTCTAGCCTGAGCAACAGAGCCAGATCTGTCT
The DNA here is from genome assembly GCA_028533085.1 of Varecia variegata. Taxonomy (NCBI): domain Eukaryota; kingdom Metazoa; phylum Chordata; class Mammalia; order Primates; family Lemuridae; genus Varecia; species Varecia variegata. The sequence continues at coordinate 1,074,074 of CM052447.1, read as the reverse complement.
CTGAAATAAAACTGTGAATGTAGTCAGTACAACAATAAGGATAAGAGCACGGCTGACAGGAGCTCACAGGATCCCCCCAACCCAGCTGGGGGTGGAGAACCTTCCCAGAGAGGGTCCTGCTAGAGCTGAGCCTTCGCTGGGTGAGGGGGGAGCAGGACTTAGCTGGGTTTGTGTGGTGTAAGGGGAACCCTGAAGGCGAGACTGCCCCAGCCCAGAGGGGAGAGGCGGGAGAGGATGTGGGGCACCACGGGGTGCCCGGAGAGGCGAGTGTGGAGAGATGAGGCTGGAGGGCCGGGCAGGAGCCATTGTGTGTTTCACAGCGGTCTTTCTGCGCTGTGGAGGCAGTTGGGAGGGACTGAACAGGCAGGGGACGGGTTAAGAGGCTTCCGTAGGCGGGGGAGCTCGGGTTGTATTTAGGAGGTAGATGCCACAGGACTTGGAGTGGGCGAGAGGGGCAGAGACTTGAGGATGATCCCCAGGGTCTGCCCTTAGTAGCTGGGGGAAGGACAGAGGGGCTGTGGTGGGTGGGGTGCACGCTGGGAGCGGGAGCAGGTGTGCGGGGAGGCGGTGGATTCAGTTTGGGGCATGTTGAATTTGAGGAGCCCGGGAGGCACCCACTCAGCCATGCTTCCCATGAGGGCAGGTCCCAGGGCCAGAGTCTGCCTTGCTCACCCCAACTTCTGGAATAGCCCCTGTCCCCGAGTAGGTGAACGAACAAATACAAAAATGAAACCCTCACCGGGAGAGGAGTGTGGGCTGGACATAGAGATCTGGGTGGGTAAGGGCAGTGAGTTCGTGTGGAGTGAGAGGAGAAAAGGCCTCAGGACGTTTATGGGACAGAAGAGGTACAGGCCTGTTTGAAGGTGGGGATAGAAGCTGCTGAGGTGGGCAGGGGGCTGTGTCCTGTATGTGCAGAAGCCATTCCCTGGTGTTGCCTCGTCTTGAGCCCAGAGCTCACCTTATCCGAAGGGCACTGGGGAGCCATGGAAGGAGTTAAGCAGAGGAGTGACCATGTCAGAAGTACATTTTAGACCATTCCGGTCTCAGTGAGGAGGATGAACTTGGTGGTGGGGGTGGGGGAGTGGTACTTGGGCTAACCCTGGACTCCCAGGAAATCGGGACACCCCCACTGGAGCCCCCACACCCACCTCCTGTCACCACCGGGCCTTTTCCCTAGGCTGGGAGCCTGGACAGCTAGGTTCAAGTCCTGGCCTTGCATTTCTGGGCTTAGTAGCCTTGAGAAGTCACTTCCTCTCTCTTTCCGCTTTCTCTCGTGTAACAGTAATAAATAATTTAAGTAGTTCCTCCTCACGGTTGCAGGGCATCTGTTTTCCAGGGGCCATTGGGTTGTCACAGTTCTGGAGAGGATGGGGAGGGGGGTGCCTGGCTCGTGGTGCCCGCCGGGTGGCCCAGCCTGACACCCCTCCGGCTCCCCCAGGCTGGGAGCCCCGCTGGGCGCCTTCCACGCCAGCCTCCTGCACTGCCTGCTGCCCCAGCTCAGCAGCCCGCGCCTGGCCGTGCGCAAGCGGGCGGTCGGGGCGCTCGGCCACCTGGCGGCCGCCTGCAGCACCGACCTCTTCGTGGAGCTCGCTGACCACCTGCTGGACCGGCTGCCTGGCCCGCGTGCGCCCGCCAGCCCCGCCGCCATCCGCACCCTGATCCAGTGCTTGGGCAGCGTCGGCCGCCAGGCCGGCCACCGGCTCGGTAAGGGGGCGGGGCCCTGGGTGAGGGGGCGGGGCCTGGGTCGGCAGCCTCCTAGGCGAGGGGAGCGGCTGAAGCTCCCTGCGCAGGGCCAAAGTGGGGCAGACCCTGCGCTCAGTGGCCTGAGCCCCTGCCGAGTGCAGGCCCTCCATGGAAGGGGGTTGGATCAGACCCTTCTGAGACCTGGAGGCTCGTGGGTTATTATAATTATAAATCATGCCACTAAACTGTTAAATAAAATATGATGTTGACAATTACAGTTTAATAACAACCCGTGAGCCAGGTTTGGATTTTTGAAAAACTATTGGGGGATAATGTATATACAATAAACCACACTATTTAAAGCATACAGTGCAGTGTTTTTTGACCTTTGCATATACCTGTGAAACTACCACAACCAAGATACAGAACATTTCCGTCACCCCCAGAAATTTGCTTGTGCCTCTTGCAGTCCGTCCCTCCTTCTGCCTCGCCCCGGGTAACTGCTGATCTGCTTTCTGTCACTATAGATTAGTTTTTTGGAAATGCAAAGCTGCAATCAGGTTTGAATTTATCCTCAGACACCTGGAGTTCTGGGCCAGAACAAGACAGTGTGGATAGTGTTGGCCCAAAGTCAGCCCCTTCCAACCCCTGGCTTTCTCACTGCAAGGGGACACCCCAGCCAGCATGTCTGTACCCTGTCCTACCACCCCAAACAGCAACCAATACTTGGCCTCCCTTGGGAGCGGCCTGGGAAAGAGGCCTGCACAGGCTTGGACAAGCACTCACGATCAGCTGGGCAGGAACTCGGGTCCCGAGTACCTAGGCAGAGCAGAATCTAGAAGGGGCGTGTTAGGGGTCTCCAGGTCAGCATGCCCCTTCTTGCACTGTGGGAAAGGGCTGTGGCTGGAGAGAAGCAAGGGTGGGATCCTTTAAAGCTTGGGGACCAGGCAGGGACCTCTCTTGCCTGGTCTATTAGGGCAGTACCTGCCTCCCCCCATCTCCCATCCAGGGGCTTACAACCTAGTGTAAGAAATAAGGCAAGGACATGCATAATGGTTTTAACAACAGATGCTACTTATTGAGTGTCTACTCTGTGCCAGGACCAGGACTAAATTATTTACCTGTGTCATATTTAATATTACTAATTTTCACAAAATCCGTGCCCAGGAGGCATTGTTGTAATTAATGTGAAGATAGTAGACTGAGGTCAGAGAAGTGATGTGACCTGCCAAGGTACCACAGGTATATAGGTGGCAGAGTCAGGGATAGAACCCACATCTGCTAGACTGTGAAGACTCTGCGTTGAATTTGCAGTGGTCAGGGTGGCAGATGCAGGGACAGAATGATTGCTGTGGGCTAGGGGAACCCTAGGAGAGATCTGGCCTGGCTTCAGTGACCCACCTGGCCCTGCAGGGACCCACCTGGACCGCCTGGTGCCCCTGGTAGAGGATTTCTGCAACCTGGATGATGATGAGCTCCGGGAGTCCTGCCTCCAGGCCTTCGAGGCCTTCTTGAGGAAGTAGGTGCAGCGGGGTTACCTGGGGATTTCTTAGGAAATTGGTGGGGATGGGAGCCTCAAAGCAGTAAAATCTCAGGACTCACCCTTGGGCCCTGGCCCCCACCCTGTCCTGCCTGGATCCAGCAGAGCCTCCCCCATTCTGCCCCACAGGTGTCCCAAGGAGATGGGCCCTCACGTGCCCAGCGTGACCAGCCTCTGCCTCCAATACCTGAAGCATGACCCCAACTATAACTATGACAGTGACGAGGATGAAGAGCAGATGGAGACAGAGGATAGCGAATTCAGTGAGCAAGGTGCGTGGATGACATGTTGTCAGGGTTAGAGGGTGGAGGTGGGCACAGCCTTCCCCAGATCCCCAAGCCAAAGGCAGGGCAGAGGCCACATTTGGTGCCCCTGTCCTGCTGCCAGGCTCCAGCCCCACCCACTCGGACTGCACAGATCACCATAATGACAGTAGGAATCACTGTCATTTATTGAACATCTACTGGTGTTTATGTTCCTTACAATAGCTCTTAAAAACAGGCATTATTATCCCCATATTTCAGACAAGGAAACTGAGACTGAGAAGAGATTTGCCTGAGATAACACAGCTAGGAAGTGGCATAGCTGGGACTTGGAGCCAGGTCTGTCGGACTCCCCCACCTCTCTGCTGCCATCTCTGTGCCCTTTTATTAAATATTAATGGTTCTTAGAGATAATGCTTTTAACTAAGCAGAGGGAAGCTCTAATGGTGGACTGGTAGGCACTGACAGAGAGAAAGATATTTGGATGGGGGTTGACCTATGTGGTTTCCTTCCTCCTGTGCCTGTGGTCCTGTCCATCACTCTGATGGATTTCTGGGGCAGAGATGCCCCTAGACCTGAAGGCAGGGGTGTTGATGAAGATGACACACTTAGGGCCTGATGGGGTACTTGGAACAAGATGGGATGGTAGGAGATGAGATTAGACAGACATATTGGGGCCTTGAATGCCAAACCAAGGAGTTTAGACATTTTCTTGTTGGTAATAGGGAGCTATAGATATTTGTTTGTGGGTAGCTTAGAGTGGTAACAAACATCAGTGCATCAGAAGGGGGATGTCTGCTTAGCTGGCCAGTGGATGTGGCCCACTGTGGCCTGTCCAGATGCAAGTGCTCTGAGAGTCTGAATTGTCAACAGAGTGGCATGGCCAGGCACATGTTGGCCTCTGAGCCTGTCCTTTGGGGTGCTCCTGGTTAGGATCATCCCCCTCAGAGCCTCGTGTCTGTCCCAGGCGATATGGGTGGGCGTCCTGGGCCTGAATCTCAGCTCTGCTGTTTGCTAGTTGCGTGCCCTTGGGAGAGTCTCACCCTCTCTGAGCCTTAGTCTTGTCATCTGTAAAATGGGGCTTAACAGCACGTTCATTTCTCACATGGTGGTAAAGACTTGATGAGCTCTTGCTTCTCTGGGGAGCTTGTAGAGTAGAAAGCCATACAAAGCGAGCATTTCCTTAGTATTAATCCTGCTCGGAAGCCTTTGGAACGGGGCCTTTGAGAGCCGGGGCTGAGGCAGGGAAGAGGCCAAAGGGAGGCCCTATCACCTCTCCCCTCTGGAATGCCAGTAAATGAAGCATCACAAGCCAGTCCTGAAACAAAGGATGGGTTTTGTGCCCAAAATGGATTCTCTGAGTCTTCACTAAAGAACTGGAAGTCAGTTTTTCCCTGGTGTCGTCAAAACAAGGGTCCGAGGCAGAGAGGGGCCCTGGTTCAACTCCACGTATTTCCGTCACTTGGGGCGGCCACTTCGTCTCTCTGAGTGCCAGTTTGCGCGTCTCCGTAATGGGGAAATAATCCCATCTCCCAAGGTGGTCGTGGGGCTACAGTGAAACTGCGGATTTGATGTCTATAACGCCATGCCCAGCACACAGTAGGTGCTCCTGCAAAGGCAGGGACCGATCCCCCCAGGGTGTAAATACTGCTCATCCGGAGTGGAAGCGCAGTGCGCTCCCTCCCCTCCCCGAGCCACTCCCCTGTCCTGGGAGACCGGGCTCCACGGGCATCTTGTTCCCGCTCCAGAGAGTGAGGATGAGTACAGTGACGACGACGACATGAGCTGGAAGGTGCGCCGGGCAGCGGCCAAGTGCCTGGCAGCCTTGATCGATTCTCGGCCCGACCTGCTGCCCGAGTTCCACTGCGCCCTGGCACCCGCGCTCATCGGCCGCTTCAAGGAACGTGAGGAGAATGTCAAGGCCGATGTCTTTGGGGCTTACGTCGTGCTACTGCGGCAAACGCGGCCCCCGAAGGGATGGCTGGAGGCCGTGGAAGAGCCCACCCAGACTGGCAGCAACCTCCACATGCTGCGTGGACAGGTGGGCATGCCTTCGCCCCTCACCTGCTGGGTCAGTGTCGCTGGAAGCGCATCTGGGGAGAGGGCCTAGCCGGGGAAGGGAGGGGGCCCGTGGGATGGGGTCAGCCAGGCCTTTGTGACAGCCAGACTGCTCGGGTGACCTCGAGCTAGTTACTTCATCTCTCTGTACCTGTAAAAGGGACACAGGAGGAGCACCTGCCGCTGAGGGTCTGCGTGCGGTCATGAAGTGCCTGGCACAGAGCGAGGGATGAGTGCTTGGGAGACGTCCTCCCCACACCGGCGTCCTCCCGGGGATGTGCCTGGGCAAGGTCCCTGGCAGTGGGGGGGTGGGGAGGTTCCCAGGTGGTCCCTGACTGCCTGCACCTGCACACAGGTGCCGCTTGTGATCAAGGCCCTGCAGCGGCAGCTCAGAGATCGGAGCATCAGGGCCCGCCAGGGCTGCTTCAGCCTTCTGACCGAGCTGGCGGGCATCCTCCCTGGCACCCTGGCAGAGCACATGCCCGTGCTGGTATCAGGTAGGCTGGACTGCAGCCCGGCACCTGCTGTTCGGGGCCTCTTCCAGAACCCAGACCCCAGCCCTGAGTTGAGCCCCTAATCCCCAAGAGAAACTGGGCCCCAGTCCCAGGCTGAACCCTAGGCCAGCAGCCTACCGTGGCTCCCCACTGCCTGCAGTTGGAACAGGCTGGGTTCCAGGCCCTACTTCCTGGTTTCACGTGGGTTTCACAGTGGGCCTTGTATCCGTTGGCCCTGGCCACTGGTCAAGCACTGACTTCTTAGAAACTTGTGCATAAGAGCTTAGGTGCTTCAGCCCAGCACCTGTGGTTGCTCCAGTCGCTTCTGGGGAGGGCGTGTTGGGTCAAGGTCCATGGCCACGTAACCTTTGCACCCACCCTGCAGGCATCGTGTCCTCGCTGGCCGACCGCTCCAGCTCCTCCACCATCCGGATGGATGCCCTGGCCTTCCTGCAGGGGCTGCTGGGCACCGAGCCGGCTGAGGCCTTCCACCCACACCTGCCTGCCCTCCTGCCACCTGTGATGGCCTGTGTGGCCGACCCTTTCTACAAGATTGCAGCCGAGGCCCTGCTGGTGCTACAGGAACTGGTGAGGGCCCTGTGGCCGCTGGACAGGCCTCGGACGCTGGACCCCGAGCCATATGTCGGAGAGATGTCCACGGCCACCCTGGCGAGACTCCGCGCCACCGACCTAGACCAGGAGGTGAAGGAGCGGGCCATCTCCTGCATGGGCCACCTCGTAGGTCACCTAGGTGACCGACTGGGGGATGACCTGGAGCCCACGTTACTGCTCCTCCTGGATCGCCTGCGGAATGAGATCACCCGGCTGCCTGCCGTCAAGGCGCTGACACTGGTGGCCGTGTCCCCACTACGGCTTGATCTGCGGCTCATCCTGGCTGAGGCACTGCCCATCCTGGCCTCATTCCTGCGCAAGAACCAGCGGGCACTGCGGCTGGCCACGCTGGCTGCCCTGGACGCCCTGGCCCAGAGCCAGGGACTCAGCCTCCCACCGTCCGCCGTGCGGGCCGTGCTGGCTGAGCTGCCCGCCCTGGTCAATGAGAGCGACATGCACGTGGCCCAGCTGGCTGTGGACTTCCTCGCCACGGTGACCCAGGCCCAGCCGGCCTCTTTGGCGGAGGTCAGCGGCCCCGTGCTCTCAGAGCTGCTGCGGCTGCTGCGTTCGCCCCTGCTGCCAGCTGGGGTGCTGGCGGCCACTGAAGGCTTCCTGCAGGCTCTGGTGGGGACCCGGCCCCCGTGTGTGGACTATGCTGAACTCATCAGCCTGCTCACTGCACCGGTTTATGACCAGGCTGTGGACGGTGGGCCGGGTCTGCACAAGCAGGTGTTCCACTCGCTGGCCCGGTGTGTGGCAGCACTCTCAGCCGCCTGTCCCCAGGAGGCGGCAGGCACAGCCAACCGCCTGGTCCGTGATGCCAGGTCACCCCACTCCAGCACGGGGGTCAAGGTCCTGGCATTCCTGTCCCTGGCCGAGGTGGGTCAAGTGGCTGGACCAGGCCCCCAGCGGGAGCTGAAGGCAGTGCTTCTGGAAGCCCTGGGGTCGCCCAGTGAGGACGTGAGGGCCGCAGCCTCCTATGCGCTGGGCCGCGTGGGCGCCGGCAACCTACCCGACTTCCTGCCCTTCCTGCTGGGGCAGATCGAGGCCGAGCCCCGGCGGCAGTACCTGCTGCTGCACTCGCTCAGGGAGGCCCTGGGGGCTGCCCAGCCCGACAGCCTGAAGCCCTACGCTGAGGACATCTGGGCCCTGCTGTTCCAGCACTGCGAGGGCGCCGAGGAGGGGACCCGGGGGGTGGTGGCCGAGTGCATCGGGAAGCTGGTCCTTGTGAACCCTCCGTTCCTTCTGCCCCGCTTCCGGAAGCAGCTTGCCGCAGGTAGGGGCACGGGCATTGGCAGACAGCCCAGCTCGGAGGTGGGCAGTTTGCCCCTGAGCATCCAGGCAGCTCCCAGAGTGAGCTATTCAGTCACTGGGCACCAGAGTCACGGTATCTATGGGGTAGAGGAAGAAGGGCCACAGAGGAACACGGGGTTTCCTGAGACTTGAAAGCTTCCTCCTGTGGGACCGTCTGGGATAGAAGGGATGAGGTTTTTGATATGTCCCTCCAACGAATGCACGTGAAAGTTCTGTGGTGCCATTTTCATAATCTTCAGTGTGGACAGGCCTCATGCTTCAGGCAGAAGTTAATGAAAGCATCTCTCTGAGGGGCCGGAGACTGTGGCCTGCAGAGGGGCAGCTCTCTTGGGCTTGTTTGAGCCAGGAGCAAATGTCAACGTAGACTGGGATCGGATGACATGTCCCTGGGGTTTGGAGAGGGCCAGGCAAGGAGTAGGGGCAGGTGTTTGGCTTGTCTTATAAGGGCGCGTCAGGGTGTGTCACAGTTCTAGGAGGCAGAAAGCAGGCACAGGGGGTCGGGGGGCTCTCGGGCAAGTGAACATCCCCAGGATGAAAGGCCTCCGGGCTTCGAGCTGGCTCGCGGCCCCTCGCGGATCGGTAGACGTGAATGCAGGCAAAGTGCTTGGTGCACTGCGGTACTGCAGGAATGAATGCTGAGTGCATCAAAGGTCGCCAGTGCTGCTAGGTGTGTTGTCACAGTCGGGGCCTCAGCACCACGTGTGCAGGAAGGACACCGTGGAGGACGCCATCTGGTGCATGGCACGAGGCTCCAAGCGTCTCGAGATGAGAGGAGCCCTGCTTTGTCCAAGCACCGATTTGTTTCTGTCCCACTCCCAGTTGAACCAGCTACCTGGTCACGTTGCGTTTTTACCACCAGCGGCTGCGAAGCTTAGAGCCAAATTAGTGGCCTGCTTCTAGCAAGTTCCTGGGACTTCCCGGTTGGCACTCTCTGTGCAGCCCCCCGTCCTGGTCTGCATCTCACCTCCCTGCCCTTAGTTGTCCTTGGCCTCTTTCCTTCTCTTCAGTTCCCTTAACCCTGTCCTGCTGTGCCCGTCTTCCTAGCCCCCCCAGGTCTCCTGGGAGCCAGTCAGGGTGGAAAGAGAAAGAGGAAAGAACCAGCAGTCTGAATTCAGTAGCTCTGTGCTCATTCACTCCTAGCGCCAGATCACGAACTTTCTCCCCGTGAGGCTGGAACCCATGCGCTGCTGTAGCGGGCGGCCGGGACAGGAGCACCCAGCTCAGGAGACTCGGAGGCATGTGGGGCGACTGCCGAGTCACTTCCTTCACCACCAGGGGGAATGTATTTCCCTCCGTCCCCTCAGCTTCTCAGAAAGCGAGCCCCAAAGCACGGTGGCGAGTTCCCATCCCCGAGCGTGGGGCTGATCCTGTTAGAGCCCCCTTGGCCTGCAGCCTGCCTGAGGCCCAGCCGGGACATCTGCCTCTCCCGTGTGGCCTTAGACGTGAACTTCTCTGAGTCTCCCTCTCCTCGTGTGTAAAATAGAGATTAATAATCATTTTATTAATTATTTAAACTAATGTTATTTTATTATTACTTATTAATTAATAGGATCATCCTGAGGATTAATTGGGATAATGTGTGTGAAAAATTTAATGCAGTCTCGAGGCCCAAAGGAAGTGTTTGAGTGGTCACCGTCCTGGGTTAGCGGGTCTCCGCTTGCGTGCTGCAGCGTGGCTGCCGGAGAACTGGGCGTCCGCGTGGGGCCGCAGCAGGAGCGGTTCAGGGCAGGTTCACGGCTGCCGAGGGCACTGGCAGCATCAGGTGCCCCAGAGATGGGAGGGGTGTCATTCCGTCTTCCACAGACGCAGAGGAGAGCCTTGGCACCTTCCCGCCTGTGAGCGTCGGATGGCCCCTGCCCCTTCCTCAGTCACCTCTTACCCTGCAGGTCGGCCACACACCCGGAGCACTGTCATCACAGCGGTCAAGTTCCTCATCTCAGACCAGCCCCATCCCATCGACCCCCTCCTGAAGAGCTTCATTGGTGAGTGCCTCCTTGCCACCCCCACCACTGTTCCGTCCCCCGACCCAGGCCTTGAGCTTGGGCTGATGTTTCTTATACAGTAGCCGAGGGGAATTGCAGACCCGGGAGGATACCTGGCCGCCACGATGGGTCCCTGCCGCCCCGCTGCCATGGAATCATTTGACGAGCCGGTTTGCGCGTCTCACCTCTGAGCCTCACTTTCCTGGTCTGTCAAATGGGTGTGAGCAGCTCCTGTGCATCCTCCAGGGTTGTCTTGGAGCCCCATGGGCTGCTGAGGGAGAAGGTGCTCCACACCCTCACATGCCTTAGCTTTTGCAGGCACCAAAGTGAGGTAGGGAAGAGTGGCTCCCCAGATCGTCCCCTGTCTGGGGTGCCTTCTGGCCCGAGGAGCCCAAGCAGCCTTCACTGGGAGGAGGCTGAGCCTATCCCCTGGGGCTCTGCAGGACCAGGTTTTTCCTAGACAAGGCAGGCCCCTCTCCCCTTCAGAGCTTGGAGCCTGCAGCCTTAAACTGGGCCACACCAGAGTCTCAGCTGTCCTCATCCAGGCAGGGCAGCCCCATAGGTGGAGGGAAGTTTTGGAGCCCACCAACCCAGGTTGGAATTCTGGCTCTGCCATTCCCTGGCTGTGGGAGTGTGGACAAGTCATCTCATCCTCAGCTATCAAATGGGGTTGCTGATCCCCACCTGCCAGGGCACCATTAAGTGAGACCAAGGGGCCAGCAGCTGTGACCACAGTCTGAATTGGAGAGCTGTCCAGAAGCTGCAGCAGTGTCGTCAGCAGCAATGTCATCCCGTGGCCTGTCCCTGCAGGCACACACAAGCCCCCGCCCCGATTTCCTCCATCGTGACTGAGCTGCCCTTGGCTGGCACCTCCAGGCGCTTCCACCTGGGTGTTTCCGTTTTGCTTTAGTGTGTTTGAACTTCTTTTTTTTTGAGACAGTCTCACTCTATTGCCCGAGCTAGGTGCTGTGGCGTCAGCCTAGCTCACTGCAACCTCAAACTCCTGGGCTCAAGCGATCCTCCTGCCTCAGCCTCCCAAGTAGCTGGGACTACAGGCGTGTACCACCATGCCTGGCTAATTTTTTCTATTTTTAGTAGAGACAGGGTCTCGCTCTTGCTCAGGCTGGTCTTGAACTCTTGACCTCAAGTGATCCTCCCACCTCGGCCTCCCAGAGTGTTTAGGATTACAGGCATGAGCCACTGCGTCCGGCCTGTCTTTGTTTAATCATGGTGCCCAAGATTGTCTCAGATTTAGCCCCTGGGAATCCTTCAAGCTGGATCTTGGGTTCTATTTATGTGTTTCTACCATTCTGTGACCATATCCTTGCCTTGGGGCACAATAAGATGCTCCATACTCATCTTGAACCTTTTCTGCCCTGGCTCTGGACTCAGCCATTCCTTCGAGGAGCCCTGATTGCTTTTAGTGGACAATGGTATTTAGAATCCAAGATCTGGACACCAGGAGTGTGCATTGCTACTTGGGTGTCACTGCTTCTGGGTCCTCTCAGCAGACAGAACTAGGAAATGTATGTATGCACGTACACAGACAGACACTTACATTGTACATGTGTTTACACACACACTTATACACCTCTCTCTCTTTCTTCCCTCTCTCCCTCCGTCTCATTTTTTCTTTCTTTCGTCTGTCTACCTACCTGCCCAACTATCTTGCAAACCTCGGGTTCACAGCTGTCCCTGTTGCAGTCCATACCACAGGGTCCTTTCTAGCCTTTCCTCTTCCCATATCCCTAACTCCCTTCTCAGGGAGAAACCCAGCTGTCATTATCTACAAAATATTCATTTTCTTAATCCTGAAATTCACAGAAAGTAGTCTGAGAACTGCAGACCCTTATCTCTGTGCAAAGTTAGTCTGTGTGCAGAGTTATTTTGTCTTTAGCCAGAGGGCAGCTAGTCATAATACTCCATGTGGAAGTGGCTTGTGTTAGTTGTTTTTTCCTTCATAACCTGGGTGATTATGTTGATCTTCTTAAATACAGTTAGTTTTTTTCTGCCTAGGGATCCCCCATCCTTGACTTTACTTATTTATTAAGTATATAAAACATTAGCACACTTCTACAAAGCCTAAACTATATGTCATAGTTTGTTTTCTGCTGCTATAACAGAATACCACGAACTGGGTGATTTATGAGGGGGAGATTTATTTCTCATAGTTCTGGAGGCTGGGAAGTCCAACAGCATGGCACCAGCACCTGGCACAGGTCATCTGTGGCAGGAGGGCAGAAGGCAGACGTGAGCACAGGAGACAGAGAGACAAGATGGGGGCCAAACTTATCCTTTTAACAGGAGCCCACTCCCATGATAACCCACTCCTGTGATAGGGGCATTAATCCATTTGTGAGGACTCCACCCCCATGACCTGATCACCTCTTAAAGGCCCAAACTCTTAATATCATCACAGTGGCAATTAAATTTCAACATGGGTTTTGGCAGGGACATTCAAACCATAGCACTATACATAAAGGTATACTTTGTGAAATGCTGTGTGACTCTGTTTAAGTTTCTTTACCTCTCTGGTCTTCAGGAGCCTCATCTGTAATATCAAGTTAACATTTGTAGAGTCCTTGCTCTGTGCCAGGCATTCTGTGTGCTTTTAATGCATATTACCACATTTTTAAAGCTAAAAACAGTCCTACAGTGTAGGTACTGGTATGACCCCCATTTGACAGATGAGGACATTAAGGCTGTCTAGAGTCCCATAATCAAGTGGTAGCGCCTGGATCGGAAGCCAGGCCGGCCTTGAGCCCGCATTCTCATCTGGGCTTTGAAGGGCTGCCATGTCTGGCACAAAGTGGACTCTCAGAACACGTACACCCACGTTCAGCCAGGTCCGCACAGCTCACAGTCACCAGATAGTTGAGGGGGAGAGGGAGGCGGTGGTGTGTTTTGGCTGTGGGCCCCTCACACCCGGCTCGTCCTGCCGCCAGGAGAATTCATGGAGAGCCTGCAGGACCCAGACCTGAATGTGCGCCGTGCCACGCTGGCTTTCTTCAACTCGGCCGTGCACAACAAGCCCTCGCTGGTCCGGGACCTGCTGGACGACATCCTGCCCCTCCTCTACCAGGAGACAAAGGTCCGCCGGGACCTCATCCGAGAGGTGAGGAGCAGGGCCGGGAGCTCTGGGTACAGTCCAGCTCCTTGCTGGTTGCCTGCTTTGGGAACTCGGGGACACGCCTCTCGTGCCTCACTGGTAGGGCTGTGGCGAGGCCCAGGGTAAAGCTCACCAAAGCAGGTGCTGGGGCCACATGGCCTGGGTCAGGTCCTGCCCTCCACATCCCAGCTGTGTGACCCCTGCCAGGGCAGCCTAATCCTCTGTGAGCAACACGAGGACGATAACCGTGTCTGCATTGTGAGAGTGCTGCAAAGATTCAGTGGGCTCGTCCTGTCGGTGCTCAGGATGCTCCCGGCACACGGCGGCTCTCGGCAGATGCTGACATTCGGCAGGTATTCACTGAGCACCTGTGCTGAGCCTGAGTGCCCGGACTCAGAGTTGGATCAGACATGTTTCTGCCTCCAAAGAGCTCATCATGGCCTCCTAAAGGAGACAGATGCCCACTCTGCTGATTACAGACAGTCCCCAACTTCACAGTGGTTTTTTTTTTTTTTTTTTTTTTTTTGAGACAGAGTCTCGCTTTGTTGCCCAGGCTAGAGTGAGTGCCGTGGCGTCAGCCTAGCTCACAGCAACCTCAAACGCCTGGGCTTAAGCGATCCTCCTGCCTCAGCCTCCCAAGTAGCTGGGACTACAGGCATGCGCCACCATGCCCGGCTAATTTTTTCTATATATATATTTTAGTTGGCCAGATAATTTCTTTCTATTTTTAGTAGAGACGGGGTCTCGCTCTTGCTCAGGCTGGTCTCGAACTCCTGACCTTGAGCGATCCACCCGCCTCGGCCTCCCAGAGTGCTAGGATTACAGGCGTGAGCCACCGCACCCGGCCCACAGTGGTTTGACTTACTATTTTTCAACTTCATGATGGTGCGAAAGTGATGGGCATTCAGTATGCTCCTCAGCTTATGATGGGGTTATGTCCAGATAAGCCCATCATAAATTGAAAATATTGTAAGTTGAATACGCACTTTCAACTTATGGTATTTTCACCTTACGATGGGTTTATTGGGATGTAACTCCATTGTAAGTTGAGTAGCATCTGTATTCAACTTATTTAGAGCCCACTTGGTGAAGTAAGGATTTATTTAAGGGGAGAGATTAAAGGTGATTTAACAGCTAAGTTATCACACAATGTAATAAACGGTCTGAACCACCTGGCAACACCGAGGAGAAGCAACTCTGTTTAGACAGCTTGGAAAAGTTTCCCGAAAAAGGGGGCATTCGAGCTGGGCCTTGAGTGGTGAAAAGGAGTTTACCATTAAGAACAAAGCCTCGTGGTTAAAAGCTTCAGAGAGACCTGGGTGTTTCATCCTGGTTCAGCTGCTTAGTAGCAGCAGTGTCCTGGGCAAGTTAATTCACCTGTCCGAGCCTTGGTTGCTGATAACATCTGCCTCCCAAGGCAGTTGTGACGCTTGAGTAGGACGTCCTCTGTCAAGCGCAGTGCCTGGCACTCAGACGGTCATTGTCATCACTACTGTTGTCACCTGGGGGAAAGGGCCCGGCAGGCTGAGCAAAGGCACAGAGACTTGAGAGTGTAAGGCACGATTTGGGGTTCAACACAGTGCTGAACAGAGGTGTGGGGCTTGTAGCAGGAACTAGGAGAGCTGTTCTTACACCCGGCGGCCGCACCCCCACACCTTAGTGGTTTTTCCCTCCTGTAGGTGGAGATGGGGCCCTTTAAGCACACGGTGGACGACGGGCTGGACGTGCGGAAGGCAGCGTTTGAGTGTATGTACTCGCTGCTCGAGAGCTGCCTGGGCCAGCTGGACATCTGTGAGTTCCTGAACCACGTGGAGGATGGGCTGAAGGACCACTATGACATCCGGGTAGGACCGAGTCCCCTGCCTGACCCACACCCACCCCATCCCAAGGGACAGCCAGGCACCCTGGGCCCATGCTTGTTTGTCCCTGCTCTCTCCTCCAGGACCCCCTGAAAATAGCTGCATGTTGTTTTGTGGTAAGAAAAGGGACCCATGTCTGAAAGCCCTTCAGTGGCAGTCTACACTGGAGGACGGCTTGGCAGTAACTAGAAAAATTTTAAATCCCCAGACATTTTGACCTTTGACCCTTTGACCCAGCAATTCCGTCTCATCTGATTTGACCCATGTGCAAAGCCTCTGGGCTGACGGACATGTGTGTGAGTTTTACGTGCAAGACGGCTCTGCACGGCCTTCTGGGAATCAGGAAAAGCTGGCAGCGACCTGCGTACCCAGCTGTGGAGGACCGGCTAGGGAAACGGGGTGCCCGTGCTGCAGGCTGCCAGCAGCGTCACAGAGTGAGCTGGGTCTCTTCAGGTCCCGACCCGGAACAGCGCCAAGCCCCGCTGTTGCGTGACAAGAACGAGTTCTGGAAGTTTGGGCCATTTTGTTGCCAGAGGGAGCGAGGCTGGGGCTGGTGGGGCAGTGAGGAGACAGTTTTGTTCATTTTATATCCTTCTGTATCATTTTCAAAATTTTTAAAGTTTATTCACGTATATAATAGTAATCCTTTTTTATAATGGTAAATATACATAACACAAAATTCACCACTGTCACCATGGTTAAGTGTGTTCAGTGGCATCCAGTACGTTCACACTGTTGTGCAGCCATCACCTCCGTCCACCCCCAGAACCTCTCCATCTGCCACTCAGCTCTGTCCCTGTTCAGCGCTGTGCTCTGTGAATCTGACCACTCCAGGAACCTCTTGCAAGTGGAATCATATGGAATCTGTTTGTCCCTTTGTGACTGACTCGTTTCACTTAGCATAAAGTCCTCAAGGTGCATCCACGTTGCAGCAAGTGTCAGAATCTCCTTCCTTTTTAAGGCTGAATAATATCCATTGTATGGACAGAGCACATTTTGTTTATCCATCATCTGTCGAAGGACATTGGGGTGTTCCCACCTTCTGGCTATTGTGAGCAATGCCACTGTGAGCATAGGTGTGCAAATATCCTTTTGAGTTCCTGCTTTCAGATCTTTCAAGTATATACCCAGAAGTGGACTTGCTGGATCATATCATAATCCTGTGTTTAATTTTTTTGAGGAACCACCATACTGGATCTTTTTAAAATACGTACTGTAAGCATGAGTCACTTTTTTTAAAAGTAAAATTTCCATTTTATTCTTTTCCAAAGGACAGTTTTTCTTCAGTCCTCAAGGATTCAGCTCCTTCCACGGGCTTTGGTGGGTGTCGTGGGGCGGCACCTGCAGGTCTAAGTCAGGGTGGGGGAGTTCTGTCCTCGCCAGCTTCCCGAGGACGATTCCCGACGACCTTGCTGCGAACGGCACAGCGCACGCAGTAACGTTGCCTCACACACAGCTTGGGAAGCACAGAGGCATCCAAGATACTCGCTTCAGAAAAGTCTCTGTCGGCTGCAACCTCCAATATGTTCCGAATGATGCACTTTTTAATAGCTTTGTCCCCACGCACGCATCGGGCACAGTCCGTGCAGCGAATAGGCTGCACGTGGCTGTGGCCCTTTTTGGCACGACCGTTTTTCCTTTGTCCTCTTGGAAATGAGGACGCAAAAGAGCAAATCACTTTTATGATGAAAAACCAATACAAAGTAATCAAAAGTAATACCTGCTTGTTTTAAAAGATTCACACAAGATGAAAGCAAATAAAGACGTAAACAATAATCTCCCCAAAACTTCCCTCCGCCTAGAGAGACCTGTAGTAAACCGAAGTGTTTCCTGGGTTGGTGCACACACCACTGGGTTGGTGCCCAGTTAGGCAGCACTGATGAGTGCCAGCACCCAAGGTCGGCGTGGCGGGCAGGGTTCCTGCTCTCAGAGCCTTGGCGGTGAGTGTGTGAGGTGTTTTACAAAGAGGAGATCACACTACCTGTACTGTTTTGCCCCCTGATCTTTTACCTTACGGTTACTGAATGTTCTTTCCTTGTCAGTACGTATCAGTGCTCACTGTCACATTTCACGGCTGCAGGAATTCCCATTTCCATCGAGGTCACCATTCCGTGCTTAAGTGCTTGCGCATTTTCGAGGGCACAGTTGGGAAGGGGAGGAGCCGAGAGCCATGGCTCGTGAAGCCCAGCGCCAGGCTCCTTGCTGCTGTGGGCACAGCCTCCTCCTTTGCCGTGGGGTATAGGGGTCAGGGCAGGGCCGGTGGGGATGGGTAGGACATGTGGATTTCAGACAACTACCCTTTATGCTGTGTGAGGATCCTCTGTGGGGACTTGACCCATTTTCAAGCTGAGTTTAGTTGGCTCACAGTTTTTGTTTTGTTTTGAAATGAGGTGCCAACGTTTAAAAATGGAGAGATTTTACGTGAAAACCATGGTTTCTTTTGAAAACGATCCAGTGGCCCTGGGCCACATGCCCACGTAGCCACAATCCACTGAGCCCAGCAGTCCGCAGCTGGCCTCTCCACTCGCTGACCCCGTGGGCCTCCGAGCTTGAGAACCACCCTCCACGCCACCTCCGTGCCTCTTATCCCATCCTCCTCAGATTAGCCAAGCGTAGTTGGCAGAGAAAGTATTACCGTTCACATTTTATACATGAGGAAACTGAGGCCCGGACAGGGAGGCAGTGAGGCAGGGCCCTGGTGGGACTGCTGTGCTCTGAACTAGGGCTCCGGAGTCGGTGGGCGGAGCCTCTGCTCCCCCCACGGGCCAGCCTGCTCCTTTTGCTCCTGCGCCATCTCACCAAGAACTCTGTCTCCTTCCTTCTGGGCAGATGCTGACCTTCATCATGCTTGCCCGGCTGGCTACCCTGTGTCCTGCGCCCGTCCTGCAGAGGGTGGACCGGCTTATTGAGCCACTCAGGGCCACCTGCACCACTAAGGTAAGCCCCTTGCCCAGGCCCCGGAGCACCTGCTGGGTCCTCTGCAGGTCATTCAGTTACCGTGCACTGAGAACCCCGTGTAGTGCCGGTGCTGTGTGAAGAGCTTCATGTAATCACTCTCTTTACTCTGTAAAGTACTTCCTATTCTTACTGTGGTATACACGGAGGAACAGAGGCTCCAGGAGGTTCTTATTGGCCAAGGCTACACAGCTAGTAAATTGCAGAGCTGGATTCGAACCCAGCTCTGTTTCTTTCTTTTTTTTTTCTTTTTTTTTCTTTCTTTTATTTTTGACCCTTTCAAACTTCATGTTTCTTTCTTTCATTTATTAAACACTTCCTGGGTGCCAGACCTTGTCCAAGGTACTTAGGATTTTTCAACATGATAGCTTCCCTACTCTCAATCTGCTCACAGCCTGGCTGGAAAGCTGGGTCAGACTCTCGTGGTTGGCTGTTCTAAGGCAAAGTCCTGCTAGAGTGGAGAGCCTTACAGGTCTGGGCCAGGGGTCCGGGACTCAGCGTCTCAGGGAAAGCTGCAGTGTTGGGAACAGAGCCTGGCACACCAGGGGGTACCCAGTAAACACCTAGTGAATGAAAGAACGAATTTGGGTTTTGCAAGGGATTAACCAAAAAGAGGGCAGAGTATTTTAGATTAGAGCGTAAAGAGAAGAGATACCCATAGAGTGGTGATTTTCCAGTAGTAAAACCTTTTCTGCAAAAAGAATGAAATCTTATTTGTATAAAACATTAAAATTGGTAATTTATTAATAGAAACTTGCCTTGTAAGTCTAAATTTTTAACATATGCTTAGTATCAAGTCAATGCAAAAACCCCGATGATTCTGCAGAGCCACTGAAGTCTTGACAGTCTCAGTGGCCAAATCATTTCTAGTTTTCTTTGAGCTGTATGGCATCAAGAAAAGTCCCAGTTCACAAGAGGGAAGCTGTAAATGGTGTTGCCGCATCAGAATGTTCTTGCAGTCAGCCAAGATGGCAAGAGAAGCTTTATTCTTTTTTTTTTGAGCTGGGATTTTTCTTTTTTTTTTTATTTCAGCATATTATGGGGGTACAAATGTTTAGGTTATGTATATTGCCCCTGCCCCACCTGAGTCAGGGCTCCAAGCGTGTCCGTGCCCCAGACGGTGAGCACTGCACCCCTTAGGTGTGTATGTACCGATCCCCTCCCCTCTCCCACCTGCCCGACACCCAATGAATGTTACTATTACATGTGCACTGAAGTGTTGGTCAGTTAAAACCAATTTGATGGTGAGTACATGTGGTGCTTGTTTTTCCATTCTTGGGATACTTCACTTAGGAGAATGGGCTCCAGCTCCACCCAGGATAATACAAGAGGTGCTAGTTCACCATTGTTTGAGAAGCTTTATTCTGAGGTGCCACAAAAGCCACTCCATCTGGCCGCACAGAGGATGCTGCTTGTCGGGCACTGGGCACTTATCTATGATTCTGAAACCTACCAAGCTCTGAAAACCAAAACTTTTTAGTAACTTGTTTGACAACAAAACTTGATGTGAACTGGCATGAGGCAATGATCTTTAATGCCCTTTTATTAGATCGTTGGCCCTCCATATCTGTGGCTTCCACATCTGCAGCATCAACTGCAGATTGAAGATACTTGGGAAAAAAAGCGATAAAAAATAACAATACAACAATTAAAAATTTAAATAAAACGATACACTAACAACTATTTCCATAGCATTTACCCTGTATTAGGGATTGTAAGTAATCTAGAGATGATTTAAAATATATAGGAGGATGTCCCTCAGTTATGTGCAAATACTGTGCCATTTGACATCAGGGATTTGAGCATCCACAGATTTTGGTATCCTCGGGAGTCCTGGCACCCATCCCCCTCAAGATACCAAGGGCCAACTCTACTACTGACAATACTTATATTTTGCATACATTTAGAGGGGGAAATATTAATGTATTGAATACAGGGTATTAATGTTATCTGCACAGTCTTACCTTTCTAGTAACATAATGCTTTTGGAATGCTGGATTCCAAAGCACATCTGGCCCCGAGGGTTTCAGAGAAGAGAGTATGGACCTGTGTTCAGTCATTTGTCATAGCAGCCCTGTGAAAAGGACACTCTTATTTATAGATAGGGAAAGGAGACTCACGGAAGTGAGTCCCAGCTCTTGGGGGCAGAGCCACAGGAGCAGTTTTGGATGTTTACTCTGCAGCTCCATCTGTAGAAGGGATTGCAGGGCAGGGACGTGAGTGTGGGAAGAGGCTGCTAGAAGACTGTCACTCTCCATTCATTCAGTCTAGTTCAAGGTACCAAGATCCGCTTTTACGCACAGTAAGTATAGGCTGGATCCCTGCTGTCCGTGGGAGGAGATAACCAAGCGAGTACAGTACTTGTCTCTATCAAATTATTTTTTATTATAAAAAGTTATTATAAAAATTATATTATTATTATTTTTTAGAGACAAGGTCTTTCTCTGTCACCTGGGCTAGAGCACAGTGGCATGATCATATCTCACTGCAGCTTTGAACTTCTGGGCTCAAGCAATTTTCCAGTGCATGCCACCATGCCTGGCTAATTTTTCTATTTTTTGTTGAGATGAGGGCTCACTGTGTTGCTCAGGCTGGTCTTGAACTCCTGGCTTCGAGCAGTCCTCCAGCTTGGCCTCCCAAAGTGCTGGGATTACAGGTGTGAGCCACCACTGGCCTTTAACCTTTAAAATAAAGGTGAGCTATTTAGAGCGTCTGGGCAGAAGCCCTCAGGCAACACTGACGTGATTGGAAGGCCGAGAGCCACCAGCCAGTGTGAAAGCCCCCAGGTGCAGTTGGAGACCTTGGAGCAGGGGAGGTGCGGGCTGGGATTGCAGGTGGGGAAGACCACAGAGGGCAGTGAGGACGTGGTGGTGCAGGCCAGGCTCAGCAAAGGACAGCCGCTTCTCTCATTGTTTCCCACTTCAGGTCAAAGCTGGCTCTGTGAAGCAGGAGTTTGAGAAGCAAGATGAACTGAAGCGCTCTGCGATGAGGGCGGTGACCGCCCTGCTGACCATCCCGGAGGTGGGGAAAAGCCCCATCATGGCCGACTTCTCTTCCCAAATCCGATCCAACCCTGAACTTGCCACCCTCTTTGAAAGCATCCAGAAGGATTCTGCTTCAGCCCCCAGCACGGACTCGATGGAGCTCAGCTAGTCCCCCCCCAGTGCCCAGGTGGGCCCCAAAAGGAGCCGGCCAAGCCCAAGGCCTCACTCTCCCACCGTCACAGGCCTTAGGCTTCTACTTTTGCCCTTCTGTCATCTCACTGGGGGCCCTCCTGCTCCTGGTCAGGGCTTACAGTGCCTTCCCCAGGGACCCAAACTCACAGGCCCCCAGCCCAAGCTGCGAGGCTGCCAACAGTTGGGCCCTTTAACTCAGGACAGTCATCCAAAGAAACAGAATTTTCCAGTGACTCTTCATGCTGTACCCCTCCATAGTCTGGTTCTTTCAAACAGGGGAGTCCCTGCTTCACAAACTAGTACTTAGAAATAGGCTGTGACAGCTGTGAGAGGTTAGGAGGCAGCAGACACCACCCCCTACTCCCATTTCTTCTCTGCGTTTGTTCTGGACCCTGCAATGCCAGAAGTTAGGGCCCTGGCTGGGCATCTCAAAAAGCCTCAGATACTTGAGTTATTCACATTTTAAAAATCAAAATGCGGCCGGGCGAGGTGGCTCACGCCTGTAATCCTAGCATTCTGGGAGGCCGAGGCGGGTGGATCATTTGAGCTCAGGAGTTCGAGACCAGCCTGAGCAAAAGCGAGACCCCGTCTCTACTAAAAATAGAAAGAAATTATATGGAC
>CM052447.1:1018610-1051908 GCA_028533085.1 Varecia variegata | reverse complement strand
TGGTGGCACATGCCTGTAGTCCCAGCTACTTGGGAGGCTGAGGCAGGATTGCTTAAGCCCAGGAGTTTGAGGTTGCTGTGAGCTAGGCTGACGCCACGGCACTCACTCTAGCCCGGGCAACAGAGTGAGACTCTGTCTCAATAAAAAATAAAAAGCTTCATTTCTAATTGGCAGTGATGAATCAGAAATTCGGAAGATGTTAAGGGTTTTTTTGCAGGGAGGAGAACAGATAGGGTAGGGAACTGGACAGGCTTGGACCTAACGTTTAATTTCAAAATACTATTAATAAATTGGAATGTAAAAGAGAAAACACAATAAATCTAAAATTGCCCATATATGACAATTGAGCGCTTGAGACATACTATTATGTATAAAAATTGCACTGGATTTCAAACACTAAGTAGAAAAAAATATAAAATATCTCAGTTTTTATATTAAGATCTTAAAATGATAATTTGGATATATGGAGTTAAATAAGGCATTATTAAAATTTAAAAACAGAAAAAACACTAGTAAATTGGGAAATGAAACCTTTTATGTCACCACTCAGGCTTAACCAGTTGGTTTGTCCTGAGAAAGGTCTCAAATGTTATTTCTAGTTTTTAGTACTGAAGACAGAAATACAAGTGACAGGCCAAAGTATTTTCTGTGATATTCCAGGGTAATAAAGAAGAGGTACTAAATTTACCATTTTCTCTACATAATTCCTATCCTCAATAACTAGACCACTATCTTCAATATACCTCTAAAACAATTTAAAGAAATCCTGAAAATGACCAATTCACTCCACAATTAAAGACTAGGTTTTGAACAAGACAGCCTGTAAGATGTTTATCTGATGCAATGACCAGACTTAAGCCCAGAAGTTTTGCTCCTGTGGCCAGTGCAGTATTTCTGCTGGGTTGACCAGGATGGTTAGAGAAACATCCTGTAAGCACTTCAGTCTTGTTACTAACAAATACCATACACCACATCCCTTGTGACCTATACTACCACTTAATACCATTAATGGAAAAGTAGAATCAACCTTATAATTAAAACGACGACGCTAAATTCTGGTTGTTATTGTCTAAGGAAGGTTAAGGGCTATAGTTAAAAAGGGAACTTACGGCTGGGTGTAGTGGCTCACGCCTGTAATCCTAGCACTCTGGGAGGCCGAGGTGGGAGGATTGCTTGAGGTCAGGAGTTCAAAAAAGGGAACTTAGTCATGTTAATTTGAAGTACTCCAGCCTGGGCAACTAGTGAGACCCTCTCTTAAAACTTAGCTGGGGATAGTGGCACGGGCCTGGAGTCCCAGCTACTCAGGAGGCTGAGGCAGGAGGATCACTTGAGCCCAGGAATTCAAGGCCAGCCTGGAGGCCTAATTATCACCAGTTATAAAGACCCCACAACTTGGGAAAATTATGCCTGAAGAAACAACTGGGAAAGGGATTATATAAGAGAAAGTGCAATCTTCCAATAACCAAGGCAGATCATATAAAAGAGCAATTTGTGCATCATCCTGTTGTAGATTTTGGGACAGTTATATGATGCTATTTAGGAATCCCATAAGAATTTAAGGGCATAATAAATTCATCTGGATGTTTTCATGCACATTTTCTCAATTCTCACAAGAATCATGTGGGATAACTCACCCAACTTTACAAAGTGAGGATAAGACCACCTATTGCTTGGGAGCGACAAGCTGCTTCAATCGAGTGTGTCAGAACCTACCTTGGTGTGAGGGCCAAGTCTTTCCCCCTCTTCCCCAGCCCCAACTGGAGCTAACCAAGACTAGTAGTTTTGGGTGCCTGAGGCCATGTTCCCTGTTGTAGGATCTAATGTTCTTTACAAACCCCTCCCAAATGGAAGATTCCAAAGGGTTTTAACAGGCAAAAGAACAATCTCTGTGACAAGCTGTCAAAGTTAGTAAAGAATCTGAAGACTAAAAGGAAGGAAAATATCAGATGGCAGTTTTTATGGTTTTATTTAAACACAAATAAAATGTGCACATGCACTGTCTATTCATTTTCTTCACTGCGCAGCCTGGCATTGGGATTGGTGACTCTGATGGCCAGCTGGGCTGCTCTTTCCACAATGGCTTTGCGGTTCTTGGAGGAAACATTATGAGCAATCTCCGCACAGTAAGATCTGGAAGAGAATCAAGTGAGTGGGTAAGGAGCAAGACAGTCCTGAAAACACACTTCCCACAACCCCAGCTCCCGATTCCACGGCACTAGTGTTCGCTGGTAGTGACAAGAAGGCTTTGATTTACAAAGCACTCTGTCATTTAATCCTCACAGCAGCCTTGTAATCCAGGTATTACCTCCATTTTACAGATGAGGAAACTAAGGCCCATCAAGGACATGAATTTCCAAGTTACAGCAAGTAATGGACAGGGGCCAGGGGGCCAGGATGAAGCCATGCCCACACTCCAGGTACAAAGGATCTCCTACCTCAGTCTTTTGCCTGGGCTAGAGTGCCATGGCGTCAGCCTAGCTCACAGCAGCCTCAAACTTCTGGGCTCAAGCGATCCTCCTGCCTCAGCCTCCCGAGTAGCTGGGACTACAGGCATGCACCACCATGCCCAGCTGATTTTTTTCTATATATTTTTAGTTGTCCAGCTCATTTCTTTCTATTTTTAGTAGAGACAGGGTCTTGGTATTGCTCAGTCTGGTCCTGAACTCCTGACCTTGAGTGATCCTCCCACCTCGGCCTCCCAGAGTGCTAGGATTACAGGCGTGAGCCACTGCGCCCGGCCATCAGTCTTGGGGTGCTTGGCCTTGCCCATGAAATGTTTTGCAACTCTCTGCAGAGAGACCAAGAGCAGAGTCCAACAGTCTGAATCAAGCCAAGGGCTCCCAACTTGACTGCTGAGGATACAATTCAAGAGAAGCAACACCTATTTCCTGAGTACTGGTGCGCTAGGCTGTGTTCTAACTCATTCCTTACAACTTTTAAGAGGCAGTTAAACCGTGCCCCAGTTTGATAACTGACTGGCCTAATGAGGTGATTTATGAAACCATCCAACAGTGGGTTAAGAACAGACATTCCACCCCTAAAGCAACTTCAGCACAGAGAGGACTGTAAGGAGTGATTAAATGAGACAATGGGCATATAGTTCTTGAACTGGTAGGAAAATAACCTTAACAAGACAGGTGAGCAAATCCAGACAAATAATTTTTGTTTTATATAGAAGTCCACTCAAATTCAAAGCAGCTATATTGTAAAATGTTTCTATGAGACTTAGGTTGCATTACACTTTTTGATCTGTTTTCATTTTTCAAAACCCCCTCATCCTTACTATCTGCTTATTTGGTAAGGACTGAGTGTACCTACCATTTTAAATGCACCCGCCCACTTGGCCATTTTCCATACTGCTACACACCCATCACTCTGGACACATCACAGTCCATCAGGCACCCTACCATTCACTAGTTCCATTTTCAGTTGTTTCCAATTGGTTATTGCTGCAATGACCAGATTTAGTTTCCTTGCCTTTTCAATTCTTTAAGGATAAATGCCCTAAAATGGAACTTGTAGATCAAAGGTCATAGATACAGAGTACTCCTATGGAGCTTAAAAACACTAAGCTGCTCTAAAAAATATATGGCAACCAGCAACATGTGCACTACACATGATTACTAATCATGGTGGCTACATGACAGGTACTGAGTTGTATCTGCCTTTCACAATTCAGTTGCCCATGAACTGCCAAAACTTACTGTGGTTTGGGCGCCCACCATTAATCCCTACATTCATCCCTTCTAAAAGAAGTTTCCACAGTTTCAACACCTGGTTAAATTTCCAGTCTTGGAAGGCAACAAAGTCAGAATACTGGTTTTGTTCATTTTTATTACCGTGTCCACACCCACTGTAAATAAAAGGTCTTCATCAACATGCACATACACAAACATTACTAGTCACACACTCTCCATGTTCTTAGGAAAATCCAGCTTTCTGGCTTCCATTTACCAGGAAGGGAAGAAAATAAACTGTCCTCTGCTTAACCAAAAAGTATCATTCCCTCCAATCCAGACTCATACCAAGTGTCTAACTCACTTCCCACGAGAAATCTTTTAAGTCTTTTCATTCCACTGCCCTAGTTTTAGCCAAAGGAGATCACCGAGTCTCTTACACACAACAGTCACCAAGTGTCTAACTTGCTCGAAACACCTAGGAGTTCGAGAACTCCTAGTTCTCATGCTCTGTGAACCCTCCACACGCTCTTCCATTGCTACCCCTGTGTGAGCATTCTGCCTGCCAAGTCTTCCCTTCCTCCACCTAGTTCACACTGGGCTCTAACGACCTCCTGCCCCAGTCAGGTAGCAACTCCTCTGTTCCGTGGCATTCTGGACATACCCCTTACCAGTGCGGAGAATAAAGTACCCTTTAAGGTCGGAGGCTATGTTTGGTCTTCCCCCATCCCCTCATAAATAAAGCAACATCCTGGAAACGACTGCCAAAAAGACACTGCAGTGTCAAGCAAAGTCCTTTTTTGTCTTTGGTCTCTACACTTGAGTACAAAAGCCTCTCTCCTCTCCAGCAAAGGAAACATTCTGAATTCCCCAACAAGCATTCTCTGAACTCCTGCAAGAACTTCAGATTTCCTCAGAAACCATACAACCCCAAAAGCATCCCAGAGGATCTGGAATTCCAGTCAGAAACGTTCACAAACTTCTGACCCCCGACCCCAGAGGTGGGACCCAACTCACTTGTTGCACATCAGCAACACTTCCAGCTCCTTGACATTGTGGACCAGGAACTTGCGGAAACCACTGGGCAGCATGTGCTTTGTTTTCTTGTTGCTCCCATAACCAATGTTGGGCATCAAGATCTGGCCCTTGAATCTTCTCCGAACCCTGTTGTCAATACCTCTGGGTTTTCTCCAGTTACGCTGAAAGAAGTAACACACAGGTGGGTTAGTGTCTGTGCAGACTGCCAGTTCTTCCTTTTGGGGAGGGGAAAAAAAACAACACGCAAATATACCAAAGAGTAGTTGTGTTTGGGTAACGGAACTTAACGATTTCGAGTTTCCTTTTTTTTTTTTTTTTTTTTTTAACAGGGTCTGTCTCTGTCACCCCAGCTAGAGTGCAGTGACATCATCATAGCTCACTGCAACCGCAAACTCCCAGGCTCAAGTGATCCTCCTGCCTCAGCCTCCGAGTAGCTGAGACTACAGGTATGCAGGATGACACCCAGCTAATTTTTCTATTTTTTTTTTTTGTAGAGATGGGGTCTCCCTTTTGTTCAGGCTGGTCTTGAACTCCTGATCTCAAGCAATCCTCCTACCTGGGCCTCCCAAAGTGCTAGAATCACAGGAGTGAGCCATCACACTTGGCCTTCACTATTTTTCTTTTTGAGATAAAGTCTCACTCTGTTGCCGAGTAGAGTGCTGTGGCGTCAGCTCAGCTCACAGCAACCTCAAACTCCTGGGCTCAAGCTACTCTCTTGCCTCAGCCTCCCAAGTAGCTGGGACTACGGGCACATGCCACCATGCCCGGGTAATTTTTTTCTATTTTTAGTAGAGACGAGGTCTCACTCTTGCTCAGGCTGGTCTTGAACTCCTGAGTTCAAGCGATCTTCCCGCCTCAGCCTCCCAGAGTGCTACGATTAAAGGCGTGAGCCACCACGCCTGGCCTTCACTATTTCTTTATATGCTTTTTTGGTGGTGGTGGCTGGAGGGACAAACAGTAACTTGTGGCTTTAACACCTAGGAACCTAGACCCCTGTTCACACTCCTAAGCAACAGAGAAATGGGATACTGATGGAAGTGAAGGGATTATGTATATAGTAAGACGAAGACCATGGGTTTAGACACTGTTCTTAAGACCTGACTTTTCTAATCTATAAAAAGGGTTATCTATCTCTCCTGATGTCATAAGGCCATCCGAACTACATGATTCAAATACAAAGCCCTCCAAACACATTGAAACAGCCAAGCATCCCTTTCCATTTAAATTTCAATTTATACATCGAGAGACTGAGTACCAGTAAGGCACATTCAGGGAGACCTGGCTTTCTACAGAGAGCTCTTCCACCTACCACAAACCAGTTCATCTGTCAAAGATAATCCTCCAACCAGGTGATGTCAGAAACACGACAGCCTGTTAGGAACTCCTTTCTTCACCCCAACACCCATCTCCATCCCAGGACCATATACCTTAATTTTGACATATCGGTCTGATTGGTGCCGGATAAACTTCTTGGTCCTCTTTTTGATGATCTTGGGCTTCACGAGGGGTCTGAGGGCGGCCATGATGCCTTTAAGAAAGAAGCAGACCCAGTTAAAGAAGAATCCTGGAAGGAGGCTTTCCTGCCCAGGGCTTGCACACTTGTTGCAGAGTGTCTTCCAATCACCAGCTACCGAGCAAGCTGGGAATGGAATGGGTACCTCTGCTAGGCTTGCTTTCCCTCCTGTTTCCGAAGCTGGTAGAATACTAGCCACTCTCCAGACGCGATCCCAGGAGGTCAGAGATCACCTTACCCACTCAGAGCCCAAGAAAGAATCCAACAGCTGACCTAAAACAAAACTAACCCCAAGACGTTCTGAGTTTGCCAAGGGGCAGCAAATCCCACCCCACGAAGCGTCCCAACACCTACACAGTCCATTTAGCTGTACAGGCCTTGGCCATCTACTTGAACCTGAGTTCTCCTACCTGTAAAATGGAGGATGACACTGCATGCTGAATGCTTGCGCAGTGCCTGTCACAAAGTGAACATTCAGTAAAGATAACTTGTAAGTCCCCTAGGTTGCTGCGGCTCTGCAGTACCCTCAAAATATACATAAAACCATGATGTGCTTCTAAAATGCCGCAAACCTTCAACTTACTGCTCTACCTGGAGATGTTCGAGAATCAACATACACCTGGCTTCAATGTAGTTCTCCCAGCCACTTATTTTTTTTCCGACTGCAGCACCCTCTTTGTTCTCTTCACAGCCATCAATCTTACTTTTTTTGTTTGGCACACAGTAGGTACTCAACAAACCACATATTCAATAGGGACTGTACCCACTGGAACCATGACATCCTCGAAGGCAAGGGGGCATTTTCATCTTCATAT
Organism: Varecia variegata; assembly: GCA_028533085.1. Lineage (NCBI taxonomy): Eukaryota > Metazoa > Chordata > Mammalia > Primates > Lemuridae > Varecia > Varecia variegata. The sequence goes on along the minus strand of CM052447.1, from coordinate 1,044,865 downwards.
TCCCAGAGATCCTAACTCACTACCAGGATTTCTGTTAACAATTGAAGGAGAGGACTACACAATTTTTTTTTTTTTTTTTGCGGTTCCGCGGCCGCAGTCCGAGGGCCAGAGACTGGAGAGGAAGGAGCGTCGGATGCAGCAGTGAAATACACGTGGGCAATCGTGAGGGCAGCGACCCACGGATCAGGGGCTGTCAAGCCGGGACAGCTCTGGACGTTCCACAACCCTAGGGAACCCCGTAGTCTGGCCCCAGTTAGCACCCCGCGCCGTCAGGGATCAAACAAGCCTTCTGTAGCTCTGACTGACCTGACCCCAGACAGCCCCTGTAGGAGGGCAAGCGGCCCTGGGAGGCAAAGCCCCACCACCGCCCGGGCGGCTTCGCTATTCCCGTACATGTTCCGGCAAGCCGGCAACGACAATGCCCACAGAGGCGACCTCGCGGAAGAGGAGGCCCCCTCACGAAAGGTGTAAAGGGGCCCGATGAAAATCGCAGAATTGCGGATGGCCCACGATTGAGACTCACCGAATAAAGAGATGGCTGCCACCTCCGTAGGCAGCGCTAAGAAGAGAGAGCGGAAGGTGGCGCGCAAGGGCTGATGGGAATAACCTCTAGGATCCTGGCAGGGAAAAAAGACGAGGACTTCCGGCTCCAGGTCCTTCAAAGAAAATAAAGACAAGCAAGAGAAATAATGCTGAAAATATCTGCGTTTTATTAGACATTAATATATTGAATAAATCTGAAAATTTATCTTACCTGCCTTTGGGACTACGTAGAAATTTGGAATTCGTTCTAAGACCTGCGGAGGAGGGCTACTTCCGCCAGAAGGTGAAGCCGAATCCAGCTTTTGGCCTATTTCCGCCCGTCTTTCTTCTACCCGGAAGTGCGCCTCTTAGTGGACTGGAGGAAACAAAACATAGACTTCTTAATTCCCTCCCGTGAATTTATATAGTAAATACTAATGAGACTATAACAGCTAACATTCAATGGGAGTTACTATGTTTACCACAATTCTATAAGGAAGTTCTATTATTCTCTCCATTTTACATATGTGGAAAGTGAATTTTGGAGATTTGACATCACATTTCTTTTTTCTTTTTCTTTTTTTTTTTTTTTGAGACAGAGTCTCTCACTCTGTTGCCCAGGGTAGAGTGCTGTGGCGTCAGCCTAGCTCACAGCAACCTCAAATTCCTGGGCTCAAGCAATCCTCCTGCCTCAGCCTCCCGAGTAGCTGGGACTACAGGCACGTGCCACCATGCCCGGTTAATTTTTTCTATTTTTTGTAGAGACTGGGTCTTGCTCTTGCTCTGGCTGGTCTCAAACTCCTGACCTTAAGCGATCCTCCCTCCTTGCCCTTCCAAAGTGCTAGGATATAGGTATGATCCACCCTGCCCGGCCTCACACTCCACACTTCTAACCATGAGGCTAAACTGACTAGTTCTTAAAATTATTGTTCTGTATTTGTTTTGCTTAGCTTTTGTTTTTAAAATTATTGTGAAAATCAAATTTCAGGATAAATTAAAAAAAAAAAAACCTTGATTCCACAACTTGAACACAATACAGATGTCACTGGTGTCTCAACAGTAGTTCCAGGGGTGAGATGGGGACAGAAGCTAAACTGGATTGTGTTGATGACTTAATGAAAGGTGAGAAGGGTGTGTTGACAACTCCATAGTGAGATTTGGGCTGTGAAGGGGTGTTGGAGGAGACCCAGAGAAGTGAAATGTCTTGTCTGAGGTCACACAGCTGGAAAGTGGAAGGATTGGGACTCGAACCCTGCTGTGTCTGTGGCTATACCACACCTCATGAGTCATGCTGGCCCTACACGCTGTTTATACTCAGATGGGATGCAAAGCATGGAAGCACGTTGCTAATGGCAGCTTGCATGATGCAAGCCATGAAGGAAAAGGTCTTGACGGGCTCAGTGGGTTAATAAGAGGGAGGACTCATGAACCAGAGAGCCTGCCTTTAGTCTCCAGAGATCTAAGAGCTTTGGAAGCAGTACCCAATGGCTCAGTCTTTGGGGGATGAAAGAAATGCTACCACTTCATTTCACAGAGGAGGGCACAGGGTACCCACACTGCCTGCTGCCTCCCCATGGGCACTGAGGTCCCAGGACAAGAGGCTGGAGGTGCCATGGAGGCATCCCTGTCAATATTCCAGGGAATGTGCCTGCTGTATTCCCACCCCCCCGCCAGGCTCAAGCTTTCCAAACTCCCTTCTGGCCACAGTTCCTGAGCAAGAAATCACATCAACTGAATCACAGCTGATATGAGAAAAATTCCAACCTGCTTTATTTCAAAAGGGCAAAGGTCAGGGGAAGAACAGTCCAAAAACTGCATGTTTTTCCCTAGATACATCTATCCTCTGAGAAACTGGACATTTTGGGTCCAGAAGGAGCTGGCCCTAGGCCATTCCATTGAAAGGATTTTTGTCTAGCTCTTTGACACTCTTGTGTCTATGGCTTGGGCTGCTTGCCACACTGGCCCCTGGCCCAGGATGGCTGGGTCCAGCAACACCTGGGCCACTCTAGTCGATGTAGTAGACCTTGGCAGCATCATAGTGGGCACAGGTCATGTATCTTGTCTCCCTAAGGGGCCACCAGTGGTCAGGGTGGTAGGCGGCTGGGTAGACATGGGGCTGGGGGTGGATACAAGAGAAGAGTGCCAGGCTCCGGTCAGTGGCCACAGTGGGCAGGTAGAGATACAGCTTATCCAGAAGGTGCCCCGGCCAGAAGAAATTGGGGTGAGTTCGCTGTGGACCACTGGGGCTCTTCACCTTTAGCTTCCTAGAAAATGAGAAGACAGAAGGAACGTTGTCAGCTGACAGGCCAGGGCTCAGGCTCCTTCTCCCTAGAGCACACCAACTGTGACCAAAGTGGACATTTACCACTGTATTAAGCACCTCAGTACCTCAGTCCTCCCTGCCGTTCCATGTGGTAGGTTCTGTTATCCTGTCGACCTCCAGTGAGGACCCAGAGGCCTAGAGAGGCTGTAACACAGTGAGCAAGTGGCTGGGTGCAATCTGACTCCCAGTCTGCTGCCTCTAAAACCCAAAGTCTTAACCGTGCACCATCTGTTACCTGTTTTAATGTGGTGTTCGGAGTGCAGCCCCTGGAGCTGGCCTAGCTGGGTTCAAATCCCCACTCCACCACTTAATAGATGTGTGACTTTGACCTTTCTGTGCCTCAGTTTCCTCTTCTGTAATACGGGTATGCTAAGACTAACTTCATAGAGTTGTTGAGAGGATTTAAGTGAGTTAACACATGGAAAGACTCGGATGCTGTGCTGGCCACAGGACGCAACATGCAGAACCCCAGGGACCCTCCAAGGTGAGGCTAGCTCCCCTCCCACCTTCCTTCCTTCCTTCCTTCTGGAGTTAGATGATTGCCACAGACCTGGTGAATTCCTCAAACTCCTGAAAGTGCATTTTCTTGATTTTCTTTGGCATTTTCCTAGTGGAGAAAAGAAAGGCATTTTGTTAGGAGAGGGGAATCCAGGCTAATGGGGCCTTGGGGAGTAGGTCAGGGGCCACAGGAGTGGGGCCATTTCTGAGTCTCAAACCAGAGGTCTGAAAAGAGAATTTCTTCTACCTGGGGTGGGGTCCTAACTCTGTGTCTCCATGCTCCAGGGGAACACACAGTGGGCTTGGGTCAGCCAGACCTGGTCTCATCACCTGGCTGGCTGAGTTCTCCTTTCTGGGCCTTGGTTTTCTCATTGCCCAGAACAGAGACCTCCCAGGGTAGTTATGAGAGATGTTCCATAAGCAGTAGCTGCTGAATCTGAATCCTTCTGGGGCCCCTGACTCCCGCTTCCCCTGCCAGAGCCTAACCCAGCCTTGAGGACAAGGGTGGTGAAAACTAACCCCCCCCCCAAACCTTGAGCCTGCCAGACATCGCTAATCAATCACAGCATTCTATCCCAGTCCTGTCTGAGTAGCAAGATAGAGCCAATGTCTCTCCTTGACCTAGGGGGCCTCTCTTTCTCCTTTATAGGTGTGGCCTACCTAAGCATGGACAAAAAATCCCTTTCCCAGGTTCCCACCCACTCCCCGGTTCGTAGCTCAGGAATTGCTGCCAGCGGCCTAGGGGCTGGGAGGCAGTCACAGGGGGAACAGAAGGGCCCTCCAGGGCCCCACCAGCCTGGCTCCTGCTCAGGATGCGCCTGCAGGCCTGGGCCTGCTCCTGCACTTGAGAATGCCCTGACCAGAGCAGGTAAAACAACAGCAACGAGCCAGTGAGTGCTGTCTGTGCTAAGAAGTTTACATGCATTCTCACCTGATCCTCACTGTAGGCCCCTTTTAACACATGAAGATGCTGAGGCTCAGAGAGAGAAGGACCTTGTCCATTTAACCCGAGGCCTGTGTGATCTCTACTCGGCTCTGCTGCGTCCCACCCGGGCATTCTGGCCACACACCCCTGTGGGCAGCTGGCAGAGGTCTAGGGTGCTGGGGCAGGTCCCGGGCCCCTCCTACCTCGTGGTATCCAGCCTGCTGGCCCCTCCTGCTCCCATGCTGGGTCCCTCCCTCTGCAGTCACCCACTGATGCTGCCCAGGCCTTGCCACCTGCTGCTTGACCCAGATCTGGTGGTTCTAGCTTTGGATCACCGAAGGAGGTCATTTTCTTAGAGGGGATTCAGGTTGGTCTGAGGGTCAGGGACAGGCTCCAGGGCAGTGTTCGTTTCTCCTCCTAGGAGCTGCAAACCTGCCTCTTGCCAGAGAAGGTGTGTGTTGGCTGCAGGGCAGCAGGGCAGAGAAAGGGCTGCCCCTCTGTCCTCTGTTGGGCCCCTGACACCTGGGTGTTGATTTGTGACGCCCCCTCCAAATCTCCAATAAGGCTCTCCTCATAATCTTCTCCAGAGACCTTGCGACTGTGTAGGATGTGGTCGGGAGGGCAGCTGTGTGGGAGCTGAGGCCAGGAGGCCATGATCCTAAGACACGCGGTGGCATGACACTTGGGACTTGGCCAGTATATGGTGACCATTCAGGACACAGACACTGGCACAACACGACACGCCAAGTATTTCAGCATCCCAGCCCCGGCCCGGAAGGGACAGCAATGGGACAGAGGCAAAGGGCAGAGAAGCGGGTCTGAAACTCAGCTTGTCAGTCTTCTTGGCCGCAGACTGTCTGAGGCCCTGGGACCTGAGCAGAGCCAGGTTCGGAGGGAAGAGCTTCCAGTCAGAGTAGTAGCCTCCGGGCTGCCGGATCGGGCGCACCTGGTTGTCCTGGAAAACGATCTTGTCTCCCGGGTAGAGCAGCGCTGTGAGCAGCGGGAAGGAACATGCATGGCCCATTAGCTCAGACAGTCCCGCTCCTCCCTGAGCCTCCGGAGTCAGACGGGGGCTGCTTTTCTTTTTAATTGCATTTTTGTTTAAAAAGGCTTTTTTCTCACATACATTTTCTAACTTGTTCTTTTCTTTTTTTTAAGACGGAGTCTTGCTCTGTCACCCTGGCTAGAGTGTAGTGGCATCATCATAGCTCACTGCAACCTCAAACTCCTGGGCTCAAGTGATCCTCCACCACACCCAGCTAATTTTTCTATTTTTTGTGGGGATGGGGTCTCGCTCTTGCCCAGGCTGGCCTTGAACTCCTGAGTTCAGGGGATCCTCCCGCCCTGGCCTCCCAGAGTGCTAGGATTACAGGCATGAGCCACCGCGCCTGGACTTAACCTGGACTTAACTTTTCAAATAACTGTAGATTCACTGAAAGTTGCAAAAATTGAGCAGAGGGGTCCCTTGAACCATCTCCCAGCTTCCCCCCGTGGTGATATGGCCTATAGCTGTAGTGCCGTATCGGGAAAGCGGCATTGGGCCTTGGGATGGTGCTGCTAACAGGACTACACATGAAGGGGACTGTTTATAACCAGGTCAACAAGGGCCCCAAGGCCCGAGTACAAAGAGGACTGGGCTGGTTAGGAGTCCCAGGAGCAGGCGAGGGGATTCCACCAAGACTTCACTAGGTTAACTTAGACCTGTTTGATGGTAGTTTTCTCCTTGTCTTGAATTAGTTTCACAGATACCCTTGGGAGAGTTTTCTAAGAAGTGCAGAACATAAAAAATACTGAGCCAGGGTCTCCACCTTCCTACAACTGTGGAGCAGTGCTCATCCTAAGATGGTAACACACAAAAATCTCATGTTCTGGAAAAAGTGATGGAAGTTACACTCCAGGTTGTTAATGTTGGTTGTTTGGGGCTAGGGGAGAGTCTGTGCAGGTAAGAAGTTAGGAGAGGGAAGGGGAGATATGCAACATCCACATTTTCAAAAGGTATCCATGACTTTTTAAAGTATACTTTTTAAATGATTTATAGAAATAATTTTATGCAAATGGAAAAGAAAAAGAGATTTGTGAATGAATGGTCACTGAAATTTTAATAGTGGCCAACTAAGGCTGGAGGAATTTTTATTTTTATGTTTTCCAAAAAATTCAAATAAGCAAGTATTATCTATAAAACAAAGGCAGAAAACCAATAAAGCTATATTTTCTCGGGAGAGGGGGATACCTCAGTGTTCTAGAATTCTGGCCCTGAACTTGAGGCCTGGACTCTGAGCCCACCAAGCTCTAGTCTAGAACACAGAGCTGGAAGTCCTGATATTTGTTCCGGCCTCTGTCAGAAAGACACCCAAAGACAGTGGCCAAGACAGGGGTCAATTCAGGAGCAAGAGGATGCCCACGCACGGGATGCTGCTGTGTGCCCGTGAACGCGAGACCCTGCGGCTAGCTGAAGCCCACCCGTGTGGGACCCAGGAGCTAGCAGAAGACAGCAGTGGAGAGAATTGACAGTGGCTCGCTGTTCTGGTGGGGACAGAGGAAGCACATTTGGGGAAATCCTAACCCAGGGGCGCTGTCCAGGGTGCGTGGGACGTCTGCTCGCATTTTCGAGGACACTAGCTGCAGCTCCACCACTGGATAAACCAGGGATGTAGACAAGCAGGGAAGGTGAGGCTTCCTGAGGAAGGATGTTTTGGTGAAACGTGGGTGTCCAGAGCGGCAGGATCTCCTTCTGTCTCTGTGCTCCCAGCCTAGACAGGCAGCAACTGGCTGCCCAAGCAGCGGGCACGTGGCAGTGTGTGGGAAACTGACCGCTGAGGTTGCATTGCCTGTGTTCCTGAAGGCCTTTGGCCACATTTTCCTGTCATAGACTGAATTGTGTGCCCCCCACGATTCATATGTTGAAGTCCTAACCCCCAGTACCTTAGAATGTGACTGTATTTGGAGATAAGGCCTCTATTTTTGTTGTTGTTGGTTTTTTTTGTTTTGTTTTTTAATTCTATTTGCAACCCAGGAGCATAGATTCAAGTTGCCCTGAATATACATTTCTGAGATAAGGCCTTTAGAGAGGTGATCAAGCTAAAACGAGGCTGTAAATGTGGGCCCTAATCCAGTTTGGTGTCCTTGTAAGAGGAAATGTGCACACAAGAGAGGCACGAAGGGGCACACGCACGGAGAACAGACCAGGGCAAGAGGCAGCAAGAAGGCTGCCATCTGCAAGCCAAGGGGAGAGGCCTCGGAAGAAACCAACCCTGCTGGCACCTTGATCTTGGACTTCTAGCTTCCAGAACTGTGAGAAAATAAATTCTTGTTGTACACCATAGACTGGTGGTATCTTGTTATGTCAGCCCTAGCAAACTAATGTAATTGTTTCCCTCCCTCTTGGGAAAAAAGATGGAAATAATCTACTGTGACTGTTAACTCTGGTTCTCAGGTAAGTCGCACCACCGTCTGTGTGTCCCTTTCCCAGAAAGCTGCATTTCCCAGTGTGGCCACAGTTCCTTCCTGCAAGGTTCCTACAAGAAAAACCTCTGCCCCCAAGCGCAGCTTGCTCCTTCATGTTTTTAAAGTACAGAGAGGGTCCTGCCCAATAAATGTATAAATTCACAAATTCACAAGCTTGAGATGCTGGCTTTGCTAAGTTGCCATCAGGGACTGGGCCCTCCCCCACCCCCACCTATCAGAAACACTCACTACCCAGAGATGCAGAGAGCTCAGATCAGCTTGGATAAATGATATGCAAACATTATTCTTCCCCCAAGAGAGGGCAGAAGCGGCATGGAAATCTCGGAGCTGAGTCCTGTTATTTGAGCAAAGAGCGCAGGGCCTTGGCAGATGCCGTCTCCGGGAGCATTCCTACCTCACTGCTTGTTGCACAAGAACCAAGAAACAGGCCTGGCCTAGAGAAGTGGTTTTGATAGCAGTTATCATTTCTGTCAAACATTCTCTTCAGTACTGGGATTGTTCCTTTACGCTCAACCACAGGGATCCCTCACCCAGAACTCCCGTTCTTGGAGCTTCCCGCTCTAGAAGAGCTTCCAACTCACCAAGCTCAGGGCTCCGGAATCCAGACCCCCAAATCTCAGCTGGGGAACCCAGACCTTCAGGCCCGTGTTCTAGAAATCCCATCCAGAAACAGGCTGGGCTGTTCCTCCTCTCCTCCCCGTCCTTATTCCCAGTGTTCCCACGACAGGCCACAGCAGTTTGACTGGGTGCCTCAGGTGGACGTCACCCTCTCTCTAGCCTGGGGCCTCTTGGCATCTTCCCAAGGGCCAACCACCGAGGCCCTTACCTTTCATGAGGATGTCCTCCGTCAGCGGGAGGCCATAGAACTCACAGAGCTTCCAGCATCGCAGGTAGACTACAAAGTTGTCCCTGCGGGCCATGCCAATGAGCTCGTTCATCTCCCCACCGATGGTGGACGGCAGGCAGTGCTCGTCGAAGTGCCTGTTCCCACAGCGCACCAGCCGGCACCGCTCCGTGTACTGGATGGAGGGAATGGAGATCTGCAAGAGAACGGAGGGAGGCTCACCCTGCCCTTGCCCTGAGTTTTCCTCCCCGACCTCTCCCCGAGAGGCCCTGGTGAATGGCAACGGCAAACTATGCACAGTGGGGCTGCAGTTCAGGTCAGTGACTCAGGAGGAAAATCACACATGGTCAAGGTCATCCCTGCTGAGAACTTGAATGGTCAGCGCGTGTGGTTCTATGTGCACAGTCCTGTACACAGATGTGCAATCGTATAATATATGCAGCAAGGCACAGTACATGCCCCAGAGGAGTCCTATTGAAAAATGACATCCCAGTGTTTGGCTGCATGGGGATTTAATTTAGGAGCAGCCATCTGTGACCTTGAAGTGGAAGCCATGTGCTAAGGTAGAAGGGTCCAGGGAACACGTAACCACTTTTATTAGCTACCGCCTTCTGCTGCTGCTGCTTTTTTTTTTAACCAAGAGGATAAAAAACTACTTTTTAAAGTTTCTAACAACAGAATCAGCAAAGTACAACCCATGGTCCAAATCTGGCCCACCACCTGTTTTTTTAAATAAAGTTTTGCTGGCGCACAGCCACGCTCATTTGTTTAGGTGTTGTCTGTGGCTGCTTTTGTGCCACGACAGCAGGCTGAGTAGTTGCGACAGAGACCATACGGGCCACAAAAGCCTACGATGTTTACTATCTGGTCCTTCACAGAGGAACTTTGCCGGTCCCTACTCCATCGTTTGGGTTTTCTTATTATGCAATTGGATCACATCTTAGTTGATACAGCACTTACCAGTATCTGCCATTTTATTATACATATATTATATACGCAAATGTGTACTTTTTATATATAGTAGTATATTAATGTTGTCTGCCTCCCTGACTAGGCTGTCAGCTTCCTGGGGCAGGGACTGCATTGTTCACTACAGCATCCAGAAGAGGGCCTGGCAAATCATAGGCTCTCCATAAATATTTAGTGGACGAACTAAGTCACTCAATCAACCCTTCCTTCCTTCGCTTGCCATGTACTTTGGGAGGGTCTATGCAGGGCCAGGCCCTGTGCCAGGCACTTGGATTCCAGCGGTGATGAATATGCAGCCCTGGTCTCAGGAAGAAAAGTAATCAAAGAATGGGAAGAGGGGAACTCAATACTTTCAGAAACGTGATGTCTCTCTCTCTCTTTTCTTTAAGAGATTGGGTCTCACCCTATCACCCAGACTGGAATGCACTGGCGTCATCATAGCTCATGGCAGCCCTGAACTCCTGGGCTCAAGTGATCCTCCTGCCTCAGCCTCCCAGGTAGCTGGGACTACAGGTGCACACCACGACACCTGGCTCATTTTTTGTATTTTTTAGAGACAGGGTCTTGCTATGTTGCCCAGGCTGGTCTCAAACTCCTGGCCTCAAGCGATCCTCCTGCCTCGGCTCGTCAAGCCACTGGGATTATAGGCTCCAGCCACCGTGCCCAGCAGAAGTGTGAGCTTATTTCATCTTTACAAAAACCTCATAGGCAGTTATTGTTCTTGCACAAATGAGGGAAGGCATGCGCTCAGAAAAGTGAGAACCTCTCACAGTAGGTTCCCTCAGCCAGCAGGTGGTGCCGCTGCACTGGATTTGAACCCCAGCTGGCCCAGTCCCCAAGCCCTGTGCCCTCCCTGGGCTGGCGGGGTACCTTGTGCTGCCGCTTCCGCTCACGGTACCGTTTGCCCACGTCTTCCATCTCCTCCAGGGTCAAGGGCCGCGCCTCCGTCTGCCTGTCAACCACGGGCACCGTCAGCAGGTCCATCTGGGGAGGCTGTGGGGCTGGATCCACAGCCTGCTTCTTGGACAGGCTCTTTGGGGAAGCTCTGTGCTTGGCCAAATCTAGAGTCAGAGGGAAGAGATAAAGGAAGGAGGGCCTGTGACGGTGCCCAACCACGGAATCTACCAAGCAGTCATCCAACATCACCGGGCGGGCGCCATGACATCCCTCTGCTCCCTTCCCACATGTCCGGGCCATACCCACCTGAGACGCACCCTGAATGTGTCCCTGCTCTCCATGTCCACGATGGCCTCCCTCACCTGCACCGCCACCCCAGCCCTCCAGCCGCCATGCTCATCCTCTGTCACCCTGTTTCCACCAAGTGGCAAAATAGGACCCTTCAAAACTATACAGCCAGGCATGACTGAAAGATTCCCATTGCCCCTGCCCTGGTTCAGGCCTTCATTGCCTGAAGCTGAAATAAAATCCTGGCCTCACCACCTTCTCTTTAGACTGTGGACAAGTGGCTCAGCCTCTCTGAGCTTCAGCTGCTTCCTTGTAAAGCATGAATAGTAACCCTGACTTCCAGGGGACATGAAGGATAAACTGAGACAATTCTGCAAGAAGAGCTACTGACCCACAAAGGACTTCCCTCTTGCCCCTTCAGACACCTATTTTACCCACGGCCACTCTCCAGGGGAAAGGGACTCAGTGATGATTCCGAAATAGCGCTGTTAAAGCAAGTAGTTGCCGCTTGGCTTCGAGTTTACTTCCTGGGAACTAACAGGCCCCAAATAACTTTGCTGCAAATATGCATTACAGCACACTTTGGTCACTCAAATGACTTGCAGCCAGCTACACTGATAAAGGTGAGCTTCAGTGATTTATAAAGAAAGGCACAAAGAGCATCAGGGGGAAAGCGTACCCAACTTGAGGCAACCCCGAGGATGCTCTGGACACAACGCATCCTGCACAGATGCCAGGCGATGACTACTGTGGGGGTGGTGATACAGGCAGGAGGAGACTGCGGGGGCGCTCGGGTTCCCTGGGTTCTGAGAGGGGCAGAGACTCTGCCTGGGAGGGGATGGTGCCTCTGCATGGCAGCTGGTCCAGACTGGATGTCGGAAATCTCCCAGGGGACTGAGGACTGGATGCTCTGAGCTGCCTGCTGCCACCAGATGAACCATGCCAGTGAGGATGCTGAGCACCCCATTCAGGATGACCCTGAACTCCAGAGACCCTGACCCAGATCGTCAACCATGTAAGGAAACTCCCTCACTACCTCCTCTAGGCTCTTACATGGGCTCAGGGATGGCAAGGAGCGCCCCCTCTGCCAAAGGTGTCTGAGATTAAATTCCCGCCCACCTGGTGGATACGGGCAGAGCAAGATTTGTTTCATTTAGAAAAACAAAGTTGTGGTTATATTTGAGGAGGGTGCTGGAATGGGCGAGTAGTTGTAATTATTCTTTTTTTTTTTTTTTTTTTACAACCACAATGGCACTAAAATATAAAGAAACACAATGCATCCTTGTGTTATAGAGTAAATTCGTAGAGCTTTAGCGAGTCCATTTCTAATTTGCCTTTATGCCTTGTTTGGACAGATGTGGCCCCACAAACACACAGTTTGGCAAATGGAATTTGAGCTGTGCACAACCTATACAACTGTTCACAGCAGCTGTGGTATAATACCCCTGATAGTAGAATATCAAAGTAGGCTTTCCAGTAACCTCTAAACATGCTAATTCTGATTTCTGAACAAGAAATTTTGGTTAACATTTTATCAATAAGGTGTGGATTAATAGAAAGGAGGCCTTGGACCCATACACAAATAAACGTCTCTGGAAAGGCTTGCTGTTTGGGTCAGTTCTTAGCTAATTAGGTGGACTCTGGCGGGCTAAGCCTAGCCCTTGAGTATCTTCCTCTAAGGGTACAGGCTGGAGCTCATTCATCATCAAATGGATGCAGTGGTAGCTGTGCACTCAAGAGAATATCTGCTCCTTAGTGGACCTCCAGGCCTAGACATTCCAGAGGCTTGGCCACACCACAGTAGGCCAAAGGTGGACAACACACTCAGGAAGCGAATGTTGCAGGAGGCCAAGGCTGCCCATACCATGGTCGCTCCCAGGATGGGGACGGGGAGGCACAGGATGGGGAGGGGTACGCACAGTCCCGTGCAGTGGGCAGGGTGCTCGTCTGCTGGGCCACAGACCACTGCTTGTAGGTGCTGGCCAGGGTATCCGTGGTGATGGTGTTGTGCTTCCCAAGAGAGCTGAGATAGATCACTATATCCTCCACCTCTTGGTTCTTCAGAGGGACTCCGACCTGAGGAGAGAAGAAAAGCCCCCAAGACCGGCAGGCTCCCATCCAAATGTCCTGCCTTGATAGCCAAAGCCTTACCTGCCTGGCCCCACCCCACAGCCCGGCTTCTAGTTTCATCCCAACCGCTTCCCACTCACACCCGACATCCCTGCTGCAGAACGCAGAGCCCTTTCCCATCCCTGAACACAGCCTGCACTTTCTCACCCTCTGCCTTTGCTCAGTCCTCCCGCTCTGTCTGAAAAACTCCTATCCCTCCTTCAAAGCCCAGTCCAGATGTCACCATCTTTATAGGGTCATTTACTTCTTGTTCCCACCCTACTTAGCACCAATCTCAATGACAGCATTTACCACACTGGGTACGGAGAATGATTTCACATGTCTCTCATCCTTGTCCACGAGGATCTCATAAACCTTCCTTAACTGAAGTAAAATAGGATCAGGAATACTGTACATCCTACTCTGACAAGGACGATGAGCAACTCTGGAGGTGTATAATGCTTGCCATCAATATTGAATATTCAAGAAGAAAAGTTTTAAAGGAAATATAATTTTGTTCTTCAGTTTCTTTAGAAAAACAAACTTTCCTTAAATAAGATCAGAAATCTCTTGGTGCTAAGAGATTAATATTTTACCTTTTTGGCTATAGAGATTAAAGACTCTTTAGTTTTTTGTTGTTTTAAATGCTTTGTAATGTTATTCAGGTAACTACATGTTATAAAACATATGTGTGAAAACAGAGGATTTAAAACCACAAAAGATGTAGCAGTCAACTTCCTAAAGTTTTTTTAAAGGTATCTTGTATTCAAAATATATTTAAAAAGCTTAATTCATCTAGACCAGGGGGCAGCCAAATTTTTTTTCTTTTTTTTTTTAGAGATGGGGAATCTTGCTCTGTTGCCCTAGTTACAGTGCAGTGGTGTGATCATAGCTCCCTGTAGCCTCCAGCTCCTAGGCTGGGCTCAAGAAATCCTCCTGCCTCAGCCTCCTGAGTTGCTGAGATTACAGTTGCGAGCCACTGTGCCCATGCAAACTTTTTCTATAAAAGGACAGATAGTAAATATTTTAGATTTTGTGAGCCATCTGGTCTCTGTCATAAGTACTCAACTTTGCCAGTACAGCATGAAAACAGCCATAGATAATAAATACATAGATGAACGAGTATGGCTGTGTTCCAGTGAAACTGTATTTTAAAAAACAGGACACATGCTGGATTTGACTTGTGGGCCATATTTTGCAGACCCTGCCAGACCAGTAGAACTTTCCATGGTGATGCAAATGTTCTACATCTGCACAGTCCAACAGAAGAACCACTTGCCCCGTGTAACTACTGAGCACTCAGAATATAGCTGGTGTGATTGAGGAACTGGATTTTTTATTTTATTTATTTAAAATTAATTTATATTATTAAATAGTCAGTGCAAGTAAAAGTGTGGCCCATAAACTAGGACCATAGGCATCAGGAGGAGCTTGTTAGGAGAGCAACGTCTTGGGCCCACACAGATGCACTGGGCCAGTAGCCGTGTTTCAACAAGACCCCTATGTGATGTCTAAAAGAGCTGTAATGCTCCTCCATATGATTTATATGCCAGTGACAGTTGGAGAAGCTCTAGAAGGTTCTAGAGGCCGGACTGAAGGCCCACTCTCTCCGGGCTCAGTCCGAGGTCTGGTGGGTAAGACAGGGACTTGCCAGGCAGCTGGCTGGTTGTGGGGTGGCCCTGCGAACTTTCCACTCCTGTGGGGTCTTTCAAGGTCACACTGGTATGGGGGTGCTTTTAAGGGTCTGGTCTGGCCACAGTTAATCCACACTGTCCAATCTGGCTCTACTGGTAACAATACTGGCACTTGTGCTCCCTGTGTCTGCTTTTCCATGGATCCAGAGCCCAGGAAAGGGGCCCAGCCCGAGGGAGCAGGGCTGGGGGGCGCTCACTGCCTTTAAGGTTGCGACGAACTCCTCTCTGGTGATTCTCTGGTTCTCGCCGTGGTCCACCTTGTTGAAGATCTCTAGGACCTTGATCTTGCGGCTGTGCAGGTAGGAGAACAGGGCCCACAGGGCGGAGGGCTTGGGCAGCCGGAGCTGGGGCACCACTCGGCGGGAGAGTCGGGAGGCTTTCTTCTGGAAGAGGTGAGAGAGTGGGGCAGAGGAGGCGTTCAAGGGACACAGACCAATGGGACGCAGTCCCCAAAGTTAGAGAATGACCGGAGAGAGGCCAAGCAGCTCCTCACAGAGAGCAAGATGGGGGGCCATGGATTCAGGACAGCTGCGTTTGGCCGCAGACTGCCTGGGAGACTTTGCTTCTCTGGGCCCTGGGTTTTGTCATCTGAAATGGGAGAATCATACTATAGGAAAACTAAAATCTCCTTCCTATCTCCATCTCTCCTGTCAGACAAGCCAGTATGTATACCCCTCTGGCCTCCCAGTGCACCGAAAAACATACCCCTTCCCGGCTCCAGCCTTTCTTCCCGCCGGGCCTCCTGCCTGGAATACCTTTCTCCCTGTCTCTACCTACCCCAGGCCCACTCCTCCAGTTCGACTAAAAGGACTATTTCGCGATGGGAATGCTCCCTTACCTTGGGGCAGCACTTGACAGTTTCCAAAGGGCCTTCCTATTCCCTGGCTTACTGCTCCTCTGCACTCCTGGGGTATTTTGGACCCACTGCCATTAATGGATTGTGGCAAACTGTAGAGCCATTAAATCTGTTGTGTCTGCCTTCCGCACTAATATGTGAGTGCCTTGTGCTAAGCCTTGAATGTCTGTCCCCTCTGAAACTCCAGGTGAAATTTAATCCCCAGTGTAACAGCATGAAGATGTGGGGTCTTTAAGAGGCAATTGATCCATTCACGGATTCATGGATTACTGGGTTAATGGATTAATCAGTTATCATGACAGCGAGAACGAGTCTGTTGTAAAAGCCTGTTTGGGGGGCTTTCTCTCTCTCGTGGCCCTCTCACCCTGTGATGCCTTCCACCACGTCATGAGGTAGCACGAGGCCCTCTCACCAGAACCCAAGCAGATGTAGCCGCTCAATCTTGGCCTTTCCAGCCTCCAGAACTGTGGGGCTGGAAATAAACCTCTTTTCTTCATAAATCACCCAGTGTCAGGAAACAGACCAGGACACCTTCAGAGCAAGGCCGTGTCGTATTTAGCGATGTGACCCCAGCTCCCAGCCCTGTACTGAACAAAGCCCAGGCCCTAGGCAGGTAGGCAGTGACTGTTTGCTGTGCAGAGGTATAGGTGTCACTTTCTCCACTTACAGGAAAGGAATGAGGCAGAGGTAAAGTGATTTTGCCTAACGTCACATAGCAGGTCACATAGTAGAGCTGGGTTTCTAACCCAAGTCCAGTGCTTATTCCTAGACACTGTGCTGCTGGCAGAAAAGAATGTGTTGTTAGGCCCGTGAAATTTGGGTTTTGGCTATGATAACAGCAAGGACTGATCCTGAAGTTTCTGGGCCAACCAACCCAAATGACACCCATGAGACTGCAACAGTGATAAAAATGGCAAACATTTATTGAGTGCTCACTATGTACCTGGCACTGTCCTAGGCACCTTATATAAATCAATCCATTTATAGACATCACAGCAACTCCAGGAGGTAGGCACAATGCATATCCCCATTTTATAGATGAGGAAACTGAGGCCCAGATTGTACCACTAGGAAGTAGCAGAGCTGTGTTTAAACCCAAGTTATCTGACCTCTTATCCCAACTTTACCTGAATTGGGAAGAGTTTCAAGTGTTTGTATTGCAAAGAAACATTACAGAGAGACGCATTAGTAATGGCGCTATCATTTACTACCCATCTAGGTTTGGACGAATTGTTGGCCTCGCTGAGCTTCCATTTCCATATTTATAAAAGGAAGATCTTCCTTTTTCTCCCAACCTCTCAATCGAGATCCTCATAGTAACCCTCTGAGCACTTGCTTGGCACATATAGCCCTCAGCAAACAAGTGTCAATGACAAATGAATGAACAATGAGTATTTTTAAAACACCCCATAAGATGGACTGCCAGGAATTATCCCTTTTGGGGTGGTTTTAAGGTATGTCCACAAATCCTTCAACTCTCCTCCTTCCTAAGAGCCTTCTGTCCTTCCCCTTGAGTGTGGGCAGTGCTCAGTGACTCAATTCTGAGAATATGGTGCAAGTGATAGTGTGAAACTTCTGAAACTGAGACCTTCACCTTCAGAGACGGCGTCATGGAAAGGACTGCAGCCTCCTTGCTCTCTCCTTTGGACCATTCACTCTGGAGGATGCCAGCGGCTTTACTTGACGACACTCAAGCAGCCCTGCGGAGAGGCCCATGTGGGAGGAAGGGGGGCCTCCTGCCAGCAGTCCCGTGGGTGAGCCAGCTTGGACGTGAATCCTTTGGCCCCATTCAAGCCTTCAGATGGCTGAGGCCCAGGCCAACATCTCGACTACAGCCTCACGGAAGACTGAGCCAGAGCCACCCAGCTAAGCTACTCCCAGAAACCGTGTGCGATAATAGATGTTTGTTGCTTTAAGTCATTTGGGGGTATCTGTTATGCAGCCATAGATAATACGCCTCCCTTTGGGACTTCCATTTGCTCCTCTGTGGAATGGGGCGAACCAACCATCTTGCCTAACCTAAGGGAACTAAATGCTAACATGTCCTGAAAACCCTCACTGTCTTCATCTGGCAAATGGGGCTGCTCACCTTGGCGGTCCTGGGAGCAGGCGTGGGGGCCTCTGATTGGACATTCTGCTCCTTGTGGATCATGTTCAAGACCTTGGCCTCTGAAGGCGTGAAGCTGGGCTTGTTCTCCAGCCACCGCCTTACGTCACCAAAGGACTCCAGATCCTTCCGTAGCTTTGCCCTCTTGCTCAGCCAGGTCTTACTATCCTCCGGCTGTTCTTGGATATCTCCAGCTTCCAGGGCTTTGAAGCTGGGGATGGGCGGTGGGGGAGCCTGGGGTTGGGGGATGGGACCCATGGGCGCCTGCCCCTCCCTGGGAGGCGCGATGATGATCCGCCTGCGGCTTCGAGGCAGGCGGAACTCGTCCTGCTTGAACTGCCGGAAGCAGTGGGCGATGACCGCCTCAGGATGGAAGACAGGCACGTTGCTGGCATTTTCATCACTGACGGAAGTCTCGGACTGGTAGAGCCCTTTGGGGAAGAGGGTTAAAAGGTGAGTTTCTTTCCGGAATAGAGCTAAAAGGAGACAGGAAGGAAAAATGTTTCAGCACTAGGCCGGGCATCGGGGCCCTGGGTCCCAGGCCGGGCTTTCTCATTGACTTGCTAGAATGATGAGGATGAATTCATCTAATGCCGCCGGCACTCGCGATGGCAGGCTCTAAACTAATGGCTTTATGTGCTTTCTCTTACTTAATCTTCCCCACCCCCAGCTCCCAACACTCCTACTGGCAATCAGAATGAACTTTTTAAAACGCCAGTCTGATCTTGTCTGATCTTCTGAGGCAGCACACACGTTAGGAGCAGAGGCTCTGGAGCCAGAATGCTCGGGTTTGAGCCCTGGTCCTGCCATCCGCTGGCTGTGTGATCTTGGGCCAGCAACTTAACTTCTCTGTGTCTCAAGTTCTTCATCTGTAAAATGGGGATAATGACGGTACCTACTTTATTGGGTGGTGGAGATGTTTGGAATCAGCCAATTCATTAGAGTAGCTTGGTACCTAATAAATGTGCCATTATTTTTGTATACTCACCCTTTGGCCATTTTGAAATCCTTCCATGACTTCCCACGGTCCTCAAAATAAAGTCCCGTGCCCCTCCTCTGCCCACCTGTCCAGCCTTATCACTTGCCTCTCTATCCCTACTGTGTCCCAGATGCCTTGAGCTGTCTGTTCCCTGTGTGATCCAGGCCCTAACCTGCCTGAGGGTTTGGCACATGCTGCTCCCTCCTCAGGAAGCTTCCCTCCCCCACCCATGCCCTCCTCACTCCTCATCGCCACATCACAGCCTGTTGCCCTCCTCCCACTTATCACAGCCAGGCAAATCAAGGGCTGAAAACTGGTGGTCGTCACACTGAATGAGGCTTGAGGTCCTGTTCTGTTTGATATATTGCTTAAACTGTTTCAGCTTGAGTTACTTTAGGCTGGGGCAGGTCCTCTCCAGCTTTCCACGGGCTCCACCATTCCCTATTGTCTCCCACGCAGCTCAGTTCATTTACGAAGCCCCTGGTTCAGGCAGACATTTGCGTTTGAGATCCCCTCGTACAAGTACTTGGTGGATGTTTACCTTTTCCAATAGACTATCAGCTCCATGAAGACTGTGACCTTGTCTCTCTTGCTCCCTGCTGGAGCTCTGGCACCTCCCTAGTGCCTGGATGTCATGGGAACTCAGTAAAGATTTCATGACTGAACAAATGACAAACAGGCCTCTGAAGCAGATTAACGGGTGGCAAAAAGAAAAAAACAAATGGACAGGCCTCTGAGGTTGGTGCTATGATTATGCCCATTTTACAGATAAGGACACTGAGGCCCAGAGAGGCCCAAGGTCACACAGTTGATTAGTAGCAGAGCTGCCTGGCCCCAGAGCTCAGCTCTTAGCTGTTAACTTGATATTACTCCAAGCTGTCACCCAATCCCGCTGAGTCTCAAGTCTTTTATTTCTAAAATGGTATAAACTCTGTACCATCTATCCACCTCCTGGAGTTGCTGTGAAGATCAAATGAGACAACAGATATGAAAGTGTTCTAAAAATCAGAAGGGGTATAACACCATTATTGGAAATATTGTCATTATCATTTTCCTTCTAAAACTCCAACTCCTCTGCTTAAATCCCATGCGTGGCTCCCAGCTGCCTTAACCTGCCCCGCATCCTCCCGCCCCAGCCAGCTTCTCTAATTTCTCTGACTCCTTCTCTTGCTCCTTCTGCCTCACCCTGTATTTGTGCTCGGACTGAGCTGCCCGCGGTTCCGGCCTGCCCCACCTCCCGGCACACAGGCACACCGGGCCGCATCCTCCCTCTGACATGCCCTTCTCTCTCCGGCTTCACTTGATTCTCCCCAACTCGTCCTTTGACACTCAGCTCCGGCACCACTGGAGCCTTCCCAGCCCCTCTCTCGTGCCCCCTTCTGCGTCTCCAGAGCCCCCTTACTTAGCCCCGTAGCAGCATTTGCCATATTTTTCTGAAATGAAGAGGCCTTCTGTGTCTTTCTTTCCCAACAGCCCGTGAGTTTCCCAGTAGCAGGGACTGTGTCTTAGTTCCCCTATGTCACTGGTGCCCAGCCTGGCAGAAAGTGAACATTCAGCACATTTGTTAAGTCCCTTTACAATGCCCAGGTGTTCCTTTCATAGTCAGCAGATAACAAAAATGTACATCAGTAGGGACGGAAGTGAGCACTTCTAAGCTCATGTGTCATTTTCTGGACAAGAAAGTCCATACCCATCAGGGATGCCTGAGAATTTAGTCATTCATCAAACCAGTATTCACTGAGAATCACCCAGGGCCTGGTGCTGTGCCGGGTCGCCAGACGGAACAAGGCAGGGGAGCCAGAGGGTAACGAGGTGCTCTCAGTCGGGGGAGAAACTTGCCGGACCTTGGGGGTCAACAGGGAAGAGGTGTCACTGAGGTGGATCTTCAAGAACGGTTGGCTATCCAAGGGGAACAGTTGGGGTGGGATTTTGGGGTGGGCGCTGGAAGCATATTGTATGTAAACAAGGAGGTTAGTGGGAGATAAGGTTGGAGCCATCTTAAATGCCAAGCTAAGGGATTTCAACTTTACCCTGCAGAATAAGTCTCTTTAAAATTATTTTACAGAGTTTGGCTTTTTTCCATCGACATTATAAACCAAGGGTGACATGGAGCTCTCTTTAACATTGGGGACACCTAATTCTGACTGCTAGAAAATACTTCCTTATGTTAACCCAGAATTTGCTTCCCTGGAATTTCTACCTTTTGGCCCCAGTCCTCTCCACTGATGCCCATAAAACACACTTGTTCCCTCTTTTCTGGGATAGCCTGCCAGTGCCTGAAGATAATTCCATTCTTTCTTGATATCCTCCCCTCTCTTGGCTCCTGATTCAGATCTTTCCCTAAGTCCCATCCTACCTCTCTGGCTGCTGTTCTTGGGCCTTTCTTTTACTGCCCACCCCTTAAATGTTGGTGCTTTCTGGGCTAACACCCAGGTTCTCTTCTTTTTTCAAATAATCTGCTCCACTCTCATGTTTCTATGACCCTCTAATCCTGAGGACACTGACACCCATACTAATACTTATGACTCAGAATCAGCTCCGATTTTATATATCCAGTTGCTCCTAAAATATCTCCACTTGAATGGCTTACAAGGATCTTGAACTCAATCAACTAAGACTGGATTTGTATTCACACCCCTGCCACCACCTACTTGGGTCCTTCCGGGGCATGTTCTCTATCTCTGTGAAAAGGATCTCCATCTACCAGGTCCCCTAGCTACCAACATGAGCATCATCTTTGATTGCTCCTTCCATGTTCATTGACTAATCAGCCCTCACGTCCCTGTAGTGACCGCTAGCCTGGCCCCTCTCCCTCGCCTCCCAGCATTTTGGCCTGGGCATTTGACCAGAGGCTCGACCCATGTGCCTAGGGAAGATGGCCAAGCGCTCTGGCTTGCCCTATTTCTCCACTGGATATGCATGTGTTCGGCACTGGAGAAGAGGCATGGAGAAGGCCTTCAGTCTTTCAGCTTGACGGCCCCAGGTCTCTTCTCCTCACACGAAACATTCTGAGTCTGCCAATTCAGTCTCCACCTTTGCTGACTGCTCCCAATCCTGTCATTGCCACTGGTTTCTCCATCTCCTGGCTTATAAGATCTCTCATCATCCTGTCCTTTCTGACCTCTTTCACCACAATTCCAGAGACACTCAAACTATCAGTAGTTTCCTGAAGACACCAGGCCTCTGTGCCTCTGTGCATGCTGTTTCCTCACCTGAAATGCTTTTCCTTTTCCTTTTGGCTTGGAGAACTCTTCAACCTTTAAGCCCCATGTAAAGATCTTTTCCAGGATTCTTTCTAGGAAACACTGTTCCTCTCTGTTCCATACCCTCAGTGCACCTCTTACTCCTGGGCATCACCCCTGCACCCAGCACTCACCCCTTCTTTTTTTTTTTTTGAGACAGAGTCTCGCTCTGTTGCCTGGGCTAGACTGAGTGCCGTGGCGTCAGCCTCGCTCACAGCAACCTCAAACTCCTGGGCTTAAGTGATCCTCCTGCCTCAGCCTCCAGAGTAGCTGGGACTACCAGCATGCGCCACCATGCCCGGCTAATTTTTTCTATATATATATTTTAGTTGGCCAGATAATATGTTTCTATTTTTTTTTAGTACAGATGGGGTCTCGCTCTTGCTCAGGCTGGTTTCGAACTCCTGACCTTAAGCGATCCACCCGCCTCGGCCTCCCAGAGTGCTAGGATTACAGGCGTGAGTCACTGCGCCCGGCCGACCCCTTCTTATTCTGTAATTATCCATTATCTCTGTCCTTCACCTTTGAAACTGCAGTGCTTTGCCAAGAACTTGTTCCCCAGAACATTCTTGGCAAAACTTTGACGACCGAAGTCTTCCCCGTGCCTCTTCTCCAGTGCTGAATACATTAATGTCCCTCAGAGAAACAGAGCTAGCTGGAGGGTCCCAGGCACATGGGTCAGGCCTCTGGTTCCAAGCCAAGACAACTTGGCTAGCTTCTCCAACTAGGCCCGGGCGTGGAAATCTCAGAAATGTACATGCCCTCGACTCCCTGGCAACCTCTTACCTGGAGTGGGGACGGCACAATGAGCTCTCCTGCTGGGTCGTGGCCCTCACCCCACCTTTGTGCGTCAGGGGCACTGAGGGCTTCCTGCAGACGGCATGCTTCCAGGGCTTACCGAGCAGCAAGAACAGGCTCTTGAACCCTTCACAGGAATCGTCCATGATCGCCGTGCTGGGAGAGGTGCTACAGGCCGTGTGCGAATGTGCCTGCGTCTACGTGTGCTTGCTTGCTGGGGGTGCGGGATACCAGAAAAGCAGTAACTCCAAGTCTTGCCACACGTGCTAAACTTGCAGAGCTCAGAAGCGTCCTGTTGCCATGACTACTCACGCCCCGCGCTGATTGGCTGAGCCCCGCTACATGCTGCGAGGCCAGCCGGAAGCAAACTGCCCCCCCCCACCCCCGTCCAGCGCCTGCTGATTCCACCTCCTTTTGTCCTAAAATGGGACGGGCCGCGAGCAAATCTGAGCCGTACCCCGTTCTGGGCTTGGTGAAAAGACGGGATTTCTTCGATTGGCCTGGTGGCCCTGGAATCTGGTGTAATAAATCCCTGATTTTCCCATGAACTGTAGGATCTTTGGCAGGTCTCATCTTAAGGCCTCCGTTTTTTCATCCAAAGAATAGACCTTGCTTCCTCCACGGGGTTTTAAGAACCCAAGTGAGTCGGAACCAAATAGAGGCAGGGTATCTGATATATTTGTCCCCTTGGACAGGAGCCTATGGCTTAGACTTACAGAACCTGAGTCCTTGAACTAGGCATCAACCGATGAAATGTGGTATATCCATACAATGGTCATAAGAAGGAATGAAGTACTGACACATGCTACAACATGGATGAACCTTCAAAACAGTATGCCAAATGAAAGAAGCCAGACACACAAGGCCACATGCTGTATGATTCCATTCACATGAAATATCCAGAATAGACAAATCTACAGAGAAAGTAGAACCGTGGTTGCCAGGGGATGGAGAGAGGGAAGAATTGGAAGTGACTGCTGACAGGCACAGGGTTTCTTTTTGGGGTGATGGAAATGTTCTGGAATCAGTGATGATAGTTGCACAATATTGTAAAAGTACTAAAAACCACTGAAGTGTACACTTTAAAATGGTTAAATGGTGAGTTTTATCTCAATTTAAAGTTAAAAAATAAAAACCCACTTGAGTGCTTACTCTGTGCTAGGCACTGTCTTTACTGAGGTGCATTACCTTTGTGACCCTCTCCACATAAGGCAGTCACTTTGATGCCACATTAACATAGCACTCTTGTAAGCCAGGCACCATTTAAACACTTTATGTCTGAACTTCATAATCAAAATAACCACGTTGAGGTAGTACCATTGTGGTAGGGGTCCCCAGCCCCTGTGAAACAGAAAAGAAAGAAAACAGGAAGAAATTCTATGGAAACTCCATACTAGGAGCTAAGGTTGTAAAACTTGCTAACTTGCTTTATGACTTCTGTAATTTACTTCCTTACAAAGAACAGCCCTACACCAGAAAGATAAAAATTCAAGGCCGACATACATGCCTGACTACTGCCTGCCCAAGATCCTGCTCCCACTAGGAATAGAAATAACTAAATTGTATCTGTGCCCCTCACTCTTCCTAAAAAAAGTATAAAGGACTGTTACACTCTTTGTTCAGGGCTCAGAATTTGGACCCTGTCCTCTGAGCCTCACCGGTGAATAAATGCTCGTCTTCTCCCTCGCCCAGTCTCTGGGGCAGTTATTAGATGGATCTTCCTTCTCCTCCTGCAACACCATGATCCCATTTTAAACAGATGAGGCCAGGTACAGTGGCTAATGCCTGTAATCCTAGCACTTTGGGAGGCCAAGGTGGGAGGATCGCTTGAGGCCAGGAGTTTGAGACCAGCCTAGGCAACATAGCAAGACCTTCTCTCTACAAACAATAAAAAAAATTAGCCGGACATGGTGGCATGCACCTGTGGTTTCAGTTACTAGGGAGGCTGAGGCAAGAGGATCACTTGAGCTTAGGAGTTTGAGGTTACAGCAGCGAGCTCTCATTGCACCACTGTACTCTAGCTTGGGCAACAGAGCAAGACCCTGTCTCAAAAAAAAAAAAAAAAAGGAAACAAGTAGTGGTCAGGCAATCTCGCCTGCAAGAAAGGGGAAGAGCCACATTTGGAACTAGGAAGGAGCTGTGGCCCAAGCTCCCCTACCACAGAGCTCACTTGCTGCGTCCACACAATCGATGGATGGAGATGTGAGAGGAGGGGATTTGACAACCAGCCCTGTCATGAAGCCACACCTGATGCCCTAAGCTTGCCCTACCCTCCAACCCCGGCTGTGGCCCAGGGTTTCACAGGCCTCTCTTGCCTTTCGCTGCCATGTTTGGGTGTTTTACTCCTACACTTTACCCCTTTTATTCCCTTCCATTATTGTGTGTGCTTCTCTCCGTGTGGGGGTCCCTCCCCAGCTCAGGGCTTTGCACTTTGTGAATGCTACTTTGATGTTTGTTAAATGAAAGTGTGATGCGATGCAGCAGATGTTTGCCTTGGGGAGGGGAAGGTGTGGCCAGTATAACGGTTCTCTGGTCAAAATCCAACCCTTTCTAAAAACTGACACTTGCTCACTGAAGTGGAAGCAACCAACTAACCCTGCATCACACCGCAGCCTGATTCTGGCTACACACCAGTCTACAGCAAAGGCAGTTGCCCAAACAACTGATTTATTTTCATTTATTCAATCAATTTAATTTTCAAGTTATACCTTAAAATGGTGATTCGTAATTAAGACTTAATAATTTAACATTTTTGGTTTGGTAAGTTCTTTCTAAAGTAAATGTTTCAGTATTTGAACTATAATACTAAAGTACCTGTAACAAAAATAGCATAAAACTTAAAAGGTCCCACCCTCCAATTGGAAGCTGAGATGAGTTTTCACAAAGGAATCAGGGTAAAAGGCATGAGCCAGAAGCCCGTGAGCTGAATGGAGCGGCAAGCAGATACTCACATTAGGTTATCAAACAGATGCTCGGATCAGATCCACAATTCCTAGGAACCGATGTGTAGTCATCAGCCACATACGATGACAAAGTAATCTTATTTGTCTTTGGGGGTTAGCCTTTTTTAATAAAAATATTTTTATTATTTAACTGCCTAATGCACTCTGTAAAACCTTTTATGATATGTTTGGCTGCAAACTTTTTGATTGCTTCTTCATATAACTATTGTGTAATATCATCTCCTATAAACAGAGAACAGAAAAAGTCTCATCTTTCCTCTAGTGGGGTTAGAAATTTGCTTTGTATTACCAATAGTTTAGAAAAGTGTTTTTCACTTTCTCATCATACTTCATTATTGGAAAAGTCATACATTTTTAGGATTATTGTCAAATAACAATTTATTTTTTTAAAAAATCTCAAAATATGTTCTAGCACATTCAGTCACAAAGATCCACCAGTGGCACACACATCAACAAGATACACCACTGGGCATCTAGTCAGGCTAATTAAAATCTATATGGCTGGAAAGATGGCTGGTTGTGCTTAATGGGAGCTCTTAAGAACTGAAGTGTAAAGCAATGCATAAAAGACAAGTTTGAGGCCGGGCGCGGTGGCTCACGCCTGTAATCCTAGCACTTGGGAGGCCGAGGCGGGCGGATTGTTTGAGCTCAGGAGTTCGAGACCAGCCTGAGCAAGAGTGAGACCCCGTCTCTACTAAAAATAGAAAGAAATGATCTGGCCAACTAAAAGTATATACAGAAAAATTAGCCGGGCATGGTGGCGCATGCCTGTAGTC
>CM052447.1:926993-1018110 GCA_028533085.1 Varecia variegata | reverse complement strand
TGGGACTACAGGCATGCGCCACCATGCCCGGCTAATTTTTCTATATATATTTTAGCTGTCCATATAATTTCTTTCTATTTTTAGTAGAGACGGGGTCTCGCTCTTGCTCAGGCTGGTCTCGAACTCCTGAGCTTAAACAATCCGCCCGCCTCGGCCTCCCAAGTGCTAGGATTACAGGCGTGAGCCACCGCGCCCGGCCGTAATAATTTTTCTTTTTTTCTTTAATTTTCTATATTTTTCCAAAATTTCTACAGTGAACACTTTTATACTTACCACAAAAGGGATATAGATAAAACAGAACCTGCAGAAAACACATAAGATTTGAACCCTAGAACACCTAAGAGCACTACCCACTTGGGAAGCTCTGTCTAATGGGAACCAGTGTTCAGACTTCTCAAATTTCTAAAATCATCACATTTTTCAAACACTCCCTTTAGTCACAGCCTCTACATTTGAATATCGGTTAATAATACTTTGCATCTCTATAGCATGAAGCTATCTTTTTCACTTCTCATTTTACCTTACAATATTTTTGATGTAAAAAACAGGACTTGTAAGGGTTATTACCTCCCTTTTACAGAGGAAGAAACTAAAGCTTCAAAATTAAGCAACCATCCAAAAATGATACTGGGATTAACTAAGACTAGGACAACTATCCAGGTCTCCAAAAACATTACATTAGTCTAATGATTTTTGCTATCTAGTTTGAATAGGTAAAGCCCAGGAGAGAATAAGAAAGAGAACAAAGGAATCTGCTTTCACTAGTTATTTGATAACTTTTTCTGCAGATTCTTATAATTACTAACTAGTCTCCTTTATTATTAGTTTATTTGGCAACTTCTAGCTAAGCCAATGGGAGTTTTTTTGTTTTTGTTTTTTTCCCCTAAGAAACAGGGTCTCGCTCTGTCGCCCAAACAGGAGTGCCAGTAGCATGATCACAGCTCACTGAAGCCTTGTACTCCTGGGAGCAAGCAATCCTCCCACCTCGGCCTCCTAAAGTGCTAGGATTATAAGCATGAGCCATGGTGCCCAGCTGCAAAAGGAGGTTTTCACTATTCCATTAGACACCTAATAACCTAAGGATACTTCATCTTATGTTGAAAACTAGATTTCTTTAAGTATAGGATATATCCATCTTAGTCACAAAAGAATGTTTTTAATATTTAATTTGTCCATTATGCTAGCAATAAATCTACATAAACCTGAAAGTTTTCTTTAAGAAGCTCAAAGTCTTTAAAGGACGGACTTGAATTCTTATGCAGTTCCTAGGTATATATGGCTATTTGCTGTTAAAGGCAGAGAAATTCCAGGCACAGAAAAGACATAAAATCATGAGTAGGATTGAGAGCAGGAATTGAACCTAATCCTCTGCTCCACAAATCTGTACAGGCTGTTTTCCCACAGGATTTTAAGTAACATTACTATTTTTCTTTAAAAGGAGTTATTCATTATACCACAATGGCATAATGAATAACTAATACAGGTCTGCTAAAAAGGTCTCCTTTTTATCTCTTATTCACTGAGGTATCATAAAGGCAAAACTGCTAAGCTCTGAATTCTGTATTAAGAGCATATTACAAATAATAGATGAACTATGTGATTACACTTTTGAATTATTTAGAGCTCTAAAGCATTTTAGAGAAGCATTACATTATAACAGAAGATAGAAATGACTATGATATATATGAAATTAAATTGGAAGTCACACATTAGTAGTAAGTAACAGGAGGGGTGAGAAGAGAAGACACCAACTATTCTCAACTGGTTTATGTATAAACAGAGTCTTCCCCAAATTTTTCACAAGTGAAGCCTTTTAATTTTTACTGGGTGGAAAGAGGATGGAAAGAAGGGAAGGCACTGCTGAGGAAGAGTCCCAGCTGTTGCACCAGGGAGATGATGGCAGCTGTTCACAGCACAACTCTCCTTTGCTGGGCATCATGACAGTAGCCAGCTGATTTTCTGCCACAGGAAAGGGCTCCAAGATCAGCTAGACAAGGTATCTGGTATTTGGCCCTATTTCTTGGCTCTATTCCCACATCTTTACCACATACAGGCATGAAACACGAGACGTGGGAGTACAAACTCCTTATCACATAATGTTTAATAGTGCTTTCAGGTACGGTATACCTTGAAATATTTTCTCAGAAGTAAAGCCTTTCTTGGTTGGTGAGCAGTTGTCCATTTCAGAGCCACATTTTAAAATGTCAATATGCAAATGTTCCTTCCTTTCCCCAACTTCTACTTTTGTTCTGATTTCTTCAGATTCTGAAAAGGTATCCTCATACTTCTTATCGTGTTCCGCTTCTTTGGTCGAACATAATTTGTTTATGGTGCCAGAAGTTATTTGTTCAAAACCAAAATTTGATCTTGAACTCAATGATTTTTCTTTTATAAGGTTCTTCTCTTCACTGGTCACACTGAGGGTCTCGTTGCTTGCTCTGGTGTCAGAAATGCAGAACGCTCTATCAAGCTGACCTTCCTGTGCAACAGGCTCATTTTTAGCATCTGTTTTCGTACACATGGATTCTCTTTTTCTATTACTTTGAGTGGAACCTGAAAGACTCTTTCTGCACCCTTTTTTAGTTTTCTTAATTGGGATTTCTTTCAAAATAGTCACCTTTCCTTTGGGCTTTCTAAGCTTTCTGAAGTTAACATCATTAATACCCTCACCTTCTTCCAAACGCAAATGAGTGGAACTAAAGTTAGGTAGTCCTCTGCTATCTTGCAACTCCAAACTACTATTCGGCAGAGGAAACACATCTTTTTTGAACCTGCTTCGTGTCCTGAGGTTCCAGTTTGAATTTTTACTTTCGTTTTGCAGTTTGGATGTCAGAGCTGCCATGCTGTAGTCTTTATATCTTGATTTGATGCCCCTTTTAGAAAGTACAGTAAAATCAAAATCATCTGGCTTCAGAGAAGTCTCTCCATTTTTGTGAAGATAATTAGCAAGTGAAGTTTTGGATCTGAACTTCTGTCCTTGTGGGCTAGAAAATGATATTAAAGGAAATGTATTGCTAGTAAACAGAAGTGACTTTTAAAAAGAATTAGACCACATTTCAGATTTCTAACTTATAATTTCCAAATGTTGCCATGGGCATCTGTCATTTAAAAATAAAAAAGAGTGATAAATGGCACTTTTAAATGGTTTCTTCTATGAAAGTATACATTTAAAAATATAACTTAATACAGAGCTTTTAAAGAATGGGAACAAAAAAAAAATATATAACTTAAGTGCAACCTCCCCATTAACCATTCGCAGTAGTAGGGACAAAATGTGTGTAACTGGCCCCAAATAGCTTGATATAATTAACCAGTGACATTGAAGGAATAGAATCTATAATGGTTTTATGATAAAAATATAGATAAGCCAAGATTTCTGCTATGCTTTTCCACTACCTGTCTAGATAAAATTATTCGACTATCCTATCTTTATCACCTTGGATGCTTACCTGATAAAGTATACATCAAATTTTCCTGCTGTTTTCCCAGATAACCTTTGCTTCACAACTCTTTCCCATCCACATGGGACAGACTTATAGCATTCTATCATTGCAGTACCACCAAACTGAGCAGAAGCAATGGGTTCTTGTAGCAGGGGATTCCACTCACTGCTCCTTTTTATCGTCATTTGTTTTTCATCTTCTCCTACGCTTTCCAATCCCACAGCAACATCTTCCTCACTGGAAAAACAAAATTTAAGTGGTTAACTCATTTAAAATACATTTTCCACTGCTTATTCAATTTTAATCCATGACAGTGCAAGAATTACATGGATTATTCAGAGGGAGATTTAAAGTCAATAGGGACCAGTCTTGTGCAATGGGAATCTGTCCTCCAACAGCTTCCTGTTCTACAATATAACTTAAAAAGCACTGGAAATCTTTGTACAATGAAAAGTTCAGGCTAGAAACTTTTTTAGTTAATCACTAAACAGGGCTGTTATACAGATTTCTGGTGACACTTAGCATAAACTTGAGAATATGAACCAACAGCTGAGCTCTTAACCTGGGATCAATAAGAAATGCTTAACTAAGTCAGTGAGTCACCTCCCCTTCTTTGCAAATAAGTGAGATAAAAATTTTACATATTTGTGCACTTTTCTAGGGGAAAGTGTCTATCACTTTCATGAGATGTTGTAACCCTCCAAAAGGTAAATAATTTCTGATACAGAATTTTCAAAACTCCTTCATTCTCGATCCTTATGATAACCTAGGTAGGATAAGGTTTACTTTCATTTTATTGATAAAATTGAGTGACAGAAAGGTTAAGTTACTTGCAGAAGTGATACCAGAACCCAAGTCTACCAAAGCTTGGTCTAATACTTCCCCCCTCATACTATTACTGAAAAACTTCAGTAAAGTGCATCTCAATTACTACATTACACATTTTAAAAGGCTGATGGGTCTAGAGAGATCATTTAATCCAACTTCTTTTCTATAATAGGGAAACTAAGCAAGAACTAGTGACTGACTAGAATTAGAATCAAGGTCTTCTAAATAATTTGAGGTTAAACAATTTGGGGTGCTGGATGGATCTTATAAAATGATATAGTTTCCAATTTTAGAGATAAGGAAACTGAAACTTGGTGAAATCAGCACAAACTCTAAAGTCAACAGAGTGATCTGAAATCCCAGCTCTGGCATTTCCTAGCTGTATGTCCAAGAACAGGTTACTTAACCCCTCAGTCTCATTTCTTCTGTAAAAAGAAGGTAACTCCTCTTAAGGTAGCTCTGAGGATTAAATTTTGAAAAAAAGTAGGTAAATCATCTTAGCCTCATATAACACATACACATGTACTCAATAAATGACTGTAGCGTCCCCTGTTACTTCTCATTTCTGGGGCGCCCCTTAACATGCCATCTCCTCCAAGGTCTTCCAACCCAAGCAGAGCTCTCCTTCCACCACAAACCTCCCTGCTCCTCCCAGCCCCCTAATCACTTGGGGTTGGTAAGTCGGGGGGCTTCCCAGGGCCGAACCCACAGGAAGAGTACCTGAGCTCCAGCCCCAGCTTATAGTATCTAAACCTGCGGACCTCGAGGTCTCTGTTGACCCTCTGTCGAAGGTTAGAAAGGTGCACACAACATCTACTCCCCCGATCCCATTTTACAGGTAGTAAAACTGAGGCCCCAAAGGGGAAAATAACTTGCCAGAGGTCATACTGACGGTCTGGGCTTAGGAGCTCACTAGCGGTGACCACGGGGGCAGCTCCGCCGTCCCCGAGGCTCGGACTCTTCATCCCAGCCGTGCCCATCAAGCAGACTCTGGCTGCAGCAACGAGCCGAACGGTGCGACGCCCTGGGTATGGAGCCGGGTGAGACGTGAAAATTTTCTCGGCTTAGAGCGCTGGGCTGAAACTCTAAAGGCTGTGAAAATCCACCAGACCCGGAAGATACTTTCCGGCCGCCCCCTCGGCCACCGCCGCTATTTCCACGTTCCACCAATCAAATCCATTGTCGGGGAAAGAGCACCGCCCGCTCCGACCAATCGCGCGCGCCCTAGTTGCGCTTGCGCTTTCTGGGCTCCTGGTCCCTCTTCCCCTTTTGTTTCTTTTCTCGCCTTCCCTTTTAGACATGCGCATTCAGAGATAGGCGCGCTCGAGCTTTGCTCGCTGCGCATGTGCGTTGCCAGGGGTAGCGCAGGTAGCCCAAGTGGCCCGCAGCGTGGAGCCTGTTGCTGAGGCGAGGAGGAGGGGCCGGAGGCGAGAGCGAAGCCGCGATGAGAGCCGTGTTGACTTGGAGAGATAAAGTTGAGCAGTGGTGAGGAGCGGGGCAGTCCGAGAGGAGCGGGAGGCTGAGCCCCGGAGAGGATGGCGGGAGTCTTTGCGCGAACCACCATGGTTGCCAGGGGCAACGGGCCTGCGGCCTGTGCTGAGGCAGGAACCCCAGGCCTGGGAGGCTGCCGGTCGCCGTCCCAGCCGGTGGCGGGTGGAGAGATGTCTGCGGGTTGGAGAGGGGGCAAAGGGAAGTGCCACGCGTGAAGTGGCCTGTTGAGGTGGTTCTGTACATAATCATGATCTGGTCTTCTCGCTCCGTTACTCAAAATCCGCCCTGGCCGCCTCTTGTACCCACAACAGTGTTTCCAAAACACTCACAGTTGTTTTTGCCACGTCTACATATTACCCATACTCTTGTTTACTTGACATTTTTTCCTAAATTGTCTCACTTATTTTCGCTTAAATATGATTTTACATTTTACGTGGAAACTTTATTTCTCCATTTATGAAAATCAGTATCGTTGGCTGTGTAAGTGCAAGATAATTGTAGAAGTTAAAGCAGAGAGAAACAGTGTTAGTAAGTTGTAGCTAGATACTGTTGCGGTGGAGCCTTTAAACCTGAGGTCTACTGCCTCTAAAACTGGACATTGGCAAGTGTGGTCAGAGAGGTGCTTAAAATGAGGATCAAAGCAAGATTTTCTCTAAGTTAAAAAGTTTGAAAAAGAATGGGTCGGCGCGGTGGCTCACGCCTATAATCCTAGCACTTTGGGAGGCTGAGGCGGGAGGATTGCTTGAGGCCAGGAGTTCGAGACCAGCCTGAGCAAGAGCGAGACCCCGTATCTACTAAAAATAGAAAAATTAGCCACGCATGGTGGCAGCATGCCTGTAGTCCCTGCTACCAGTGAGGCTGAGGCAGGAGGATCGCTTGAGTCCAGGAGTTTGAGGCTGTAGTGAGCTATGATAACGCCACTGCCCTCTACCTGGGGTGACACAGTGAGACTCTGTTTAAAAAAAAAAAATTCCATAAAATGTTTGAAAAAGAATCAGAGAATGACTTCCTCACCATATGATTGAATGTTATTTGATGTCCTATTCCATTTTTATCACCTAAGTTAATCATACAATGGTACATTTTGGGAAATAGTGACTTATTGGCTAGTTGTCAGCCTGACTTTCAAAATCTTCCTACGTGAGCTTTTCAGCTTTGTTATGAAGCCTCGATTTTGGCCACTGGGACAGGATACTTGCCATTTATTTTCTGTCTTTTCTGAGGCCTTTGTCTGCATAAAGCATGCCTTCTTTTCCTCATCTCTTCTAATTGAAATCCTAAACATCATTTAAGGCTCAGTTTGGAGATGGTTCCTCTCTCTTTTGTGCTCTGCATTAGTGATAGCTAATGCTTTGCCATGTGCTAGGCCCTTGCTGAGAACTTCATGTTTTTTATTTCATTGTCTCATCACAACAACCCTCTGAGGTAGGTACTATGATTACCTCTATTTTACATATGAGAAACTGAAGCACAGAGAGGGTAGATAATTTGCCAAGGTCACACAGCAAGTGAGTGGTGGAGCCAGCTTTCAAGATCAGGTGTTCCTCACTCCAAAGCCAGTGCTCTCAGCCACTAACATTAATTTTTCCCCTGTGTTACAGAGGTGGGAAACTCAAATGTTTGCAGGAGTCAGGCAGGTAACATAAATGGGAAATGTTTATTTGCATCTTAAAACAAGAAATTGTCTGTTTTCCCCAGGAACATTCTCCTATGTCCCACTTCTCTTGAAACACATAGCCCTACTAGTGTATCTTTCATTTTTACTTTTAAGAGAGATTTGAGTAAAAAAAAACTCATTTTACTTTTCTTTTAACTCTATTATAAAAGTACCCATAGCACAAGCTGGTGATAACTGGCAATTGAATAGTTGGCTTCAATGTCAGAGAGTAATAGAGGGTGGCAAGGAGTGTGGCAAACTGGAGAGCTCATGCTCTGCCTAAATGGGGCAGCTGTTGCTCAGCTCCTGCCAAGTACCACCATGCAGGAATTTGGCCTAGTATGCTCAGATCTTCCTATTTTTACCAGAAGCTAGGAATCTGGGTTTTTATCTGAAATGTCCTAATTTTTGCATATTGGCACCTAATCTGACAAAACAAAATGAAACACTATGCGGGCCAAACAAAACATTTGCTGGCCAAATGCAGCCTGATTTGCTCTGTTTTCAACCCCTGGCA
This sequence comes from Varecia variegata, assembly GCA_028533085.1. Classification (NCBI taxonomy): domain Eukaryota; kingdom Metazoa; phylum Chordata; class Mammalia; order Primates; family Lemuridae; genus Varecia; species Varecia variegata. The sequence goes on along the minus strand of CM052447.1, from coordinate 1,010,174 downwards.
CAGAATTTTGTTCTTGTAGTACTTAGAGTCTGTCGAGTATAAGAGTTATTTTTTAATTTGTTTATCCCAGAAGTCTATAAACCCTTTTGTAGGAAATGGTTATGTCTTAATTCATTTCCAAATTTTTCCAGAGCCTAGTCAAGTTAGCAGTTATTGTTACTATTTGATGGATTGATGTATTCATGAATGAATGAAGAAGTGAGTGAATGAATGATGAATGAAGATTAGTGATCTGGTTTCTGGCCCATAACAGGTTTGAAACACCCTAAAGGGGTGTAGGGGTTCCATAGACCAGCAATCCCAGTGGCTGTTAGATAAGCCAGCTGATAGCCCAGAATGAGACAAACAAAACAAAGAACCATAAAAAGTAGATAGAACTAAAAAAAATCCCAGATATCAAAGATTAGTCCTCCACAACTGAATCAGCCATTGTCTCCTGGTCTGCTCTTTTGCTTCCAGTCTAACCTTTGTTTAGCAGTAGGAACTCTCTTTTTCAAGACCTGCTGCTGTCATCCTGTTACTCTACTTCTCTTAAACCTAGAGTGATTCCCAATTACCTTCCATGTCAAATTGTCCATTTTGCTAGATTGTCCTCCTCATCCTCTTCCCCCAGGTTTGAAACATTTAAATTTATACTTTTCAGCTCAGCCAAAAATTCAGTTTTCCTGCTCAAAGATCCTTCCCAAATGCTTTCTTATTCTGTGAACTCCCTCATTTTCTCCCTTAAATGCACTGCTCCAGCTTCATCTCAACCATGATGCTTTATTAGGCTAACACACCTTATTCCAATCAGGCTAGCATCTGCTATAACTCTCCATTCATACCAGCCAGTATTTACTGAGTACTGAGGACAGATGTGTTTGCACGCATTATCTGTTTAATCTCCAAAACACCTGTGAGGTTGGAATTTTTATTTCATTTACAAATGAAGAAATTAAGATTTAATGAGATGATGTAATTTGTGTAAGATTACAAAGTAAGTAAGTGGACTGGGTCAGATTGTGCAGGCTTTGGAGAGACACTTTGGGACTTCAGTTTACAATGGGGTGGGTGCGGGGTAGGCAGAGGGCAATTTGCAGGACTCACCTTCTATCTCTGCAATGGAATTTTTTTGACAATCTATCTTTTTGATAAAAGAGAGCAGATGGAGAGAGAAAATCATCCTACAGTAGAACGGACTGCCTTCAGATGAGTGAGCTCCCCAGCCTTGGAGTATTCAAGCAGAGGCTAGATGGCTATCTGTAGGGAATTCTTGCCCTAGTGGGGGAGTTGGGCTGCAAAATGAGGTCTAGAGTCCTTTCCAATTCAGAGTATCTATGATCTCATAATGTAATTAAAGTCTGAGGATTCAAGATAAAATCTTGTCAGTTTATCAATTATATTTATTATGTGCCTAGGACAGTGTTGTGCACTGTGTGTCCACAAATATATAAAACATGGTCATTGCCCTTGAATTGCATATGACTATAATTAAAGGGACGAGATAGTATCTAAAACAATGTAAAATATAAAAGATTATATATTTTAATTCAGAGTTAAACTGAACTGTATAGCTTCTTTTTTTTTTTCTGAGACATGGTCTCACTCTGTTGCCCAGGCTAGAGTACAGTGGTGTCATCATAACTCACTGCAACCTCAAACTCCTGGGCTTAAGTAATCTACCTGTCTCAGCCTCTCGAGTAGCTTGAACTACAGGTATGCGCCACTACGCCCAACTAATTTTTCTGCTTTTTTATAGAGACAAGGCCTGAGGTCTCAATACATTGCCTTGAACCTCCTGGCCTCAAGCAACCCTCCCACCTTGGCCTCGAAAAATGCTAGGATTACAGGCATGAGCCACCATGCCCTGCTGAACTCCGTTGAGTCTAAGTACAGTAAGAGTTTAGATTGGGGCAAATCAGACATATGTGCTATATTTTAGGAAGATAAATTTCAAGAAATTCACATAAAATGAATTTTAACATCTGAGAGGATGCTATTAGTAGTTCAGGCTTGGCCCAGATAGGACACTCAGAAATGATTTTCTGATAATTCAACCCCAAATGACCCTTATGAAGAAGAAGGCACACAGGAAACACTTTGATGGGCTCATGTGTGTACAAGGCAGACAGGAAGCCACGTAACCAAGGATGACTATAGATGAGAGGTACAGCCCCCCTCCCATATCTAATACACCATCATAGCAATCTACAGGTGTAGGTGCTTTGTGTAAGACTGGCTTGCGTACCCTGTGAGGTGAGAGGGCACCTCTCTGTGCTTGTTTTGTAGGTAAGAGTGAAAGGTCAGATAGGAGGTCAGCTTTCTGGCTGGCTCCAGTTACCCTCTACTTTTCACTCTACCACCCTGCTTCTCAGAATGTGAAATGTGCCAAGGAAATTGCCCCCAGGCTCAGAGAAAGAAAGCATAAGAAATAAGGAAGGCCCAGGTCTGTTACCACATAATGGTGAGGCAGCTGCAGAACTCAGGGCCTGAGTTTGCTTTTGTCCAGAAGGATGCCCAGCTAGAAAGGATGTGACAATCACCTTGTTCCAATTTCTTCATCAGCCAGCTGTGTGATGGGGACAAACAACTTGCCTGTTTCTTCTTTAGTTTCCTCATTGTTAAAAATGGTACAGTGGTGCCTGTCCTTTCTCCTGCATTATGTTGTCTGAAGGATCAAATTAGCTAATATAAGTTTACACTCTTCAACAATGCTTAACTGTTGAATAATTGTGAAGAGTTTTTATTAAAGGAAGCTTCTGAGGTCAATAGAGCCTATGCAAAAAACTTCTGAATTCTTCATGTAATGCCTTCCTTGAGTAGGTAGATAATACCCTTTTTTTTCATTGCTGTTGATAAGGGATGAAAACTATTGCTAGTTATTTTGTCTGCTGTCACATATGCTAATAATGATAATGAAGGCATAATGGTTAGATCATGGTCTTCGGAGCCAGACTGCCTGGGTTTGAATCCTGGCTCCACCTCCACTCAGTAGCAGTTTTATTTCAGGCAAGTTATTTAACTTCTTTGTGCCTTAATTTTCTCATCTGCAAAATAGGGTTGTTTTGAGGTTGAATAATACATACAAAGCATTTAAACTGTACCTGGCACACACAGAATCAATGTGTTCAATAAATGTTAGCTACTGTTATTTTTATTCAAGTATTAAGGCTAACAGATAGGGAATAGAAGGCATCATAGCATAGTGGTTCTAGAGTCAGAGCTGAGTTGAAATCCTGGCCCTTTCACTTGCCCGTTGTGTGATGTTGGGTGAGGTATTTGATGGAAATCTGAGCCCTGGTGTCCTTATCTATAAACTAGAGTAATAATTTCTACCTCACAGAATTATTATGAGGATGAAATAAAATAGTGCATTTGAAGAGCTCAGCACAGTGCTGGGGTAAGGGCTCCAAGTACTGTCACTGAGCGTGTATTTTTAGATTACTAACAAGTACCAGGCGAGTTTATCCATGCTAAACTTTTTCAGCAGGCTGCTTTGACAATGCTGTCTTGACACCTTCTTACCAGAATCATCTGAACCAATGATATCCTCAGCCTGGGGCATTCAGGAATCTTTGTAATATGTCTCCAACCTGTTTTTCTAGCATTCTCTCTCCCAACACATAGCCAAATGTTTTAGTCAAATTAGATTATTTGGATTACTTGCTATTCCCCACCTTTGTGTCTTTATTTGTTCTGTTTTCTCTGCCTGAAATGTGGTACCTACCTACCCAATCTCCTCTTACATGTCTCAAAAGTCCTACCTTTTTAAAATATTGTTTTCTTCCTGAAGCTTTTTCTGATCCTTTCCTCAAATCAAAATGATGCAGGGGGTGTGCCAATGAAGGGAAGAAAGTCCCCTGAACTTGCCAAATGGGTTCTTGGCTTCACACTGGAAAGAATTCAATATCGAGCCAACTATACAGGAAAGTTTATCGAGAGAGAGAGAGAGAGACACAGACAAGAGATCCTACTCCACAGACAGAGTAGGGATCTTTTCCTGAGCAGGAGAGGGACACCTTATGGAGCAATGGTAACGTTTTTATGTGTCCAAAAATCCCATACGTGATCAGCATTATTCTGAGGTCAGACCATAAAGGTTAGTCATTAACTGCTGTCATAGAAACGTATGTAAGCACAGGCCGGGCATGGTCGCTCACACCTGTAATCCTAGCATTCTGGGAGGTGGAGGTGAAGGATTGCTTGAGTCCAGGAGTTTGAGGTTGCTGTGAGCTAGGCTGATACCACCGGGTGACGGGTGACAGAGTAAGACTATGCTCAAAAAAAAAAAAAACAAAAAAGAAAGAAAGAAAAGAAAAGTAAGCACAAACAAATAGTTTGTAAGGCAAACTGTATGTAAATTTAGTAATTTGTCCATCCTTGGGTGGTCCTGGGTGGCTGACTTGCTGGCGACTTCCTTGTTCAGGGTTATTAGGGTCTGGTGGCGGCCAAAATGGCTGCACTCAGGCTCTCTCATCCTTCCTTTTCTGCCTCATCCTGACATTAAAAACAGTCCTCCTTTGAGGACTGTAATAAATGTTTTAGTGTATCTCTTAAAGCCTTTGTCACAATATTCTATATTTCACCCAATCTGGGAGGTCATTGATTATAAAATACCATTATTTTACATTATCAATAAGAAAGCAAAAAATGCTACCAGTTAAACAGACACATCGTGGATTATAGGATGCATCCCAACCTTAGAGATGATAAAATGTGAAAAAAATGTATGCCTTAGAATTGATGACTTATGGTAGTTTTTGAATGTTTCCGATTCATACCTTCCCACTGGATGGTGATTTCCTTGAGGGCAGGGAGGGACTATGATCTACTCATAGTTGTTGGTGCCTGGCACCTAAGAGGCACTCAGTAAGTATCTGTGTGGGTTTACTAGCCCTCACACATTCTCTCAGGTTGTCTAGACTTCATGGTATTATTAGAAGAGTTAGTGCCCTCCACTGTTGACCCTTTGAATCATTTCTGTCCTCTGGCTTCTGGACAAGAGGAAATTGGGACCAAGAGCTAATTGACCAGTGGATCTTGATTGAATGGGCTGCCAGGGTGTGGTAGTTGAATGGAATTTGCAATCAAATGCAATTCTTAGCCATTATTTTTCTCCTCAATACATACTTGGTGTTTCACAATGGAGGTTTGCTTTCCTGGCCATTAGCAAACCTCATCACTTTGGTTCCTGATTATCTTTTTGTCTTGTCTCCTGTTTAGTATATACGACCTCGCATTTAAGCCCGATGGAACTCAACTGATTTTGGCTGCAGGAAACAGATTACTGGTAGGATTTTTTCTGAGTTTCCTTTTTAAGTGCTTTTTTTTCCACCTCCCTCTTGTAAGCTCTCTGAAATTTGACTCCTTTTTTTTTTTTTTTTTGAGATAAAAAAGGCAAGGGCGGAAAACTAGTCATTACTTTTTAATAGGGAAGGAAAAGGGCTATTTAAAACAGGTAAGTAAACTGTCTATCACTACCTGTGAACGGTACCTCCTTTGGAGTCATTAATCTTTCCCTTTTTACTTTGAGACACCCATGAAAGAATTGAAAACAATGAATCAAAATGCCTTTAAAACTAGGCTAGTGTCAGTTCACATTTTGTCCCCAGTAAAATTCAAGCAACAGGACTGAAGGCACTCCCTTCATGAAAAGCCAGTTAGCCTGACCCCAACTTTTAGGCATTGGCCTACTAAACAATTCCATATGGATACTGTCCTATTTTTCATATTTTCAAAGAACATAAGGCCCCTCTGGAACCTATCCCAGTGTTTAAAAGTAATTTTCAGAGAACTCTTTGTTTGACCTAAAAACCTTTGTATGATCTCTCCTTCCTGCTGCGTAAATCCATTTCCTGTTCTCTGTTGTCTCTAGATATGCAGACTGACTGATCTCCATTCTCTGTATGGTAACTGCATAATCTTAAAACCATGGTTATATTGTTCCACAGACTGCTTCTCTCCAGGGTAAACAATCCAAATCCTTTTAGTATTTCTTCATAGGTTATCTTCTCCAACACTCTATCCGTTTTGGAAAGTTTCGCCTTGATTTCTCAGATGGTGTGTTTTTTAAATCTCCACATACTGATGGATGTTACACAGCTATCACATATCCTAAATCCACATTACAGATGTTTTATAGCACTCCCTCCTACTTGCACCCAGAGTTCAGGTCTGTGACTTTTAAACTCTTGCTAACATATATGAAACATCTCTCTATGATGTTGATATCAGGGGGTGGGCTAGCACTGAAATTTAATCATGTTGTAGCTGGCTCTTTGTATGTTTTGGTTTTATTTAGGAGGGCCTGCCTAGATTGGTCATATATCCAAATTCATATGAGAATGAGTCAAGTTTGTAGAGAATTTCCATGGAGTAAGTAATCAAACCGTTGATTCTCAAGGATTAATGGTCTGTTCCTGTTCATGTAGTGCATAGAATTGGGACTTCCACTTCTTGGTTACCCAACTTAAAGTCATGTTCTCTCTGGTTTTGCAGTGCTGTTTTTATTTGATATAAATTTAGAATATTGACAAATGTTTTGTTATAAAAACAAAAAGAGCAGTAACAACGCCGCAGGAATCCTGACTAATAGGTATCACGGGGATAATCTGTACTTTTGTCTGTTTTTTGCCAGGTTTATGACACATCTGATGGCACCTTACTTCAGCCCCTCAAGGGACACAAAGACACTGTGTACTGTGTGGCATATGCGAAGGATGGTAAGAGGCAGTTCTGGGTTTCCAGTCTTTGTGATGGCCTCATAACTGTTCATTTTTCTCTTTAGCCACTCTTTAATTATTTTTAGTAAGCCAAAATACAGCTTGCAGGTTCAGAAGATAGTGAAGCTGTTTAGACTTCGGTTCAACCATTCAGTTCAACAGGTATTTATTGAGGGCCATCTGTGTGCCAGGTACTGTTCAAGGTGCTTGAGATACATCAGAGAAAAAACAGACAAAGGTCCCTTCCCTTATGGGGCTACTATGTTCTATATGGTGGGGCAGGGGGAGGAGTGAGAGAGGAAGAATATATGAGGAAAGATACAGTAAACATAGTAAATAGGTAAATTAAGCAGTATGCTGGAAGGCAACAAGTGTTACAGAAGAAGAAAAAGTAGAGCAGAATAATGGGGTTTGGGAGTGCTGGGGAGGGACAAGGCGTTGAGTGTGGTATTGAGTAGGGTAGTGAGGGTGGGTCATTGAGATGGGACAGGTGAGCAAAGACCTGAAGTCAGGGGGCAGTGAGATTCTGGCAGTGGGCATCTGGGGGAAGAGAGCTCCTTGCAGAGGGAAGAGCCATTGCAGAGGCCCTCAGGTGGGAGAGTGCCTACTAGGAGCCGGGGCAGAGAGAATCAGGAGGAGTTGTAGGGTGTGAGGATAAAGAGGTAACAGACGTGGGTAGCCAGATCATGTGGGCCATCATAAGGACTTTGGCTGTGGTTCTCAGTGAAAATAGGGAACCACTGAAAGGTTCTCAGCAGAGGAGGGATCTGATTTGATTTATAAATTAAAAGGATCTTTTCCTTCTTGGACAGCATGGTGGCTCATGCCTGTAATCCCAGCACTTTGGGAGGCCAAGGCAGGGGGTTGCTTGAGGCCAGGAGTTCGAGACCAGCCTGGGCAACATGATGAAACCCCCATGTCTACAAAAAAAAAAAAAAAATAGCCAGATGTGGTGGTGTGTGCCTGTAGTTCTAGCTTTTTGGGAGGCTGAGGTGGTAGGTTCCCTTGAGCCCAGGAGTTCAAGGCTACAATGAGCTATGATCGCACCACTGCACTCCAGCCTGGGCAACAGAGTGAGACTCTGTCTCAAAAAACAAACAAATAAACAAACAAAAAAATAAAAAGAGAAAGATCCCTCTAGCTTCTGTGTTGGAAACAGCCTGCAAGAGGTGAGGGTTAGGGAAGGGAGATGAGTAAGGAAGCGTCATCCAGGCAAGGGGTGATGGTAGCTGAGACTTAGTAGGGGCAGAGGAAGTGGTGAGAAATGGTCAGATTCTAGTTATATTGAGAGGTAGGGCCAATAGGATTGCTGGACAGATTGGATATGGGGTGTGAAGAAGGAGGAGATAAGGATGACTCCAAGGTTTTTGACCTGTGTGACTAAAAGGACAGAGTTGCCCCTCACTGAGATGGGAAGGGCTGCAGGAGAGAAAGCTTATAGTGGAAGATGAGCAGTTCAGTTTTGGACATGTTGTAGCTGAGAAAAGTTGATGATGTAGGAGAGAGGGGAAAGAATTGCTGGATCAAAGTTTTTGAGTGGGCAAGAGGAGACGGGATCTAGGGCATAGGTGGGGTATTTGCTTTAGATAGGGGCATGGTAGGAGCTGCAGAGGCCAGCAGGTGGGCAGTGTGCTTGCAGGAGTCTAATGGAAATTCCATTTTTTCAGTGAAGTAGGAACCAACATAACTGAGAGTGAGGATGGGGAAGGAGGTATTCATGAGTTGAGGAGAAAGGAAAAAGTGTAAAATCACTGCCTAGGACAGTGGGAGAATGAATAGACCCAGGAGGTACAGTGAGACCACTGGTGACATGAAGGACCCACTTGAAGGTTGTAATCGTGAATCGAAAATGAGATCAGTTGGTATGATTATGTCTTTTTCTCTAGCCACTTTGAGAGCTGCATAGATAAAGGGGTGGAAGAGGTGGATTTATCCAGAGGTGGTTTTGCAAGCAGTCTGAAGGTAAAGTGGGAGGAGCAGAGGGTATACACAAAGGAGTTATTACATACATTGACCTTGAAACATTGGCTGAGTAATGAGGGGAGAGAAAACCACAATGGAGAAGTAGTAGGTTCTGATGAGATTGAAGGATTATTGCAATTGGGGCACCAGGTGGGTTGGGAAGGAGGGGAGGTGGTGGTCAGAGAATGAGTGCATGAAATTGAGAGTTAAAAATGAATCCATGCTATTCCACAGTGTGGAATTAGTGGGAAGAACATGGGTTTTGAAGTGAGACAGTCTGAGTTCCAACTCTAGCCCAATACCACAAGTTCTGTGAGTTTGAGCTGATTATTGAGTCTCTCTGAGTCTCGGTTTTCTCATGTGTCAGGTGGTTATAGGATTAGAGATAACATTCTGTGGCCACTGCTGAGAAATCACAGAGTCTGAATGTTATAGTGCCTGAAGGAATCTTGGAAATTATTCAGGCCTCAGGTTTTTAACTTCTTTTGGATGACAGACCTCTTTGAGAATCAGATGAAAGCTACAGACCCCTCTCTAGAAAAATGCACATAATTTGTGTAGATGTAAAATTTCATGCATGTAGTTTTAGTCTGATTTAGCCCAATCTCTTCACTTGAGACGTACATGAAGACCTAGAGAAATCAATTGACTAGCTAAGGTCATGTAGCAGTTGGCCCAAAGATAACACTAATGTCTTGCTTCCCTGTCAGATGTGTTATGCCATGGTAGTCACATTTTATGTGTGCGTTTGCGTTCAAGTTCACAGCAATGTGGTGGGGAGACCTGCGAGGAGGGAGCCTGAAAACCTAAACTGTGTCTGTTTTATCATGGTGGCCTTTGAGGAACTTGGGCTGGGCCAGTCCAGGACCTACTACAAGGCCCAGTAGGTACATAAGGGCTGTTGGGCCTCTGACGTTCATAAGCGTAGAGGGGCTCTTTGACCTGCAACACCAATAGGGCACTGAAGGAAGTCAGAGTGCGACCCGCCAGCAGTGGCATCTGCACAGCATTTCGCAGAGTCCCAACATGCGCATCTCATTTGATCTTCCCAAGAATCCTCTGAAGCAGATAGTGAGGGGACTCTTATCTCTCCTCAAAGATGAGAAAACAGGCTTGGGGTAATTACAGGTGACAGTGGCCAAGCTGGGCCTGACCCAGGTCCTCTGACTGCAGAGCCCCCGTTCTTTCTAGTATACCATGCTCTCTCTTCATGACACTTATGTGATGATTAAGAAGTCTTATAATTCATCTAAACTGTCTTTTCCCCTTAGACCTGAAAACTGAGATACATTGAATTATGGTTTTGTTCTTTAAGTCTGCTTATTTCTGATTTCTTCCTTAAGTTCAGTAAGTATTTAATAAGCAACCATGATACAAAAGTGGGTAAGACATAGTTTTTTTACTCAAGAAAAACAATATAAAATGATATGAAGAATTACTATATAATAATAGCTAATTTTTTAAAGCATTGATTCTATTCCAGGCACAGTTCTAAACAATATTACAGTTGACTATTGAATAACATGGGGGCTAGGGGTGCTGACCCCCCGCGCAGTTGAATATCTGTGTATAACTTTTGACTCACCCAAAACTTAACTACTAATAGCCAACTGTTGAACAGAAGCCTTATTGATAACATAAACAATTGACTAATGCATATTGTGTATGTTGTATGTATTGTATACTGTATTCTTTCAATAAAGTAAGCTAGAGAAAAGAAAATGTTGTTAAGAAAATCATAAGGAGGAGAAAATACATTTACTATTCATTAAGTGGAAGTGGATCTTTATAGAGGTCTTCATCCTCATTGTCTTCATGTTGAATGGGCTGAGGGGAGGAGGAAGAGGAGGGGTTGGTCTTGCTGTCTCAGGGGTGGCAGAGGCAGAAGAAAATCTGAACCTGCGCAGTTCAGACTTGTGTTGTTCGAGGGTCAACTGTGTGTGTGTGTGTGTGTATATATGTATGTACACATATACATATATACACACACATGCGCACACACACGTACACACACACATATACACACATACTGTCATTTACTTTTCACATCAACTATGAGGTAAGTACTATTATTGTTTCCATTTTTTAAATGAGGAAATGAAAGCATAGATACTCAGTAGCATGTTCCAGGTCGTGCTGCTGGTCAGTGACATCACTAGGAATTCTGACCCAGAGACTCTGAGTCCAGAGCCCATACTTTTCATCACCTGCTGTCTACCAGTATGAGAGAGGAGTGACATAAATGATAAGTAAGAGCAGCTTCCATTTGTTTAATATTTGTAGCAATGTCCTGTGGCTCACACTACTACCTAATGTTTCAGCCACTGTGAAAAATATTTTACAGATATTACCTTAGTTGACTCTCACCAAAGAGCCTCTGAGGAAGGTATTATTATGGCTCTGTGTTTCAGACGAAAACATTTGAGGCTTAGAGAGCAGTGACTGGCCCTAAGAATAAAGTCTAAAAATCCTTAACAAGGTACAAAATCTGGCCCGTGCTTACTTCTTAATCCTCATCTCTCACCAGTGTAGGTGAAGGCTTCCTGTTGTTTGCTGCCGTGATACCCCGATCCTCTTTCTAATGCTTATAAACCTGTAACGATATAATTAATAAGCAACTACTTGGTATATGTTGCCTCTCTCCAGCCCATTCTTTCATAAAGACTACGTAGTGTGAAAATGGAAATCTGATCTGTCATTCTCCTGTGTAAAGCCTTTCTTTGGCTTCCCATTGCTCTGTGATAGAGAGCAAGATCTCCACTGTGACCCTGAAGCCCCCAGAGATCCTTCTGCCACTCATCTCTTTTCCATACTGGCTGCTTCGTGGCCACTCAAACATGCTGGGATTTTCCTGCTTCAGGACCTTTGCACATGTGTTCTGTCCATGTGAATGAGTCTTACTCTCATTGCACCTGCCTAAGCTCTGCCCATCATTTAGGTATCCATGGAAGAACCTCATCCTCAGAGAAGCTTTCCCTCATCTAATTAGATACCCTAGGAGATACTGACCAAAGGGTACAAAGTTGCAGTCAGACAGGAGCAGTAGGTCTTAGAGATCTATTGCACAGCATAATGATCATAGTTAATAATAGTGTATATTTCAAAGATGCTGAAAGAATAGATTTTAAATGTTCTCACTATAAAAAAATAAGTATCTGGGGTGATAGATATGTTAATTAGCTTAATATAATCATTCTACAATGTGTACATATATCAAACATCACATTGTACCTCATAAATACATATAATTATTGTTTGTCAAATAAAATAAAAATTTAAATAAAAAAGTAAGTTAGATCCGCCTTATTCTCTTTCATAGGATCCATGTCTTTTCTTACCATGCTGTATTTGCATTGGATTAATTTAATTTAACACCTATTTCCTCCACTAGACTAAACTTCATGAAAGTAGGGATCATATGGGTTTTAATCATTACTTGATCCTTAGCATGGAACATGATTCCTGCATATAGTAGGCCCTCAATACATCTTTGTTTACTCAGTGCCAGACAGAGCAGGTTTGGAACCCAAACATCTTGATTCCAGAGTACTGCCTCCCAGGACTGATAAGAAGTAGTAGAGAGGAAGCTGACACTTATTAGGTACCTTAAAGAACGAGTTTTCTAAGAAATTCTTTCTGGGAAATGCTTTTTAAAATAAATGTGAGAATTTTCTTTTTAAAAACACTTTTAGGTCAGCGCTTTGCTTCTGGATCAGCTGACAAAAGTGTTATTATCTGGACATCAAAACTGGAAGGCATTCTGAAGTACACGTAAGTAACCATTTAGATGTATAGTATTGTTAGTTTGACTCTTACTGAGTAATTGTAGCAAAAGCCCCTTAGAAAAGATGTTAGGGGGCCAGGCATAGTGGCTCATTCCTGTAATCCCAGCACTGGGAGGCAGAGGCAGGAGGATCACTTGAGGCCAGGAGTTTCAGACCAGTTTGAGTAACATAGTGGACCTCATTTCTACAAAATATTTAACAATTAGCTGTGAGTGGTGGCACACACTTGTAATTCCAGCTACTCAGGAGGCTGAGCCAGGAGGATTACTTGGGTCTGGGAGTTTGAGGCTGCAGTGAGTTATGATGATGCCATTGCACTCTGATGCCACTAGCCTGGACAACAGAGTGAGACCTTGTCTCGGGGAGGCGGGGGAAGAAAGAAAGAATAAGAAAAGATGTAAGGAAAAACTTTTTTCTTTGAAGTTGAACTTGAAATTATGTTATTGGGGGTGGGGGTGGTGTCCAGGAAAGTTGGGTAGTGAGTAAGTGAATGAATATTTCTTGGGCACTTACTAGGTTAGCCAGTACAGCACTGGGCTAGGTATTTTCATATAGCTCATCTCAGTTAATCTGACATCACAGATACCACCCACTTCCAACCTGTCCTCTTCCAATGTCCCTGTCTCAGGGAATGGCCTTACATCCACCCAAGTCAAAAGCCAGAAACTTGGGGTCAGTGTGCTCCAGGCCTTCTCTCACTGTAGGGGCCCTACTCATATTCTTATCTTGTTCCTCCACTAGTTAGCCCCTACTTACCCTGCAGATCTCAGACTTAGACGTTGCTTTTTCTACAAAGCCTTTCCTGTCCCTCTAGACTCAGGTGAGTCTCCTTTGTGGCATTTCTTACATCTCTAGTTTTGCATTTATTCTGGTGATTGATTAACATTGCCTACTAGACTGTAAACACCATGAGGGTGAAAACTGTATCTGTTTTTTGCTCACTCTTAGGTCCCTGGTACCTAGTGCAATGCCTGACCCATAATAGGTACTCAACGAACAATTTTTTTTCTTTTCTTTGCCTTTTCTTTTTCCCTTTTTGAGACGGGGTCTCGCTCTGTCACCCTGGCTAGAGTGCAGTGGTGTCATCATAGATCACCGTAACCTCAAACTCTTGGGTTCAAGCAAGTCTCCTGCCTCAGCCTCCAGAGTAGCTGGGACAATAGGTGTGTGTCACCATGCCTGGGTGATTTTTCTATTTTTTTGTAGAGACAAGGTTTTGCTTTTGCTCAGGCTGGTCTCGAACTCCTGATGTCTAGCGATCCTCCTGCCTTGGCCTCCCAGAGTCCTAGGATTACAGGCATAATCCACCATGCCCAGCTTCTTTTCTTTTAAATTGTGGTAAAATATACATAACGTACAATTTATCATCTTAACCATTTGTAAAATTTACAGTTCAGTCGTGTTAAGTATGTTTATATTGTGCAACAAATCGCCAAAACTCTTTTAATTTTGTAAAGTTAAAACTCTATACCTTTTAAACACTAACTCCCCTTTCCTTTCTTGACCAGCCCCTGGCAGCCACCATTCTACTTTCTGTCTATATGAATTTGACTGTTCTAGGTACCTCATATAAGTAGAGTCATACACTATTTGTCTTCTTGTGACCGGGTCATTTCTCTACTGTAATGTTCTCAAGGTTCATCCATGTTGTAGCACGTGTCAGAATTCCTTTCCTTTTTAAGGCTAAATAACATTCCATTGTATGTATAGACCACATTTTGTTTATCCATTCATCTGTTGATGAGCACTTGGGATGCTTCCACCTCTTGGCTATTGCAAATAATGCTGCTATGAACATGGGTATGCAAATCAACAAACAGTTTTTGAATGAATCAACAACTGAATGAATGAGTGAGGTTGTGAGTAAAGTGTTACCCAGAAGGGATAAAACTGAGGCCGAGACACCATGACTTGCTCAGTTTTTATTGTTGTCTAAGCATTTGCCACATTTCCAGATCATGACCTGTAATGTCCTCATTGCACCTCCATCCTGTATCCTCAAAACAGTAAGAGTAACAGCACTTGCTCTGTACCTGGCACTAGGCTAGGTGCTTTACATCGTTATCTCCCCAGCTCACAAACTGGAGGTATACAGCTTGACAGTCCCGGAGGAGGCGGTGTTAAAGCTGGGCCAGGGTGATGGGTGGTAATGAAAATGGTAGGTGAGGGGCAATCCAGGAGAAGGAAAATTAGTCCCTGTCCTTTTCGTTGGTCACTTGCCGAAGAGCACGTGGTGTATAGTTAAGAGGCTATGGGCTCATCCTTAAAATCTTCAGTTGTAGCCACTCAGACATTTGTGGTTTGCTGCATAATAATCTACAGTTGTTTACTTCCCAGGCACAATGATTCCATACAGTGTGTCTCCTACAATCCTGTTACCCACCAACTGGCATCTTGTTCTTCCAATGACTTTGGTAGGTTCTGATTCTTGATGTCCTGTCCTGGAATAACTGAAAATCTAAGCTAAAAATGCTGAAATCTGTCCAGAATGCAGTGATTTTGTCCTGAGAGAGTTAATACTACTAATCTATATTCAAAGGCTGAGGGGAGGCTGACGGTTATTCTTTAAAGTGTGTAGAAACCAAGACAGTGAATAATGACCTTGACTCTGATAAGACATCAGAGACCACAAGAAAGGCCCAGAGAAGGAAATGGTAAGAAGTATGGGAGGGCAACAGGTATAACTTTGTGTTGCTGCCTCTGGGAAGTCTTCCCTGACTCAACCTTGCAGGGACAGTTCAGTTGTCCCCAACTTTGTGTTGATCCACATCCATGTATATGTGAAATTGTTCACTGTTTCAACTACTTCTTGCACAAAAGTCATCATTACTGTTCTCCCTGAGGGGCTGAACACCTTGAGGAGTCCATCCGGGCCCCATTCATGGCACTGGCATGGTGCTGGCACAGACGAGGTGTTAGTAGGATGTCTGTTGAGGGAGGGAGGGAGTGAAATGGGCAGAGGCTTGTAGGTTATCTGCATTAAAGGTTGGTTCTGATTTTCAGCTCCATCAGTTCTGTCTTCCTTGCTAAGAGATAGTGGGTACAATGGAATAGCTGTTAGACAAGGAGTCCGAGACCTAGTCCCTCTCAGTATTTCAGCTTCCTTATCTAAAAGGAACCTGCGACCTACCTTGTCTGTCTCATTGATATAGTTCTGAGGTTCAAAATAGAGAATATAATTGAAAGAACATTATATGAATAAATGGAGAAAGGACTGTCATTTATTTTAAAAATTTAGCATTTTCTTCATCAGAAGTACTAGTCTGGGTGCTTACATTAGAGGATTAAAAAGACAAAATAGAATCCCTGCTCTCAAGGAGCTTGTGGTCTTGGGAGGAGGTAGGATTTGTAAAAATGTAATATTATATTAAGTAATAATATTTGTTGAATGTTTGCAGTATGCTAGACACTGTGCTATGGGTTAAAAATGAATTCCTGTTTGTGCTCTGTGACAACCCCTGAGGTCAGATATTATTCTCTTTCCCACCCTAGTGATGAGACAGAACTGGGGTTTGGGGCAGTTCATTGACTCACTGGAGGTCACATAACCAGAAAATGGTGGAACTAGGGCTTGGACCAAGTCCAGGCGATGGCATTGCTGAAGGAGGCCCAGGAGGGAGGGGTTTCCTCCAGCTGGAGGCTCTAGGCAGGCTCCGTGGAGCACAGATAACATGTGCACAGGTTGAAATGTCTGGGGGAGGCATTCTGGACCAGGGGAAATACAACTTGCCCGATGTTGCACTTGGCTATATAAATATATTTGTGCACTAGAGCTACCTTCTTGATCATGCTTCATGGCTCAGCAAAGAGTAGAATTTACTTATTTTGTCTAGACATACACTTGTTGCTGTGGGGGACCGAGCCAGGGCATCTGGGGCAGGAGGGAACAAGCCTTAGGCAACCGGTATGCCATGGACACGGTACAGCTCAGGGTCATATGTTGCAGGTGAGGCCTGAGAGAGGAAACTAGATTTTCAGAGAGTATCATTACTTTAAATGCTAGTTGTATTTTGGTTGAAATTTCATAGTGACAAAGTGAAATTGTCATTTTTTTTGAGAGTTAAATTCCTGAAAAGTTGGCTAGAATTTTACCAATCTATCTTCTTTTTTTTTCTTTTTCTTTTGAAGGAATTATAGATTCACAGTAAGTTGCAAAAGTAGTATAAAGCAGAGAAGTCTCCTGTACTTTTCATCCAGTTTTCCCCAATGGATATGTCTTATGTACCTATTGTACAATAACAAAACCAGAAAACTGGGAACCAGAAAACTAGCAAAGAATGTATAAATGGTTCTGTCATTTTATCACATGTGTAGATTACCACCACCACAACACAGAACTACTCCGTCACCACACAGATACCTCTTGTCATCACACCCACCCTTCTTATCTCCTATTATCCCCAACCCCTGGTGACCACGAATCTGTTCTCCGTTTCTATACTTTTGTCATTCAAAAATGTTATATAAATGGAATCATACAGTATATGACGTTTTGAGATTGATTCTTTTCACTCAGCATAAAGCCCTGGGGATCTATCTAAGTTGTATGTATCAATAGTTTGTCCCTTTTTATTGCTGAGTAGTGTTTCAGCCAACCCATTTTATTTTATGTTATTGTGTATTGAAGGATTGTGGTCTCATGAACAAAAGTCTGTCTCCAAGCACAAAGCAAGCAGCAAGATCACCTGCTGCAGGTAAGTGAAGTGTAGCTCTGAAGATAGGCTTTATGTTCCTTCCTCTTCCAGACTCTCAAAATCCAGTTGTTTCACACAATAGAAAAGGTCTTGTGTTAAACAGGAAAACTGTTACCTTTTTTGTTCTTTATGGGAAAGACCTGTGCCTTTGATCATTAGGCAAAAGAGAACTTCAGGTTGCCTTCATGCAGTTATCTAGCAACAAGCTTCCTCAACATGTAGCTGTACTGAATGGAGGCTCTCTGGGAATGTGAGACTGTCATTGTACAGACAGCATGTGCAGGGGAGAAAGCACAGGCTCTGATGCTAGACTTGGATTAAAATCCAGATTCTATTGCTGACAGGTTTTGTGACCTTGGGAAAGTTATTAAATCTCTCTGAGCTGGAGCCTCAGATTCCTCATCTGACAAATGGGGATAAAAATACTGACTTGATCAGGTTGTTGTGAAATGCACACAAACTGTTGAGTGTAAAGCATGCAGCACAACACCTGGTGTACAATAGACACTCTAAAAATGGCAGCTCTTCTTGCTGTTCAGCTTCATTCAACATCTGTTGAGTACCTATTACATATCAAGCCCTACCCTAGAGGCTGGGAATACACTAAGACAGAGTCTGTTCTTAAGGTGCTCTTGAATTGGTGGGGGGATGAATGTACAGTGAGGAGTGGGGGCTGGCCCAAAGATGCAGGTGCAAGCTCAGGGCTATCATGGAAGTATGTACAGAGAGTTGTGGGAGCTCAAGGTACTGCTGCCCTCACTTCTCACTATTGACTCCAAAAATAAGTGGGATTTTAAGTTTGGTCTTCTGATTTTATGTCAGGACTGGCAATGATGAAACCATAGTTCCATTGTTGCTGCCTCATTAGACTTTATTTCAAACCAAGGCATCATACTCACTAGTTTTACCTTCTGTGTGGTCCTTTCTCTCTCCCCATGCCCTTTGTTGGTTGTGTGCACAGCTGGACAAATGATGGTCAGTACCTGGCTCTGGGGATGTTCAATGGGATCATCAGCATTCGGAACAAAAATGGCGAGGAGAAAGTGAAGATTGAGCGGCCAGGGGGCTCCCTCTCCCCAATATGGTCCATCTCCTGGAACCCTTCAAGGTACTCTTACAGCTGTCCTTCTTTAAGGACAAACACTATCATGAAGAAGGGTTTTCTCTCTTCTAAGGTCTCCTTGCATTCAAAGGCTTCTCACTCCACTTGAATGGTCTGTTTTGGAACCTGTTCTATTTGTATGGAATTTTTTAAGAGCCTAACTTGAGTTTTGGAATGAATCCCAGGGATTGAGCTAAACAGATGAGCTATCTAGGCCCGCCCAAAGTGTATGTGTATTTGTGTGTGATGTGTGAGCAACACAGGAGGGCCATTTCCTTATGAATTAATAGCTGAGACTTTTTGCTGTAGCTTTATTTTTGTCTTTTCCCTTTTTCAGTTCTTCCTTCCCAGTCTGGGCAGAATATGTATTCACCTGGTAATAAATAGCTTTTTCCTGAGCCTTTTTTCTGCCCTTGTGAAAAAGTAAAAATTAAGTCCTCAAATGTCCCTAAAGTCTAGAGGTCCACAAACAATTGGCACCCACCTTCTCAAACCTTATTCACACTTTCCTTTCTATGCCTATGTGACTTTGAGGATAGACTAATAGCTTTATATGCTCTTTGTGTAGTCCTGTGTTATTATTAAACCATCAGTTTCCCCCACAGAATACTCTGAAGGTAAAGGACTTAGTTGTTTACTGGTCCAATGTCATTGTACAGATGGCTGTCTCCTTGATTTAGAAGGTTGTTTAATTCCATTGCCTTTCCTACACCACATTATTAGGCTTCTTCCTGAATTAATTTTGTACAACTCAGGCTGTACCATGCATGTCTAATGCCATCAAAGGCCATTAGCCTATCCCAGAGTTCTTGCTATTTGATTTTGTGGCCACAGATGACTTTGTGGCTTCAGGCTGCCATTTTTAATTCATGAGAAGCAGGAAGCCCAGTGTACTTGGTGGCTGTCCTCCTCCGGGTAGGGTTCAGGGGCTCCTTGACAGATTTTGAAATTATAGCTTTAGTGTAGTTTTAGGCAACGTGATTTTGAACAACCACTTACTGTCTACAGCCGGTGGGAGAATTTCTGGATGAACAGAGAGAACGAGGATGCCGAGGAAGTCATTGTCAACAAATATTTTCAGGAAATCCCTTCCACTCTGAAGTCAACAGTATACAGTAGTCAGGGTAGTGAGGCAGAGGAGGAAGAGCCAGAGGAAGAGGACGACAGTCCCAGGGACGACAACTCGTGAGTGTGTCCCAAGGAGCAAGAACCCTCCTTGTGAAGGGCCAGGCCCCTCGCAGACCTGCTGGGGCAGATGCTGACGTTAAGCTCCTTGGCCAAGGGGAGCAGTGCAGGGGCCAGGGGACTTGTGGGTGAAAGCTCCTCCAACAAAGGGGAACATACCCTTAACACTTGTGTGTGGGTTATAAAGTGATCCTGTGAGAAACTATAGGAAATACTGAAAAGTCTAAAAGAGAAAGTTCAGCTTTTCTGTAAAACACCATCCCCTGAGGAAACCACTATTAGCATTTAAGTGTATTTCCCTTTTCCTCTCAGTCTTTTAGTGTGTTCATATAATTAGCTAAATCATATCCTGCTTTGCTTTTCTTCACTTATCATCATAGAGTGAACTCTTCCCAGTAACATTAGAAATCCTTTGAAAAACGTGATTTTTTTTTTTTTTTTTTTTTTTGAGACAGAGTCTTACTCTGTTACCCAGGCTAGAGTGCCATGGCGTCAGCCTAGCTCACAGCAACCTCAAACTCCTGGGCTCAAGCAATCCTCCTGCCTCAGCCTCCTGAGTAGCTGGGACTACAGGCATGCGCCACCATGTCGGCTAATTTTTTCTATATATATTTTTAGTTGTCCAGCTAATTTCTTTCTATTTATTTTAGTAGAGACGGGGTCTCGCTCTTGCTCAGGCTGGTCTCGAACTCCTGAGCTCAAACAATCCACCCGCCTCGGCCTCCCAGAGTGCTAGGATTACAGGCGTGAGCCACCGTGCCCGGCCGAAAAACATGATTTTAAATGCCTGCATAAGTATGCCCTTGTGTGCATGGCCCATAATTCTTTTAATACTTCCTCTATTACTGGGCATGTTTCTTAGTCTGTTCCCACACTGTACCTTACCTTGCATTTGCTAGGACACATATCAGAGAGGAAGCCCTTACCTTACCCACAATCTTCACACCCAAATCCTTTTTTCTCTTCAATCAAGGATTTGGGTACATGCCTGTAGTCCAAGCTACCTGGGAAGTTGACGTAGGAGGATCACTTGAGCCCAGGAGTTCAAGTCTGAAGTCCAGCAGTCCAGCTTGGGCAACATGGCAAGACCCTGTCTTTAACAACAAACATTAACAAAAAATTACCTGTAGGGAAAACATGGGCTGTGTGGAGTGGGGAAAGCTCTGTGCGTAGCCAGGATATTTCGATTGGGTAATAGTGATCTAGCTTGGGACTTTCCAAACTGTATTCTATGGTACCCTGAGGCTCCTTGGAAGAACTCCACCCCAGGGTCATGAAAGGAGGAGGTGTGAGGCTTGGGCTTCAAGTTCCCATCTGTGCTTCAACCAGAGAAGCACATTTGATGGTTCAACGTGAGTTTTTGTTTGGTAAAGAGTCCCACTTCCCCAGGAGAAAAAAAGAGATTGAAACCCACCAATCCAGTACATAGAGTTAAAGCCCAGCTCAGAGCCATATGTGGCTTCCCCAAGAGGGCTCACTATGGGCTGGGCTCCTGGATTGTGTTTGGACTTCACTGCCAGTCACACAGTTCATCTGCAGGCCCATTCCTGTTAACATCCCTCTCGATCTTTTTCTCTTTTCCCTTAGTTATGAATTAGTGCCTATGACATCTGTCACTTTGCCACTCTTGGCTGCGTTTTACAAACAAAACTGCACCATGTGTGGCTCTCGCCTATAATCCTAGCTTTCTGGGAGGCTGAGGCGGGAGGATAGCTGCAGCTTAGGGGTTTGACACCAGCCTGAGCACAGTGAGAGCCTGTCTCTAGAGACAAGAAACAAACAAACAAAAACAAACAAAAAAGAGGCTCTGGGCTCAGAAAAGCTGGAATTAATAAAGAAGAGGCAACATTAGGTGCAATGCTGGGAATGCCTTTCTCTTGAACTGGATTCCTAGGTCGCCTGCTCCCCAGCCTCAAGCTGAGGGAGCCTCTCCTGTATGCGAGTCCTACAGTCCCAGCCCCAAGGCACTGATCCCCATAGCTTCCCAGATTCAAAGACAGTTGTTCTTCAGAGAGCCCACTACTTTTTTCTATTAGATTCAATCAGAAACCATTTCACCTGTGCAAGGACCCTACCTGCAAGAGAACCAGTTTTAGGTGCTAATTTTCCCTCTTCATGAAGAATAAGAAAGTTTCCCTTCTGTCCATCAAAAAATCAGACATTCCATGCCTTCCCCCTGCAAGTGATATGTTTCTCTACCGTCTCCCCACATTTTGTAGTAAAAGAGTAGCACTCCCGGATCTACAGCCTTGCTCTTTCTTAGTGTTGCTCCCCAGGAAGTGCTGAAAGAAGGGGTTTATCTTCTTCAGCTGTGGCAGGGTCCCAGCACCATAAGCTCATGGCAAGGGATTCATTGAAATAGCAGGTCCCAGGAGGACTGCCTCTCTGCTTCATCCTATTGGACTGATTGATGGGTTGGGCCAAATTATAGCTTTTGGCCTTATTAAAGCTATATAACATTTGGCAACCTGACAGCCTGGGCAGGGTTTTCTTTTTCCTGTTGTTTGTTAAACCCTTAGGGCTATACTCATCAGCAGGCCATGACCCCTCATAACTTCTTTTGTCTTCTGTTGATTAGAGAGGAACATAATGACATCATGGCTGTAGCTGACTGGGGACAGAAACTTTCCTTCTACCAACTGAGTGGAAAACAGGTATGTAGCCTTGTACAAACCCAGTTGCAGTCATGCCTGTTGTAGTATATTTTTACTTTCTGAGATTGTGTTATTATTAATTATACATTATCATTGTTTTTGCTTTTTGAGCATTTACCGTGTTACCAAGTACTGTACTCAGTGTTTTACGTACTTTATCTCATTTAATTCTTATAAAACCCTGTGAAGATGGAGCTGGAGAGGAAGATGGGGATATGATTGTAAAGGACCTGAATAGTGTGAATAAGGAGTTTGAACATCATATACTTTAAGTATTCAGGAGCCATAGATGACAAGGTCAGATTCCTGTTTCAGAAAAATTCCTTGTTTCAGTGGAAGGTGGATTACAATATAGAGAGCATGGTGGTAGGATGACCTGTTAGTAGGCAGGAAATGCCAAGGATTAGAGTGAAGGTGATGGGCACATTTACATCCTACAGCTAAGCAAGTGCAAAATACAGCCTTTCACGTTACAGCATCCTTACTCCTCAAAATATGTCACACTAGAAGGAGGGGTTTCAGGTTATGTGTAGATCAGCTTTGGAGTCATTTCTTCTACCCTGCCTTATCATTGGTCATTTCTGTTGTAGTTGAGTAAAGAAAAAATAAATGTAATAGATAATGAAGTGTTTTCTGAGTTTCTCATGGCTGATTTCCCAAAACCCCCATTTTAATTAACTGGCATCTAGTTTCCCTGGCCCTGTCTATTCATCCACTTAATGAATGTATATCATCATTCAACAAATATTTATTGACGCTCCTACTGTGTACTAGGCACTAAGTGTGGGTATTAGAGACTTCTGGCAACAAATAACCACACGACACTAGGAGGGATTGGGATCTTGTTGCTATAGTGACCAGTGAAAAAGAGCCCAACATGGTGGTGAGGGCCATGGGAAATATCTTCCATGTATGCAGCCCCAGAGCTCATGCAGTGGCCCAAAGATTTTGAATGATAAGCAACCTCAGTCTGCTGAGAGGGTAACCCCAATTTGGGAAAGTAAATTATTTCCTTGGTGGGTAAGTGTCTTTTAACTCTGGGAATATTTAGAATTAAATATAGGATAATGAAGTAAATCAATCTCATACTTTCGTGTTAAGCTTAGGAATAATTTGTGTATTTTTGGTGTTTTAAGTGTTTAATATTTAAGAGGATCTGGCTTAATAATAATAGCTACACTTACTGAGTTCCAGGCATTGTATAAACTCTTTACAAGGATTTACTCTTTTTTTTTTTTTTGAGACAAAGTCTTGCTTTGTTGCCCAGGCTAGAGTGAGTGCCATGGCGTCAGCCTAGCTCACAGCAACCTCAAACTCCTGGGCTCAAGCAATCCTACTGCCTCAGCCTCCTGAGTAGCTGGGACTACAGGCGTGCACCACCATGCCCGGCTAATTTTTTCTATATATATTTTTGATTGGCCGGATCATTTCTTTCTATTTTTAGTAGAGCGGGGGTCTCGCTCTTGCTCAGGCTGGTCTCGAACTCCTGAGCTTAAACGATCCACCCACCTCGGCCTCCCAGAGTGCTAGGATTACAGGCGTGAGCCACCGCGCCCGGCTAAGGATTTACTCTTTTAATCCTTATAACAACCCTCCAAGGTAGGTACTATTATCATCACCACTTTACATGTAAGAAAATTGGGGCACAGAGAGGTTCAGTAATTTGCTTAAGGGCATATAGTTTAGTCTGTGGCCAACCCTGGTTTGGAACCCAGGCGGAATGTTGCCAGAATCTATATTAGAATATCTATAAGATTAGTCTTATGGCTGGGCGCAGTAAAGATTAGTCTTATGGCTGGGCGCGGTGGCTCACGCCTGTGATTCTAGCACTCTGGGAGGCCGAGGCGGCCAGATCATTTGAGCTCAGGAGTTCAAGACCAGCCTGAGCAAGAGCAAGACCCCATCTCTACTAAAAAAAATAGAAAGATTAGCTGGGCAACTAAATATATATAGAAAAAATTAGCCGGGCCTGGTGGCACATGCCTGTAGTCCCAGCTACTTGGGGGGCTGAGGCAGTAGGATTGCTTGAGCCCAGGAGTTTGAGGTTGCTGTGAGCTAGGCTGACACCACGGCACTCTAGCCCGGGCAAAAGAGTAAGACCTTGTCTCAAACAACAACAAAAAAAAGATTAGTCTTATGATGATCATTTAAAAATTGTAATTGAATAATTAATTTTATACTCTTGATTTTAAATGTAAAGATGTAAGAATTTTTTTATTAAGTTCCTAAGCAATATTGGAATGTTTTAAGCAATTCATTGCATTTTTCTGCTTGGGGTCCACTGAGTATTTTGAATCTATATATCTTTATGTCTTTCATCAAATGTGGAAAAAGTTTGGCCATTACTTCTTCAAAAACATTTTCTCCATTCTCTCCTTTCCTTTTGGGACTCCAGTTATACTTATGGTAGAGTTTTTGATATTGTTCTCCAGAGCACCGAGGTCCTGTTCATTTTTCACGTTTTTTTCGCTCTGATCTTCAGATTGGAGGATTTCTATTGCTTAGTATTCAACTTCGTTGACTTTTCTGCAATCTCTAATATTTCTGTTAAGCCCAGCCAGTGAATTTGTATTTCAGTTATTGCATTTTTCTGTTCTAGAATTTCCATTTGGTTCTTTTTTCATATTTGTTCATTCATTTTCTCCTTTATATGCTTAACCATAGTTAAGCAGTTATAATGGCTGTTTTAAAATTCTTATCTGATAATTCTAACATCTGGTTCATCTTGGATCAATCTCCATTAATTGTCTTTTCTCTTGAATATGGTTCACATTTTCCTGCTTTTTGAATTTTTTTTTAACTGTCCCTTTCTCTGGAGATGCTTTTTGAGTTTTAGATTGTACTCTGGGCATTGAGAATGGTATCATGTCCCTCTGAAGATGTGTGTGTGTGTGTGTGTGTGTTTGTGTGTGTGTGTGTGTGTGTGTGTTTAAGCAGGCAGTTTACTTTGCTGGACTCAGAATTCAAACTCCATGTTTCCAGTGGAGGGCAGACATGTCTGTGCAATTCTTTAACCTTAGCAAGGCTGCCTAGTACCTGTGTCGCAGGGTATAGTTCAAGGGTTTCCAGATATCCAGCAATGTTTATGTGCAGAACTTAGGCTCCCACTCCACATCTCTTTTCTGGGATTTCCCACCTTACTTTCCAGCTACTGTCATCCTCCAAATTCTGTACTCACCCAGCATGGTGCTGATGAGGCATGCCCTCAGGCAAAAAGCCATTAAAAAAATAAGAAGTTCACCTAATTCTGTTCCCTTCTTCGTAACATGCATGTGTCTTCAGTTTCCGCCTGCTTTTGGTTGCCTCAGGTGGTAGTTACTTATAGTTGGTGCAGAATTTATAGTTGTTACCCACAGGAGGGTTGGTCCAATAGGAACCACTGAACCATTACCAGTAGCTGCCAGCCTTCCACATCATGAGATTTTTTTTAGTTTTCTTATTAGATTTACTAGCATTGTGTAAGTGCTAGGGAAAGTTTTGGCTGCTAGGCATTTGAAATTCCTAAAAAGGAAAGGAAAATTGAATATATTAAACTTGTAATTGCAGTTTAAATTAGTTTAGGGGAATTAACTAAGTTTTGAATGGGACTGAATATTTAAGGGATTTTATGATCTGTTCAAAATTGAATTCATTAAATAGTCAAAGTCAATTGGCTGTTCACTTTTACTAGATTTATAAATAGGAAAATATTTGTAAATTGAACTTAAAATCTTAAGGAGAAACAAGGTTCATAGAGTTATTTCTTTAATAAATTGAATATTAGTTTAATAATGCTAATCATAAATAGTCTTTTTATTCATGAAAGACACCCTCATGTGCAGCAAAAAAACTCTAGTGGCAATAAGGAGCTTGGGCTTTAGTGCAGAAGACCTGAAATTAACTCTATAGGCAGTGAGAGAAGTGCTATAGAAGAGGCGAGCATAGGGGCTGTGGGAACATGGAGTGAGTGGGAGTTTGGGGATGTTTCCTAGAGGAGATGATACTGGCAGAGAAGGAGAGGAAAAGAGCACTTCTAGCTGGGGCTGGGGATGCTGTGGAGAATAGCACCTGTGAGGATATGGAGGCCTGAAAGAGCATGGTCCACATGGGAAACTGCAAGAAGTTCCTTTTGGCTAAGAAAAGCATCTTGGGGGCTGAGCTCAGGAGTTTGACCTTCATCCTAAAAGCTGAGGAAACACCATCAAGAAAGTGAAAAGGTAGTACACAGAATCAGAGAAAATTTTTGCAAATCATATATCTGATAAGGGACTTGTATCTAGAATAAAGAACTATTACAATGCAATAATAAAACAACAAATAATCCAATTGAAAAATGAGCAAAAGATCTGAATAGGCATTTCTCTGTGGCCAATAGCACATGAAATGATGCTCAACATCATTAGCCATCAGAGAAATGCAAATCAAAGCCACAATGAGATACCACTTCACACCCACTAGGATGGAGAAATTGGAATCCTCATACACTGCTAGTGTGAATATGGCATGGCACAGTCACTTTAAAAAAATGTAGCAGTTCCACAAAAGGTTAAACATAAAGTTAGTATATGACCCAGCAATTCCATTTCTAGGTATATGCTCAAGGGAAATGAAAACATATATATGTCCATACAAAAACTTGTACGTGAATATTCACAGCAGCATTATTCATAATTGCCAAAAGTAGAAACAACCCAAATGTCCATCACCTGCTGAATGGATAAGTAAAATGTGGTATATCATACAATGGAGTATTACTCAGCAATGAAAAGGAAGTAAGTACCGGTACATGCTACAACATGGATGAACCAGACACAAAAGGCCACATAGTATATGATTTCATTTGTATGAAATGCTCAGAATAGGCAAATCTATAGAGACAGAAAGTAGGTTAGTGGTTGCAGAGATGAAGTGAGGGAGGAATTGGGATAGATTACTAACCAGGTATGGAGGTTCTTTTTGGGTAAAGGAAGTGTTCTGGAATTAGATGATTGCACAACTCTGTGACTATAGTGAAAGCCCCTGAATTGTACACTTTAAATGGATGAATTTGATGGTATGTAAATGATATCTTTAAAAAGTCATTATAAGGAGAAGTAGGATGGGCATAGTTGCAGAATAAAGGACAGTGTTTTAAACTGAATAAACTCAGCTTTGTAAAATACTTTTTAAAATGATAGAAAAGAGAAGCCGAGGGGGCCCACTGAAGCACAGGAAGAGCTATGTGCAGGGGAGGGCCTATGGGGGCATGACCATCCCAGCCTCCAGGTTGGTTGAGCAGCTGAGACACACTCCTGGAGCAATTTGCTGGGACTAGGGGAGATGCTGCTGACTCTAGGGGTCAAGGATTCAGCTGTGTGGAGGTCTGGAGGAGCAGGATGATCCAGAGGCAGAGAGGCTCGTGTCCGTAATGGAATGACATAGGAGATAAGGCTGGCCAGCTCTCTGCGGTCTTCCCAGCTGCCCCCATTAAAGTTGGTGAGAAAAGCCCTTAATTGTTTTGAGATTATTGTGGATTCAGAAATGATTTTTTTCCTTGGTATGTGTTCTCTTTCCTTAGATTGGGAAGGATCGGTCACTGAATTTTGACCCCTGCTGCATCAGCTACTTTAGTAAAGGGGAGTACATCTTGCTGGGGGGGTCAGACAAGCAAGTATCTCTTTTCACCAAGGATGGAGTGCGGCTTGGGACTGTTGGGGAGCAGAACTCCTGGGTGTGGACGTGTAAAGTGAAACCCGAATCCAACTATGTGGTAAGGAAAGGAAGTTCATTCATTGCAATGAGTGTCAGCCATGCTTAGCTAGTCAGATCACTGGTGTTTGTTCCTGAAAAATGGGAGGGGTAAACTCTCCGCAGACAGCTGGGAATTGACGACTCTCTTACTCTACAGGTGGTAGGCTGCCAGGATGGCACCATTTCCTTCTACCAGCTTATTTTCAGCACAGTCCATGGGCTCTACAAGAACCGGTATGCCTACAGGGATAGTATGACCGATGTCATTGTGCAGCACCTGATCACTGAGCAGAAAGGTAAGAGGCAAGTAGGGCCCCTCTGCCTGCCAGACACTGGGAAGGGGTAGGTTGAGAGAGCTGGTGACAGGGCACTTAAAATGACAGGAAATGTTTCTCCTTGGTCTTCTGAAAACATGATAGCCACTTGGTCTTGGTTTTTATGGTGAGAGCAGGGAGACTGTTGATCTCTTTGAGGATCTTACAAAAGCAATAAACCCTCTCTCAAAAAAAGCAAAAAAAACACCGATTCAAAATTTCACAAATAGTTTGAAGGGGTACATGTACTCCCTGAGTAAGGTAAGGGAAGATGACTTATGACAAGTCAGAAGCAAGGTGGTTGACCTGCATGGGTCTTTGTGGAGCTTTATCCCTTCTGGTGAGAGTCACTCTGGGGTGCTTCTCTCTCAGCCCAGTCTCCACTTGCTTCCTGGTGGATCCTTCTGCCAGAGATAAGCAGGAGCCATGAGTCAGCAGAGGCTCAGTCAGAAGAGCTGGGTTCCAGGCCTAGCATAGTCAGTTCAAGCTCTAACCTCAGTCTCCCCCAGTGTCTACCTAAGTAGCTGAGCTGGTTAAATAGGCTAAGAATCCATTTATTTCAGTATATTCATATCCAGATGTACTGGCCACAGTGCACTTGCTGGGTACCTTAACATAGGGATCCAGGTTGGAGGTTGCCTTGCAGATTCACATGGGCATCCTTTGATCCCATCTGGAAGTACCTCTGAAGATTCCAGCTCTGATGGTGGGGGTAGAGCCACTTGGGTAGCACTGCAGTATCTCTTCTGGGACATTTTCTCCACCTGGTCTGTAGTGAGAGTATAGAGTCAAAGGGTGGGGGAGCCTGTGGCCTCAAGGCCACATGTGGCCCTCCAGATCCCCAAGTGCAGCCCCTCAACCAAATTCAAACTTCACAGAACAAATCCCTTGATTAAAAGGATTTGTTCTACAAAATTTGGATTCAGTCAAAAGGCCACCCTCAAGGATCCATGCCATTACCTACTGTCAAGGAGGTGGGTGGGGAATGGCCAGTGGTAAAGTCAGTCACTTAGGCAGGCTCCTGATTGTCAGGGGCCATTAGTGCTGTGCAGAGGAGTTTAGATTTATATTCAACAAGTGATGGTGGCACGAAGTGCTTTATTTTCCATACTCAGTTGTCAGCTTTGGACCATAAAGATTGTATTCCATATGACTTTGGATCCCAGTGCTCACAGAGTTGTACACATTGGATACTCTATAAAGTATCCAATCTTTATTCTGTAAAGATTTTTTTTTAATGAGAGTGTCTCACTTTAATTGCTAGTAGCATTAAGTAAATGATAGCTTTTAATTTCTCTACCTTCTATCTTACTTAACAACCTCTTGCTAGAGCTGGATTTTTTTTTTCTTTGACAGTTCGGATTAAATGCAAAGAGCTTGTCAAGAAAATTGCCATCTACAAAAATCGATTAGCTATCCAACTGCCAGAGAAAATCCTCATATATGAGTTGTATTCAGATGACTCATCAGACATGCATTACCGGGTAAAGGAGAAGATTGTCAAGAAGTTCGAATGCAACCTCCTGGTGGTGTGTGCCAATCACATCATCCTCTGCCAGGTGGGCAGCAGTATGTTGGAGGGGGCAGGCTGAATTCACTCCATACTCCCTGTAAGAATATGATATCCACCTCACAGTTTTAAAACTGTTCACTGGAAAACAAGTCCCTTTTCATCAGACTCAGTGGCTGTTTGTCGGCTTTGATTTTACTGGCATCTAGATGAATCAGACTCTATTAGAAAGCCATGGGGCATAAACTGGAGAATACTTTTTTGTATTGCAGAGCATTTTGTCATACTGGGATTACATAATTCACAAAATGAAGACAGGGTTTTTTTTGATAAGCATATATACATAAAATTTATATCAACTCAATAATAGTCAAGGAAGTTTACTTCCTAAGAGATTTTTTCATGGAAAAAATTTTCTCAACTTAGATTTCTAGAAACTGTCTAGGTCGATGCCAAGAGAAGTTTGGAAAGACTTTGAGAGAAGCCTAACATCCATCTTTCTTGGAAGTAGAGGTGGATTTTGTTTTACATAGGCCTATTGGAAATGATAAAATGGAAGAAGTCCTTTAGGAATCACTATAGAATAAAATACTATTAAAATCTCTTTAAAAGTCTGTAACTTCAAGCGGTTTAGGAGTACTCCAAGTTATAGGATAGGTGAACTTTTGGGTGCTGTTTCTGGCCATGGCCATCTGGATGGAGGTCTGCATTGAAGATCTGAGGCTGAATTGGGCTCCATGGGGAAGACTTGCATGAAGGTTTAACTGTGCCAACCATGGGGACTAGATGGGATTAGACAGATACAGAATGTGCCAGTAATTTTTACCCTTCAGATCAAGGAAGACCTCCTTGGGAGGGCTGGGTGCACTTACTCTGTTGAATGTCCGCGCAGAGCTGGGTTTGTTTCCTAGGAGAAACGGCTGCAGTGCCTGTCCTTCAATGGAGTGAAGGAGCGAGAGTGGCAGATGGAGTCTCTCATTCGTTACATTAAGGTGATTGGTGGCCCTCCTGGAAGAGAAGGTCTGTTAGTGGGCCTGAAAAATGGGCAGGTGAGCACTCCTGCATGTCTCCCGCAGACTGAGTATCTGCACACAGATGCAGTTGACCCGTCTAGTGGTGACCATGAGATGGGTTCCCTGGACAGGAAAAAGGCTTCTCCCCTCCCCGGGTGCATTGGAGGGCAGCACTGAATTTATTTTCATGAGGACAGCTCCAGGCCAAAGTCACAGTGGCTCTCGGACTCATAGCATGCTCACATTCTTGCAGAGTTGAACTGCAGCCTCTGGGCTGCACATAGAGTGGATTAGTGGGCTTATGGTCATTCAATATGTGGATTGCTTCAGTGGATTGCTAAAGGGGGAGGCAGAGATCATTACTTAGGTCAGATCCCTACTAGGGCAGTAAGTGGATGAACATAGTGTGTGCTAGCGTGTATCCTAGAGAATGCTGGGTCCTCAGGATATTAGTAGATGCTATAAGAAAAATGAACCCTTTGGTCAAATAGATGTCAGAAATCTAGGTTATACAAAGTTAAACAGATTTCTATGTGTGTGTGTGTGTGTGTGTGTGTGTGTTCTTTGCTCAAAATAAAAGTTCTAAGTGGGCCACATGGAAATTTGAATGTGAAAATATAACTGCATTAGCCTGAGAGCCAAGCTGTGTAGCAGATGGCTTGTGGCTGAGGCTTGTCAGGTCTTTGCTTGGGACGGAAGTCAAAGAGCATAAGATCAGTGGAGCAATCAAACAGCAATACCAAAGGGGAGGAAGGGCCTGCTGCTTTCTCCCAGTCAGCTCTCACTTCCCATGTAATGCTGGGAGCATGGACTTTGGGGTGAGGTCAGCCTGGGGTCATGTTCTTTGGGGTCCTGGGCAGGTCACTTCACCTCTCTGAGGCTGAGGTTTTACAAATGAGGATAATAGCACATGTTTCATAGGGTTCTCAAAAACAGGGATATCAAAGCTGGGCATGGTGGTGTGCACCTGTAGTCCCAGCTACTCAGGAGGCTGAGCCAGGAGGATTGCTTGAACCTACAAATTCAGGGCTGCAGTGTGCTGTGATTACACCTGTGACTAACCATTGTACTCCAGCCTTGGCAGCATAGCAAGATCATATCTCTAAAAAATGAAATTGAAAAAAAAAAAAAGAGAGAGAGAGAGAGACCAACCTGAGTGAGACCTGGTCTCTACTAAAAATAGAAAAATTAGCCAGGTGTGGTGGTGTATGCCTGTAGTCCCAGCTACTTGGGAGGCTGAGGCAGGAGGATCACTTGAGCCCAGGAGTTTGAGGTTGCAGTGAGTTACAATGATGCCACTGCACTCTAGCCCGGGTGACAGAGCAAGACTTTGTCTCAAAAAACCCTCCAAAACCCACAAAAAAACAGGGATAGCAATAAATGGTAGCTGTGATTATCAGTAGCAACATCATTATTATTTTATACCAGATGTCTTATCAGTGTCTATAGTCGCCTTTTCCTGTGTTAGTTTGTGGCTCAGATCTTTGTTAGGATGGTATCTCCTAACCCTGCAGTTTGGGTAATGTCAAATCCCTAGTCCCAACAGTTGCTATAGTGAATTTGGCTCATCTCAGGCCCATCATTGCTTTGGTGACCTCTGATGAACCACACTTTGGTCTTCTAAGGGTAAGCCACCACCCCTTCCCCCTGTTTTTCTTTTAATGAGTCCTTTTCTCTTCATAGAGCTTCTGGTGAAATTAGTAGTTGTTCTTGTAGAACACATGGGATTCCAACAGCCTGGTGGTGTTCCAGGGCCTTGTTGCCATGGTGACTCACTTTTTTCTCTGAGATTTCGGCAGATCCTGAAGATCTTTGTGGACAATCTCTTTGCTATCGTCCTGCTGAAGCAGGCCACAGCCGTGCGCTGCTTGGACATGAGTGCCTCCCGTAACAAGCTGGCTGTGGTAGATGAAAACGACACATGCCTGGTGTATGACATCCACAGCAAGGAGCTGCTTTTTCAGGTGAAGTCCCTGAGAGTGCCCAACGATGTGGTCCTTTGCTTAGAAACCCTTCTCTTCCCTGCAGAGGCACCCCTTCTCTTACCCAGACAGGTCTCTGGGAGGAGCAGTGAGGCATAGGGGCCAAGCATAGGTGCAGATCCGAGAGGCCCCAGGCCACAGTCTGCTCCTTCTCCCATGTACCCATGAGCTGCAGGGCCCACGCCAGCCTCTGTGAACTTTGGTTTCCTTCCTGGCAAGTAACACCTTTCTTACATGTTTACTGTGAGCAATGAATGAGATAATACTAAATCTAAGTGGAGCATGTTGTGGGTTCTCAGTATATGGATTGATGTGGTGGTGATGCTGCTGCTTTTGAAGAAGTCTGCACCTCACCTACTAGAGGCCTGCATGTTTCTGTGAGTGACCTAAGGTACAGTAAGGAAATAGGATCAGTTTTGTCACCTGAAAGAAAGAAAAGAGCGGGGCAGGGGGGAAGTCTGCCCTTCTGCTTATTTCACAGGGATGCTATAAGAGCCAGCAAAATGTGAACTGTTTGGATCTTTTTGGGTATGGGCATTGTTTACACATCATTCGTTCCTGTGGCTGGAGGAAGTACGTCACTGGAGAAGAAAAGCCCAGAGGCTCCATGCCGGGTGCCTTGTTGATTTTCTGCTGGACTGGGCTGTTCTTTGCCTCTTTAGGGCTTTGTAAGTGGTCAGGGCTGGTTTGCCTGAAGTGAGTTTCCTCCAAAGCTGGAGCCTCTCCTGACTGGTTTCCTTGGCCCCTGCAGGGTTTCCCAATGTTATGGGCAGATTTAGGTCCAGCTAACAGGGCTCCTTGTCCTGAGCAGTGGAATCTGTAGGGCAAAGGGTTGCCTTAGTCAGTTGGAAGGAATTACCTGGCTACCACTAGCTCAGAGGTGACGTCCAGTTAATATCAACTTGTTCATGTCACTGAGGAAGTAGTGTGGTTTAGGGGAGAGAAAGAGCACAGCCTTCAGACTGACCTGCGCTCAAGTTGGGCCTACATCACTTACTGTGTGATCTTAAGCAAGTTAGTAAACTTCTCTGAGCCTCAATTTCTCCTTAGCTCTGAAATGAAACTAGTAATTGCCCCCTCACAGAATTGCTACAGAAATAAACAACATACCGTAGTACCTAGCTCAGTGCTTGACACAAAATCGGGCCCTAAATATTACTTCCTTTTCCCCAGCCTCAACACTACCCCCACCCCAGACCTGTAGGTAGGTTAGCAGGCCCCAGTTGTGAATCTGTGTCTGAGTCTAGAACCATGTAAGAGTGAAAGGGTGTGTGCCCTCCGCATCCTCACTGATGCCTCTAAAGTAGGCTAGGGAAGTTGTATTAGTCCATACATGAGGCTGGGTAGTTTATAAAGAAAAGAGGTTTATTTGGCTCATGGTTCTGTAGACTGTAGAAGAAGTGTGGCGTCAGCATCTGCTTCTGGCGAGGGCTTCAGAGAGCTTCCGATCAAGGCGAAGGGGGAGGAAGGCAAAGGGGGAGCAGGCGCATCACATGAGAGAGGAAGTGAAAAGAAAGGGAGGAGGATGTGCCAGGCTCTTTTAAATAACTGAACTAATAAAGTGAGAGCTTACTCCTTATCGTGGGGAGGGCACCAAGCCAATCATGAGGGGTCTGCCACCATGACCCAACACCTCCCACCAGGCCCCACATTCAACACAGGGGATCAAATTTCAACATGAGATTTGGAGGGGCCAAATATCCAAACCATATCAGAAGGTAAGTCTCAGGCCTTGCCAGGACATTGACATTCCCAGTTGTAACATTGCCTACTGCCTTTTTCTCTTCTCAGCTGCCCCTGCCCCCAACAAATGAAAACAGCTATATTGTTTTTTTCTCATTATAAAAGTAGTCCATGCTCGTTGTAAAAAGATTCTGACATTGTAAAAGATTCTAAGCAGAAAGGTATGAGCATCTGCCCCTCCCTGGGGCTCTAGGGCTGAGCAGAAAACTAAGAATAGGTGTGTGTGGGGGGGGTGCCACCCAGGGTGACTGTTTTTACAATGTGTAAATTGTACATGCAGAAACAATATATTATTTTCTAATTTTAAAAATAACTCACTGTTCTTTTTCTTATTATAAAAAAGATGTTCATGACACACAGAAAAATTCAGGCAAGCAAAAACTGAAGAAAATAAAAAGATTTATTTTCTAATTCCACAGTTCCACCCACTCAGAAATAATCACTGTTAATCCTTTGGAATAAATCCTTTTAAACCTTCTGTGTGTACAGATTTATATTTATCTTTTAACAGAAGTAGAATCCTGCTTTGCTGATTTTCCACTTACCATGTAGGGATCAATATTTGGGGAGAATAACTTTTTTTCAAAAGTAATGCTTGCTTATTCAAAAATTCCAACAGTATGCAAGTGCACAGAGGAACTTACCTCTATCCATTTCTTTGTGGTTCCCCTTTCCTCCATTTCCCTCCATCCCACTGTTAGCAGTTTAGTGGAATTCAGTCTTTACAAAGGGTATTTGACTGAAATATGGAGGTGGTGCCAGAGCCCAGGGTGGTTCCTGCAGGTTCCTTACCATCCCTGTCCCTCAGGAACCAAATGCCAACAGCGTGGCCTGGAACACCCAGTGTGAGGACATGCTCTGCTTCTCAGGAGGAGGCTACCTCAACATCAAAGCCAGCACCTTCCCCGTGCACCAGCAGAAGCTGCAGGGCTTTGTGGTCGGCTACAACGGCTCCAAGATCTTCTGCCTCCACGTCTTCTCCATGTCAGCTGTGGAGGTGCCACAGGTAACCCAGGGCACCTGTTTACTCTCAGCAGTGGCAGGGCAAACAAGAACAGGAAAACGGGGCCCTCATTGGTGCACTGAGGAGGAGGCAGCAAGGAAGAGGGAGGAGAGAGGAGTGGCAGCTGTGAAATATTGTGGAAGGCAGGACTTGGAACTTGAAGCCCTGTCTCCACCCCATGCAACTTGTGTCTTTGGGCAAACAGCACCTAGCTGAGCTTCCCTTTCTTTCTGATCACGCTTCCTGGGTAAGGACAGGGAGGGATATGCAGTGTTGTCAGCAGAGTGTATATTACTGAGAGCCATGCATGGTGCGGAGTGGAGCAAGCCAACAACGCTGGGAGTCTAGCAGGGTGTGCACACGAGCGCGTGTGTGGTGGTGGTGTGTGTGTGCATGTGTGCATGAGAGAGGGAGGGAGAGGGAATGAGTGGGGTGGGGTGTGGGGGCTAAGGTCTATGAGCCAAAAAGGGAGCACAGAACTCTGCACAAGTCCCCTGAACCAGGAGGAGGCAGAACAGAAATGGGAGGCTGGAGTATGGAGCCTCAGAGAGGACAGACAGACAGGAGAGCAGAGATGGGCAACCCAAATCGGGGCTGGCCTGATCACACCTGTCCCAGGTGCCTGTCTGCCCCCGGAGTGAGTGGTGCTTATGGTAGAATTGTCATAAAACAGGGACAAGCACCTAGGAGAAACTTTAGCACTCAGAATCCCATCCTCAGGAAAGAATCACTTAAACATATATACATCCACCCAGACCTTTTCTATGCATATATATGATATATGCATAATATATAATTATGAGCATGTGATTTATGTAAACATTTTTAAACAAAAGTAGAATTGTACTGGAATTATTGTTTTATGACTTTTATTTATATAAATATAGATATATGAAACCTCAGATTTATGCTACTTCACTGAATGTGGACTGTAAATGAGAGACTTTTACTTTTAAAATTTATTTATTTTTAAATTTTTAATTGACAAGTATAATTGTACGTATTCATGGGGTACATAGTGATGTTTCAATACATACAATGTATAGTCATCGGATCAGGGTAATTAGCATATCCATCATCTCAAACATTTCTCTTTACTTTGTATTGGGAACATTCAATATCCTCCTTCTAGCTACTTGAAACTATATATTATTGTTAACTGTAGTCATCTTACAGTGATATAGAACACTAGAACTTATTCCTCCTATCTACCTGTAGTTTTGTATCATTTAACAAATCTCTCCTTATCCCTCCCTTCCCCCTACCCTTCGCAGCCTCTAGTGTCCTCTGTTTTTTACTTCTATGAGATCAACTTTTTTTAGATTCCACATATGAGTGAGAACATGTGGTGTTTAACTTTCTGTTCCTGGCTTATTTCACTTAACATAAGGTCCTCCAGTTCTGTCCATATTGCCATGAATAAAAGGATCTCATTCTTTTTTATGGCTGAATACTATTCCATGGTGTATATACACCACATTTTCTTTACCTGTTTATCTGTCATTGGACACCTAGGTTGATCCCATATCTTGGCTATTGTGGATAGTGCTACAATAAACATGGGGGTATAGATGTCTCTTCAATATAATGATTTCCTTTCCTTTGGATAAATTCCCAGTAGGGGGATTGCTGGATCATATAGTAGTTCTGTTTGTAGTTTTTGAGGAACCTCTATACTGTTCTCCATAGGAAATATACTAGTTTATGCTCCCACCAACAGTGTATAAGAGTTCCCTTTTCTCTATATCCTTGCCAGCATCTGTTATTTTTTGTCTTTTTGATAATAACCATCCTAAATGGGGTGAAAGGATACCTCATTGTGGTTTTGATTTGTATTTCCCTGATGATTAGTGATGTTAAGCATTTTTTCATATATTTTTTTGCCATTTGTATGTGTTCTTTTGAGAACTGTGTGTTCAGATCATTTGCCCCTTAATCGGGTTGTTGTTGCTGTTCTTGTGTTTTTGTTTTTTTTTTTTTTTTTGCTGTTGAGATGTTTCAGTTCCTTGTATATTCTAGGTATTAATTCCCTGTTGGATGAATAGTTTGCACATATTTTATTCCATTCTTTAGGTTGTCTTTTCACTCTGTTGATTATTTCCTTTGCTGTGCAGAAGCTTTTTAGTTCGATGTAATCTCATTTGTTTATTTTTGCTATTGCTGCATGTGCTTTTGAGGTATTTTTTTTGCTTTTAAAAATTTTAATAGAATTAGGGGATACAAATTGAATTCTGGTACATGTACGTATTTTTTTTTTTTTTTTTTTTTTTTGAGACAGAGTCTCACTCTTTTGCCTGGGCTAGAGTGCCATGGCGTCAGCCTAGCTCACAGCAACCTTGAACTCCTGGGCTCAAGCAATCCAACTGCCTCAGCCTCCCAAGTAGCTGGGACTACAGGCACGTGCCACCATGCCCAGCTAATTTTTCTATATATATTTTTAGCTGTCTATATAATTTCTTTCTATTTTTTAGTAGAGACGGGGTCTTGCGCTTGCTCAGGCTGGTCTCAAACTCCTGAGCTCAAACAATCTGCCCGCCTCGGCCTCCCAGAGTGCTAGGATTACAGGCGTGAGCCACCTCGCCTGGCCAATGTATGTATTTTATAGTGGTGAAGTATGGGCTTTTGTATCCATCACTTGAATAATGTATATTGTACCCCACAGGTAATTTTTCAGCTTTTGAGGTTTTATTCATAAAATCTTTTCCCAGACCAATGTCTTGAAGCATTTCTCCTATGTTTTAAGAGATAGGGTCTTGCTTTGTCACCCAGGCTGTAGTGCAGGGGCTTGATCACAGCTCGCTGCAGCCACAAACACCTGGGCTCAAGTAACTCCTACCTCAGCTTCCCAACTGGCTACGACTACAGGTATATGCCACCATAATCGGCTGATGTTTTTATTTTTTTGTACAGATGGGGCCTCACTATATTGCCCAGTCTGATCTAGAACTCTTCGCCTCAAGCAGTCATCCTACCTTGGCCTCCCAATGTGCTGGGATTATAGGCATGAGCCATCATGACCAGCCTTGATTTTTGCATAGGGTAAGAGGTGGGAGTCTAGCTTAGTTCTGCATATGTATATCCAATTTTCCCAGCACCATTTCTTAAAGAGACTGCCCATTCCTCAGTGAGTGTTCTTGGCACCTTTGTTAAAAATCAATTGACTATAGATACTTGGATTAATTTCTGCATTCTCTATTCTGTTCAGTTGGTCTACGTGTCTGTTTTTATGCCAGTACCATGCTGTTTTGGTTACAATAGCTTTGTAGTGTAATGTATTTTGAGGTCTGGTAGTGTGATGCCTCCAGCTTTGTTCTTTTTGCTCAAGATTGCTTTGGATATTTGGGGTCTTTTGTGGTTCCACAAATTTTAGGAATTTTTTTTATATTTCTGTGAAGAAAATCATTGGTATTTTGATAGGGATTGCATTGAATCTTTAGATTGCTTTGGATAGTATTGTCTTTTTTTTTTTTTTTTTTTTTTGAGACAGAGTCTCACTCTGTTGCCTGGGCTAGAGTGCCTTGGCATCAGCCTAGCTCACAGCAACCTCAAAATCCTGAGCTCAAGCGATCCTACTGCCTCAGCCTCCCAAGTAGCTGGGACTACAGGCACACGCCACCATGCCCGGCTAATTTTTATATATATTTTTTTAGTTTTCCAGCTAATTTCTTTGTATTTTTTTAGTGGAGACAGGGTCTTGCTCTTGCTCAGGCTGATCTCAAACTCCTGAGCTCAAACAATCCGCCCGCCTCGGCCTCCCAGAGTGCTAGGATTACAGGTGTGAGCCACCGCACCCAGCCAGTAGTGTCATGTTAACAATATTTATTCTTCTGATCCATGAGCATGGGATGTCTTTCCATATGTTTGTATCCTCTTCAGTTTCTCTTATCAATGTTTTGTAGTTTTCTTTGTAGAGGTCTTTCACCTCCTTGATTAAATTTATTCCTAGTTTAGTTTTTTTTTGGTAGCTATTACAGATAGGATCACCTTCTTGATTTCCTTTTCAGCTAGTTGTCCATCTATAGAAATGCTACTGATTTTTGTACATTAGTTTTGTATCCTGCAACTTTACTGAATTAGTTTGTCAGTTCTAAAAGTTATTTGCTAGAATCTTTAGGTTTTTCTGTATATAAGATCATGTTGTCTGCAAATAGGAACAATTTGACTTCTTCCTTTAAAATTTGGATACCCTTTATTTCTTTCTTTTGCCTGATTTCTCTGGCTAGGACTTCCAGTACTATGTTGAATAGGAGTAATGAGAGTGGACATCCTTGTCTTGTTCCAGTTCTTAAAAGAAAAGCTTTCAGCTTTTTCCCATTCAGTAAGATGTTAGCTGTGCATTTATCGTATATGGCCTTTATTATGTTGAGATACTTTCCTTCTATACCTAATTTATTAAGAGTTTTTATTCATGAAGGGATGTTAAATTTTATCAAAAGCTTTTTCTGTATCTGTTGAGATGATGATACCTTTTTTTTGTTTGTTTTTACTTTTTTTTTTAATATTAAAATCCATGGCCTGGAGAAGTCTGCTTTTTGAGCACCCAGTTTTGGTGCCCTGAGGGGGTGTACCATTCCTGGAAGTACTACAATACCAGGTCAATGTGTGGAGTGGACAAAGCAAGCTCCTATTCCATCTCCCTGCTCCAAAAATCCATTTAATGTATTATCCTTGGGTAGAGGACATATCTGATATTAAACTGATAAGAACAGATTCTACACTTGATCTTAGCCAAAAGGCCGAGAAGCGATGATCACATGGTTTTTGTCCTTCATTCCATTGATGTGATATATGATGTTTATAGATTTGCATATGTTGAACCATCCTTGCATTCCTGGGGTAAATCCCATTTGCTCATGGTGTATTATCTTTTTGATGTGTTGTTGGATTCGGTTTGCTAGTATTTTGTTGAAGATTTTTGCATCTATCTTCATCAGGTATATTGGCCTAT
Organism: Varecia variegata; assembly: GCA_028533085.1. Lineage (NCBI taxonomy): Eukaryota > Metazoa > Chordata > Mammalia > Primates > Lemuridae > Varecia > Varecia variegata. The sequence goes on along the minus strand of CM052447.1, from coordinate 969,869 downwards.
AGTTTTCTTTTTTTGTTGTGTCTTTGTCTGGTTTTGGTTGTTAGGGTTATGCTTGCCTCACAGAATGAATTAGGAAGAATTTCCTCTGCTTTAATTTTTTGGAATAGTTTGAGAAGAATTGATATTAATTCTTCTTTAAAGGTTCGTTAGAGTCCAGCAGTGACGCCATTGGACTTTTCTTTGTTGGAAGACTTCTTATTACTGATTCAATCTTGTTACTTGTTACTCATCTGTTTAGGTTTTCTGTTTCTTCTTGGTTCAATCTTGGTAAGTTGAGAGGCTTTTAATCATCTTTCTTTATTGTTATCTTCTAATTTAATCTAACATTTAGATACAGCAGACCCATCACTTTTTATGAATTGTTGGCTCTAAACTACTAATCTGGCTTTTTTCACTCAGCAATCTACTGGAAACATGGTTCCAGGTCAATGAATATTCTTCTTCAGCATTTATAAAATATTAAGATGAATGTAGACTCACATATAGTTGTAAGAAATAATACAGAGATCCCTTATACTTAGCCCAGTTTCCCCCAATGATAATAGTTTGCCATACTCTAGTACAGTTTTATCACTTGTGTAGGTTTGTGTAATCTACCACCACAGTCAAGACACTAAACACTTCCAACACCACAAGGTCCCTGGTATTGTGCTGCTGCCTTTTATAACCACACCCCACTTCCTATTGCCCCCGCCCCCACCAGGATTATATTTCATTCCTATATTTTATCCTATCACATGGGTGTCCTACAACTTACTCAACTAGCACCTACTGTCAGACATTTTTCTTATTTATGGCTTTTTTGCTATTATAAATAGTAGGCATCTTTCATCTATCCCAACTTAGCTCCTTGGTATAAATTCCTAGAAGTGAAATTGCTGGGTCAAAGCCTATGTACATTTGAAAGATTTTTAACCTATTTCCAGGTTTTCTTTCCACTAGGCTCTCTCAGTCTACATTCCCTCCACGAAACTCGCCTTCAGACTAGAGTCCACTTCTTCTTATAAGTCAATGAAACACTTGTTATTCATTATTGCAGGAATTATTGGAGAAGTGCCCACCGTCAGTACCTGACACAGAGCAGTTATTCAAGAAATGTTAGTGGAATTCAGAAAAAGAAAAAGGGAGAAAGCAAGAGAAAGAAGGGAGTGAGGTGGGTAGCAGTGGCAGCAGGAGGAGAGGCACAGACAGCCCCTTGTGGACTGTGTGTCCTTGCCGTCCTTGTCTGCCCCCATCCCAAACCCACGCACCACATCCACCAGAAACCCACTTTTCTTTATTCGCGCCAAATAGGCTATGCTTATTGAAAGGTTTTCTCCCAAGATTGCCATCCTGACCTCAAAAATAAGTGCAGTTTGCTGCTCCCTGACTTTGGTTGGCCAAGAGGAGCCAGAGGGGCCAAAGTCTCCCTTGACTGCACCAAGGCTGTCCTGCTGACACAGCAGGTCAGAACTGCCAAGGGTTAGGAAAGGCAGTCTCAAGACAAAGGCTGTTGATCTGTCGCCTTGCCTCCAGCCATCCTGTGGTTTTGGCCCAGAGAGGAGGGGGAAGGCATCAGATCCACTCTTGGGAATTTTGGTTTCCTTTCAAAATTTACATCATCTTGTGCAAGAACTGGTTTGTCAGGGCTGCCAAGTAGGGCAGCAAGCCCTAGTAGGGCTTCTCAGGGTGGTGGTGACTTCATGTTTGGAATGCGACAGCCAGATAAAGTATAGCTCAAAGAATATTTGTTCAGTTAGTATATTTTTAAAACTCCCACTCAGTTTTGCCTCCCAGGCAAGTCCAAATGTTAACCCTCTGTCATATGCTCAATTTGGATGTGCCTGTCTGAGTGCCTGTCCTACTCTCATGGGGCATTCAGCACAGAGAGAAGTTGTGCAGTTTAGGGGAAGAAGCACCGGCTTTGTGTCCTGATTCTGCCACCTACACCAGCGGTAACTTAAGCAGCTCCTTTCACTATTTAGGGCCTCATTTTCTTTTCTGTGAAATGGATACCCATCTTTCAGGTTTTGTCTGGCCCAATTCCTATTTCTTATTATTACTGACAGGCAAAAACCACAAAACAGAACTAAGTTGGAACAAGACGTACTTACTAAAGGAGTTTAGAAAGGAAAGCTCGTTGTGTGGGGGGGCTTTGAGAAAGCTTCCAGGAGGTGGTGAAACTTGATCTGGAGTCTGAGAGACAGAGAGGGGCAGGGAAGATGTTTCAGACAGAGAGGAAGGTGGGTGGGGACAAATCTGGAGAGCCCAGGAGAAGATGAGGAGCTGGTGCTGAGAAAACACAGTGGAGGTAATGATCATGCCTGCTTTTGGCCCATCGCTTTGTCGTTTCCAGCGTTCCTCTCGTCTGCCCGTAGTAGCCTGAGCTGGGCAGGGCCTCTAAACAAAAGTTAATGGATTGACCCCAAAGTCACTCAGCTAGGATGTGGCTGAGCCAGGCCAGGGTTCTAGCTCAACTGCTCCCCAGTTCATGCCCTGCTGCCCCCATAAGGGGCAGGAAGGAGGGAGGGATGGCCCGGGAGGAAAGAAAAGCACTCAGGGGCAGCCATATCTTGCTGTCAGGGAAGACCAGCTTTTAAAAAAATTTTCCTTCAACTCTGAAGCTAAAAAATGGGACTAGAAATTTCAGAGGTAAAGGACCCAAATGCCGAAAACAGCACTTCCCGTTCACATTTGGGAACCATTAGCACAGAAGTACTGGCTGATTGAGCTCTACTACCCAGGAATCCAGGACAGATGCAGGTCCCTGAAGCACACTTACTAGCCTAAAATCAGGGCAAGGACTTTCATTGCTAAAGAGGTCCCGGCTCAACTCAGACTTGTTCCCACACACATGTGTGCACACATACACACACATACGAATGCACACGAGGCAGGAAGAGGCACAGAACCTGGAGTCAAGTTGCCTCTGGCTCCAGCCTCAGGTTTCCTATTTGCCAGGTGTGTGTCCTTGTCTGTAGTCCTCCCTGAGTCTGCATCTCCTGGGCTATAATCAGGGAGTAACAATACCTACTGTACAGGGCTGTTGGGAGAGATACAAAATCACTTTATAAACATAAAAAAGGGAAATTATTAGAAACCATTCACAGATACTCACAGCAAGGCAACCCTATCTTATAGGAGGGAGTTAGTCTCCAGCACCAAGGAGCTAGGAGACTTGTCTCTAGAGCCTTCCTGGGTAACCTGGAACAAATATCTTACCTTTCTTGGACTCAGTCCCTCTAAAAAGAGGCCACCCCAGACCCTTTCCTCCCAGTAACTCATTCATTCCTTCAGCAAACATAGACCAAGGGCCTGCTGAGGGAGGTAAGTATAACCCCACCACTGCCCACAGGTTGAAGATGGCCTTATTGGGGAGACAGCATGAAATTACAGCACCATCCGGGATCTGGACGAAGGGCAGAGGAAGCTCAGACTCCTTCCATTGGCGTGGGAGCTTGAGGGGTCAGGGGAGGCTTTCCAGAAGAGATGACATTTTAGCAGGGCCTTCAAAGCCAAATAGGTCTTTTCCAGAGAGTAGCAGGGGGCAGAGGCATTTCAGGCGAGGGTGACATCCTGTGCCAGAAACCGGCCTGGAGGTGGGAAAGAGGGGAAGATGGGCAGGAAGTTTGTTCTGGGGAGCCCTGTGGCTCAGCTGTGAGGGGTGGCAGAATGGAAGGCACTGCAAGGTGGGCTGGGAGAGGCTGCGAGGGTGCTATTCTGCAGGCATGTGTAATGAAGTCATCGCACACATCTGGAGGCAGGCTCTGTATGACTGCCTCTTTCCATTGCTCTGAAAACAGTCTTCTCTTTTCCTTTTGATGAAATCCTGCAGTCTGCTCCGATGTACCAGTACCTGGATAGGAAAATGTTCAAAGAAGCCTACCAGATTGCTTGCTTAGGCGTGACAGACGCTGATTGGCGTGAGCTGGCCATGGAAGCTCTAGAGGGATTAGAGTTTGAAACAGCAAAGAAGGTAAGCGTCTAGTCAGCATGAGTTGGAATTTGGTCCTTGAAGGGTCCCTGGAGGAGGCAGAAGGGAATGCAGGTGACATGGAGAGGCAGAAGCAGACCGTAACGGTCAGGTGACACTGACCTGGGTGTAGATCTCAGCTTAGCCACGTCCTCACTATGAGCCTGGGCAGGTAAGAACCTTTCTAAGATTGCTTCTCTATAGCGTTGGGGCGACAATAGGCCCCATACTCACAAAGTTGGGAGAATCTAATGGGATAATAACTGTAAAGCCTGCATAGGAACAATGTCTGATAGATTCTGGCTGTCACTCTTGTTACTATTATTTATGTAAAGCACCTAGCTAAAAGCCTGGCACATAATACGCAGTCAGTAAATGGTAGCTTTTATTGGTGTAATCATTAGGCCATTTATTAGGCAATACTGTTTTTTTTAGCACTCTGCTAAGAGTGGTGGAAGAGATGGTCAAGCTCTCTGATTCTCACAGCAATGTGGTCACTTCCCACATACCTTCATGGCACAATTCATGGACTTGATTCGTTGTGTCATTTCCTGGCTTGCTCTGTTAAAGCTAGAGAAATGGCTGAAACCATTTGACCCCTTTCCTCACATTAGAAGAAGCCCCCTGAGAAATACAACTCAGGTGTATTTCTGAGTTGCGTTTCCATCTAGAGCCTGACTGAAGTGGATGAAGGAATGGCTTCCAGGCCCCTCTCCCCTCCTTGCCTTCCCAGTCAATTAATGAGATTCTCATTTTGTCCATACTACTGGGCTGAACTGAAGGAGTTGCAAAGAAGTATGTGATGCCCGCCTCTTGCTAAGTCAAGGCTTGTAGGCATGAAAAGAGGGTAGATTGGACCACACTAGGATTCAGAAGCCTGGCTGAGAACCAGCTGTGCCACGTAAGGGGCTCTGCGACCTCAGGCAAGCCACTTCTCTCCGAGTCCCAGTCCTCCCATTTCTAAAATGGGGATGGTGAAAACACCCCACAGGGTCAGTAAGCTTATCTGAGACATAAAGGAGAATTTAAAACATGGAATGGCTATGCAATTGCTAGCCATTATTAAAACAAGGAACATTTTTGTTATATGATAATTATCTGTATTATATTTTTAGATCTACTAAGTGTAGGATAGTGGCAATAGAGGAGGGCTTTCAGAATTCAGGAGGGAGGAAGCATCTCCCTGGAGGGAGCTTCTCTCTCCCGCCCCACCCAGGAATGCCAGCAGGGATGAAGAATAACAAAGGACTCCTAGAGTATGTTTTGTCTGTTTTTAGCGTGGAGTGAAATTAAAAGTCTTCCCTCTAGTCTAGATTGTCACCTCCTTACACCCAGGAACTAAACGCGTATGTGGTCTTAGTATCACCGTACATTGCCCAGCACAGTGCCTTAGACAGGTTCAGTGCTCAGCAAATGTTTGAATGGGCAAAAACTAAACTGGAATTACTCTCCATTTATTCAACCCCCTGTCCTATATCCCCAAAACACTCCCTGAGAATAGAAATGATTGTATTAAAGCCATAAGATTTTTTTATGTTTAATAGAAAAATAATTGTATACTGTGTGTATTTGTATGTATACTACATGATGTTTTGAAAAAGCCACAGGATTTTGACCATAGACTAGAACTTGGCTATTTTTTGCAAATCCCAAATCCCTTTCTTTCTCCGCTGTGCCACTCTTGCGCACGTGCTTGTAAAGGGTGGTTCCTAGCAATAGACCAGCGTCCCCACTAGATGGCAGAGGAGAGCTGCTTAGCCCACAGACCACTGTCCTGAGCAGAGCTGCAGATGCTTCCCGGTTCCCATATTTCCCTCTGCTGAGGTTATTCATGGGCCCTGTGACTCTGACCACTCTGACCAGGCACCCTGACTCTGCAGAATGTGTCAGGCTGAAGGAACTCAGAAACAGATTTTTCACTGGGTAAATCCTAGAGTCCAGCACAGCAGAACGAGAAACACCCTTGGAGAGCATGTCACTAGCTTGCCCCTTTCCACAAAGATGGCTGAATCCTGGAAGCAGGGAAGAAGTGGGTTCAGGGCTCCCTCGATGGAAAGCCTCAGAGCTAGAACTGAGGCCTAGAATGCTCCTTCTTTCCCTCACTGCCACTTTGCTGGGCATTTCAGATTTCCCCTCTCGTAGTGCTTTAAGGAAACCCAGATCTAGAAGATAATGTATAAGACCTTCAGCATGGAACACAGGTACTCTTAGTCCTTTGTCCCTTTGCTCATGTGATGCCTACCTTGCCCTTTTCTACAAATTCCTTTCCAAAACAACCCATTTGCCAGGTTCCTACTCTGTGATGCCTTATTTAACCCTGCCTTCTGTCACTGCCTGTGCTCAGACAGCTAATCTATGTTCTCAAGGATATCTGGTTCATACTTGTATAGTTCTTAGCTCAGGGAGATTTAATGATATGTTTAATCTGCCTGCTTCCCTTTTTAGAATGTGAGCCTCTGAATTGGGAAGGGGGACAGGGGCCAAGTCTTATTCATCTCTGGGTCCCCAGCCTTTGAGAGGATGTTTGGCCTTGAGGGATGAAAAGATGAAGTCACATTGTGGTCATCTGTGAGGCAGCCAGAGGCCGGATGACTTGCTCATTTCCCCAAGTCTTTTTAGGAGAGACCATATCATACAGCCAACTAGAGGCTGCAAGTGGCCAAAGTTTCTCTGTATTTTAAATTCTAAGGGCTCGTGGAGCTGGTGCCTCCTCTAGGTGCGTGTCAGCCCATTTCCAATGGGACAGTGTAGAGAAGCACTGGCTAAGTAGAAATGTTGACAGCAAAATGAAGATCAGCCTGATGTGGTAGGCTGTATTCTTCTAAACCCCTGCAGAATCTGAAAGCAGCAAATGAAGTTTAGCTAACATCAGTCTGCCTGTTCCTCAGAAACTTCTAGCAGTTCATGAGTTAAAGTCCCTGGCTTTACTGTGAGTCCAAGAGTTTACCTTCCAGAGACTTGGAGTGATTCATCCCCTACCTCCCCCCTCCTTCCAGAAACCATTTTTATTCCTTCTCAGCTTTCCCCTCCTCCTTTTGCTCTGTGCTGGGACAGTGGGCTCTGGGTGCCCGGTGTTTATGGCACCTTTGGGTAACATAGCTGTCTCTTGCTTTCCATCTCAGTCACAAGAAGTGCGTGCAGTTTCTTCTCAGCCAGTACATCTTACCCACTCCTGCTCTGATGTCGCTGCCCCAGAGGGTCAGACCAGCTCATTTTCCTTTGGATAGTCTCCCATCTGCAATGTGCATCATTACACATTGCAGTATCATAGTTTTGTTTTACCTAATCCCAAAATGATTGATGCAACCAGGGCTTCTTTGCTGTTCTTTTTATGGTCTAATCCTATGGATAAAGCCATGCCTCACTGGGTGGTATAACCCTCCCAAACACAAGATGATTAATGCTTGCTTTTTATTCTCTTCTTACCAGCTCAATTTCTAGAGCTTGACTTCCCACCCCCAGCCAATCACCCACTTTTGAAGCCAAGAAGGCAGCTGATTTTATTCTTTATTTCTTCCCCTGTAGGCCTTCACCAGAGTACAAGACCTCCGATATTTAGAGCTCATCACCAGCATTGAGGTAAAAGATGAAGTATTCTTCCCTTCTCCAGAAAGCACCGACTTGGTATCAGTCATTTACAGGGAGCCCTTCTAGCAGGCAAGAACCCTGCGGACATGTGAACAAGCCCACTGGTGTCTGGGCACCTGAGCCACAGCCTTGCTCTGAGGGGCAGAGTGGCCACGTAGGGGAAGAAGTGCCCTAGAGCAGGGAGTGCAGTCTGTTGCTTGGTAGCTGGGTGACGCAGATGGGTTCCTAATCTCTCTGACCTTTGGTTTCTTGTCTGTGAAATGGGATCAGATCTACCTCGTAGGATTGCTGTGAGGATTAAGTAGGTTCTCAGTGACTGGCGCATCTTTGTGGTGGCGGTTAGCTGCTTACCATGCTCTCAGACTCCAGTAATCCGGCAGGGTAGGATGTTTCCCAAGTGCACATGACCCATGTGCCACCCCCAGAAATGGATCTGGGGAGAGAGGTCTGCAGACTGCACAGAGTGCCCTGGAGCTCTGGAGCACCCCCTGTCCTGCTGTTCCCGGCTGAGAACACTGGCCTTGTCAGCCATATAGAGATAGGCCTGGGCGGGCTGGAGGAGCTGGTTCTAGGTGCACCATGTGCTGGGTGCTGGTAGACACTGTTCTTAATTTCTGTGTATCTCAGTGCTGTCTGACTCCTCTGTAAAAAGGCATACATATTTTTTCTCCTGAACAGATTTATTGTGAGGCTATGGGAATGTGAGATACATTTGAATTCCCAGATGGGAGCAGTGAGGAAATCAGCAAATGTCTTGTCCCTCTAATTCAGTTCAACATAATAAACACCTTTTGTGGGCCAACCCATGTGCTGAGCCCAGTGGGCAGAGAGCTGAGTAGAAGAGAGGTCTGCAGGAACTCACAGCCTGCTAAGCCTAACAATAGCTGCCATGTGTGGAGTCTGCTCTGTGCCTCATGCACGATCAGTGGTACTCTGTTCCAAAGCCTCATAAGAACTTAATGAGTCAGGCATTGTTATCCCTGTTTGGTGGAGGAGGAAACTAAGGCTCAGAGAGGCTGTGTGACATGCCCAAGGGGCCACAGCCAAAAGCTCGACTATGATTCAGACTCAGTCTGTCTGTTTCCTAAGCTCACGCTCTCTAGGCCACGCACCTGCTCCCCACCCACTACCTTCCCCAGCATGGCCTAAGGAGCGAGCGTCTGTATCTTCTGTTACTTACCTGCGTGGTAAAGGGCTTGTTTGAAGCCATCTATCTGTAATGTCCAGTGCTGCTTACTATCAGGGCTGGCATTTTTAAATCAACTGTCCTGGATCTAGGGGTCTTAATCTGAAACCATGGAACATAATTTTTCTATATAAAAAAGTAACTGGTGTCTGTGAGGACCAATGCTTGCCATTTGTTGTGTCTTACCCAAGTTCACAGTGTCTGCCTCTTCTATATAAGCTGGGAAATTGTTTAAAACAGTAAACTTGTAAGATTGTCTTTTGAAAAAAGTAAGGTGCCTTTGACCACTCTGAAGCCTTAGTTGCATGCTGCTAGGTGTTCAGCATTATTCCAGAGAACTGAGGCTCCTCAGTAGTTCCTTTTGGATAGGTGAGATGTTTCTGTATTGGTAACAAGAGGAAAATATTGATATGTACCTACTGAACACACACAGGTCATTTTTATTGACATGGTGATATTATGTGGTCCAGAATGGATATGGCCTAAATTTCATGCCCTAGGAAAACCTATTATTTTTTTATCTCACTGCAAGATTTTAATTCATTTCCAGCTATTAGGAGTTAGAGTTTATTTGTCTGATTGCCTGAACTATGTATAGGTTTTTAAAAAAATTATTTCTGTCAGTGGGGAGGCATGTTGCCTCCAGCTGTTAAAACTTTCACCAGCTTGTCTAGGAGTTTGATTCAATGTCTCATCTTCCACTGTGGCACACTTGCTGGAAAACAAGCAAAAGGAAACTGCTGGGGATGAGGGATTGGTGCTATTGAGTGTTTACAAATACTTGAGCTGCAGACTAATGAATGCTCCTTAACACAGGAGGAAGGAGCATGCATGGTACTTCTCTTTATTCTCCGCACTGTTAAGCCTCTGTGTGTATGTGTGTGTGTATGCACACAGCTGTGTTGTTTGGAACCATGGCTTGCTTCAGAAAGTAGTATTATGTGATACAAAGAGCATCTGCAGTCAGACAGACTGAGTCAAAATGCCAGCTCCATCTGACCTTAACCTGTCCCTCTTCTTGAATCTCAGCTTCCTTTGCTGTAACACTTGGGTTGGTAATACCAATGCTGAGGGTCATTGAGAGGAATAGAGTCCATACTTTTATACAAAGTATATACCTAGCACCTAGTAGATGTTCAGTGTGTGGTATTTCTTACCTTCTCTTTAGAAATAGGAACAAGCCAGGCACGTGGTGCAGGCTACTCAGGAGGCTGAGGCGGGATGATCGCTTGAGCCCAGGAATTTAATACCAGCCTAGGCAACATAGCAAAACCCTGTCTTTAAAAAAAAAAAGAAAGAAAGAAAGGAAGGAAGAAAGAAATAGGAACATAGAAAGACTTGGTATCCTATTTAGTTGGTTCTCATCTTGGGCAGAAACCCTAAAATTTCTCTTTGTCTGTCGTCATCATGGTCACAACTCTGCCAAACCAAGCCTGCAGATTTGGGAGGTCTTGGGACCTTAGGGGTCACCAACGAGTTGGCAGCACACACAATCCAAACTATCCAGTTTTAGCCTTGGAAGAATATACAGGAAAGCAGCCATGAGGAATTTCCATTAAACAAACAAAGGTTTGGATCTTTTTTTGATCTTCACTTGTCTGGAAAAAAAAAATCTGCTTTTGTTGTCAAGCATTCCCACCAGAAACCTAGGTGAGAGACATAACAGCTCAGGAGCCAAGCCTAGGTTCCAATAGGAAGGCCCACGGGCTTAACTTGAAATAGCAACATCGAAACTTTGTAAAGGCTGCTTCCTGCCCATGGCTGCAGAGGCCATTTCCTGTGCTTCTAATTTTTCCAGGAGAGGAAGAAGCGGGGAGAAACCAACAATGACCTGTTTCTGGCAGATGTGTTTTCCTACCAGGGGAAGTTCCATGAGGCCGCCAAACTGTACAAGAGGAGTGGGCACGAGAACCTTGCGCTCGACATGTACACTGACCTCTGCATGTTTGAGTATGCCAAGGTAAACTACCCACATCCCAGGCCCAAGCTGCCATTTGGAGTCCACTGACCTGCAGTGTCCAAGTTGTTTGCCCCAAGAGGTGGTGCAGATGAAAAATAGCAATGGCTTGGGAAAGGGTGTGAGCAAATTGGTAAATAGAGGAACCATCTATTGCCACTGGTTGAATCTGACCCAAAAATGACCTTTACGGCTGATACCAAAGGGACACAGTATGACAGTTCATACCTTTGTCAATAACAGAGCTACCTGGGCTGTGAGTCTTTACCAGTGTATCCTTTCATTAAGTGTTGAGGGCTCAGGGCTTCAGGGCTGTCTCCCGCAAATTCTCTCATACCTTGTCAGGAGCCACAAAGAATCGATATGCTACCAACCACACGATGGGTTCACTCTATCACTTTCCAGCCAAGTGTCAGCACAGTGTGCCTCATACCACCCCTGCAGGTGCAGGGTAGCTCCCACATGGTCTCGGTGGGTGATGGTAGAGATTCCTTCTTGCATTTGGAGGGTCCCCATTAAGGTTAGTCCCCCAGATATCTGGGCCTTTAAAGGTACATTTGGAAGAAAAGCTTCCTGGACCAGGTTCCTGATGGCTTGTGTGAGAATGAGTTACACTGAGTAGCCCACACCAGTGAAGGCATTTGCAATTCAGCCTAATGCAAGGTTAAAAGAGCCTTGGGTGCATCGAGCAAGGAGGTTCTTCTTTCCACAGAGGTGCCTTTGTTAACCTGCCTTTCCCGGTAGTGTCAGAAGAGGCTCTCAGAATGTTATTAAGTGAGTCATCAGCCACAACCAATTAGTGGCTATTAATGGTAATTATCTAGCTCTCAAGTTCAAGATGGAAAATCGTCCCCATTTTTCCCTGCTCTTCTGTTCTCAAAGATGGCTGTGATCTTCTACCATCTGTTAGATCCCAGGGCTGCAGGTTGTATGTGGCTCCCTGTGATGGGACCCAGAAATTATTGTTCATCAGTACCTGCACAAGCCCCTGGGCCCCAGCCTGTCTTTCTACCTTGCTCCTCCTTCACGCCATACCTCAGATCTAGGGTACCTCAGGTTCCTTCTGCACTTTCCTCTTTGTCTTTCTTACGCTCCACCATGCTCCCACCACAAACACGTACAAGATTTCTTAATACATTGATAGTGAGAACACCTAAATCAGTACATCTCTCTTTCTGGGGATAAAATTTTTTTTTTTTTTTTTTGAGACAGAGTCTTCGCTCTGCCCGGACTAGAGTGCTGTGGTGTTAGCCTAGCTCACAGCAACCTCAAACTCCTGGGCTCAAGCAATCCTACTGCTTCAGCCTCCCGAGTAGCTGGGACTACAGGCATGCGCCACCATGCCTGGCTAATCTTTTTTTCTATATATTTTTAGTTGGCCAGATAATTTCTTTCCATTTTTAGTAGAGACGGGGTCTCGCTCTTGCTCAGGCTGGTCTCGAACTCCTGAGCTCAAACAATCCGCCTGCCTCGGCCTCCCAGAGTGCTAGGATTACAGGCGTGATCTGGGGATAAAATTTTAACTGGGGACAAAACCTTTAACTGAAGGATCAAATCCCTAGGTAGAATTTAGGCATCAGGAACAGCTGGATCTGGTTGTCCTTTGCGACCAACGGCACTTCTTGGAAGCCTGAAGCCTCCCCAAGTAGGCATGGTGGTGCACTAGAAAATGCCTTGCCTTGGCATGCAGAGAGCTGGTATGAATCTCGGTCCCTCCTGTGGGACAGGTGACCTGGGGAAAGGCTTTTCACTTTGCTAAGCCTCCGTTTCCTCCTCAGAGGGTGACATAGCTACAGTTCAGTTTAGTTCTGAGAATTGCACAGAATAACTTATGGGAAAACCCTTTACAAATGCCAAGTTATAGAAAGATTAGGAAAATGAGAGGGGCCAAGCTTGACCACGGAGTGGATGTTCTTCAGACTTCTCCCTGGCTGGCCCCACTCCTGCCTCTGCTCTGAGGCCCCTCCTAACGCTTTGGGTGGGCCTCATGCACCCACAGTCTCCCACCCAGAAATGCAGCCCATTTACACACTCCATCTGATCTGTCTCTCTATGAAGGTAAGTACTCTGGGACTTGTTTTTGGTTTTAGTTTTTGATCGTAATTCCAAGTAGGTTGGTTCTGTTTCAGTCCCCCTTCCCATCCTCCGCCCGGTAGTCTGAGGTTGAGAAAATGTGTACGTACACATTATGTTGGGGGTGGGGGAGATCCAGTGCTTATTAACGTGGCATGTTTTTGTTTGCTTGAAAATTGCTTCCCAAGATTCAATCTGGTTTTCAGAAAAATTTTAAATTACATTCCCACGTACAAATAAATTGTATGCTTTCCGGATAAGTGACATGTTTATATGGTGATAAAGGGAATTATAATGCTCTTAACTCTTATGTAGTATGTCCTTATCAAAATCACCAAGCATGAGAACACTGTTTAGTCTCATTCATCACTCAGCACAGCCTCTTTCTGTCCACTTCAGGACAAAGTCTTTGCCATAGCCCCCAGATAACGTGTCAATTAGCTTCATGGAACCAAAAAGCCTTTGAAAACCCAGTTTGTTGAGTCTTGAAGGAACCATTTAGACTCAGCTTCAATTAAGTGAGAGCTCCCTGAGCTGGACTGCGGGGCTGAAGGAAGCTCCTTCAAGCCTGTGACCCATGTGCCTGAATGGTCTCACTGGGGTAAGGACCCAAATTTATGGCTCCTCCTTAGCCTCTGATCCTTCTTACTACAGTCGTCCCTAGTCCACTGAGCACTCACTGAAGTCTTTTTGAAGGCTATTTCTGTTATCTTATGATGCTTGTTTCCCCCAGCTGCTAACCTCATTTAACCAACCAGGTAGGCAGTTTCCAGCTTTGGGTTGGCATAAAGAGTGCCTGTAGTAGCTGCCAAGGGGAGAGGGTGTGTTTGTTTGTAAAGGCCCGAACTAGGCATAGTCAGTGGCTGCATTCTAAGCCCCTTCCCCTTTGCGAACTCCAGGGAACCAAAGGCTGGCTGACGCACGCCTGTGTTTTACTGGGACCCTAGCTTCAGGGTAAACAATGTCCCTTCTTCCCCTTCTTAAAACATTTGGCTGTCTTAGCCCGACCTAATATATGATTTTAGGAGCTACACAATTACCCTGAAAGCAAATGGAAAAAAAAGTGAGCTAATTGTTCAAGGGGGTTTTTAGCATATGTTGACTGTACTTTCCTGACAAATGAGTGTTAATCATGGGGAAAGGAGTGCTTTTTTTTATACTTTGTGAGGTTGACACAGAGCACTCTCTGCAGGGTACATTATTCCTAAGACAAACCGCTTCTTACTCGTAATGCAGATCTGGGCCGGAAGCACTCTCAATTTCCCTTTCTGAAATCCCCACCTTTTAAAATGTCAGCACCAGTGCTGCCTCAACTATGGCAAACTCCCACATGTAGATTTGGGACAACTTTATCCTGAAAAGAGGTGATTTTCTGAGATTGTTTCCCACACATTCTAGGGCCAACCCAGGGAAGCTTGGCCTTTCAGAGGCCCCCTGTCGTGGTGGAAGGAACACAGGCTCTGCAGCCTGACCCCTGAGCCTCTGGGACCACAGGCCTCTCTTCCTTCACGGATTCTCTCCTGGACCCCTTCTCCTGCTTCAGATCCCCCCATGGCCTCCTGCTGTACGCTGTTGGATCAGGTCCACCCTGCAGACCTGACCTCAAAACAGTATCCCATACCATTCAATTGAGAATTAACCAAAGAGAGTTTTGCTTGTTATCTGTCCTAGGCAAATACCTGAGGCAAAGCTAGTGGAATGATTCCCTAAATTCAGGCAGCAAAACATTTCAGAAAACAGATGCAAATCTTCTAGTGTGGTGGTGGTTGAGGAAGGGCACAGAGGGCTAACTGGGAAATCTTGAAATCATTTTGTTTGTGTGAGTTTAGGGGATCACATGCTCAGCCCCATCTGAATAAAGATCCTAGGTATGAATATTTGAAATTGTGCAACCAGTTTTCTAGCCACTATTTAGGAAAAGTCACATATATATGAAGCTCTATCAGCGAGACACACACACAAAGTAACCCAGTCATAAACCCTCTACACTGCAGAGTTCCAAAGTGTCTGGAAAGTGTTTAGCTGAAGGGAAGGGAAGGAAACATTGAGAGCCATGGTCCTTGACACTGTCCCAGTATCCCCCAAGAACACCTGTGGGGGAGTCCATAATCACTCCTCCTGGACACCTGGGACTGCCCCCCACTCAGCCACACAGGGATGGGCTCCTGCCTGCATCCTGATTGCCTGCTTCAGCCAAATAGAGCCCTTCCTTGCTCTGGCTCTCAGCAGCCTGACGTAATGCTGGCACAGGAAGTTCTAATCCAGAGTGTTTTTGTTTGTTGTGCTTCCTCAGGATTTCCTTGGATCTGGAGACCCCAAAGAAACAAAGATGCTAATCACCAAACAGGCTGACTGGGCCAGAAATATCAATGAGCCCAAAGCTGCTGTGGAGATGTACATCTCAGCAGGAGAGCATGTCAAGGCCATCGAGATCAGTGGCAACCATGGCTGGGTTGACATGTACGTTTCAGTCCCTGCCCCAAGGAGCATTTGGCAGCATGTCATGTCATGTCAACTCTTGGTTTTGACTGACAAGGGAAAAAATACTGTTTCCCTAAATATCTAATCAAATGTGATGGTGACTAGGTTCTTTGGGAGCACAGAGATTGAAGAAGCCAGTCACTGCCTTTGTGGAGCTTATCGAGTCCCTGGGGGAAAGGGTGGTGGGTACTGAGGAGAGGCAGACACCCCAAGTCAAAGCTGCCATTTGCTGAGTGCTCACTACAAGCCAGGTGCTGCGATAACCTTGCAGGCATTTGGTTCTTTCCCCACACCCTCAGGGTTGGTGTTTACAGCCCTTCTTGCAAATGAGGAAACCGAGGGTCAAGGGACAAGTGATCACAGAAGTCCAAACAGCCGGGAAGTCCTGGGGCTGAGCTTTAGGCTCTGATCTGGGTGATTTCAATGCCCTTAATAGTATAATGGTAGGTACCAAAAAAGAACAAGAAAAGTTCCAAGTACATGAGGAAAGGAGAATTCCCATGGGAGGAACCACGGATGTCTTCTCTTAGGAGGTAGTCTTTGCATGAAGGGGACCTGAAGTATTTCAAGAGGCAGAGATGATCGATAGAAAGGGAAAGGATGTTCAGGCAGGAGGAACAGCACAAACAGAGCCAGCTGACTTTGGTTGGAATAAAAGGTGTATGGGAAGGGGAGAGTGCGGGGGCTGCAGGCAAGGGGAACTGGGCTGGCCACACTGGGAGGGCCTCAGATCTAAACCGAAGTGTTCAAATTTGTGCATGTGTGTGAGCATGAAACGCACTGTCTCAGACCAAGGGAGGACAAAGCGCTTCTGGGGAGATCTGCTACACTGAGTCCCAAGCCCGAATCCTCCACAGGGAGAGAGGACTTATGGCTGGGGCTGTGCAGTCTGACCCCCCTCGGGCAGGAAGGGAGACCAGATAACTGGCAAGGGCAGTAGACCAGAAGGGAGCGAGAAGTAGAGGAACTAGAACTGAGGGATCCATCCGGGGCATGGGGCAGGTGGGCGGGGGGCGGGGGGGGGGAGTGGAAGGCTGATTCCGAGCTCTGCACCTGCTGGTCGGTAATGTCATTCGCCAAAGTCCGGAACAGAGGGAGAGGAATGGGCTAGGGGTGGGGCTGCATGGAGGCACGAGGGATTCGGTCTTGGGACTCAGTGTAGCAGACTTCCCCAGGAGAGCTTTGTCCTCCCACAGTCAGAAACAGTGCATTTCATGCTCTCCCACATGCACATGCGTGTGTGCGTGTGTGTGTGTGTGTGTGTGCGTGCGTGTGTGCGCGTGTGCGCGCGCGCTGCCACAGCTGGCAAAGGAAGAGAGGATGGGAGGGACTCCTGAAGTTGGCTAAATGCTGCGCCCTAAATGCTGTGGGTTGTTCTAGAAGCAACATTGTGGTCCGCAGGTAACAGTGGCCCAGCCAGGACCTGAGGAAGGGGAGGGGCTGGTTAAGGATCAGTTTGCCCCCTTGAGCCCTACCATGTAGTTTGTGTGTGGGCCCCTCACAAAGGGACCTTGGTGGGTGACCTATCACCTCATCTTTCTCTTGTCCAAGATAAAGTTTCTTAAAGATGGAGGCATAGATTTTGCCCCCAGCATTATTCTTTTCACAAAGGAGGTGATACAAAAAAGAGCCAGGCAGATTTAGGGCCTCCCCATTCTCTCCTCCTGTTTTTCATATGTCACTTTCATTTGCAAGTGCTATGTATCAGGTTACCCTAGGGATACTCAACTAGTTCAAGAAAGAGCCATTAGCATGATCCATCCCTTTTCCAGGTCTGGCTGTTAAAGGTGCCTCTCCTCCAGGAACATTTGGTTTGATGGGTGGGGGGTTTCTAAGGTTCCAAGGGGCTGCCTGTGCCACCTTTCCCTAAAAATGTGTCCTTCTCTGCTGAGCAGTATTATTTTTAGTTGCCATTATTATTCTAAGTGCAGACTGACAGGCCTCCCTGTGCTGCTCTATCTCTGAGGCAGGGATCTGCTACAGCTGCTTCCCCTTCCTTTCTCCCAAAGAGCAGTCTGGGTAAAATCTCTTCTCCTGGGAGAGCTGGTTTTACTCCAAACCCCAGCCTGACCAGAGGGAACAAGCACATTCCAGCCAGGCCTCATGTCCCCATGAGCAGTGGGAGGCTGGTCACCACTCAGAAGAAGTGGTGAGCCAGCTGGTCCCTGTGGCTCCTCACTGCGGTCAGCACCTTGGGCAGGAGGAGGATACAGTCAAGACTCCCTGCAGGCCTTTCCTCCAGAGCTCAGAGCAGGCCCCGCACATGCTTCTCCCTCTAGAGGGCCAGTCATTGAAGAATTCTCACGCCTTGGCCTCTGCTTTCCTGTGAGAATTACTGCAACGGTGGCAGAAAGAGCACTCTGCCACTTCCTGGCTGTGGAGTCTTGGGTTGGATGTTTCACCTTCCCCACTAGACTTCAGTCTTCTCATCTGTAAATGGAAATAATAGTACCTGCCTCTTCGGGTAGTGAAGATTCAGTGAGATCACACATGAGAAAGCTCATGGCGCCATCTCGGTACCTGGTAGGGATAAGTAAACATTTGTTTCTGTCCCCAGATCCTGCTGTGGATAGATTAGTAACTCCTGTGAAAGATAAAAGGTCGCAATAGTATCTTTTAGAGCCTTCCTCTCCTGGTCCCTGGCAATGTTTCTGGAGTATGTATTCACTCATTTAATAACCACCCATTAAGCATCTTCCAGGGGCCATGGCACTTTATTAGCATTGGGGACAGCGGAATGAATGGACATAGAGCCTGCCCTTGGAAGATAGATCCAAAGTCCCCCCACCACTTCCTTCCATCAGGCCCATTCACAGTGGTTTCTCTCCTCCCTGCCCTTCCTACCCCTCCAGGTTGATCGACATCGCCCGTAGGCTGGACAAGGCTGAACGGGAGCCTCTGCTGCTGTGTGCTGACTACTTCAAGAAGCTGGATAACTCTGGCTATGCTGCCGAGACCTACCTGAAGATTGGAGACCTGAAGTCCTTGGTGCAGCTGCACGTGGAGACTCAGCGCTGGGATGAGGTGAGGGGAAAACACACCTCATGGGTTGGGGGCCCCACCTGAGCCCTGGGAAACAGGCAGGTGAGTAGAGGGGACTCTTGGGGTTTGAATGGGGAGAAGCTGCTCTCATCATGGAATGAACGTTGGAAGTCAGGAGACTTAACTTCCAATTCTCTGAACCAGGGTATCTTGGAGGGCCTTTCCATGCTAGCTTTCCATTTGTTTATTCCTTCATTCATTCAGAAAATCTTTATCGACTGCCAGGTCTGTGCCAGTCCCATAATAGATAGATACCAGGGATGTGAGTGTTAACATGACAGCTTCAGTGCCTGCTGTTAGCTGCCTCTGACCAGCACCACGAGCTCAGACACATCTCTGATGTGAAGATGCACCTACCTGTGTGACATTTAAAACCTGCTGGGTAGCATTTTGGCAGAAAATGCCATCCATACTTCTCAGATACAGACTGTGAGAGCCATTTCAGGAGCCAGCTCTTCCCCTCCATTTTTGGCCCCTCCCCAACCTGGGCTTCTCTAGTGTGGGGGCAGGTGAGAAGAATCAGCCAGGCCTGTGGGAGAGGCGGCCAGCCTGAGGCCCCTCTTCAGCTCAGCTCCCACCCTCCAGCTCCCTGGCTCCCGGGGGAGAAATCCATTCCCTGGAGGATTAGATTAGGGTTCTTGCACAGGATCCTCACCCTGCCCCACCCACCCATTGTGGTCTATTTTGCAGAGTGATAGCTAGGCCTTTTCTGGGTAAGAGCTGTCTGACTCTTGTCTTTCCTCTGGGTAGCTCCATTTGGTGAGGTGACAAGGTCACTGATGAGAGAAGGTGGGGCCAGGGACAGAGGCAATCATGGCTTCTCAAGATAAATTTATCAGGAGATTTCTCAAGCAGCATAAATTAGAGCATCTTAAAACCACTCGGTCCTGGCTGTGCATCAGGCAGACTTTCTTCCTGTGGCTTGTTTCTGGTTCTCCCGGCCTGACAGGTGGTTCTGGGGCTTAGGTGAAACAGTCACTGGGTCCCATACAGCACCAAGCCCACGGTCATCTTTGACAACTAATAAGCAGTGATGATGATAATGTCAATTCTGTTTCCTTAGGTGTCGCCTGCAAGTAAAAGAAATCTGCTTGCAGCGCTACAGGAGCCCACGCAAACCCTCAAAATAAAATGTTTCCGATTCTGTGCCACTTCTGTGGTCCAGAAACAGACTGTGTTGTTATTGAATCCAGTTGCTTGCATATTGCTGTTAATTGCCTTTTGTTTTCAAAGAGCTGATTTGTTTTTGCGTTTCTGGGGGTAGTTGAGGAGGGAGGCGCTCTCCCCCTCTGAGTTGTCAGGTTGGCAAAATATGACATCCCTAATGGATTCAGCCAAGTGCCATGTTTTCATGGGGGCTGCAGGGGCTGCTTTATTAAGACTGTGTTTGCTCCTTCCTCCAGGCCTTCGCTTTGGGTGAGAAGCATCCCGAGTTTAAGGTTGACATCTACGTGCCCTATGCTCAGTGGCTAGCAGAGAACGATCGCTTTGAGGAAGCCCAGAAAGGTAGGCCACACAGACTGGCATCTCGCAGAAGGGGCAGGGCAAGGCACTGCCAAGACACACATTTTAAGAAGGTTGCCAGGCCTCCTCCCATCCGTAGGTCCCAAAATAGGTGACTTCATCCTGGGGATGTGATGTGGTTGGTGGACCTGTGGACCAGTGGAAAGAACATGGGCTTTGGACTCACACACATGTGGGCCATCACTCACTTGCCACAGGACCTTAGGGGGTACTGTCTGATCTCAGAGCCTCTGTGGTTACTGAGCAAAGTGCTGTGCACTCCGCTGAATCTTCTGATTTAATCCTCGTAACAGTCCTATGGTATAGGTACCGTTATTGTTATTCCCATTTCGCAGATGAGAAAACTGAGGGTTAAACAGGTAAAGAGATTTCCTGAAGTCCCATAGCTAGGAAGTAGCAGAGAGGTCATTGGAGCCAGGGTACAGTGAGGACAAAAAGTAGAGACTGCCAAAGAGTGTGGCACACCCTTGCCTCCACTTGGCTTTGCTGAGAATAGAAACTCAGTTTCTGTTTCTGGCTCAGGTAAATGAGGTGACTTCTACTCCTCAGCATTTCCACTGATAAAATGGCTGCACACGAGGTCTGACAGCATCTGAAATAGGAGCCAGAGCAAGTATGGAGCTTTAACTGATAATGTTAATTACAGTTTAAAAAATCGACTGCCCTGTGTCAGGCACTGGCTGGGCACTTAACCTACATAACCTTGAATCTTGCCAATAGCCCTGCAGAGACAAAGAGGCTAAATGTGCCGTGCAAAGTCACAGAATAGCAAGCAGCAGAGCCAGAACTGGATCAGGATCTGTCTGACTGGGGAACCTGAGTCTTCTATGTTTTACTGCCTAGTTAGGAAGCCTTCTAATTGAAGTTGAGTGTGTCATACTCAATAGCATGTCATTTACACATCTATATGGTAACAGTTGCTACCACGGGACACATTGCAGAACAAATGTCTTCCTGTTGGAGCGCCTCAGCTAAAAGCCCCCATTGAAGGACAGTGTGTTCTCTACTGCTTCAACATTTCCAGAGCACCCAGTTGCTGAAGTATCTGCATGTTTGGGCAAAACACATCAACCTATCCATCTGTCTGTGTCTGCCCTTCCAAGAATCCATCACCATAGTAACTTGGTACTCAGACAAGAGATTGCAGATGAGAATGGAACAAAGGCCAGACCTTTTCCTTTGCCAAAGGCGGAGGATTTGGATCATCTGAATGCCCGCATGTGGGCAAGTGTCACAGCCACGAGTGCTTCGCTAGCAGCCCCAACATCCTGAGGGGCTGGCCATGGAGTAGGTACTGAGAAAATTTCTGTTAAATGGATGTAGGAACGATTGAGAAATTTTTTTACTTGTTTTCACAAATGTTTGGTTTTGAGAAGCAAGCCAGATCTTTCAAGGTTGTCATCAAAAAGCACCCAGTTGAGTTGGGCTTGGTTCTGTGACCTTGGTGTGACACTTTACCTCCACCTTGCAAAGCCCATTTCATTGCTCATTTAAAAAGGGAATAATTTTCCCTTCTCATAAGTCTGTTGTGAGGATCCAGTGAGGTAATGAGCAACAAAAGCACTTTGTAAACCTCCAAGCCTGATAAAGTGTCAAGTCCTGTTAATGTCACCTCAGGAGTCACAAAGCTTTGCCGTGGAATAGAGCAGGGGGCAAAACCTCACTGAAGATGAGCAAGTTTCATCCTTAGAGTTTGCCCTGGACTTTTGGCCACTCAGGTTTTTCTTTCTCCCATGCCTTCCCAACGTTGGTTGTCTTTTCCCAGCCAAAAAGCAGTGTATCTCACTGTATTTTTCTCAGGACGTAGCCTTGGTTGTTCATAGCCTTTGGCCTGAGAGGCGGCATCCCAGCAACGAAGTGCTGCAGATGAGTGTCCTACTTCCAAAGCAGTCTCCTACAAGCCCCGCAGAATTCTATCCTGTCTCCTGTCTCCCTCCTTGAATTGCATGTGCTTTTGTACGCCCCCCACTCCAGCATTCCACAAGGCCGGGCGGCAGGGAGAAGCAGTCAGGGTGCTGGAGCAGCTCACACACAATGCTGTGGTGGAGAGCAGGTTCAATGACGCCGCCTATTACTACTGGATGCTGTCCATGCAGTGCCTTGATATAGCTCAAGGTAAGTAAACATCAGCCTGGCCACTGTTTTCCCCAGCTCTGCTCTGGCACCAAGATAAACATCAAAAGAGCTGGGACATTTTAATTAAAGCCCTCAGCTTGTTTATTGGGTGTATTGTCCATAAGCCTGTCTTGCAGTGGCATAATCTGGTGTGTCATCTTTTTCCAGTTTGCCCATAAGTATAAGAATGGTATGAGGGCCATCCTGGGGTTACGGTTGGGAGGTCCAGCCTGTGTTGCTAATTCAGAACATATCTCTCCTTGCTACCTGGGAGCCCATAGCTGGGCCTGGATGAGCGCTGGTTTAAAAAAAATTTAATTAAATGAAAATATGAGCAAGAGATGGCTTTACAATAACACACTCCAGATTCCCACTCATCCCAGGCAGAAAAACGGTTTCAGTGTTGCTTTTTTTTTTCTTTTTGAGACAGAGTCTCACTCTGTCATCTGGGCTAGCGTCCTGTGGGGTCAGCCTAGTTCACAGCAACCTCAAACTCCTGGGCTCAAGTGATCCTCCTGCCTTAGCCTCCCGAGTAGCTGGAATTACAGGCGTGTGCCACCATGCCTGGCTCATTTTTCTATTTTTAGTAGAGATGCGGTCCTGCTTTTGCTCAGGCTGGTCTCAAACTCCTGAGCTCAAGCGATCCTCCCGCCTCGGCCTCCCAGAGTGCTAGGATCACAGGCGTGAGCCACCGCACCCAGCCCAATGTTGCTTTCTTTCACAAGACTTCACATCATGCACTGACGGAGTTCTGGAAGCAGGAGGGACAGGGAGATGTTCTGCACTGGACCAGGCCCATGCAGGAGTGGGGAAAACACTGGAATGGAGACCACAAGGTTACTTGTAGCAAGTCACAGTCCTTCTGGGTTCCACATGCCCATCTGTACCATGGGGGTGCCTCTGTCCTGCTTCCTTCATAACATTGCTGGGAGCATACCTCATGGAGCCGTGCTTCTAGTTTGAAAACCGTCAAGCCTAGGTGTAAGGTGGCATTTTTCTGTCCTGGCCAGTGGTTTTTTTCTCTGGTAAGGAGCAGCGCAGAGGGAAGAGGCACGAGGTGAGTGTGAATAAAGTGGGTGTCTGCTCACCCGAGTCCTGCCAGGCTCTTCTGGCACGTCTGGGTGTCTTCTCGCAGCTGGTGCTCCCCCAGTGGAATGGCCTGGGACGGTGTTGCGTGAGATCTGGAAGTGCCTGAAAGAAATGTTCTCAGACTCTTCCTGGCCATGTGCTCTGCCAGCTGAGACTTCACCATCCTGGGATGGCCCCTGCTCCTAATGAAAACCTTCCCCATCACTGCATCTTTTTGCTCCTCTCCCTGGCATAGGCCCTGTGTTGCAGAAGCGGTGCTGGCAACAGTGCCGTCACCTGACCCTTCCTCCTGTGGCCAGTCGGCAGCCACAGATACCGTTTGACATGTCTTCACCCCTCTCGCCCCACTCCCCCCTGCACAGATCCTGCCCAGAAGGATGCAATGCTCGGCAAGTTCCACCACTTCCAGCACTTGGCTGAGCTGTACCACGGCTACCATGCCATTCAGCGGTACACGGTAAGGGGGCGGGTAACCCACTGGGCAATGGACTGCTGAGGAATCCTAGTCTCATTTGGGGCGAAGAAGTTTGGTGTTCCTTGATCATCTACTTGTCTGACATGCAGCTAGCTGTGGGCTTCTGAATTACAATCCAGAGCTGGAGTGGGTATTTCCAGTTGCTTGGTTCAGGCGTCGATGACTTGGGCAAACTCTGGATTAGCCAGACAAGGGAGCTGGGAGTTCCATGGGGTCTTCTCCTCTAGGAGGGCAAAGGCCCAGTTACGCTGTATGCTCCTGAGCAGTTTGTTTTCTTCTGGCCTTTAGTTTCTTTCTCTATAAAACAAGAGGATTGGCTTGATCTCCAGAGACCCAAGTAGTTCTTTTTAGTCACTTCCTGATTCCTTTGATGAAGCCTTTTTAAATCTTTCTGGTGGCAGTGGGGAACAGTTGACAGGTTGTCAACAGCCTCTTCATCCTGTTTGTCTCCTCAGTCACTCAACAAATGATTAAGCTCCTGCAGTGTGAGCTTGTCTTGTGCTGGCTGATAAGCTGGGCAGGTGTCAATAGCCAGCCTGTATTGATCACTGACTGCATATTAGGCAATGTGTAGGGGCTTTATTGTATCAACTCATTTCATCCTTTCAACCGTACTGTGAGTGTGGTCATCTCCATTTTACAGATGAGGAGACTGAGGTGCTTGACAGGGAGGTCTCACAGCTAGTAAGTAGCAGAGCCAGTACTAGAATCCCAACAGGCTGGCTCAAGAGCCTGTGCTCTTAGCTGTTCCCTCCCTCTCCCCTCTCACTTAGAGAAAGTGGGCTGGTATGTTGTTCAAAAGGTGAACTCAGGAGACCTCACACCCCAGCTGCATCATGTGACCTTGGGCAAGTCATTTACCTTCTCTGTGCTTCTGTTTCCTTCTCTATAAAATGGGGATAATAACAGTACCTATTTGCTGGGATCGTGGTGAGGATTAAATGAGTTAATATTGGAAAAGCGCTTGGGAGAGTGCCCGGCACAGAGTGGCCCTGGGTAAGTGTCAGCTATTCTTATTACTGCCCCAGGTGGAGGCCTTACACCACATTTCCACGGCTACACCCTGAAGGCTGAGCATCTCGCTGTTTTTTGACCTCTCAAAGGCCCTTCCTTCCACCCTGGGCATTTTCTTCCCTCTAATCTGTTCTGACCTCTTGGCACATTTTTTGCCTTTTGGGAAAGTCTTGCAAGAAAGACTCCTCTGACGGGCTCTGCCAGGCCAGCGGTTAGCCCTGGGTTCCTTCTCCTCCCACAGCATGGTCAGTGGTCTCAAAGGACCTCATCTTCCCTTTTAGTATTTGCTTTCCCTGAGATGAGACCCCCTCAGAGTCCCTTGTCTCTAATCAGGTGCTCACATGGAGAGAAGCCACCACAAAAGGAGTCCAGACTCAACTTAGGCTTGGAAGTCAGGGCCCAGCTCAGCCTCAGTTTGCCTAAGCCACCCTGGAGCCCAGTGCTCGGTGCCGTCCCTCTGGGCTCTGTCCCTGCTCCTCATCCTCATCTTCTCCACACAGGGAGACACAGGGCTGGGGCTCCTCTCTCTGACAGCTGAGCTCTGCTGCTGGACCTGTGTGGGGCTGGGAGCTGAGGGACTTTATACCAGCTCAGTCTTCTTCATTGGCCCATTCTTTCATTCAACAAATGCCTGCTGTGTGATGAGGCCTGGGGACACAGTGGTGGACATTACATTGTCCCCACCCAGAGGAACTCACAGTCTAGCAAACAGGACAGTCCTTCAAGGGGAAGGCCTAGAGGCCTGTGAGGAGATGTCCTGGAGGAGATGGCCCCTAAGGCAAGAGGAGGGAGACCAGGAAGAACGTGCAAGTGAAGAGGAAGAGGAGGAGCAAGGGCTTTCCTAGCAGAGGACACAGGCTGTGCGAAGGCCTGGAGGCGAGTGGCAGTGTGGGGTTCAGCATCAGGGCCTGGCAGAGCAGACTGGAAGACTGGAGAGGAGAGCGCTGGATCCTGCCTGGGATGACTGTGTCTTTCCCAGAGGAGAGGTGCTGAGCCCGAGGATGCCCCTCCTCCTGTTCTCTCTGGACATTTCTCAGCCTCCACATCTAGTGCAGTAGAACCAGAGGCAGGCTTCATCCTGGTTCTCACCCTGAAAAGGATGTGGTCTCAGGTTTTCTTGGGTGCTTGGAGCTAACAGAGGCTGTAGAACTTTAGGAACTAAAGAGAAAGTGCTCATCTCTGAACCAAGGGAGTATAGAGCAAAGTGAGTCCTCAGAATTTAGACCAATTAGGGGCTAAGGCCTGGTGGCTCAGTGATGATAGTGCCTCCTAGGAGGACCCTTCGGGGAATGTCCATTTAGTACCATGCAAGTGCTCACAAGGGGAGAGCGGCTGGCCTGTTTGAACCCTCGTCATCTAAAGCTGTTACAAATCAGCATCTCAGTTGGCACAGTCTGCCGGACTCCTTCAAAACAGGGTATTCTTTTTTTTTTTTTTTTTTTTTTTGAGACAGAGTCTCACTCTGTTGCCCAGGCCAGAGTGCCGTGGTGTCAGCCTAGCTCACAGCAACCTCAAACTCCTGGGCTCAAATGATCCTTTTGCTTTAGCCTCCCGAGTAGCTGGGACTACAGGCACACGCCATGATGTCTTGCTAATTTTTCTATTTTTAGTAGAGATGGGCTCTTGCTCTTGCTCAGGCTGGTCTCAAACTCCTGAGCTTAAGCAGTCCTCCTGCCTTGGCTCCCAGAGTGCTAGGATTACAGGTGTGAGCCACTATGCCCAGCCCAAAATGGTATTCTTAACCTTTTATGATCCCCTCCTAATAGAAAATTCCCTATGGTCTGCTGTGTGGAGCTTCTGGCAGCCTCTTGGTGCAGAAGACCAATTCATTCCACTAATGTGTGCTGAGTGCCTCGTGTGAGGGCCTGTGCCAGGGAAACAGGGATCACCAGTTGAGGAACCCCACATGTGCACGTGTATGGTGGTACATTGGTCAGGCTGCTGTTGGACAGCAAAGAACAGGCATGTGATTTCATGTTCATGCTGGAAAGGGTCAAATGCCTCCATTTAAAGTCAGGCTTATATCAGTGGTCATGTCTTAAATTGCATAATATCTCTTCTCTTTTAGAGCTAATTGGAGGCACCTTGACCTCAGGGACATAGGATCACTACCAACCCCAGAGGCAGTGCAGCTTGGGAGAAAGACATTCTTGGGCTTTGGAATCAGATCTGGGTTTGAATCCCAGCTCTGCTCTGTTCCAGCCAGTAACTTGGACAAATCTTCTCTGGGTGTCAATCTCCTCATCAGTACCTCGAGGATAAAAATGCATACCACAAGCTGGGCATGGTGGCATGCGCCTGTAGTCCCAGGTCCTTGGGAGGCTGAGGTAGGAGGATCACTTGAGCCCAGGAGTTAGAGGTTGCAGTGAGCTCTGATGATGCCACTGAACTCTAGCCTGGGTGACAGAGTGAGACCCTGTCTCAAAAAAAAAAAAAAAAAAAAAATGCATGCCCCAAGACCACATGAGACAGTGACTGTATGGCACCCAGCACACAGTAGTGGTTCAATAAACAAAGCCACTCTTTTGTTGGAGTAAACTCCGAGTTACTGGTATCTACCCTTTGGCCTGGGCCAGCAGCAGCTCAGTTGAAGAATTCAGCCCATTTGCTGTTCTCTCGCTGCAGGAGGAGCCGTTCAGTTTCCATCTTCCTGAAACCCTTTTCAACATCTCCAGGTTCCTGCTGCACAGCCTGACCAAGGACACCCCCTTGGGCATCTCTAAAGTGTATCCTTTCTCTCGCCCCACCCTCTGTCCTACCCCTCTTGTCTAATGGCCCCGAGAAGTTCTTTCCAGAGCACTTTCCTGGCAGACCTTCCTTTCTCCAGCAGCCCTCAGGAAGAGAGCACGCTTGTCCTCCCGCTGCTGTTTTGCTGCAGAGGTGGCTCAGCCAGCGAGGCTGAGGGGCCAGTGCCAAGAGAAGATTAGTTTTTCAGGGCTCTCTGGGCTGAGCCCAGCAATGGGTCTCTGGCCAGCACACTGTCCCAAGCCCTTCCAGAATCCACAGATGAGGGTTTGACCAAAAGGGAGGAAGCACCAGGCCTTCAGGCTTGGAATCTTGGGCCCTTCCTCAGGTTGGGGAGTGGGAAGCATTTGTTCAGCCCACGTGTGCAGAGTACCTACTGTGCCCCACTGGACCAGGTCCAGGCCACAAAGCTGCCATCTTGTTGGGGAGGCCACAGGTCAGGGCCTGGTTCAGTGGACATGTGGTGTGTTTGAGGGTGGAACGAGGCTGAGGCTGGGGCCCTGGTCAGGGAAGCTGCCTGGAGGAGGAGACGTCCATCTTTCAGGCTGAGGCAGCCAGGGAAGATGGCAGAGCAGACGTCCCCAGGGAGGACCAGCACGTGGAAAGGCACGGAGGTGGAGGCGAAGCGAGCACGTGTCTGGGAGGGCTGGAGAGGCGGCAGGACACTGGCCTGGAGGTTGTTTCTCCTCTTCTGGCCAGTGAGGACCACTGAGGGGCGAGAAGCAGAGAAGGGGCTGAAGGGCCTATATGGGCCAAAACTACCAGGACATGACCAAAATCTTGAAGGTCTTGAAAGTCATAGGTGACATAATCATCCCTGCCCTCTTCTAAATCTCCCTGTCCTCTCAGCCCCTTCCCAGCCCCAGCCCCACCTTCTTTCTGTAAGGAAACGCCTCCCAGGAGAGAGCCCAGCAGTGCTGTTGCTGACAGCTGGCTTCGCTAAAGGGTTCCAGGCCCATCATTTCCATGTCAGGGCAAACTCCCCGAAGTCAAAGGTGCCTTCACTGACTCAGACCCCTGCGACTGGCCAGTCCATTGTGCCCCAGCCAGGCGGCCACGGCTATGCGTGTGGGGCCGCGGCACCTGTACCCAGCCTTTCCAGCAATTCCTGTTCAAGTCAGCAGAGTTTGATTAAATCCCTGCCCCGAGCCCCACCCTGTGCCATGCACTGGGGACCTGGAAATATCCCCTGACACAGTCCCTGAGCAGTTGTGGGGGGCCGTGGTGCAGGAGCCCTGGGCGGGGACTGCAGGAGGGTCAGCCAGGCAGGGGAGGGCAGCATCTGAGGTGACCTGAGATCAGAGCCTCAGGCCAAGGAGCCCAGAGGGGGGCCCTAGAGAACAGGTGAGGCTGCCGCCCAGAGAGCATCCAGCAGGCCCTTGGTCAAGTGCAGGGAGACTGATGCTGTGCGCCCCGTGGCCTCTGTGAGCCGGGCCTGAGGGCGGCTCCCCAGGCAGTGTGGGACCAGGCCCCACCCAGCAAGGCTGGAGCAGAGGGCACTTGGTGCCAGGTGTCCTAGCGCCTGGCTGGCAGGCTCAGCAAGGCAGGAAGAGCCATTTTGGCCTGGTCCAAAATGAGCCATCAGCAGGCCCAGAGAACCTAAGCAAAGTTAAAATATTAATGGAAACTCCACTGTCTTTATCTCTGGAAAAATCCGTGGGCCTTGCTAGCTGAGAAATACATTTACATCTCACAAATGAACAGAACATTCCTCAGGCTCCTTCCTGTGCCCTTCTGGCACCACCACAAGGCCCCCTCCAGGGATAGGCAGTGCCAGCTCTTGGGACTGGGCTGGCCGTTGCTGTCCTTAACCCTGTCGATGGCAGGAACACGCTCTTCACCCTGGCCAAGCAGAGCAAGGCCTTGGGTGCCTACAAGCTGGCGCGGCACGCCTATGACAAGCTGCAGGGCCTGCAGATCCCTGCCAGATTCCAGAAGTCCATCGAGCTGGGCAGCCTGACCATCCGCTCCAAGCCCTTCCACGACAGCGAGGTGAGGACATGCCCCCTTTGGGCAGGAGGCTTCTCCTCCTTCTCTCCTCTTGGGATGTCTTCTGATGACTTCTTGCCTGGCCTGGGTTCTGCTTGAAAGATGGCTACACTCTGTTAAGGCTCTGTGCCCCCGACCCCTGCCCAAGCCTTGGCTGGCCAGCTCCTGCTCCTCCCTCTCCTCTGTTCTCCCCGCAGCCTGCTGTGCTCCAGCTCACAGCCCCAGCCCCTGAGCCTGGCCTCCCTTGCTTCCTAGCCCTCCCCTAGGCTCCCGCCACACCTCCGTGCCCAGATGCCTCTGCCTGCCCCTCTGGCCTGGCTGTGGAGCTGACCCTCACCTAGGAGCCCCTGGCCTCCCCACCCCCTTTCCGGAACCAGGTTATGGCTCTCCAGCAAATCCTCCCCACGGTGTCTGCAGTGGTGCTGTGCCCCAGCCTGCTGTCGTTCAACCGCACAGCTGCTCTTTCCCACAGTCCCCCCCCTCTAAGCTCAGAGCAGGGACTCGGCATCAGACAGACTTGCGTTCGAATCCCAGCCCCACCATTCCTAGCTATGCTCGATCTTTCTGAGCCTCGATTTCTCTCTTTTATCACAGTGCCTGGAGCATGGTAAGAGGCTGGTAATTGGTGGCGGTGGTTATTGTTGTTCTTGCCAGGAGCACAGAGCCCTGCCTGTGAAGTGGGCCCCAGGTGACTTGGGGTATTTCTTTAGGCCTTTCTCCTGCTTCACTGCAGCACAGAGCCCCCCGGGCCCAGGCCCAGTGCCTCCTCGCTGCCCACCCAGCTGGCCTTTCCTCTTTTCAGGGGAGGAGGGAGAGGCGGACATGTGCCCACTCCTGGTTTGGTCCCTCGAGCAGTCTGTGGTGCTTGTTTTTGTAGGAGCTGGTGCCCTTGTGCTACCGCTGCTCCTCCAACAACCCATTGCTTAACAACCTGGGCAACGTGTGCATCAACTGCCGCCAGCCCTTCGTCTTCTCCGCCTCTTCCTATGGTGAGTCGCTGCGTCCCTGCACGTGTGGCTAAGGTGGCCAGGGGCGGCTGGGCTCGCTCCACTGCTTACTGGCCACAAGACATTGGGCAAGGCCCAAAGCCCTCCGAATGTCCTTATTTGTAAATTGGGGCAGTATGACACTCACCCTGCCTGACACACTGAGTCGCTGTTAGTGTCCCCAGAGATAGGACCCAGTGCTGCCCGAACCTGAAGCACTGACTTCTTGGAACCTGGTGCAGGGCTTTGTGTCATGAAATGCCCCAGGAATAGAGGCCCGTGGTCATGCATTCAGCTGGGAGGCTGAGACAGGCTCTCAAGTTGACAAAGGGTCAGAAGTCCCTCGCCAGTAGCTGAGCAGAGACCACACACACAGAGAGGGGGAAGCCTGCCTGGGATGGAGAAGGAGCTCTGTGGTCACCCCACCTCCCTGGCCACCAGTCCCCTCAGCACCCGCTCTGTGCCCTGTGCCCTCCAGAGGTGCTGCACCTGGTTGAGTTCTACCTGGAGGAGGGGATCACTGATGAAGAAGCCGTCTCCCTCATCGACCTGGAGGCGCCAAGACCCAAGCGGGAGAACAAATGGCAAGAAATCACAAGCAACAGTATCCTGTGCCCTTGGCCATTGTGCAGTGGGCCTGGGGGCAACCCGGCAGGCAGGAGGGCCAAGCCCAGGGGGTGGTAGCCGCTGCTGAGCCTGGCCCTGTGGCCTCAGAGAGACTGGAGAAGCCCACGTGGTGGCAGGGGCGGGGGCCAGAGATGGGCAGAGAGCTGGCTAGGGTCTGCAGACCCAGAAGTGGTGAATGTCACCTTGGTCTTACCCTGTCCCTCATTCCTGCGAGGGTCTCCCACCCGCCCTGGCTCCTGGACACACACAGCTGATAAGTGGCTAACACAGTGTATGATGTCCGTATTGGTGGCTCTCACCACCTGGTCAGGTGACTTTTACATGCACATGACAGAAACTATGACTCAGGCTGCACAAGCCAAGGTGTGTGAGGAGGCCTAGCAGTAGCCCCAGCTCGGCAGATCCAGATGCTCGCTCCGTGCGTCTGGGCTGTCTCTGGTTCTCTTGGCTCTGCTGTCCTCAGTGTGGCTTCATGCCTGGGCACCACCACCCCGCTCACCCCCTCAACACGGTGACAGAGATGGCCAACAGCAATGCTGACCCTGCATCCCATCAGCCTCGCAACCCCCGGAAACAGCGGATGCTTCTCCCAGCTGTGTCAGCAGAAGCCCCAGGGCACACCTCAGCTTGTCCCTCTGGCCTATGGTAGGGACTGTGGTAGTTGTCCAGGCCCGGTCCTGTGCTCACACTGTAGCTTGTGGCTGAACGTGGGAGGGGGCGTCTCACAGGCAACGCATCACCTGGGACCTTGTTAGCACCAGCAGCTGAGTCGCCGGCCTGCTGGGGCTGAGGGCCTGCCCTTCTAGCGGCTCCCAGGTGATGCCACTGTCCACACTGTGAGGCGCAGAGGTGAGAGGGGAACACAGGGAGCTGTGTTTGCAGAAGTACAAAACTCGTGCCTGCCACATGGGCTGACTGCAGCACCATGAGATGCTCAGGCTGGGTGGGGACTAGTGTGTCCCTTCCTGGGCCTGCCTTTGTCACATCAGGGTCTCCACACTAGTCTGACCTGGCTTAGGGGTCTGCTGGAGCTCTCAGCCCCTTCTGCTCTGCGAAGTATGACCTGCGAGCCATCCTGAGTGCCTGCAGACCACGTGGGGACTGCCGAGTGTTTGCAGGAATGTCGGCTTGCCGGCCACGTCTGCAGCTGGGCCCAGCATTTCTACTCCCACTCGCAGTGGCTCACAGGCCTCTGCCTGCACGGTGCTTCTGGCCGGCCAGCCCACGGGAGCCACGGTGTGGCCTGTGTGGGGAGGTGGTTGAGGACAGCAGGGGCCCAACAGATTCCCTTCTGTCCCCTCCCTAGCCTGTGCACTGGGGCCAGCTCCTCCCTGGCCTGTGTCCCTTCCATTCCTCTACCTAGAAACCCATTCCACAGGCCTTGCCACTATCCCCAGAGCTGTGGGGAGACACAAAGCCTGGCTGATCTCCCGTGAGTCTTAACACTTTGGGTGGAGGGTGCGGCCTGTTTCCTGCTCAGCCTCAGTTTCCATCCCTGACCAGACCCCTACAGATTCGCAGACTCTGCGGCTGGATGAGACCATGGACTCCATGGGAGACGATGACCCGTTCACGGCAAAGCTGAGCTTTGAGGTGAGGGCACCTCTCTGAGTGACGGCT
Source organism: Varecia variegata (assembly GCA_028533085.1). Taxonomy (NCBI): domain Eukaryota; kingdom Metazoa; phylum Chordata; class Mammalia; order Primates; family Lemuridae; genus Varecia; species Varecia variegata. Next base: position 937,406 of record CM052447.1, on the reverse strand, counting down.
GCTGGGGCCTATGGGAGGGCGGTCTCAGGTCCTTTCTCCTGTGCACACAGGGACCCTCTACTAGAGGTTGTGGCCAAGGAGGATTGGCCAAAACTTCCAGATGTGGCAGCCTGAGGGGGTGTTGGGAGCCAGGGCTGCCCTGAGGCCGAGGGTGCTGGTGGTGAGGCAGCTTCCGCTCTGGCAAGAGGAGGAGCTTGTCACTGTGTGGGAGTCCTCCCAGGGCACCCCCAAAGATCCCGGGATCGTGATCCACATAAACATGTCACCGTGGCTGAGTGAGGGCACCGGTGCCCTGCTTCCCTCCCTTCCGCCCCCGCAGCAGGGTGGCTCGGAGTTCGTGCCCGTGGTGGTGAGCCGGTCGGTGCTGCGCTCCATGAGCCGCCGGGACGTCCTCATCAAGCGCTGGCCGCCGCCCCTGCAGTGGCAGTACTTCCGCTCGCTGCTGCCCGACGCCTCCATCACCATGTGCCCCTCCTGCTTCCAGGTACAGTGCCCGCCGCAGCAGCACACGTGTTTCCCTGCTGCTTTTCCATTTCCCAAATGTCCCTCTGCGGAGGCCAGGCATCTGGGAGGAGCAGCACAAGTGAGCTCTGCAGGGCCACGGCCTTGGCTCCGAGTTGGGGGCAAAGGTTGGGTTGTCCCCGCCCCCTCTGCATGCCACGTGCTATCCGGAGTGGACTCCACTTGGCCCCGTGCTGTCCGCACCTGCCCCAAATCCAGGAGGGCCGGGCAAGTGTGGTGTGCCTTTGACTTTCAGTCGGAAAAAAATGGGCCTCAGCACCGCTCCCTTCTCCTCCCCTCCCCTCCCCTCCCCTCCCCTCCCCCCGCCCTCAAAGGCACGCCAGGCCCTTTGTTTCAAGCCCTGCCTCACTGCCAGGCCCTCCCCTTGTGCAGCGGCCGGCCGGGCTCAGCGCTCAAGGCCATCTCTCCTCAGATGTTCCACTCGGAGGACTATGAGCTGCTGGTGCTCCAGCACACCTGCTGCCCCTACTGCCGCAGGCCCATCGAGGACCCCGGCCCGTGACCCGTGCCCGCGGGCCCAGCGCTCCCTCCGGCCGCCTTGCTGTCCGCTGGGCTGTGGAAGGGGAAGAAAGAGTTAAGCTGTCAGAATGTGCCTTCTGTCCAGATGAAGTTTGTATTTTAGGGAGGAGCCTTGTGTAACTACGGAATTCCTATTTATGGCATTTCATGCCTTGTAAATAGCACCAGGAGATGGAGAAGGGAATATACATATCTTTTCTAAGAAAAAAAATCTGTTAGTTGCAGAACAGCTCCGAGTTGTTCGTGGCAGCCTGCTGGAGTCCACAGATCTGTCAGACCGTTAACACGTACACTTTGCCAACAGATTGCCTCAATAATGACAAATAAAAGGGCTACTTATTTTCATCAGTGTCTGCATTTTAGCAAATCTTCATATTGTCTGCAACTTAATTTCCTTATGCAAAAGTGCACCTGTTTCTAATTTGATCTGAAAGGAACATTACATTTCTGTGCTCTTAAAATTTAATCTCATCGAAATGGCAATATGGGAAGGGGTAGGAGAGTGGGTATTTTTTTGTTTATTTATTTTGGTTTAATGGGCATCCGTCTTAAGAAAATAAGATACCTGGCTCCAAAGAAGATGGCGAAGAGGTTGAAATAAAGGCTCCCGGGTGGTAACCTGGTCGAGGGGAGGGCTGTTGCCCTGGGCTCTGGAGCCTCCCTCCTCCCGCCACCTTCCCCAGCCCCGCAGAGGGTCCCCAAGCCAACCGAGGCTTTCCCCCTTCCCTCCAGCTCCTTGGCACGTGAGAGTCCAGCCCACCAAAGTGCGTTCCCTTGGGCACCAACAGTGTCCAGTCCAGCAGCTCGGGGGCCTGGGAGGGGCAGCAGGTGGGAAGCTGGGGAAGGAAAAGGCACATTTATCGGGGACCTTTTGTGCGCCAGCCACATTGCACATGTGGTCTCAGGTCTCACAGCAGCCCTGTGAAGGAAGAGCCATGACTGCCAGTGTGGCTGGGGCGGGGGCTTCCTGGGGTCCTGAGGGGAGGCCCTGCTCCCTTCGCCCACGCCGTCCCCGATGGAGGCTTCCCGCAAAGCTGGAGAGCCCTAGACACAAGCGGGAGAAAGGGGACTGGGCTGTCCTTGGCCATGCTGAAAATCAGCCCTCACGATGCAGTGTGGGTACCTTACAGCTTATCTGTGAGGTGGGCAGGATGGGACAGATGTGCCATGGGGGGACAAGGATGCTGAGACCCAGAGAGGGCCACAGCTGCAGAGGTCACTGGTGGAAAGTGCCAGAGCCCAAGAACCCTGCCCCAGCCCAGCCCAGCCTCTCCACCCCACCTCCCTTGGCATCTCTCTTTGGAGACGATGGAGGAAAACGAAGAAAGGGAGCCAGACAGTTGTGCCAACAGAGCTCCTCCACTGAGTGTCTAATTACTTCGATCATGCATGCTCTCGCTCGCTAAACATTTATTAATGTGTTAGGGTTTCCATTAGCGCGTTACTTGAACTGAAATCATTTGCATATGGCTGGGGAAAAGAGGGGAGCGGGAGAAGAAAACAGCTCCAGCTCCCCAACAGTCAATCACAGTGACAGATCAGATGGTCCCTGGCTAGAGGCAGGGGAGGGGCCCGCCAGAGCCTGCAGCACCCTTGGCCGCAGGGGCGGGCTGAGCTCGGGAGGCCTGAGTGTGGCCGTGGCGTCCGCTCCGTGGAGCACTTCCTGCGTTCCCAGACCCACACCGCGCACTTCGCGCTTCACCGTGTCTCGTCCTCAGCAGCCTCCAAGGCTGCCCATCATGCAGATGATGAAACTGAGGCTTGGCAACGTTCTCTTTTCTTTCATTCTCAAATAGGCACTGAGCCAAGGCGGCATGCTAACCCAAGTGAGCGCGAGCACCGTGTTCTGCCCCTCTCCTGTCCCCACCCGCTCTGCCTCTTACTGAAGTCTGGTGCTCTCGCTGAGGCTCAGTTTCCACAGCTGTACAAAAGGGCCCTCTCCTGCTCGGACACTGAGGTGCCAGCCTCAGTCTGAGTCTGTGAAGGGGGCTCAACCCCATCGAGCCCTCCCATGACGAGGAAGGCACCACAGGGATATGCAGATGCCCATTTAACTGGGAGGAGACAGGCCCAGAGAGACGCGCGACCACGGGGGCTGCACAGTTTGGTGGTGGTTCAGGCTGGGACTCCATCCTGATCCTGCCTCCAAGTGTTCAACATCGTGCCTACATCCTTGGAAGGAGGAGGAAGAGGATTGGCAACCTTAGGTGGACCTGACGCTGGTCCTGCCTCAGCCAGCGAGTGTCTTTGGGCCTCGGTTTCCCATCTCTCCTCAGCAAGGCTGTGAAGCCAGGAGCTCCTTGTGGCTCTCGCACAGGTGGGCAGGCGCCTCTTTCCCAAGGTTGCTGCCGTGTCTGTCCCTGGCTGGGGTCGGTGCGCCCATGGCAGAGGCGCGCTGGGCAGATAGCATCAGCAGAGGCCACCACTGGGCCGGGCACTCAGCCCCGGGACCCCTGGCACTCCTCCACCCAGACTCCGGAACATTTTCCTAGGATGGAAACCTGGTCATGCCTCTCCCTGCTTGTCACCCACAGAGGCTCCACACTGCCAGCCAGATAATGTCCCTATTCGTAGGCCTGGTCTCTGTCCCCATGATGCCACCCTGGGGCCCCAGCACCTCCACACCCAGCTGGTCCTTCCCCGCTGCCCTGTCCAGAAGGCTGTTTCCGAGGCCAGCCACTCTGGGAAGCTTCCCAGCTGCCTCCTGGTCAACCTCCTACTCCTCGGGGCTCCCCTGGCACTAGGGCCGGGAGCAAACTCCCATCTCCAACTGTTCTTAGTTCTTCCCTGTCTGCTGCCCCCGAGACCGGGAGCTGCTGGAGGGCAGGGACTGTAGGATCCACATCAGTGCCCAGCCCAGGGCCTCGTGCCTGGAAGGAGTTTGGCAAATGTTAGGGTAAGAGGGAAGGAGGGTTGGTCTGTCTCCTTCCCTTATTCCCTCTTGACATTTGCAGCTGTGTCTAAGGCCACACGTAGCCTTGGTGACGCAGCCAGGTGGGGCTAAGCTGGTGAGGGGTGGTAAGGAAGGAGGAGGAGGAGGAGGAGGCTGCTGACCCAGCAACTCCTCTCCTGCGGGGGCTTAAGAGCTATTTGTGCGCTGCCAGCTAAGCCCCTAATCCTCTGCGGCAGTCAGAGCTGCACCTGGGCTCCCAGAGGGGCTCCCAAGATGGCTGCGCCTGTCTTCAGCCGCCCCCAGGGCCCCATCCGCACCCCTGCAGCTCCTCGCAGCTCTTCCCCAACTGAGGGGGAGCTGGAGGGGGCAATGGCTCAGAAGCTCCCCTGCACTTGGACTTGGTCACCGCCCACACCATGGGTCCTCTCTGGCTGCCCCACACGTGGGGGGGTGCTAGCCAGACCTGGGTTCAAATCCCGGCTCTGCTGAGGAAACTCAGCCCTTTCAGCCGCAGATTCCTCAGTGCCAGAGGGGAGTGGGTCCCTCCTCACAGGGGTCGGAGGAGTTGTTCAGTCAGTGGACAAATGTTTACTGAGCACCGTGGGCACGGGTGCCGCCGTGAACAGGCCGGCCCTGTGCTCCAGAGAGGGGCAGCCAGTCAGTAAGAGGACGAATGAGATGTCGCTGACGGTGCTAAGTAGCCCGTAGCAACCAAACGCGATGGGTGGCCTGGTGGGCAGGGGCCGGGGAGGCCTCTCCCAGGACACGCGTGGGAGCAGAGACCGGAAGGAGACTTGGGGAAGAGATGAGTGCTGCTCCTTAGGGAGCACTGCCACAGCCGCCCAGGCAGGCCCTACTGTCATTCCCACTTGCAGAGTGGGGAACTGAGGCACAGGGACGGGACCGGGCAGAAGCGGGTGTGAAGGAGCCTTGCCCACGAGGGAGGACAGGGACGCTAAGCGGAAAGGTCCGGGGCCCGAGAGCCGGGCTGTGGTGGGGAAGCAGGTCAGTTTACCCTGCAGGTGTGTGTGAGTCGCCCAGGGTTTCAGGTCCCAGAGAGGGGCAGGCGGAGGAGCTGCTAGGATCCACCTTCTCCCCTCGGGGCTTCCACTGCTCCCCCAGGCCTGCGACTCAGTCTAGGGCCTTCCCACCTCCCCAGCTAAACCTTCTTTCCACACTGTTCTCATGGCGTGGACTTTCCTGAGAGCTGGCTGCCCTCATGGAGACCTGGCTGTGTAGGGGGCGATACCCTACAAGCCCAGTTGACCGTGTGGTTATGGCCCAGGCTGTCCCTGACCTGTCACGTGACCTGGGGGACTCACAGCCAACTCTGGGCCTCAGTCTTTCCATCTGCAAAATGAGTGTAGCAGGGAGGGTCAGAGTAGGTGACTTTTTTTATTTTCCGGGGTTTTTTTTTTTTTTTTTTTTGAGACAGAGTCTCGCTTTGTTGCCCGGGCTAGAGTGAGTGCTGTGGCATCAGCCTAGCTCACAGCAACCTCAAACTCCTGGGCTCAAGCAATCCTCCTGCCTCAGCCTCCCGAGTAGCTGGGCCCGGCTAATTTTTTCTATATTTTTAGTTGGCCAGATAATTTCTTTCTATTTTTAGTAGAGACGGGGTCTCGCTCTTGCTCAGGCTGCTCTCGAACTCCTGACCTCGAGCAATCCACCCGCCTCGGCCTCCCAGATTGCTAGGATTACAGGTGTGAGCCACGGAGCCCGGCCAAGAGTAGGTGACTTCTAATGACCTTTCCAGTTCACTTTGTGCCTGTTGCTCTGAATAAAGACCATTTTTTAAAAAATCTTCTGTCAAGCTTTACAGAATATTGAGCACCTCAATGATTTTAGTACCCCCTGAGGTTGGGATTGAGAAACTCTCTCACAGAGGGGGAACCTGAGACAGAGAGAGGTACTTACTGAGATAATCTAGATCCATGCACCCACTCCCTCGTTCATTCAACAAATATTCTTTGAGTACCTTCTATGTGCCAGGCCCTGAGGATACATCAGTCAACAAAACACAGAAACCCCAGCGCCTTCTAGTGCAGGGAAGACCGTTCACGATGCTCCTACTACACGCCAGGCACCACGCTGGGCTCCGGACAGACCCAGGCCCCCTCGGGTGCTGCCCTGGGAGATGGGCACAAAACACACGAACAGAACGCAAATAAGCTCCCAAGCAGTTACAGCACTAGGTGACAAGCAAGGCGTTGAGGTGCTGCTGAGCTGTGCGGGCCCAGGGCTCAGCCTGGCCAGGGCGGAGCGGCGCTGACCCAGCGCATCCAGTGCGTCCCCTCCGTCTGGCCACCAGGGCCACGTCAGAATCAAACCCTCCACCTTGACCTCATTAGCGTTGGGCCTAATCCCCGCCAAGCGCCTTAAACTGCGAGAGGCTACACCCCGCAAGCCCAGCCGCACCCCCCGTGTGCCAAGCCCTGCTGGACCCTGACACCACCCAGGACAGGCAGGGCCTGCAGCCCAGCTGGGCTGGCGGGAAGGGGCACTTCTCTGAGCAGACAGACCTGGGAATCCGGGTGAGAAGAGAGACTGGGCTGAGAGAGAGCTTAGGGACCCACGTCCTGGGGCCGGGGACCTGCTGGCGGCCTCCTCCCCAGCCTCAGGGCCTCTGCACTTGCAGTTCCCTCTGCCTGGACGCCTTTCCCCACAGCCTCCCCCCATCGTTCTGTCCCCAGCTCCAGCTTCCTCTCAGAGCCGGCTTCCCGCACGCAGGTCACCACTGATCTTTCCCTGTTGTCATTTGTTTCATTTCTTGGCTACGGCCCCCACCCCACCCCCAGACATGCTGGCTTCTTGTGGGCAGAGGCTTGGTCTTTCTTGTCCCTTGTGTGTCCCCCAGAACCAAGCACCTTGTCTGGGACACAGCAGGTGCTCGATAGACACGTGGTAGCTGGATGGTTGTCATCGAGCACCCCCAGGCCTGGGCCAGCCCAGCTACCCTACTTCCTTCCTGGGGGTGTCGACCTGCTCTTTGTGCAGCTGAGGGTGGGGGGACCTGCCGTGTAGAGCCTCCATTTGCCCCAGGCCACCTGCCCCCAAAGCTCCGACTCTTTCCTCCCTGCTGTCCTGGGTCTAGCCCTCACGGGGCTGCCTGCCGTGGGGCAGCTGAGCCCCACGTGGCTGAGCAGACCCCCCCAGACAGGGCCCAGCCTGCTGCAGCGTCCAACAGGCCTGTCTCCAGGGCCAGCCACCCCTCGAGACTGCAGGCCCCAGCCCTGAGGGGCTCTGTCCCCTCCCTGTTCCAGTCGCCCCCTCCATCCGCCCTCCCTCCCTCCACTCTATTTTTGGGGGAATTTAAGTTACCTTTCTGCTCCCCAAGATCTGTCCAAGCCACTGCCCACTGCCTTCTGGATAAAGCCACGTTCCTGGGGTTGGCATTGAGGACCCATCAGAGCTGTCCCCGCTGGGGGAGCTTCCCCACCCAGAACTCTGGCAAAGCACTGCCCTCCCCAGAGGCCCAGACATGCCTCCCTGGGCTGGCCTCCCACACACCTTTCCCTGGGCGGGTCTACTTCTCCCACATCTCCGTCCTCCTCAGCCCCTGCGCTCCTCCGTCTCTTTCCTCGTCTCTGTGTCCCTGCGGCCTGCACGTGAATGTTAATGAACGAGTGAGCGAGTGGATTCCAGTTCCATGCAACAGTGATGGAGCTCCCGGGCTGCGCCAGGCTGGGTGTCTGGCACCGGAGAACCCAAGCTGGCAGGTGCGGCCCTGCTCTCACGGGGCTCCTGCCGGGCGAGAGGAGCTGGTGGCGGCCTGGGGACGGAGGGAATAGGGATGGCACTGCGTGAGGGACGAGAGACTGAAACAATGACCAGAGAGCCTCTTGCCACCCAGGCGCTCATGGTCCAGTCCAGAAAAAGACTTGACCTCAGCTCGTGGTAGGCCGTGGGAAATGGCATGGAGTCCCCAGGTCCCCATGCCAGGCCAAGGCCCCAGACTGAGCTGGGCAGAGAATCTGGGGGAGCCTTGGGACAGACAAGTTGGGGCACCCTCTTTCCCGTTCCCAGGGTCCTGACACCTCCCTCCCTGACCCCAGGCTTCCGCCTGGTGTCACCTTGGCCCCTCTTGGAAGCCAATTAGGCCCCCAGTAGCCGCAGTGGGGATTAATATGATTATTACACCCCAATCTCCCAGATGCTGATTCAGCCGGGAGCTTAGGGAGGGGAGGTCACTTTATAAGGGTCTGGGGGGGGTCAGAGCCGGGACTTGTCCAGCCGGAGCCCTGGGAGGCTGAGCTCAGGCCTCGGCAGCGTTCTTGGGTTGGAGCAGCCCTCGGGGCAGCCGCAGGGGCGCAGCTATGAACGGAACAGAGGGCCCCAACTTCTACGTGCCCTTCTCCAACGCCACGGGCGTGGTGCGCAGCCCCTTCGAGTACCCGCAGTACTACCTGGCAGAGCCGTGGCAGTTCTCCATGCTGGCCGCCTACATGTTCATGCTCATCGTGCTGGGCTTCCCCATCAACTTCCTCACGCTCTACGTCACCGTCCAGCACAAGAAGCTGCGCACGCCCCTCAACTACATCCTGCTCAACCTGGCTGTGGCGGACCTCTTCATGGTCTTCGGGGGCTTCACCACCACCCTCTACACCTCTCTGCACGGATACTTCGTCTTCGGGCCCACAGGATGCAATCTGGAGGGCTTCTTTGCCACTCTGGGCGGTATGAGCCGGGGTGCAGGTTGGGGGCGCACAGGAGCCGGGGACCCTGCAGGGGTCTGGGGACAGGCTCTGGCTGGGGGTGGGGGCTGAGAGGCCTTTTCCCCTCCCCTCCCTCCCATCGGCGTTGTCCAAAGCCCTCATGTGTTCAGTCAACAGTCACTATTCATGGGGACAGGCCAGACTGCTGTTCGCAGAGGGCAGGCATCGGTCTCATTCAGAGTGGTGCTCTTGTCTCATTTCACAGCAGGGAAACTGAGGCTCAGAGAAGTCAAGGGCCTTGCTGGGGGTCACATGGGGACGGGGGCAGAGCTGGGTTTGGAATCCCCATCGATGTGGCTCCTCAGGCCATGTTCTGAACCCCAAGCCTCTGTTGCCCTTGGAGCAGCCGTGGTGGGACAGACCCCGGCTGGGCGCCCAGGCGGGAGGCGGATTCTCAGTCTCCCAGTCACTGGGCAATGAGCCCCATCCCCCCAGCAACTATTTGACTCCCTTCCTAGACCACCTGACCGTGAGTGCCCCTCCGGTCTCTCTAATGTGTTGAGTGCTGTTCATGCCGGGAACCCGCATCGCTGGAGGAAGCAGCCCCTGTTGTAGGGAGGCATTAGACCTGTGGGGCGATCTGCAGCTTTGAAAGGTGCTTCCAAATATTTGCTCCTCTTTGACTAGAAAACTGATGGAGGTTGCAGGGCTGCAGGGCAATAGATCCCATTCAGCAGATGAGAAGACCGAGGCAGGGAGAGGGAAGAGATTCATTTAGGATGCGACAGGGCCGGGATGAGAGCCCGGATCTCCTGGCTCAGATCCAGGGGTGTCACCCCTGGGACGCAGGAGGAGACAGCTGGGGCATGGGGACAGCTTAGCAACAGCCAGAGCCTCTCTGCCGGCCTGGTCTTCTCTCTCCCTCGCGTGGCCAGGATGCTGCCTCCGTGCCATGCTCAGGGACTCTCTGGCCATCGCTGGGTGTTTGTTACCTCCAATGATCACAGATCACCCAGTCTCTGGCCAGAAGGTGGGGGTGTCACATACAGGTGATCATTCTTCTGCATGGTCAGTCCTAGTTTACAAGTATCGTCCAGGAATAATTACTAGTAGTGTCCCCTTTCACTCTCAGAAACGTCACAGCTTGGTTGATTGAGTACATGGCCACCCTCTCTGTTGAATTTCTTAGGGTGCGGCAGGGCAGATGTCTGAACCCCCTCATCTCCCTCCTCTGGGCAAAACAGTTGCCTGGCGCTTCATGGGCCCTAAAACAGGGCCCCACACGCCGGGTCATTTCATTTCCCCAGCGGGGAGAGAGAGAGGGAAGGACTCCCACTCTGGGTTTCCGCCGCCTCTGCGCTTCCTTCCAACAGGAGCAACGCCTGTTGCCCCGCGAGGCTGCCGTCATGACCCCCAGTCTGATTCCAGGGTCCCTCACGAACCCAGAGCTCTACGCAAGCTCACTTCCCCGATTCCTTGGAGTTTCTCTGCTCACTGTCCCTCGGCACGTGGCCCCTGCCCCTTCCCTCCTCCTCTCAACGTCCACGCCCTCTCCGTCCTCAAGGCCCCCTCGTGTCCCACTCCCGGTCGCCTTCTCAGCCACCCTCTCCCCATCCAGGAGGACAGACAGGCGGTGGGGTCCGGGTGGGTGGTGTGCTGACCGACTGCCGACTGCCTTGCAGGTGAAATTGCCCTGTGGTCCTTGGTGGTCCTGGCCATCGAGCGGTACGTGGTGGTGTGTAAGCCCATGAGCAACTTCCGCTTCGGGGAGAACCACGCCATCATGGGCGTCGTCTTCACCTGGATCATGGCGCTGGCCTGTGCCGC
>CM052447.1:890848-926493 GCA_028533085.1 Varecia variegata | reverse complement strand
GAGACCAATCGAGAGCAGGAACGATGGCCTGGAACTGGACCAATCGGGAGCCCACCCGATCAGCAACTTTTAAAGAAGCCAATGAACTAAAGAGGGAGGGGGGTGGGGTGCCCAGCGTGTCGTGTGGAACCAGCGTGTCATGTGAAACCTGCAGCAGGTGTCGTGTGAAAGCTACAAAAGAGTATAAAAGCTTAACTTTACCCCAGGGCGGGGTCCTAGTTTGTGGAGAGGCCACTGCGTTGGTGCTCTAGGACTTGGACCCTAGCTCGAGCTAGTAAAAATAAACTCCTTTGCCTTTTGCAGCCTCGGCGACTCTGCCTCCCTGTTCCTGGGGCCGAGGGGAACCGGCTCTAACAAGGGGGCCTTGGCAGCCACCCTGACAACACAGGTGCCCCCAATTCCCCATTAGCACCTCCAGCCCCTTGGGGACAGAGGACACAGGAGGGCTCAAGCGTCACAGCCCCTATCATTTTGCCGTGGGGGCCAAGACCCAGAGAAGTCAAGTGACCCACCCAAGGTCACACAGGAGTGGGTGGCCGAGCTGGGGCTCCGGTGCAGAAGGCAGGGCTGGCGTGACCCATCCTAGCCCTCCGGCCCCGGTCAGCGGCTCTAAGGGCTCCCAGCCCAATCAGGGCTAATTGGAGCGGTGTGTGGCCGCTGGTATATAGCGAGCAGGCAGGCCCAGCGGCGTCACGCCTGTGCTAGCCAGCTGCAGCTGCCTGTATGATTGCTTCTGGGGGCATCACCAGCGAAACCTCGACCGCCTCGACTTCCATGGCAGGATCATCCGGGTCTCCTGGGTCTGAAAAGCCAGGTGAGCAAGAGGAGGCAGCCCCTCCCTCAGCCCTGCAAGCCCGTTCCTGGGGTGTGCTGGACCCTGCCCCCCAGCCCTCCTTATTCTCTCCCAGCCTGGCCCCAGCACCCACCCTGGAAGCTGCTGAGTTCAATCGCCCAGCCCATTTGGCAGAAAAGCTAAGGCCACAGGAAGCAGGGGCCAGTGAGGGCCTGGGGGCGGGGGTCTGCCCCACCCCAGGAAAGAGGGTGAGTAGAGCAGGCCCTGGCAGCCGGAGCCTGTTTCCTTCCAGGGCAGGGCTGCAGCTGCAGGGCATCTAGTTGGAGGGGCTGGGGCGAGGGGCGCTTGCTACAGGGCTGAGCATCGCAGTTTTCAATCAACAAGCGATTCAGGGTTTCTCTGGATATGAGTGTCCACTGAGGCAAGCTGGACCCAGTTCGTTCCCTTGAAGAGCTCCCAGTCTGACCGGGAAGGCTGCCTCATTAGCAGATGCCATTAAACGTGGCCTGTGCTTTAATGGCGGTAACCAGAGAGCTGTAGGAGCCAAGAGGGGGCTGCTGGCCCACTCTGGGGGGACATTGCTTCCCGGTGAAGGTGAGCCCTGCAGGATGGGTAATCCTCACCCAGGGGAAGTGTTCTGAATATTTGCAAAGGCTCCGGGGGTGGGAGAGGAGGGGTCCAGGTGCCAATGGTACAAGGACAGAGTTGCTTGCTCTTGATTGGGAAGCCAGGGAAGGTGTCCAGATCAAGGTGCTTTTTGAGCCCTGAAGGACAAATGAAAGCAGCCTGGGTGACCAAGAGGGAGAGGGGCGTCCCAGGCAGGGAGCACAGCACGGGCCAGGGGGCAGGGGCGAGCATGCTGGGCTCTGTCTGGGAGCGGGGCGGTCAGATAGGGCCTCCAAGGCCTTCTGAGGTGGGTCGGCTCTTACACCGAAGGCAGTGGGGAGCCACGGAGGGTCTCTAGCAGGGAGGTGGGGGATTGTGTGACGCAGTGAGGAGAACGCAGCGGAAGGGGAAAGAGGCAGCAGGAGGAGGCTGGGGCTGTGGGGACGGAGAGAGAAGCTTATGGAGAGGTATAGAGTGGATGCGGCGGGGAAGGGGGCCCCAGAATGGCCTCTGGGTTCTTGCTTGGATGTCTGGGTAGGTGGGGGGCAGTGGTGGGGGCGTTCTGGGACAGAAGATGGAGGGCAAGTTTGGGGGAGGCAGGGGACGACGTCTACATCCTGGTATACAACAGGCATTGACTAACTGCTGAATTGAGGGGCTAGGGAGGGAGGGGACAGGCCTGGGGGCAGACCCTTGGGAGTGGCTCTGGGCTGGGCATGGTGGGGGGCGCGGGGGAGGGCTTGCAGCTGCCACCTGAGGTCAGGCCGAGGGCTCTTGGGAACCCTGTAACACTGCAGCTGGGAGGGCTCAGACCTCCTTAGAGGCCCCCGCCCCACTGTACAGATGGCAAGACCGAGGCCCAGAGGGGAGAGGGAAACTCCCGAAGTCCTGGGAGTGACCCAGGCCTCTGCCAACTCACAGGCTTTGGCCCCAAAATGTATGTTCCCAGGCACTGGGCTCTTCCTGGCCAGGCGGCAGAAGGTTGGATTGAATTAGGTCTCTTCATAATTTCACTCTAGATCTAGGGTTTCAGGTGGGTCTTTTTCCTATTTGAAAAAAAATGTTAACATATTGCAACCAATTTTTCTTTCTGAGTCTTTAAATTCTGCAAATTGATCAGAAACCACCATTTTCAATTACCACTTTTACATCCCATTTCATATTTAAATCACTTTTATGCACCTAGTGGTGACTGACACTTTCTCATGCTTCTGCCCCCAACCTGTTGGTCCTATTCTCCCTTGAAACTTTTTAAAAATAACAGCTCATTGAGAAATAATTCATGTACCGTACAATTTACTCATTTAAAGTATTTCAGAATTGTGTATTCATCTTCACAATCAATTTTAGAATACTGTCATCACCTTTAAAAACACCTGTGCCCATCAGCAGTCCCTCTACATCCCCACCTGTGGCCCCGGGACGCCACTGATCTACTTTCTGCACCTGTGGATTTGCTCAGTCTGGACACTTCATATAAATGGAACCATACAACACATGGCTTTTGTGACTGGCTCTTTCCACTTTGCCTGTTTTTAGGGTTCATCCTGCTAGTAGCATGTGTCAGTGCTTCATTCCTTTTTATGGCTAAATAATCCGTTGAATGGATACATCGCATTTTGTTCATCATTCATCTATCATTCATCATGGACATTTCAGTTGCTCCCACCTTTTGGCTATTACGCTCCTATGAACATTCATGTACAGATTTTTGTGTGGACATGTTTCCATTTCTCTCGGATATATACCTAGGAGTGAAATTCTTTCATAACTGTTTATTATGAAAACTTTCAAACAGATGCAAAAGAACGTTCTGTGACTGCTATCCCCTGCACCCATCACACAACTTCAGCGATGTCATCAGCTCCAGGCTACTGTTGTTTCATCAACTGGGTTATTTCAAAACAAATACTAGACTTATCTTTTCATCTGTAAATAGCCCAGTATTTATCTTTAACAGATAAGAATCTTTTAAAAAGTAGTTGTAATACCATTAGCACACCTGAAACAATTGATATTATCCTTAATACCATCCAATATTTCTTCCCAGTGTTCACATTTATCTGGTTGCTTTCCCCCCACCCCAGTTGGATTGTCCAAATCCTGCTCTGAATCTGAGCAGGGAGCCCTGCTGCATTTGGTTGTGAGGTTTCCTAAGTATCTTCCATCCATAGGGCCCGCCTCCTACTTTTTCTTTCCCTCCTATTTATTCGTAGGAGGAGAAACGAGGTGGTGTGCCCTGGGGAGTCCCTCACAGGCTGGGTTCTGCTGAGCCCGGCTCACAGCCCCTGCAGGTCCTATAAACTGGTAGATCTAGACAAGGGGTGGGGGACTTTTCATGTGGGAAGGCCGCATTCAAGAAACTTCAATTAGATAAAAATGTACATTATTCTGTAAAAATCTAACTACTATGTACTTAATAATTTCAAAAAATGAAAGCTGTTTGTTAATTTTAAAGTTAACTAATCTTTTAATGACTTTGTTGTGTCTGCTTTTTGTTGGAAAGCATTTGAATATTTGGTTGCAGCATAGAGGTCCAGAGTTTCAGTTGATCCTCTAGATGGGTGTCAGTCATTTGTGACCTTAAGGACATCTTGATTTGGGTTAGGTAGGAGAATGTAGATTTGCAGTAAGAAGTGTTGAAAAGCAAGAAAGCATTTTTCAGGCATGTTGCCAAAAAAATCATGGGTATTCTGCATTTTTCTGTATGTCAATTGGATCTTTCTTAGCATCAAACAATGACTTTAAAATGTTGTCTACTGAGAGCTCAGTCAATTCCATCTGCAGTTCTTTAGGTGCCTTGGTGATAGCAACCAAGTGAGGCTGAATGCTAATTTGAGTGTGATGTCATGGTTCTCAAAGTCAGTGAAACTTTCCTTGTATTCTCCAATTAATAGGTCAATAACAGCTGTGTATTCCTCAAATGACTTGCGTATATCATCCTGGTCATCAATGACCTTTGCTAACTGGGGAAAACGTTCATCTAAAATTTCCTTTTGAAGTGTTTTGAAAAAAAGCTTTTTTCCGAAATGCTTGGGTTTTTTTGCCACGTATCTTATTTATTTATTTATTTATTTAGTTATTGAGACAGTCTCACTCTGTTGCCCGGGCTAGATTGAGTGCCGTGGCATCAGCCTAGCTCACAGCAACCTCAAACTCCTGGGCTCAAGCAATCCTACTGCCTCAGCCTCCCGAGTAGCTGGGACTACAGGCATGCGCCACCATGCCCAGCTAATTTTTTCTATATTTTTAGTTGGCCAGATAATTTCTTTCTATTTTTAGTAGAGATGGGGTCTCGCTCTTGCTCAGGCTGGTCTTGAACTCCTGAGCTCAAACAATCCGCCTGCCTCGGCCTCCCAAGTGCTAGGATTACAGGTGTGAGCCACTGCTCCTGGCCAACCACATATCATATTTAGACTTAGTTGTACCTTGCAAAGAAAGATTCAAGTCATTTTGATTTGACATGGTATCACACAGAAATGCTGTATTCCTATAGAAATCTTCTTTCAATAATTCACATTGATGATTCTGTTCTTCATAAAATTTAACTATCTGTTCTCACAGAGAGAAAATTGTGGCTAACACCTGTCCCTGTGATAGCCAACGCATTTTATAATGATATGGCAAATCCACACTGAATGCCTCATGGTTCAACTTCAGCTTGTTACAAAACTGACAATGTCTTTTTTGCATTTGCAGGAATATAGTTAACAATACTTATAACTTGTTGCAAAGTGTCTTTTAAAATAGTAGCTTCAGCACAGATTTTGCTGACACAAGATACAATGAAAGAAAATGAAAGCATCTGGATCTGTTAATACTTTTTCTTTTTTTTTTTTTAATCTGTGCAATGCACCCTTCATGTTTTCCTGTCATGGAAGGTGCACTGTCTGTACATACACTCAGTAAATTTACCAAATTCAGATCAACTTCACATTTACCTGGAAGGTTGTTGAAGATACCTGTTCCCTGTGTTCTATTTGCAAGAGTGCCCAAAGCGAGTAACTCTTCATAGCAAAGAAAATCTTCTGTTATGACCAGAATGAAGTATAAAACTTGCGCTGAGTCAGTAGTATCAGTTGATTCATCCAAAGTGATTGAATAATATATATTTTCCTTTTGAAGTATGGCATGAAGTTGTTCTATTAAGTTGAAGGCTAATTCATGCTGCTGATCAGTTATGGCTCCCCTTGGAAGAGGCAATTGTTTATACTTTGAAATGTTATCTGGGTCTAATCATACTACAACTTCAACAGTGTATTCTTTCAGAATTTCTATTGTCACTGAATGGCTTCATTTTTTTTCCCTGCGTATATAAGCCACTTTGTAAGTTGCTTCACTGGCATTATTTCCAGGTCTTATTGCTGCTTGAAAGAATTGTCTTTACTTTTACTTTTCATTTTTTAATTTCTATAGTATAACCTTTCATGCCTCTCCCTCTGATTTAAAATATTTGTGGTCCTTATGAATATATAAAGCTGATGAGCATTGAATTTCTTTAATGTTGATATTGTAGTATCAGAAAGCAAGCAAATCATATCTTTAGCAGAAGCAAGATAATATTGCAATTCCCAATCCTCATTTAAAACTGTTTTCTTCAGTGTTCTCTTGGTCTTTGACATGGGCTGTTACGCAGACAGAATTAAAAAATACTGTCAAGCTATGCAACTATTCACAAATTTCACTTCAAACAAACACAGTGCACCATTGTCAAAAGCTGACAACAGACTGGCGTACTCGACCCCATGAACTCTCGCCAACCAGCCTCATGCGGTGGTGGTGCCAGTCGGCCGGAAGTTAGCACTAAATCATGGGCGTAGCAGCCGTCAGTTTAGCCCTCATGGCTTACTGATGTTCTAATTGTGCCGGTCAATCTGGGCGGATTATTTCCTTGAAACTTATTTTATTCTTTGGTATTTTAAATACATTTGTTTTAAAAATGAAAATGTAAAAGATAAACAAAAATGTATTAATAAAAATAAAAGGATTTGTTCTGTAAAATTTGGATTCAGTCAAGAGGCTGCATTTAAGGACCTGGAAAGGCCCCATGTTCCCCACCCCTGTTCTAGAGAATTGGTCTGATTTAGGTTTGGTTTTGTTTTTTAGGAAATTTTTTTTTTTTTTTTGATGTGATAGTCTCTGCTCCATCATCCTGGGCTGGAGTGCAATGGCATCATCATAGCTCACTGCAACCTCAAACGCCTGGGCTCAAGTGATCCTCCTGCCTCAGCCTCCCGAACAGCTGGGACTACAGGCACACACCGCCGCACCCGGCTAACTTTTCTATTTTTAGTAGAGATGTTAAAGGCTAGTCTTGCTCAGGCTGGTCTCAAACTCCTGAGCTTAAGCAATTCTCCTCCCTTGGCCTCTTGGAGCACTAGGATTACAAGTGTGAGCTATTGTGTCCAGCCAGGAATATGTATTCTTTAAAAAGAGAGACTGGGCTTCATCAGGAGACAATGGCCATCCCTTTTGGGCCAGCTGTCAGGATGGGGACGGGGGCAGGGCGTATCTCTCTGGCTTTCAGAGCCCCCCCCCCCCCCCGCCACGGGGCCGTGCTGGTGTCTGCTGAAGTGCTGGGCCCACACTCTCAGTGATTGGGCCTGAGGGTGGTCTGGGCTCCGGTGACACCCTATTGTCTGTCCGCAGGCCAGAGCACCTTCCAGGTGGGCCGCCGCAACCCCCCCACGCTGCACATGGTGCTGGAGGCCCTGCAGGAGGGGGAGCAGCGCCGGGGCATGTCAGTGGTGGCCATCAAGCGCTACATTCTGCACAAGTACCCGACGGTGGACATCACCCGCTTCAAGTACCTGCTGAAGCAGGCCCTGGCCACGGGCATGCATCGCGGCCTCCTCACCAGGCCGCTCAACTCCAAGGCCAAGGGGGCCACCGGCAGCTTCAGGGTGAGCACGGGGTTTGAACGTCAGCGCCACTCGTGTTAGGGTCACGGCCTCTGCCTGGAATGCCTTTCTCCTCCTGTCCTCTCTTGATCCTCCTGCACCCTCAGCAGAGACGCCCCTCCTCCGGCAGGCCGGTGCTCGTTCCCTCAGAGCTCCCACCTGCCCTGGTCCCCCATCTTCATGCCTGTCGGGGTGTTGTCTGTCAGATACCAGGGACTGTGTGGCTGTGCTCACTTCTGGTCCTGGTGTGCAGCCCTGGAAACTTCACCACAGCAAGGGGTTTGCTCCCAGCTCTCTGGCTCCTAACTCAGGGCGAGGCCTGGCACCTTCCTGAGCTGTCACATCCTCCCCTTTTAAAGCAGAGGGTCTCATCCTGGCAAGGAGTCTCAGGAGGGGACCTGTCTAGGGTCACCCACAACTGAGGGGAGGTTTGGGACAAAATTGAACCCCGGCATCATGACTGCCATTGGCCACCAAGAAAACCTCAGGGACCCAGACATAGGGCCTGTCTTTCATTGCTGTGACCTGGAGTCTTGCTCAACTTCTGGCACATAGCTTCTCTGATAGTCGCTGTGGAACACCGTAGAACATCTCGGCTTACCATGTGCTGGTCCCTGTGGTTACTGGGTGATGGATCATAGGAAGTCCCACCCCAGGGGACTCCTGGGCATGGGTCAGAGCCTGGACTCAGGTCATGGCCAGGCCGGGTGGGGCGTGGTGGGCTGAGGAGAGAGGAGGCAGGGAGGGGACTCTGGGGTCCTGGTGTTGGGGGTGTGTGCTGGCGGGAGGGGCTGGGAATCGTTTCTGCTCTTGGTGGGTGATGGGGAGCTGCGCGGGTTTGGGGACAGGAGAGTCATGGCATTGGAGCTGGGCTCGATGGGCAGGGACCGCCCGTCTGCCAGGAGCCTTCACATACCCGTGACCCTCACACCCTCTGCCCTCAGTGACAGCCCCCACGTATAGGTGAGAAGACGTGGCTGGAGGAAGTTGTGAGCTCAGAGCTCCCTTGAAGCCCGTGTTCTACTGGGCATGGGGTGGGGGAGGCCCAGAGCCACAGTCCATGGGAAAGGCGAGGTGCATGGGGGTGAAGAGACCCGTAGGCTACGTCTCCCGGGACAGGGTGGAAGAAGGGCCAGGTATCTTCGCCCTGTGCCTCCAACCACCTTCTTAGCTCCCCCATTTGGAATGGGGCCTCCTTGGAGTCTTGCAGAGGGTGCAGGGGCGTGAGACACCCAGAACTACTGCCCTCAAGCCCACCCCCACACTGTCCTCCTCCAGTTAGTTCCTAAGCACAAGAGGAAAATCCGGCCCAGGAGGACGGCTGCCTCGGTGGCCCCCCGGGGAGCTGGGGAGGCCAAGGAGAAGGTCCCCAAGAAACCAAGCGCAGCAAAGAAGGGCCCTCCCAGCTTGGGCAAGGTGGAAAAGGCAGCGGAGAAGCCTGGAGAGGTGAGGAAGGCGCCTCCCAAACCATGTGCAGCCAAGCAGAAGGCCCCCAAGAAAGGCAACAAGGCCAAGGACATCAAGGCAAAACTGGTTGAGGCTACGAAGGCCCCCCCAAAGCCAGACAAGACCACACGGGCCCCTTCCAATGCCAGCGGGCTCAGCAAAAAGTCAAAGGTCGAAGGCAGTAGGAACGGCCAAGGTGGGTGTGTGAGTGGGGGTGGGGCACGCGGGGCTGGTGGTTTGCAGCAGCTGCTGGGGTGGGACGGAGGGTCTGGGTCTGGGGAGAAAGGGGAGGTATGCTTATCTAGCAACTGTGCCTTGAGCGGTTGGCTTGACCTGGAGAGACAGGGGACTCACGGGAGCTGGCCGGGGAAATGAGACAAACATTTCAAGGACGATGAAGAGGGGAAACAGAGACCAGGAGCCTGGCTCATTCATGAGGCAGCAGGGGTCAGGGAAGGCTTCCTGGAGGAGGTGTCCCAAGTAGAAGAGCCTGCGCAAAGGCCTGGAGCCATAAAGAAGATAGAACTTTCAAGGAACTACACATACTCTGTCTGCGGTGTCAGGAGGGAGAAGCTGTGAAGGGCAGCCGGAGCCTGGACTTTATCTGGAGGGCAATGAGGAGACATGGCAGGATTGGGACAGGGAGCAGCTGGGGTCAGAGTTAGTATTTAAAATGTATCCTGGCTGCCGTGTGGAAGACAGACCAGAGGCTGATAGGCCTGTTCAGAGCTGTGGTGTGGGTGGGCGTGGAGCACGGGTCTGCCTGGTGCTTTGCAGGGAGCAAGGGCCCAGTTCATCACCCAACCCCCCAGGAGGGAGCCACTGTGATCTCCAGCTTGCGCACTAGGGCACCGAGGGCTCAGAGTGGCCAAACAACTTGCCCCATGTCACATAGCCAAGTAAGGACCTGGGACCCAGGCAGGAAGGGGGCTCTGGAGCCCCCGAACCTTCCTGCCCATGTGACACTCCACCCCAACTTGCAGGAGATGCCGAGGCCCACAGGAAAATCAAATCTGAGAGTAAGAGTTCAAGACCCACAGTCAGCAAGGTAGGTGCCTGTGCGACTCCGTGGTCTGCTGCCCGCCCTGAGCAGGCCAGAGCCTGGGTGGCCCACAGCCAGCCCCGCAGAGGTCAGCTGGGGGGTGGGGGGAATACCTTCTCTCTGGCTCCCCAGCACCCATTTCACAGATAAGGACTGAGGCATAGAGAGGTGAGGCCAGGTGTCCAAAGCCACCTGGGGCTGGGATTTCAAGCCTTCCCCTGTGGGCGCTGAGCCCTGCCCAGCTCCGTCTCCTTGCTCCATGTTTGCTTTCTTACAGGGCAAGACTGGGGCTGCTCCCCCAGCCAGGAAGACGACGGTGGCCAAGGCCCCTCAAGGGGCAGCTGCCCAGGGGTCCAGGGAGGGACCAAACGCCAGGGCAGCTTTTCCTGCTAAGGGCAGTGGGTCCAAGATGGCACCTGCACACCTGGCCACGAAGACGGAGGCCCCCATGGGCCCAAGGAAGCCTGGGCCGCCCGTTAAGGCCGCGGCATCCAAGGTGCTTAGCAAGAGGGCCGAAGCCTAGAGCCAGAGGTGGGGGTGGAGAGACCGAGAGTCCGCTCGGGTTTTTATTCCCCAGCAAACCATTGCTGTGTTTATTTAACTGTAACTTATTTATCAATAAAGACTTGTTTTTCCTCACAAATTGGTGTGGGCGGAGCCTGAGGTTCAAGGGTTTGGCCATTTGGTCCTGATAAACATCCACTGAGCACCTACTGTTCTCCTGGCTGGTGCAGAGGCTCCTGCCCTGGGGGACACAGACTGGGTGTGAAGGGCTGGGGCACTGAGGTCGGGGCTCAGGGGCCCGTGGGGGCACAGGAGGGCTGCTAGTTAACCCAGCCCGAGAGCCGAGAGCCGAGAGCCGGAACTGCTTCCAGGAGGAGGCAGATTTCGCTCCTGAAGGATGTGTAGCAGTTGCCAGACAGGAGAGGGCACGGCATGAGGGCTGGGTGTGGAAGGTGTTGTTGAAGGACGGGGATTTGAGGCTTTGAGAGGTGCGTTGTGGGGACGAAGGCCTGAGTCGCTGGGGTGGGGGGATGGGAAGGCCTGCAGGGCAGAAGTGACCTGGGGACAGTGGGGAGCTAGGGAGGGCCATAGGCAGGGGGTGACTGGTGTATGTGTTTAGAAACAGCGCTCTGGCCGCGGAAAGGAGGGAGGAGAGGCGCTGAGAGGAGCTGGAGACCACTCGGCGACAGGTCACAAGCGTGACTGGCGGCCAGGCACCGCCATGGTGGACAGACCTAGGTGCCAGCTGGAGCCTGTGCCCTGAGAGGAGGGGGTGGGTCTCCAGAGGGAGACGTGGGGCTGGCTGCTGTTTTAGTCAGGGGGGAGGCCTGTCTGAGGCCGGGGAGGACGCCGCAGCCTGCGGGAAGAGAAGGCGCGGTGGCCGGGAGCGGGAGCTGGAGCGGGAGTGTGCGGGCAGGCTCAGGAGCTCAGGGTGGCCCGTGTGGCCGGAGCCCAGTGCGGGAGGATGGTCTGTGGGGCTTTGCGAACATCCTGACACCCCTCCCAGGAAGAGTTGCAGTCTATGTCGCTGCCCCTTGAATCTGGGCTCCACGACTGCTTGACCAATAGAATCCGGTGGCAGTGACCCTGTGACAATTTCTGCACCCCAACTTAAGAGACTGGCAGCTTCTGTGTTTTGGGGGTTTTTGTTTTTTGATACTCACTCCTCAAACTTGGGTACCATTCTGTGGGGAAGCCCGAGCAGCTTGTGGGGAGGAATTAAGGCACCCCATTCTCAGCCCTGGCCGAGCTCTCGGACCAGCCAGCGGCAATGTGCCGCCATGTCAGTGTACATCTTGGAATTGGAGCTTTAGCCCAGCCTGCCCTGCCAAGTCCTGCCCCAAATTGGAGGTTCATGAGCAAAATAAGTGACTGCTGCTGTTTGAAGCCATGGGGTGTTGGGGTGGTTTGTCACGCACCAATAGATAACCAGAACAGGGCTACAGGGTAGGTAAGGGCTAGGTGGTGAAGGGGCTTGTCTGCCGAGAGGAAGTGCGTTGGGTTTTATCTCTGCTGTCGTAGGGAGCCATCAGAGGCCAGTGAGCAGTGGTCACTGGAGGGGGACACGGGCTAGGCAGGGAGGCCAGTGAAGAGGCTCCTGCCACAGTCTGGGGAGGGAGGGTGGTGGCCGGCCAGGAGGATGCTCATGGAGAGGGGGCAGGCTGGTGGGTCCTGGGTAGAAGCTGAAGGTCATTTGGGATTAGCTGATGCGTTGGATGTAGAAGGGGTCGAAACTGAGTGCAGAGTTTGTGTCTAGACAGCACCATTCATGAGATGAGGACTCAGCCCAAGCTGGGAGGCTCTGAGAGATGGTCTGGCTGGGAGGTGACAGCTGAGCCAGGCAGGGTGGAGAGGGAGAAGGGGTCGGTTAAACAGGAGGCAGAGGTAAGCTTAGATGGGACTTGAGAAGGGGGCAGATGGGGTGGGGAGGGAAACTGAGGTTGTCAGCGTGGGGTGTCAGCCTGCTCCCTTCGTGCCCCTGCTTTGTTCCCTCCACCCTCTCCTCCTGGAGGCCACAGGAGGCTTTGTCTAGCTTTGCTGGCAGCTTCCCTGGGGTATCAGTAATGTGGCTATCAGCAGGGCCCCGAGGGGGCACCCGGAGCAGCCGGGCAGGGGCTGGGCTGGCGCTTCCCACCGAGGGGTCTGCTTCTGCCTCAGTTCCTACATGGCTTGGCTGGGGGCTGCGGGAGCCACCTCCGGGTGTCTCACCTCCGTGAGACTGTGGGCAGGGGTGGGGGCAGTGCCTGGCATCCATGAGACGATGGGCAAGTCACCTCCCTTATCTGTGAGGTTTCTCCCCTTTTTTGTAAAGGAGTTTAGCTTGAGGATGCTACATCAGGGGTCCCCACTCTCCTGGGACCCTCAGAGTCCTCAGACTGCCCACTGGTCTTCAGGGTCCCAGACCAGGATCGTAGGATAGTTCATGGAAGTTGGCCACCTTCTGTGCTGAGAAGTGACCTGGGAAACTAGAGATTTCCTTCATTTGCAAATGCATTTCTAGATTTCAAGAATGAATTGCATGTTAATCAGACATTAAGACAGCCTGTGGAATATTTAATGACATGGAAAGATGTCACTGACATATTGTTGGGAGGAAAATTCAGGTTGCCAAATCGTGTGTACACCCTGTCCCGAGTTTACTTCTCGCCCCACCCCCGAGATGCTCGGCGTGGGGCGGTGCTGGGGGAACGGGCGGGCTTCTTCCTGCTTCTTGTGCTCCCTGCATTTCTCTGGGAAATGTGTATTCATTCCAGAATCACACCCTCCCCCCTGCCCCCCTAAACACTATCAAATGTGCCGATAACTTAGAAAATCTGCTGCTTAATAAAAAGGAACTGATGTTCAGAATAGAAAATTTGAAAGATATAAAGATCTCTCCACCCAGAAGCCACTATAGGAAAAAGCTATTTTTAAAGCGAAAGGTTGTTTATTTTTCTCACTTTTCTGTTCTCATGAATTCTAGAACTGGTATTTGTGGGATTTTGTTTAAATTTTGTGAATCTTTTGTCCTAGTTCTTGTTCTCGACCAATATGCGTGTAACCATTTTCCCTTCACAAAGGCAGACAGTGAAGTGGACTGTGTTCAGCTGGGGCCTGGGGTGGGGGACGAACTTCACCCCAGCTTGGGCCAGGAGCCAGAGTCAGGTTACCTGCCCGGGGGCTGAGGGGAGGAACTGCCTGCCCTGCTGGGAACAGAGCCCAGGGTTAGCTGGGTTTGGGGAAACTGCCTGGTCTCCTTGTCTGAAAAATGGGGTTAACACATTTTTCAAGCTCAATGAGAAATTCAGGGCAAGTATGTAAACGTCAGTTCCCTTTCCAGGGTGGTCACCTTTGACCTCTCCACACAACCTGGGGCCACCGTGGAGACTCTGACCCTGGAGGAGGCCTGGGACAGAGGAACGAGGGGCCCCTTTCTGGTTGTGTGACCTGGGAAGGTCCTCTACGCTGCTGAGACTCGGTGGTGTCCCGGTCACGCAGCTGTAGAAACTGCTCCCCGCGGGCTTGTGCTAGAGGTAAGCAGGGCCCAGCCGGGGCGGGGAGCACACAGCAGCCGGGCCACCCTCCCGGGTCCCCTGGGCGCTCACGGAGTCCACGGAACGTCAGCTCTGGCCCTGGCCCATGGCGCATGCGCAGCCTGCGCCGTCCCAGCCCATCTTCCCGCCTCGGGCTGCCGTCTCAGACACCAGTCAGGTGCCGCAAACCTTGGAACGGCTGAGGCAGGACCGGAAGCCGGGCCCTCCCCTCCTTCCTGTTACAAACGGGTGAAGAAGCTGCCCCATTCCCTGCTTGGCCATCTCAGGACAAAGGCTGGAGCCCACAGTAGGTTTTCCCGTCAGGCTTTTATTATAAAGAAAGTTCCAGAGGGTCCTGGCCACCCTCCCTGCAGCCCCCGAGGGCTCCGAGCCGTCCCGGCACTGGCCGGGTCTGCTGCGAGGGGCTGAGCGGCTGGGTTGGCCACCAGGGTCCCTGCTGACAGGACGGAACGGGCGGTTTTCTCAGGGTGCTGGGGGGAGGGTCTCTGCCAGCTGCGCGTTCTCTGGAACAGTCATTTCCAGTGTTGCGTTGGGAGCCTTTTGGGACCCCTCCCCAGGTCCTCTGCACAAGCGGCAGCTATTCACAGTTGGTGCATAAGTTTTTTAATATATAAAAGCTTTTTAAAAGAAAACAACAGAAAGTGGTGCTATCTTTAGAAACACTTCCAGCAAGATCGAGTAGCCCAGCTACAGCCTCGGTGCATTGGAACCCCTCCTTCCCTGGGGCCAGGAACTCTGAGCACCTGTCCCCCTCCCCGGCCCCTCCCCCTCACAGAGACGCCCCCAGAGCCCCCACCCTCCGCGGCCAGCAGGCACTGCCCACTCTACCAACAGCCGCTCCATCAACAAAAATCAAACACTGCTGGAAACTGTGGCCAAGGTCCTCTTGGGTGAGGGGAAATAGAACTTTTTCGGTGGTTGAAGCAGAAACCAATTGAGGGCTGGTTCAAGGAGCCCCCCTGTGCCAGCTTGGATGAGGTAGTGTTTCTGGGCTGCAGCCTCCGGGCCAGGCGGCCTCCTCTCCCCGTTTGTGCTGGGCCACCTGGACGGGTGGGGCGCTCTCAGCAGGGACTGGCTGTGGCATTCAAGGTCCCCATCCCTGAGGCAGTCTGGGGGCAGGTGCGAGGGGACAGAAGTGCCCAAGGGGCCAGGGCTGGGGCTCCTTCTCTTCCGCCGGCCCCAGGCGTCTCTGCTCAGTATTTCCCAGCCTGAGGCAGGGACACCAGGCATGAGCTTGAGCCCAGGCCTAGCGGGTGACTGTTTCTCCCGGCAGCTCTGACAGGCTCTTTCCCGTGCGGCTCAGGCCTCGCTGTAGCACTCGTAGATGTTGTCTTCCATCAAAGCCACCACCTGCTCAAACTTGTGCTGCAGCTGTGTCCTCCGGGCCATGGGGTTGGCCTCCAGGGCAGCCATGATCTGAGGGGAGCCACAGGGTCAGCCGGGCCACAGCTTGGGGGTGAGGGGTCCCACCTTGGCTCTTGAGGGAGGACATATCCCCGAATGTTCGCCACTAGTGACCAGCATGAGTGTGAAGGTCCCAGGGTGCCTGTACTTGAGTAGGAAGCCCGCCTGCCTGGGGCAGGTGCCTCACCTGGGGGGTACGTACTCACCTGCGGGCGATACCTCTTGGCATATTTATAAATCTCTGCCATGGCCACACTGGTGTTGAACTCGTTCTGGTATTTCTATGGGAAACAAGAAGGCAGGATGTTGGGGTGGTTAACCCAGCGGTCAAAGCAGGACCCACCCCCAGCAGGGCTGGCTGCTATGTGCCCCCTGCAACTTCCCAGTTAGGTAAACAGGCCCCTCAAATCCTGCGCATGAAGATGGCTTCCTGGACCCCAAATTCTCCTCTCCTCTCCCCTCTGGGAAGGACCCTCGTGCCCCACGCCCTGAGCTCTGGGAAAAACGAGCCATGGAGTTGCAGGTGCACGAGAGGAAGCCGTGGCCACCCCAGAAATGCCGTCTGCGCCCCCCGCTCTGGTCTGTGGGGACAGCGAGGCCCAGGCCACCCGACCCGCAGCCCGTCAGCCCAGGCACCGCACCCGCGACTCCTCGGCCAGGTGGGCGTTCATCTCCTGCTCGCTGAGCGGGGCCATGTCCTGGATCTGCTTGTAGTAGCGCTGCACGATTTTCCGGTACTCGGGAATCTCCTTGGCGTAGAGCAGCTTGTTGGTTGGTGAGTCCTGGGCAGGGAGGAGGGAGGGAGTTAGCGGGTGGGGACTGGACGGAGCTGCGCTTTTTCTGGACAAGCCCTCATCCCTCCTGCCATGTAAATGGCCGCATTGGGCCCTGTGTCACTGAATGTCACCCACTCTGCCAGCCTCGGAGCGGGGGCTCCTCACCCCCTCCCTCTGCCGCCCTTTTTCGTGGGACCCCTGCCCTGCTTTCCCGGGACTGTGGGGCAATGGCCCGGAGTGGGACCTATTTCTTTCAGGGGAGGAGTGCGCGGGGCCCCGTGCCAGCTCTCGGCTGCTCGCAGCCAGTTCGGCATGACAAGGATGTGTCCTTGTCAGGGTTGCAGGTCTCGGTGGCTCAGGTCTCTGCAAGCCTGAGCACTGGCTCCGTGGCACATTTCCCACCACGTGCTTCTAACACCTGAAGGCAAGAGTGCCAGGAACACTCCCAGTTCTTTGTCAGGGGTGTCCCCCCTTCTGAGATAGAACGTGAGAAGTGATGGCTTTCTCTCTCTCCTGCTGTCTCTGAAATGCACGGGCTAAACGAGGGGCTGTGCCGCCCCCAGTCCTGTGGCGCCAGCTCTCACCGTACAATCCCATCCCTGCCCACAGCAACCAGGGCTCTCCCTCTGCCTGGGGGGCTGTCCTCCCGCACTCCACCCTCTCCCCTCGGACAGATGCCTGTGTCTCCCCCCTGCATGTCACAGGTCCTGGTCACCTGTCTCCCCCTCTGCCCACCCTTCACAGAATGCCCTGCTCAAATGGCTCTGGACCATCGGGGCCGCTGCCTGGAGCCTGGCCTGATGCTCAGCCGATGTTGTGCCTGACCAAGCAGTTGTCCACGCTCACGGGCTTCCCCACGCCTGGCTCTCTGGTTTAAATATCAGAGCTGGTGCCAGGCACACCTGAGGCAGATCTATAGCAATACAGTTTCTGATGGCAGGTGCCAGTTTCCAGGTGTCTTTCCCTGTCTGAATGACCTGTATGACCCCTTCATCCCACATCCCCAGACCTGAGCTCCTCCGGTTCCCCTCCCAGAAAGATCTCAGGCCTGGGGCAGCCAACCTTGCCCAGCTGCAGGTCCGAGATGGAGCAGGCGTCGATGAAGGCCTGTGCGATGACCGAGAGGCAGGCGTCGATGTGGTCTGTCTTGTCAATGTCAAAGACAAACTGGGGGTTCTTCAGGATGTTCACCCAGAACCGGAGAGGAAGGCTGTGGGATGGGGGTGGCAGAGGTGGGGTGAGCCCACCCACCCCAGCGGGGGCAGGACAGCAAGTGGCCGAGGGAGGCAGGCCAGGCAGCCCTGGAGGAGGGAGGTGGCTCGGGCCCTTGAGGGCCGGTGGAGCCTGGGCACAAGATGTGCCCTCTGGGAACCTGAGCGTGCTCATCCCTGCCCAGCTGGGTGGCAGCGGCCGAGAGCAGGGTTTCTGCCGGAGCGAAGCACACGCTGCAGGGCCCAGCCAGATTGCCCTTGCTGCGCCCCCGCCAGCCTCCTCAGTGCTCACGAGGGAGCCTCAAGCCAGGCCCTGGTTCTCATTAGAAGCCCCCCCCACCACTGCGCTGGGCAGCCCGTGGCTCCTCCCCCCACCCCTGGCAGGCAGCAGGAAGTCCAGCATTAGTGCTAGGGCCACTAAGAAGCAGCTGGGGGTGGGGGGAGGGGGGTGCCTGCAGCCTTGTCCTTGTCCTTGGGAGGCCAGAGAGGGTTGGTAACACCCCCACCCCCACCCCAGGGCCAGTGACTTGGCGTGCTGGGCGTATGGATCCCCAGAGCTCGGAGAAGTTCCTGAAACTGCACAGAAACTTCTGGGCTGGTGGCATTTTTTTCTGAGGGTCAGGCTGAGTTTTCAACAACCTCTTGGTGCAGGTGGGTGACCATGGAAAGCTAAGACATGCCTCAAAGGAGGGCTATGAACTGGGTACAGAATTCGGATCACATGGGGCTGAGTTCTGCCATCTCAGGGCTATGGCACTTGGGCAGGTGCTGCTTCCCTGTGAGCCCAGTGTTCTCATCTGTACGATGGAGCTGACAGCGCCCACCCAAGAGGGGTGGAGGGAGCGTGATAGTACAGGCAGCACCTCTATAGTACTCACTGGGCGTTCTTCTCGTTAATTCTTACAATTAAAGTGGGTTACTTTGATTGCTCTGGTTTTATAGCTAGGGGAAACTGAAGCACAGAGAGGTTAAGTCACTTGCCCAACATCACACAGCTGGGAAATGGCAGAGGAGGGACTGACCCTAGCAGGTGGGGCCGGACAGAGGCTGGGCTCTGAAGCCCCAAGCCACAGCCACCCCAGAAACACAATGAAGTCTGCACACCCTCCCCACCTGGCTGCCTGCCCCCCACCTGTTGGTCTTCCAGATGTGCAGGGTATCGGGGTCTGAGATTCCCCTCTTCTCAGCCTGCTCCTCCAGGAAGTCGAAGAAGTACTTGACAGCCAGTGGGGGCTTGTCTTCACGGATGCTCAGGATGGCCTTGAACAGGTCATCCAGAAACTTCTGCAGCGTGCCCTGTGGGGGAGTGGGGTGGCCACCATCAGCCCAGGGCCTTGTGCAGAGGGTGAGTGGGCACCCTGGTGGCTCTGGGGTGCCCCAGTGTTCAGGCTTCCCCATTGGGAAGCCATGTGGCATCAGGCTGGTCACCTAACCTCTCTGGACCTGTTTTCTTGTCTGAGAAATGGGCTAGTGAAACCTGCCTCGGGGCTATTGTAATCAAGACACTGGGGCACAGAGCTGAGAACATGGGCTGTAGGGTGTTGACTCTGCCACCAAGCCATGTGACCCTGGGGACATCACTGGCCCCCCTGTGACGTGGCTAATACAGAAGTAGTCAGGCATCTTTCCTGGCCAGGAGCAATGCCTCCTTAGGCGTGGCCCTAAGCCCTCAGCCTCTTGCCCTGAGAGCTCACCTGGCCCCACAGAGGGGATGGGAGGAACTCACACCCCTCCCCCCACCAGGCCTGTGCGGAGCTGACCTGCTAGGGTGCTGACCTCCCAGAGCGGGGGCTGGGGCCTGCACCCACTGCACAGAGGGGAGACTGAAGCTGGGCCCACCTTGGTAGACAGCAGGCGTGTCAGGTAGATTTCTGGTAGCACCTTCTTGCGGTGGCTTTGCCGGTGGGACTTCTTGGGCTCGGCCAGCTCATCTGTGGGCAGCACCTGGGAGGCCAGGCGGTGGTCAGCACCTGCCCTAGGCATCACCCTCGGCCATCTGTGCCCATGGGCACCTGGCTCTGCCGGGCTTCTCGGCACACAAGGGCTGTGGCTCCCTCCTGACTCTGGCCCCATCCGCACCCCCATCCTTTCCCAGGGTCTGGGAGCACTTTTCCCAGAGGCCCAGGGCGGCAGAAAGCCAAGGCGACACCCAGTGAGGGGCTGCATCCCCCAGGGCCCCAGGCCAGGCACTCACCAAATGGAAATACTTCTCTGTGTCCAAGTCCTTCACTGCAAGAGGAAAAACACACATGATAAATAAACAAGGGAGAGGAGAGGGGGGAGAGAAAGATGGGGAGAGAAACAGAAAAATGGAGAGATACAAAGAGACGCGTGGAGAGAACGATACAGAGAGACAGAGACACGAAGAGACAGAGGGAAGACAGAGGTCCAGGGAGACACGCAGAGAACGGGACAGAGCGCGGCAGAGAGAGACACACAGAGGGAGACACACGGGGAGGGAGAGAGAGACAGTCACAGAGGGAGAAGGGGGAGGCCCCGAGTGGTGGGCACGCCAGCCTCTCCTCTGGCCTGGCGGCTGCCCAGACCTCTAAAAGCCACATCCCGCCCTCCCGGGCCTGTCCCCAGCTGCCGCAGGAAGTCAGCGTGAGGCCTGGCCACAGGCCCTGCCTGGGCAGTACTGGGTCAGAGGAGGCTGGCACGGCCCCCCCTACCCCAGGAGGCCACAACCTGGCCCAGCCCTAGCCTCTTGGAGCCTCAGTTTCCCCACTGGGGCATGGGATGGGAGCACCCCCGCTCCACACTTGACATAGACTCCCCACCACGTGCGCCCTGCTACCTCTGCTCAGTGTGTTGTCCTTCTTGTCTATGAGGCTCATGGCCAGGGAGGCACCTTCTGGGATCTGACGGGAGAGGAGAGGCAGAGGTCAGAGGTCAGAGGTCGGTGTGGGTGGGGCAGAGGTTCGGGTGGGGTGGGGCCACACCTTGTAGTGGGCTAGAGTGTTAAGCTTCTTGCGGCCGTCCTCCACCACTGAGGTGTCGTCCAGGTCCCGCACGATGTAGCTCTGCGTGCTCGAGGCGAACCACTCTGTAGGGCAAGGAGCAGGCCGTCAGGGCCATGGCCACGCAGGGAGCAGCCCGTTTCCTCACGTGTGAAATGGGGACGGGGAGAAAGAGCCGGGGGAGAAGGTGCACAAAGTGCCAGGGTGGTGGCACGGAGCAGGAGCTCTGGTTGCTAGTGTGACAACTGCTGAGGAAATAAGAAAAGGCACCAGGCACGAAAGTAGCCACACGCCTCCCAGGACACAACCCGAGTGCCAGACTCTTCCCTTCTGGGCTCCAGGGGATGCAGCACCTGCCCCGCCTGCCCCCTGCATGCTGGCCCCCTGGTCACCCCACCTTCCCTGCTCTATGTGGACAACTGTCACACCTGCCCGTTCACCGCAACAGGCCCGTGCTCAGAACAGGGCCCGGCACAGAGCGACTGCTCAGCAAAGGCCTATCTATGGTCTTGGGAATGAAGGGCCTCAGCCTCCTGGCTTAACCAAGACTCCTATGCATTCTCCAAAACCCACTCTGACGCCCCCTCCTCCGGGAAGCCTTTCCTGAATGCTTTTCTGCAGTTGCCTGCAGCTTGCTGACACTGCAGGACCTGTCTCCCACAGAATACAAGCTGCTTGCCAATGGAGACCTGTCTGATCATGTGTCACCAAGGCCACTATTAATGCATATACGCTGAGTGAAAGGAGTGCTCTGGCCAAGGCAGGGCCGTCCTGGGCTGAAGGGGTCCAACATGGCCCGCCACCACCCCCACCCACCGAGGTCGACGTCCTCCACGCGCGGCCACTGGGAGTAGGGCACGTTTTTGCAGAAGGCTTCCAGGATCTTCTCCTTCACCTGCGTCAGCGTGTCGGTGTCCATGGCCCGCACGCTCAGCGAGTCCATGCCGCAGCCCTGGAAGGACACGTTCAGGTTCTGTGGGAGGGAGGGAGGGATAGAGTGAGCGAGGTGCTGCCGTGGCTGTGCGGGAGCCCAGGTGGCAGTGGCCTGCCTGGGCTGGGTCAAGGTGGAGGCCAGGACTAGCCAGGCCGGAGGCCCTCCCAGCCCCACCCGGCTCACCCGGGGCTTGGCCTCGATGTTCTCCCGCAGCAGCCACTCCTCGTTGAGCGTGTAGCGGGCCTTGCCCGTGATGGCGTCGATGGAGCCCTTGTTGATCTGCTGCTTGATGGCGCACAGGAGCAGGAAGAACGGCTCCCCGACTGTCTCCTGGGCGGGCACGGGGCTATCAGGGGCCCAGGCCCAGCCCTCTGGCCTCCCAGCCCACCCTCCACATTCCAGCCCCCACGGCATGGGGCAAACACCTTCACGACCCCATCTCCCAACACCCACGACTGCCTGTTCAACATCCTCCTGTTGAGCTGATTCTGGTGCCAATGCCACCCCGTAGGGTGTCTGCCCAGACTCCAAGCTTGTGTTTATCAAACGTCACCAGCCGGGGCAGGTGTGTTCATTTCATCCTCCCGGCAACCCCTCCAGGTACGAAGTGTCATCCTCACTGTGCAGCCGAAAATGCCAAGGCTTAGAGAGGGCAAGCAAGTTGCCCAGGGTCACCCAGCTGGGCAGTGGTAGAGCTGGACTTGAACCCTGGCCACCCGTCAAGCCTGTGACTCTACTAAGTGGGAGCCTCCCAGGGCGCGTTTAGGTGGAACCAGAACACAGATGTGGCCTTGACCCAGATGACGGCCTGATGACCGTGGAGCGTCGCAGGCCAAGTCAGGGCTCCACCCCCTGCTCTCGCCCACCTCCGTGTGACAAAAGCACACCTTGCCACAAAGGGGCTTGCCCGCCACCCACGCC
This sequence comes from Varecia variegata, assembly GCA_028533085.1. Classification (NCBI taxonomy): domain Eukaryota; kingdom Metazoa; phylum Chordata; class Mammalia; order Primates; family Lemuridae; genus Varecia; species Varecia variegata. The sequence continues at coordinate 904,463 of CM052447.1, read as the reverse complement.
ATGAGCTGATTTCTCCCGGCCCCTATTTAGTAAGTAACCCAGGTGTTCCATTTGTGGTGGACATGCAAGTAAAAACAGTGAGTTGGATTTAAAGAAAACATTGAGTATGTAATAGTATTAGGCAGATCTGGCAAAGACTGTGAGGGCAGCGTGCCAGCCTTCTTCCTGAGCCAAGCCTCCAGGTCTGGCGGCCGGGAGCCACCCTGCCCCATTCTCTAGAGGAGCAAACCAGCCCAGAGGGGAAGGCCTGGTTGAGGTCCCATGAAGAGGCCAGGGGAGCTGGGTCCAGAGCCCACATGGCCTTTGTGGTCCCTGACACAGCCCCGATGGCCCCAAATGGGGCAGCTGGCAGGACATTAGGTGCCCCAAAGGGCACTCCCCGGGCCCAGCCTGGTTCTACCCCACTGCCCCCTTCCCCCTGAGGCTCCACGGGACACCCCCCGGGCTGCCTGGCCCTCGCCAGCCCCACGCTCAGAGGCAGAGGCCGCATTTGATGGAAGGAAACCAAGGCCCTGAGAGGGCAGTGACTTGCCCAGGGTCACCCCGCTAGGCTGTGCCAAAGACTGGACTCAAGCCCAGGACATCTGACGCCCTGGTTCTGGGTTCCAGCCAGGCCTTTGCCTTTCCCCCAAGACCCCCAGGTGACCCTCCAGCCTCTGGCACCACAGCACAGCTGGACAGCCACACAGGACCAGGGGCCAAGCAACTCCTGTTCCATGAAAAGTGCTTGCACGGATCCTCCTGGCAGAACAGAAGGCCCTGACTTCCTGCCCCACCACCTGCTAGCCTGCTCTGCCAGCGGAAGAGTCAGCGGACTCCCTGCGTTCCTTTCACGGACACCTCCTCCCAGCCTTTGCCCATGCGTTCCCAGTGCCCGGAGCTCCCTCCACACTAGGCTCTTCGCCAGACTCGTTCCCACCAAGCCCTCAGCATGGGCCACCTGCTGTAGGAAGCCACCCTGAGCCCTCCCGCTGGGTCGAGATCTGCTGTGTGGCATTCATCACTCTGTGTTTTCTTTAGTTTCCACCTCTCCCCAACGGCGGGAGAGAACCTCCAGGTCTGGGCTGGGGCCACACCAGGGAGGGTTAAATGAGAAAACGACGTCCAGGGACAAGGCCCGACGCCACCTCTGCTCTGCTCCGAGCACGCTCTGAACCCTTGCAGCGAGCCAGCCCGGCGTCCTGGGAGCCTCAGTTCCCCCATCTGCGTAACAGGTCCGATGGGCCTGTCCCTGCCCCTGAGCCCCTCCTTCCATATCTGCACAGAGGCCGTGATAAGCCCTCCCGGCAGTCGGCCTGAGGATCTCATGCCAGATCTACCGAGGGACAGCTGAGGAGGTGGTAGCCACTGCTGTCACGTGGCCCTGTTACTTCCCGCGCCTGGGTTCCCATGTCCCCCGCTGGCCACCTCACCCGCAGACAGCTGTACATGCAGATAGACATCCAGTTCGTGAGCATCTTCTCCACCACGGACTCGGTGCGCCGCAGCATGAGCTTGGGGTTCTTGGCGGCCGAGGCGTCGATGAGGTCCACCAGCAGCTCCTTCATGATGCTGGTGTAGTACTCCAGCTTGCCGTGCAGTGCGATCGTCAGCAGGGAGGCCAGGCTGCACCTGCGGGCCGCACGGCGGGCGTCAGCGCCTTGTGGTCCTGGGGCCTCAGTGCTGCCTTGTCACTGGACCCAGGGACCCCGGATGTGCCTGTGTGGGAGGCTCCTGCAGACGGGGCGAGTGGGGCTGGAGAAGGGGCTGCCTTCACTAACATCCACGGCAACCACTGTGCCCTGTGACCCCATGTCTTAGGCGTCCAGGCCTAGGAAGGGCAGGGATATGGGGGTCTCAGGAGCCCCAGAGCCCTAGGACCCAGGGCCTGACGCTGCGTGGGCTTGGACAGACCCCTCTCCCCCCACCTACCCCAGATCTCTTGCAGCCTGACCTGTCGCGCACCGCGAAGTCCTTCTGCTGCTCCAGTGCGTGGACAAAGACGATGAGGAAGTGCTTGTTGTTGAGTAGTGAGGAGAACAGGCTGATCCCTTCTTCCATGTTGGGCCGGCGGCTCTCAGGAATCTGCAGAAGCAACTGGTGACAGGGTGTCCAAAGGGACCCACTGCCCCTGCCTGCCCTGGGTCCCAGCAGTATGGTGCCATGAAAGGCTGCTTGTATGCCTCCTGGGATGGGGAGCTTACTACCTTACAACAGTGCATGCCTCCTAACTCCCTGTAACTAGGAACAATGGCTCAGCTGAGTTGAAAAGTGGGGCCCAGAGCAAGGTGAGGGTGCCAAGAGGTAACCCAGCAGCCCAGTGTGGGAGACTCTCACCTTCCATTCTCTAAGCAGCAGGCAGAATGGAGTGTACAGGAGGACCCAATCCTCTGTCCTCTCTACCTGGCCTGAGGGGTCAGCACTTAGAACACCCTGAATGGCTGCTTGAATACCCTCTGGGATGGAGGGCTCAGTACCTTACAATGGCAGATGACTCCCAGCTCCCCAAGACTGGGATTAATGGATTAGATGAGCTGGAAAGGGAGACCCAGGAAGGGGTAGGGTTGTCGTGAAGCAGCCCGCACCGTGTGTGGGGGGAGGTGCTCACCTTCCACTCTCCCAGTAGTGGGTGGACCTCCTGCACCGGGGAGCTGCCGTGGGAGTTGCGGGTCTGGGAGGGCAGTATGTAGTGCTCTTCATACAGGGAGGAGCACTGTAGGGCAGACACCCCGCATCTCAGCAGGCTGGACACCCCCTGCCTGGCATGCAAGGGGTGCTCACAAATGGAAAGAAAGGGGCACTGGCCTGGCTGGCTGCTGCTGGGGGAAACTGACACACAGAAATAACCCCCTATGAAGAGTAAGAGGCAGTGGGCCAGGCCCAGGGGGCCATGGGATTCCAGGGGAGGGTGGATATCCCAGAGGGCTCCCTGGAGGGGTCACAGGCAAATGAACCAGCATGAGCCAAGGTGTGGCAATGCAAGAGGGCATGAGGCTTAGGGGAAAGTGAAGGCAGCTCAGTGTGCCACGGAGGAAAGTGAGGTAGACAGGCTGGTGACAACCATGTCAGGTAACGGCTGCCGTGGGCACCTGAGCTTCATCCTGAGGCTGGGAAGAGCTACTGGGGGGTTTCATGAAAAGTGACGTAGTCAGATATAGGCTCACTGTGGCTGCTGCAGGGGGAGTGGTGTGGCCAGGGCAAGGGAGGGTGCTGGCCACTGGCACAAATGCCTGGAAAGGCCAGGGGAGTGAGGAGAGGGTAGTGGCCCATGGAAGGGCAAGAAGGAGTATGGGGGGCATGGAAGGGATGGGGTAGCGCCTAGAGAACAGGAGGCGGTGACATGGAGACCAAGAGAAGCCTGGCTGGGAAGGGGCCCAGAGATGAGAGAGGCTGGCGGGGCAGTCCTGGCCACCCCTGTGCCCACTTCAGTAGGAAAGAGGCAGACCCAGCACCCCAGGACAGTGGGGTGGCAGCTGGCTTCACAGTTAAACATCAAGTGAGCGGGGAATGAAAATGGGGGGAGGCAGCCAAGACTGCTGTGGACAGCTGTGTAGGTTTTACACTGCTCAAGGGACCCTCTAGGCGGGCAGGGCCCAGAGAGGTTGAGTGGCCCCTGAGGCGGCCAGCACGGGTTTGGGGGTGGGCTTGGGCTCAGGCTGACCTTGGGGAAAAAGGTACGGGTCACAAAGTGCTTATACTCCAGGAAGGGGATGCCCTGGCTGCGGTTCAGCTCCTTGGTCAGGTCCGTCATATCCGTCTGCAGCTCAGCGAAGCCTGGCGGACACGTGGGCAGCCGTGAGCGGACGAGAACCCATTCCTCAGGTGGGAAAGCCGAGGCCCCATCCTGCACAGTCCCCACCCGCTACCTTTGCGGATTTCCTCACGGATCTGAGACTCCATCTCTTCCATCTGCAGCAGCGTCTTCTGCCAGTAGCGCTCCGCGCGGCGGCTCTTGGTACAGAAGACGAACAGGGCTGCGGGCAATGGCGGGGGGGTCAGGCCTCCAAAGCCCTTTGGAAAGCCTTTATTGGCACCTGCTGTATGCAGGGCCCCAGCCTGAAGGGAGAGGCCCTGCCCACTGGCTTGGGCTCCAGCTCCTCTGGGTGGGGTGTGGGGCGGGAAACGGGCGCCCTCAGCCCTGCAGTCCCCTTCCGGGGCGCCAGCTCCTGCAGGGCAGAGGGCTTGGGGAACGGCCAGCACGGCAACGCTTCATGGCCCGTTCTTAGAGAAAAGGGTGTGTGTGTGTGTGTGTGTGTGTAACAGTGGTTAACAGTGGCTTTTTTCTGAGTGAGAGAAATATGAGTGATTTCCGTTTTCTTTCTGCCTTTCAGCATTTTCTATTCCTTCTTCAATGACCAGGTGTTACTTATGAATTAAGAAATTTTCAAAAGCAGACTACAAAGGAGTATTACATTACAATCCTTTTTGAGGGCAATGGGGTACATATAGATATATATAAAATGTGTAAAATATTTTATATATGTACTATTTTTAGAAGAGACTGAAAGGAAATATACAAAAATACAGAGTGTTAATGATGGCATTTTTTTCTTTTATCTTTTCCCAGCGTTCTCTAGAATGTTTTGCATTGAATATACTCATTTTTAAAAAATAGTTGTATTGAGATGTAATGCACACATTGTATAATCCACCCATTTAAAGTGTATAACTCAATGGTTTTTAGTACATGCACAGAGTCGTACAACCATCACCACTAATTTTGCAGCATTTTTATAGCCCCAAGAAGACCCGCATCCATTAAGCCGTCACTCCCGTGCCCCTCCCCCAGCCCCTGCAACCACGAACCAGCCTCTGTCTCTGTGGCTTTGTACATTCTGGACATTTCACGTAGGGGGAGTCACACAGCATGTAGCGGCTTCCTTCCTTTAGCATCCTGCTCTCAAAGCTCATTCAGGACGTAGCATGTCGGACCCCACTCCTCTCCGCTGAGTAATATTCTAGCAGTACTTGTATCACATTTTATCCACTTATTAGCTGATGGGCATTAGGGTTGTTTTGACCTCTTGGTTGTAAGTAACAATGCTATAAACATTTGTGGACACGTTTTTGTGTGGACCTGTTTTCATTTCTCTCTAGCAGACACCTAGGAGGGAAGTTGCTGAGTCACAGCGTAACTGTGTGTTGACATTTCGCGGAACTGCCAAAGTGGTTTCCAACTTAGTTGCACCAGTTTACATTCCCTCCCGCAGTGAATGAGGTTGCAACTTCTCTGCTACATTGAGTATACTGCTTTTGTAACCATTATTTTAATGCCAGGCATAGGCCACCACTTAGGTTAACCTTCCCTGAACAACCCTCTCTTAAGTACCTTCAGTAGCTCCCTACTGACTGGAGAACATGGTTCCAAATGCCTCTGCCTGGCATTCAGCATGCACCCCCCCCCCCAACTTCTACCGTCTGCCAGCCATTGGTGCTGTCGCCAGGGCACACCTGCCCCCGTCTCTGGGTGCCTAACCTGTTCCCACCTCCAAGCCTTTGTTCAAGCTGTGCCCCCAGCTCATCCTGCCTCCTCCTTTCTGCCAGTCTTCAGAGGGGCTGGGGCAAGGTGGGCAGGCCTGCCCCCCACGGGGCCCAAGGGTGGGGCTCCTTACCCACCACGGAGAGCAGCAGCAGGACGCTGCAGATGACGATGGACACGATGATGGCCGTCTCGCTGCCCCCCAGCTGCAGAGTGGCGATGGTCTGGTTGAAGTTCCCTACCTGGATCTGCAGAGGTGGGGGAAGGGGGTTGAGGTTTCTTGGACTTACACCTTAGCTCCTCTCCTCACTTGCTGTGTGGCCTTGGGCAAGTCATCTAACCTCTCTGAGCCTCAGATGTTGCATCGATAACACACAGATAACCATGTCCACCTCCTGGGGACACTGTGAGGGTAAATGAGGTGATGCTTGTCAGGCCCTTGGTCCTGGGCCTGGCACAGAAGCAAGACTCAATACAGGGGGCTGTGATTATTGCTACAGGCTGGAAGCAGTAGCAGAGGAGCCAGAAGAGGCTGGTTCATGGGGCCTAGATGCGGTCCCCAAGTATCTGTAGGGCTGCCCTGGGACCAGGTGGCAGGTCGGGTGTGAAGACTCACAGGGCAGGGATGGAACTGAGGTGTGGGTGAAAAGGGAGCTGTCCTGGGGTGGCATGTGCTGCCTGGGAGGGAGTGAGGTCCCCATCCTAGGAGGCATGCAAATAGATATAATGCAGAAAAGAGCCCAATTTCTGGGGCCTCTCTGTTCCTCCCGCTTCCCTTCTCTCCGTGCCTTTACATGATGACTGGCAGCCCAGACTCTAGGTGGGACACCAAGTGGGATGGGGGCAACCTCTGGCTTCTGAAAGTCCAGCCCCACCAGGCCCAGATGGGGCCAATCATTGGCCTTGAGCCGGTCACTAAGGCTGTGGGCCTCAGTTTCCTCATCTGTCAAGTGGGGATGAAAAGCTCTGCTTTGCTTCGCTTGCCTAAGCTACTAAGTGTGCAAATGCTCAGTGAGTGCTGGGCTGGGCGCAGACGCTCAGCAGACGGGGCAGGTCTGGGGCCGGGTCCGCCTCCGCCTCCAGTGCCCCGTGCACTCACCGTGATGGGCAGCTGCCCCTCGGCCGCGCCCAGGGACTCGTTGACTGAGCAGTGGATGACTCTATCTGAGACAATCTGGATGTCGCAGGCTACTTGGCCAATCTTGACGCGGTACTCGTGGGTCTGGAGCCCCAGGCCGTCCTGCTCCTTCTGTGGGTGCAGAGGGGGTGCTCGTGGGAGATGCTGGCCGAGGCCCACGGCCGAGCCCCGCCACTCACTCCCGCCCCCCAGCACCCGCCACACTCACGTGGATGACTAGGGTGAGAGGCTCCCCGGGGTGGTGCTTGATCCACTTCTCCCTCTTGGCCGTGGAGAACTGCGGGTTGGGGAGGTAGTCCAGGCGGAACCTGCTGCCCCGCTGCGCCTCCTCGGGCTCCAGCAGCTCCTCGGCCACGGCCGCCTCATCGGCGTAGGCCCGGCCATTGATGAAGAAGTCCACGGGGGCCGACGCGTTGCTCAGGGCCCCGGGGGAGGGGCACGTGATGAGGGTGGAGTTGAGAACCTTGCAGAGCTGGTGCGGGAGACCCGGGCCAAGGCCGGGGACGCGGGATGGACAGACAGACACGGAGAGATGGGAGACAGTGAGGTTTATGGAGACGGAGAGAAAGGGGCAGGGAGGGACCCATGACGGAGAGACGGAGACCAGGGCAGGCAGAGAGAGGCAGAGGGATGAGGAGATGCAGCCCGAGGAGGCCTGGTCAGTCGGGGCCCCCGGCCCACCTCCCCCCCGTCAGGCACCCGGGCCCTCACCGTGGGCTCCCGGCCGATGTGGTGCACGGCCATGGACACGTTCTGCACCATGTGGAAGCGCTCGCCAGCCACCGTGATGGTCCTGCCGCCGCTGTGGGGGCAGCAAGACCGTCAGCCCCACTGCTGTCCCAGAGCGAGGCCTGGGACGGACGGGGTCCTCACCTGACGGGGCTGCGGCGGGGGCTGATGGCTGTGATGACCGGGTTCTGCATGTACCAGAAGGTCAGGTTGCTGTGCACGCAGCCACGGTGCTCGAAGCGCACGCACACGGGCACGGCGGCTGGCAGGGTCCCCCCGGGCATGGTGCAGGTGATGCTGCTGTCAGTGCGCCTGTGGGGGCAGCGGGCATTGTCAGCGGGGCCTGCTACCCACTGCCACCCACTGCCAATGCCCCCACGCCCCGGGGCACAGGCGCGAGTGCTTGGCCCAGGTTCAAGGTGGCCTCGACTTGTCCCAACTTCATCTCTGCCCTGTTTGACAGAGGCCTGTTAACGCCCAGCCATTTCCTCATCCGCACTGCCACGCCCATGCTCAGGCCATCCTCCCCGTGTTCACCTTCCCTTGTCCTCTGGGACCCTGCCCGACTTCCCAGTTTCGCCTCATCCCACCTCTTCCAGGAGGCCTCAGATCTCCTCTCCCATCCCTCTGCCCCCCGGAGACGGCTGTCCCCTCGGAGCCCGGGAAGGACTCTTCTCCCAACCCTGGACCCACGGGATGTTCTTATTTCCTGTGGGTGTGTCCACCTTTCCCTCGAGGGCTATTTTGGGCTCATCTTGGTGTCCCCAGCAATGCCCATCAGAGGGCCTGGCACACAGTAAGCACATAATAAAGACAAAGGTGTTTCACCAAGAGGCTCCAGACGATGCCCCTGCCACTAACCACACCCCTGGGCCAGCCAGGGGATCTCAGAGTGTGTGCAATCATCACCATTTTCACTGCAGCTGTCACTTATGGAGCACCTACTGCATGCTAGGCACAGAGCACTCTCCACAGCTCACTGGTACTGGCCTTACCAGATGAGGAAACTGAGGCTCAGAGAAGGAAGGGGCTTGCCTAAGGGGACACAGTCAACGAAGACCTGGCTGATACCTGGTGCAAGGATGTCACCCCCAGCCTGCCAGCTCCCAACCCCATGGGTTTCTCTGGGCCGGGCCTGGGGACTTACACGAGCTCTGTGCAGGGCTCTGTGTCGTTCACCAGGACCTGGAGCTCGGAGCCCACGTGCAGGTCGCTCCCGAGGATGGTGATCCTGGTGCCGCCTGCCTTGGGGCCCACGGCGGGCTCCAGCGAGTGGACCAGGGGCAGCTGTGGGGAGGAAGGCAGGAGGTCAGGCCGCTTGGGCCAGGCTGCAGGGTCGTGCGTGGAGGTGGGCCAGAGGGTGGGCTGCCGCCCCCTTACCACGTATGAGAAGCGCTCCCGTGACTTGCCCTCCTTGGAGGCGTTCACCGTCACCACGTCTGAGAACGGCCCCGGGGCCGGCCCTGTGGCACACACGATCCTGAGTGGAGGCAGCTGTGGTCAGCGGCAGCAGCTGGCGGGTCCTGGAGCCCCCCAGGGGCCACCCTGGTGCCAGGCTCAGGGGCTCACCCCCCACCCCACAAGTTTCCTGCAGTTGTGCAGTTGTTAAGACGAGGAGTGGACGAGATGGCGTCTGATCACGAGCTTGCTTACTGGCTGGTAGACTGAGGGCTTGTCTACAAGCCTGACCGTGGAAATCCAGCTCCTTCCTGCTTACAAACCCTTCCTGGGGCCCCTCTGGGCCAGGCCCAACAGCTGCAGACCCACATCTTCAGCCACGCCGGACGCCCCCAAGCCTTCTTAACTGCACGCTATTGTCATCAGGCTATGTGGAAGACAGGCTGGGCCAGGGGCGCACGGGAGGGCTTCCCAGAGGAGTGGACATCGCAGCCGGGTCTGGAGGGACAAAGAGGACTGTCCCAAGCAGAAACGGGCGGGATGCATGATGGGAATGGCCCGGGCAAAGCCCCGGGGGCCCTGATGCCAGAGGTTCTAGGGAGGAGCAGAGTCAGGGGGCCGGGGCACTGCCGGCTACTCACTCCTCTGACACCGTGTATCTGTCGGCCAGCGGCTCACAGGCCACGCTGCCAATCCACACGCCGTGGGCCACGTCGCCGAGCCGCCGGCCCAGGTTCCTGCCGCGGATGGTCAGCAGGGTCCCGCCATCCAGGGGGCCACTCAGGGGCTCAATCTGCCAGGTGACCAGAGAGGGGCGGATGGGGTTCTGAGGCTGGGGCGCCGGCAGATTCCCTTCCCACAGCCGCACATGCCCAGGGAGGTGCGGGGAGGGCTGGGCCTGCCGGTGAGGATGCGCGTGTGCATTACTGAGCCCACGTGGGTCTGGGGACGCCATTCAGGGGGTCTCTGGGGGACACCGAGGGCAGCCCCCAGTGGCTGTGTCTAACCGCAGGACCCTGCATCCCACCCACAGCTGACCAGGCCTGAGGTGGACACCTGACCAATCAGAATCCTTCCTGGGTCTTTTTCGTAATTAAAACGGAGGCTGGGGAGTCACTGGTGGCCTCAATTATTATCATATGGCCAAGGTTTCCTGGACTTTGCTATAAAAACTAGCGACGCTCAGCCCCCGGCGTCTCTTCCACCCCACGTTTCCGATCCCCGTGCCCTGCAATTTTTCTCCATAGCACTGACTACGTCCTAAGTATAATTTACTTATTTCCTCGTTCATTACTGGCCACCTCCCTCGCTAGAGTATCCGCTCCATGGGGTGGGACTTCATTTGGTTTGCGGGTGACACCACAGGCATGCACCTGGGTGTGTGCCCGCGAGACCTCAAGGATGCGGGACTCGTGTGGGGCACTGCGCATGTGCCTGTGCAGGCGTGTGGGTGCAGGAGCCTCCACGGGACACGCTTACTGTGCGGATCTCAGGGGCGGGGCAGGTGCCAGGCTGGGGCTGCAGGGCCCCCCGCAGGCGGCAGCCGTCGCTCCACATGCACAGGTGACCCAGGTCCTCACGGCCCAGACATTGGGAACAGTCGGGGCTGCCCATGGCGCAGTTGTAGACCTCGACTGGGGGAGACATGGGGCAGCACGAGTCAGCCCCACTCTGCAGCGACCCCCCATCTCCACCGTCCCCTCCACCCTCACTGAATGTCCAGAGGGCTGCGCCCTCTCACTGTGGTGCCCCACCCAGAGGCAGGTCCTGCTTCTGAGGGTCAAGACCCCGTGAGGTTCTTAGCACCTTCTCCAACCCCTGGGCCTGTTCCAAGCACAGTGTAGCCACAGCCTCACTGGCCTCCTCCCTCCTCATGGCGATTCCATGGCGTGGGAGCTATTGATTAGCCCCATTTTACAGATAAGAGACTGAGGCTTAGAGAGGAGGAGTGACTTGCCCAAGCTCACACAGCCAGTGAGCGGCGGAGCTGGGATTCACACCCAGGCCTTGGTGGTTGGATTAACACCATCGGGGCTGGGGAACCCCCGAACAATGCCAGCCCTGAGGACACCGGGGCGGCAAACCCTCCAGTGGCCCAAGGAGGAGGGCAGGGAGGGTTCTCTAGGGTCTGAGGTGTGCAGGAATGTTCTGTGGCCTCTCTGTGGCCTTCATGGTGGGAATTGGGAGGGCCCCAGGTCCACCAGGAACGTCTAAGACTCCCCATGAACAGACAGGCCCCTGGAGCGCTGGCTCAATACACACTGTGACAGTAGCGGCACCACCCACCCTCTGGGGTGCTGGCCACACCACAGACACCGCTCTCAAGGCTGCTGTGCATCAGCTCAGCAAATCCCCACCAAGCCCTCTGTGAAGTGACTGTGCCTGTCTCACATGGGGACACAGAAAAGCAAAGGTTAGTAAGTTGCAGAAAGTGCACGGCCATCGGTGGAGATGCTCGAGGGCCTGGGGCCTGGCAGAGTGGCAGGGCTGGGACCCACGTCTGCGTGTGAGCTGGGGAACCTCAGGGTAGGACCTGGCGCTGTGGCAACCACCAAAATGAGTCCCCCAAGGCACAGCCCCACCCACTGTGCTGAGTCCCTCCTGGCCATGTGGAGTGGTTGGGGGTGCCCACCTCTCATGGGGTCAGGGCTGTCCAGGAATCGGGCCGGCCATCCCTTTAGTTGGAGGCTGAGTGGAAACACCTGGCTCTTCCGGGCCGTGTGCAGCTGCAAAAGCACGGGAAAGAGCATGAGAGGCCTGGGCAGTGTCCCGGTTGCTGCTATGGGTGGTCATGGAGACAGATGAGGGCAGGGCTGTTGGGATGGGGGAACAAAGGCTGGTCGGTAGGGTAGGCAGGAAAGGGTGCAGCATCCAGACTTATACAGGCCACCACCTGCCACCCCCCTGCTGGAGCCACACCACTCACCACCACTTGGTTGCAGCGTACGGCTGATTCATTCACCCACACAGCCTCGAAGATCTCCTCCAGCCCAAAGCTACACTCTAGGGCTGCACCCTGTGGGCAACAGGGAGGGGAAAGGGGGTTTCAGGAGAGCCAGGCCTGCACTCACTGCCCTCCAAATCCCACAGGACATCACAGACTGCTGCCCTAAAAGGTGGGCTTGGGTCCTGCTGTCAGGCCTTTTCCTGGGCTGCACCGTGCCCCAGAATTCCCTTCCTGGCCATCACGTCCAGTGCTTGAGGGAAGCCAGGGGTGCACGAACACCCAGAACTTTGGCCTTGTGCTCTCTGTGCCACTAAAAGCCTCTTGGCTGGTCGAGGTAGCTCATGACTGTAATCCTAGCACTTTGGGAGGCCGAGGCGGGAGGATCATTGAGCCAGGAGTTTGAGGCTGCAGTGAGCTTTGATGATGCTGCTGCACTCCAGGCTGGGCAACAGAGTGGGACCTTGTTTCAGGGGAAAAAAAGCCCCTCCAATATCCCCCAGTGGCCTAAAGCAGGGCCTCCCCACCTCTGCCCTCCAAGGTCATGCCCTAGACAGGCCGACACACCCTTCCACATGGCACAAACTCTCCTGCCCCGGGCCTTGCCCAACCCCCTCCTCCACCCCAACAGCCCGTCTCCCTTTTCACCACCAGCAAAACTCAACCTTTAAGATCCAGCTCAAATAGCCCATGCTCTGAAGCCTTCCCAGGTGCTCTCCTCAAACCAGGGCTCCCTCATTTGATGGTAGATTCACTCACTCAGCAGTGACTGTCTGGGTGTGTGCTGGGGGCTCTATGAAGCTCCTAGAGCCTGCCCCCCCCAGCTCCGCACCCCCCCCAGCTCCGCGCCCCCCCCCGCCCGGTCCCCCCCGTTGTCAGGCACCGCCCTTAGCCCCTCGCCCTGGCTCTGTTTACACCTCTCTCCTCAACCGGTGGGGAGGGACGCTGTGACATCCACCACCAAGGGCAGCAGGCAGAAAAGCTCAGGTTCTACCTCATTCAGGCCTGGGTTCAAATTCCACCTCTGCTACTTCCTAGCTGTGTGACCTTACGCAAGTCGCTCTACCGCTCTGAGCTTTGGTTTTCTTAAATGTACAACAGGAATAGGCTTCCCTACCTGCAGAGTGGCTGAGGAAACTTAGTGGGCTGCACACTGTAGGTGCCTAATATGTGCTTGCTATTAGTATGCAGGAGGTGTTCAAGAAATATTTGTCGAATGAATGAACAGGGCTTGATTCCCCAGTCTCATCTTGCCCTCTGGGGAGCAGCATCAGTGTTTGCTCAGTGAACCAACTCAGGTTTCACGGATTAAGCCACGCCCTCAGCCAGCTGGCAGGGCTCCCTGTTTCTGTGCCTGTCTTTGGGAGATGTGACCCCCTAAGGACAAAGCAAGTCAACCTTCCCCTTTCTGGGACCCACCCTGGAAGCCAATACGGGAAAGTGGCTGTTGCCAGGACCAAAAACCCGTTTATGCCTTGCTGCGCTGAGCTGGAAGTGGGTCCGTCTTCGGGGTCCTTGGCTATCTCGGGGCAGCAGATCCGGCCTGTCCTGGGGCTCCCAGGGTGTAGAACAGGGCTGCAGTGGAGCCCAGGCCCCACCCCCAGGCCTGCCTTCAGTGTTCCAGAGCACCCCGGGGGGCAGGAGGGTAGGGGTCCCTGCAGCTCAGTGAGAGCAGACTTGCCCATTACACAGCTGGAAAGAATCAGCCAGGACTCAAATCAGGGCTTGGGCCTCCCTGTCGCAGGCTCCTGTGGCCCAGCCCACGGGGCAGAACTGCCCTTCCCACCCACCCAGGCCCCTTGCCTTTCCTAGAGGCTCTTGCCCCAAGCCTTGCGGGGTGGGGCTTGAGGGCTGAGGGCAGGCTCTTCCCTGGCCCTCCCAGGGCTCCAGCCCCTGCCACAAGGCTCCACGACACTTCCCAGATGCCTGGCACGTGTCCCCCACGTGT
>CM052447.1:848119-890748 GCA_028533085.1 Varecia variegata | reverse complement strand
AGGGGGCGGTGCAGGGCTGAGCAGAGCACTGGATCGAGAGTCCAGGGTAAGGGCAGTCCAGCCCTGCGCTGCGTGACCCGGTGTCATCTACTCCCCATCCAGGGCCTCACTGGACAAAGGGGAATGGTGTGGATAAGGGGCTCTCTGGTCATTCTCCAGGGGACACAGAAGCCACCAACTGCGCAGGCAGGCTCAGCCTAGGGGCAGGGCAGGGTGGGGCCCAACGTCCAGCCCTGGGGGCGCTGGGGGCGCTGGCGGCGCAGCAGCAGGGGGCCTGGCCCTCACCACCACTTCCCTTTCCCGAGGGGCTTTCTCACCAGGGATCCTGGACACTAAGAGGAAGAAAAGCAAAGCCCACGCAGGCGCCAGAGCAGGGTCACCATCCCGGGCACAGGCCACGGTGGGTGGTCTGTGCGCCCCGGCCCCTCCCGCCCCCACCCGGGCCTCTACTTACTTGGAAATAGGCGGCGTTGGCCAGAGGCACCAGGATGTCCTGGGAGCCGCCGGTGGACACGGGCGCCAGGGGCGAGTGCAGGGTCTGGGGGCAGTCCCGGGGGCTCTGCAGTGGAAACACCAGAAGGGTCACACAGGGGCGAGGATTCACCGGGAGACGCCAGGCAGCCTGCATGCTGCAAAGCGCTAGTGATAAAGGCCCCACGCCTGGGGCCTTCCTGAGCTCTTTCCTCTTTACTCCAAGGCAGACAGGGAGCTCCTCCAGGGCAGGACAGGCCCGACTCCCCTCAGGGACCCCAGCACAAAGCCAGACCCGGAGGGGATGCCAGTGCCAAGAACAGTACTCGAGGATTAGGACAGCCCCACACTCTGCACTGCTCTCATCACCAAACCCCCCTCCCAACACCCCGTGAGGCCTGCACGAGCCTGACACCCACTTCCCAGATGGGAACACTGAAGCGCAGGGCAGCACAGCGTTCGCCCGAGGTGGAACGGGCAGCGCAGGAACACTGTGGTCGTCCAGACAGTTCGCTGACCATGAGGACAGAGCGTGAGTTTCCCTGGGGACAGCACCTGGTGCAGGCCACAGGGGCCTCGGCTGGGCGGAGCCTCCCGAGCTGGCCACGAGGGTTGGGTGGTAGCTGCTGGTGTCCGGCTCCCTGTGTGAACACACACGGTGCCATCCCTCTCTGGGCCTCCGCGTGCTCACCTACGTCATGGGGCTTTTCAAGGCAAAACCCCTGTACAGAGCCACCCCCAGGCTTCCCGGGGACCCCAGGCTGCCGTCCGATGCTGTGTGTAAACCCCGTGGAATCCCCGGGAATGGAACCCACATGTCTCCAATCAGTTTCCCAGATGCTGCCAGGTGTGCTCTGCAGCTGGCTGGGCGCCCAGCGTCTCTATGCTCCCAGCACCACCCCTGGGGGTAGGTGGCTGACCCGAGGGGCTGGGGCTGAGGGTTGGGGCAGGAGGAGTGAATGATAATGGGACCATCCCCGAGTGCCACCTCACTCCCGGTGACTGCTTGTAACCTGTGGCCACTTGGATGCTTGTGCCCATTCTACAGAGTGGAACCGAGGCTGATAGTCCTGACACATCTTTGCCCTCCTAGGGCGCCTGCCTCCCACCTCACCCCCGGGGCCTGCTGTGCCTCCATGGGGCCAGCTGGTGCGGCCTCCAGCCCCCACCGTCTGCCCCCAAGTCTGTCTGCCTTGGACAGGCCTCCCGGCCAGGCCTGTGGTTTGGGAAGACTGACCTGACTCCCCAGCCCAGGGATAGGCACGTGCTCCTGGCCCACCCTGGCCTCAGCAAATGGCTCAGGAAGTGCATGTGACACGAGTTCAGCCACTGAGCCTCAACTACAGGACTTCTGCAGAACCGGGGAGGGAGAGAAGCTCTGCTGGTTTCTGGGGCTGCGGGGCCGAGTGGTGTCAGGAGCCAGTCCTGAGCTACCGAGGCCTCCTTGCTGCCGAGGGGGGGCGGCGTCTGAGCACGGAGCCCACCCAGAGGGGCGGGAGGCCCTTGTCGGCATTGTTGGAACCCCTGGATCCAGCTGTGCCTGAAGCTGATGCCAACCCCAGACTTTTCACTGGCTTATAAGCCAATTAATTCTGTGGGACTGCAGCCACTCTGGGCCGGGCTTTTCCTGCTTGCAACCAAAGCATCTGGGCCCCTCTCCTGTCCTACCCCAGCCCCAGCCATCAATGCCCCAGAATGGGACAGTGGCCGCTTCCCTTTGCTGGAGTGTGGGACAGGGCTTGCCTGCAGGCTCAGGAACCTGTGGCTGACGGGCTGTGCTCTGGGCAGGGCTGAGAAGGCAGGACAATGGGAGTGGGGACAGGGCCACAGTGAACCCTGATGTGGGCCAGCATGCATGCTTCACAGAGGACCTCGCCTGTCACTGGCTGGAGCTCACGGAAAGCAGAGTGGGGCGGGCATGGGTCCCTCATGGGCCAGCTGGGAAACCGAGGCTGCAGGAGTCCTCGAGACTCTCACGTGGTCCCTCCCAAGCTTGAGGGGCGAGAGCTGGTGCCCCAATCCCGCGGAGCACTGATTGACCTAGGGACCCTGAATCCACCTGACCTGGCTCCCTCCTGCCTTTCTACACCCCACAGGCCCCTCCCATGGTCCTACCGAGCCGCTCTCTGCACTGGCTCCTGATGGCTGTTCACCCCATGGTGTGGTCCACACAGGGCCCCCACCAGGGAGCCCACCCCCCATCTGTCCAGACCTTCCTTGCTTCCAAGGTCTAATGTCACACCGCCTTGAGAAAGCCACCTCGGGGAGGCGACATCATCCCTCAGGTCCCCGAAAATGGAGCACACGTCCACCCCCTCTTTTGCCCCCCAAAGCCAGAGACCTCCTCCCAGCTACATCCCCACTGCCTTTACGTGGGGACCACGAGTGACAGTGGAAAGTGACAGGAGACTCAGTTCTTAGCATCCCCCTTCGCAGGGACACTTCTGCTCCGAGCTCCCAAGGGGCCCGGGTGGATGTGCAGACCCCACTGCCCGCCGGCCCAGAGAGGCACGGCGCCTCCACGGCTAACTGGCACTTAATTAAATGCCAAATTAAGCATCGGTTCAGAGCCTCCTGCAGGCCCAGGCACGGCTGCCTCGTCTCCTGCCAGATTACGGTAATCCTCTAAGACAGGCTCCCGCCACGCCCCCACCCCAGCTCCTGGCCTGAAGGACTGCAGACCTGGGGACAGTGGTCTGATGGGGGCTGCCATGGAAACACCACCCAGCTGGTGCCCTCCTAGGCACCGCTCCAGCCCAGACACCGAGGTCCCCTCTCAAGAGAAGTCCTCCCTGGCCCACCCACGCAGAATAGCCATCGGCTCCCAAGGTGTGTGGTGGCCCTTTAGTGAGCACCTACTATGTGCCAAGTACAGAATTGATACCTTATAGGTGTCACTCCAGATCCCCACCATAGCCCTTGAGGTAGTCCCCATTTCACAGATGGGGAAACAGAGGCATAGCGAGGTTCAGTAGGTCACCTAGGATGGCACAGCCACAACTCACTCCGCAAGCTCTTGGCTCATGACGGGGCGGGCAGGGCTACGTCTAACTGGGTTCTTACCCAGGGGCTAGTACAAACTCAGGCATACAGAAGGCGTTCAATGTATGCTGGATAACCACCCCTCTGGGTTAGAGCACAAGGAGGCAGACTGCCAGCACAAATGCTCCACAGTGATGTCCCCGAGTCCCTACTGTGTCCTCAGCCCTGGGCTGGATGGAAGAGATGTGATTGAGACGGGGTCCCCAAGCAAGAGCAGGAGTCCTGGGTGGGCCCTGACCGTGGAATCCTGAGGTCCAGGGCTCACAGCTCCCTTCTGGTTCAGCCACACGCCCACCCGGGGCTCTCCCCCAGTGCTGGAAGCCACAATACTATGCCCTCTTTTTTTGAGACACAGTTTCACTCTGTCACCCTGGATAGACTGCAGTGGCATCGTCATAGCTCATTGCAGCCTCAAACTCAAACAGGGCTCAAGTGATCCTCCTGCCTCAGCCTCCCGGGTAGCTGGGACTGCAAGCGAGCACCACAAGGCCTGGCTATTTTTTTTCTATTTTTCATAGAGACGGGGTCTCGCTCTTGCTCAGGCTGGTCTTGAACTCATGGCCTCAAGTGATCCTCCCACCTCAGCGTCCCAGAGTGCTAGGATTACAGGCATGAGCCACTGCGCCCGGCTGTGCACCCCCTTGAGTGAAGAAGCATTGCTCCTGCCGGACTGTCCTTCAAAGCAGTTATGCGGATCAGGCGGGAGGTACCAGGAGCGGAGTCCTGGCTGAGGCCATGCAGACCCCTCCTTAGCACCCGCTGGGTGTGGATGGGCTTTGAGGATTCCCAATGAGATTCTCTGAGCCTGGGGCCAGGAGGCTGGGGCTTCAGATGCTCTGGGGCTGAGGCTGGGCTGTTTCCCCAGAGCAGACCCCAGTAACATCTTTGCGGTGAGCCAGGGCCCCAGGCCTCACGTTGGCTACCTGAGTCGTGCCATAGGAAAACGGGTGGGAGCATCCCTTTCCTGGAGACATGAGCTGCAGGCAGGGCCCTGGGGCCTCACCCTAGCCCCTTGCAGCCTGATAGGGAACGGGGGCCCAGCTGACAGCTCTGAGAGGGCTGAGCTGTGATCTCAGGACCCTGGCACACTCCACCTGGCCAAAGTCCCAGGAATCCCATTTGGTCATCCCTGGCACAGGCTGGAGGGGCCCTAGAGGCTCTTTGGGGAAAGGTGAGAGGCCACCTGGCAAGTGAACACATCCCAGAAACCAACCAGGGGCAGGTGTGTGGCATGTCCATTTCGTCCTCCCCCACCCTGCTCCTGTTCAACTGATTAAATCCAGCCGTCCCGCAACACCAGGACGGGCCTGGCCCCAGCTTGCATGCGGCCAGCCTGTGGAGCCCGGGGACGTGCATGGCAAGGGGAGCTGGGAGTGCTGCATCCTGCAGAGCCCGCCTCCCTGCCCAGGACGGCCACAGCGCCCCTCGCACCCGGGCCCCACCGCCCACGGGGAAGCCAAGGCCAGGGGCCTTGTCACCCAGTTCCTGATTTTCAGAATAGGGGAGAACAGGGGCTCCAGAGCCAAAGGGACTTGAGTTTAAGGCCCAAGTCTGATGCTTCCTGGCTGGTGGCCTTAAGCAAATCACCTCCCTAGGCCTCAGGGACAGCTGCCTGGGGTCGATGAATATATTGAAGGTAAAATTAAACACCACCCCGTATCGGCACAATGGGTGGCAGCAGGTGCTCGTATGTGGGCAGGAGCATGAATTGCTTAGGCTTTCTGGAGGCCAGGTGAGTTTAAGACTTAAAATACGGCCACATTCTCACCCCAAAATGTCATTTCTAAGGTTTGGTCTTCAGGGAATAATGAAGCATCTGCACAGTGTCCTGGCTGTGTTAAAATGCAAAAAAGAGGCCAGGCACTGGGGCTCATGCCGAGCAGTTTGGGAGGCTGAGGCGGGAGGATGGCTTGAGCCCAGGAGTTCGAGGCTGCAGTGAGCTATGACCATGCCACTGCCCTCCAGCCTGGGCGACAGGGCAAGACCCTGCCTCCTGAAAGGAAATGTAGAAAAGAGACACGGAGTGAGCGGTGTGTCCAGCAACAGGGATCAGTTAAATGAGCTGTGGTGTGTATGAGCCCCACACAGCTGTTGAATCCCAAACCAGGGAGGAATACGCCAAGACGGGGAAATGTTCTCAACACAGGAAATATTTTTAAAAAGGCAATCAAACAGTGGAGGTGGAGAGGGTCCCCCTCCTGGCTTACCGTGGGGTTTGGTGAGCCCTCACAGCGAGACCGGTTGGAGACACAGGAGTGCTGCTGCGTGCACCAGAAGCAGGGCCACTGTGCGGACAGGCAGCTGGTGCAGCTGGAAGACAAGGGGCCTCTCAGACTCGGCTCCCCACCCTCCCCTTGTCCCTGTCCCCAGGAACTGGGACCCAGAAGGCAGATCCCAGCACAAGGAAAGGTCTTTCTCATCATCAGAGCGGCCTGGGAGGGGTTGGGTATCGTGCAAGGTTGTGAGTTCCCCGCTGCAAGAGGTATACAAAGAGGAGTTAGATTGGCAGAGCCTTTAGGAGACTAAATTAAGTGTAATTAAAGCACTTCTCTCTGCCTACCAGCCTGGGTGTCTGCAGAGGCCAGGCACTGGGCGGTAAGAGTTTGTTGCATGAATAAATGAGCTGGTGAGTGAATGACCTGGAGTCCTGTCTACCTGGAAGACACCATGATCTTTCCTCCCCAAGAGCACAGACCCTTCCCTGGGGACGCAGCTCTCCCTCCCACCACACGGAGATGAGCCCACACACTCACGCCGTGTGGGGGTACACTTGTCCCATGCGGCTGCAGTCGTAGATGGAGAAATTGGCCCTGACGATGTTCCGCCCGTTGACCCTCACAGACATCTCCACGGTCACGTGGTCTGGAATGGAGGGGGAGCCGGGGAGAGGGCATGGGGGTGGGTCATCTCCACCAACGTCAGAAGCTGTGGTGTCAGGAGCCCCTGCTGTCCCTACGCCTGAGATTCTGCCATCATGGCCCTCGGGGACTGTGCCCACAGCTCAAGGGTGCTTACCCTGGAGGGGCGGGAAGGGCGGGAACCGGTCCCTGGGCAGGAGGTTGCAGTAGGCGATCTGGTGGCCGAAGGCAGGGCCGGGCACACGGGCCACAGTGCGGATGTTGTTCCCGTAGTCACAGGCCATCTCCATGCCACTGAGGCTGGGCAGGCTGCCCGAGATCTGCAGGATCATGCCCTGGGGGCGACAGGCACTCAGTTCTGGCCATGCACCCCTCACAGCCCTGCCCCTGTCCTAGGTCCGAGCACTGGCCCAGGGTCTGGCCCTGCCTGAGTGTCCCCTGGGGGAAGGGGTGGGGATGGCCAGGACCTGAGGCCAGAGGGCTGTACCCCACGTGTGACCCTCTGAGCCCGTCTCCCCATCTGCAAGATGAGACACATCATCTTACAGTGGTCAAGAAGGCTCTGCATGATCTGGCCCCTGTGACCTCTCTGCCCCCATCCCCTAATGCTCTCCCAAACCCATGACCTTGTTCCCACCTCAGGGCCTTTGTGCCGGCAGTTCCCTCTGTCTGGAACACTGTTCCCCAGACACTCGCCTTGACTTACCTCCTTTGCATTTTATTGCAGTGAGCAGCACCCCCAAACTGCTCTAAACAGCACCCCACTCGCCTCCCAGCCCCTCTCTGTGCTGCTTTTCTTTCTGTTTTCTTTGAGACAGGGTCTTGCTCTGTTGCCAAGGCTGGAGTGCAGCGGTGTCACCATAGCTCACTGCGGCCTCCAACTCCTGCCTTCAAGCCATCTTCCCGCCTGGGCCCTCGGTGCTGGGACTACAGGCGGAGACCCCGTGCTGGCCACGTTCTTTCTTGCTTTCTCTGCAGAGCACTTGTCAGCACCTTGACACTGTGTCTTGCTATTCTCCCTCCCCCACGAGCATGTCAGCTCCTCAAGGCCAGGAGTTTATCGTGGTCACTGATGTGTCCCAGGGTCTAGAACTGTGCCTGGCACACAGGTGTGCAATACTATCTGACGGATGACTGAATGGACGGACCTATGCCCAGTCTGCCTGAGGAGACACAGAGAGGGAAGGGCTCTGTGGCATGTGAGGATGGGGATGGGGCACAGCAGCCCCAGATGCGGAGCAGACCCAGGCCGGCGGGGTGACAGGAGCCCCAGGGTGACAGGTGAGGACTCCCATCCTCAGAGCAGTCACTGAGAGCAGGCTGGGTGGGGCCCAGGCCTGTCTGACCCTCAGCCCCACCCCCCCTGCCAAGGCTCCTGGCCTCCACGCTGCAGGTTTATCTGTTTCTGAGAACAAGAAGTAGCACTGGGCCCCTCCAGTCCTCCCCTGCGCTGGGGCCGGAGAAGGTGGGGGGCAGGTGATGACTCCCTTTCCTCCCAACCCCAACTTGCCACTCCCTCCCGGGACTCGGAAACCCACAGGTTTGAGTTCAAATTCCAACTCTGCCACTCCCTGGCCCTGTGGCCTCCAGCAAGTCATTTCACCTCTCTGTGCCTCAGCTTCCTCGTCTGCAAAATGGGGCTGTTGAAAGCTTCTACTTCACAGGGTCGTGCGAGGCCTCACAGGTGGACATCACGCATGCCCCATGTGCCTGGCACTTCCTGAGTGCTCGGGGAGCCCAGTCACTGTCACTGTTCTCACTATTTGCCCGAGATCCCTGGGGCACTGTGGGCAGGAGTCTCCATCTCCTGGGGTTTGGGTGCTGGGTGAAGGGAGGCCCCCACCCTGGGTCCCAAGGTGGGTCCTGCCTCCTGCGAGACTCACTGGGTACTCTTGGCGCACGTCGATCTCGGCAGGCAGGACAGTCATGGAGGGACAGTGGCCAGGCCCCTCGCTGGCGCTGGTCCAGAAATGCTGCTGGCTGGAGTTGGCGCAGTCCTGCTGCAGGGTGCACCTGGAGCCCGCCGCGGGGTCAGGACCCAGGTCGGCTCCTCCCACCCGCCGCTGCCCTCCTGGCCCAGCCCCAGCCGTTCCCCTCACCGCGTCTCCAGGGTGCACCAGCCGCAGTAGGCGTCCGCCGCACCCACGCAGTCCCCGCAGGTGGAGTACAGGTTGCAGGCGGCGACCTTCACCCTGGCCATCTGGGGGCAGAGGCAAGGGCACAGCTCAGAGGGGTGCCGGCCCCTCCCTCGGGGAGGCAGTATGGTCAGCACAGCAAGGCCATGAGAGGCTGGGGAAACTGAGGCTCGATGCTATAATGGGGACACAGGAGACAAGGCTTCCCTGCAGAGGTGAAGTCGCTGGGAGGCGGAGGGCAAGGCAGAGTCAGCAGAGACGGGGGCGGGGGGATGGGGAAGGAGGGTGCTCCCAGCGGAGGAGCATGAAGAGCGTGTGCAAGGGCCCGGCAAGCAGGAGAGCTCGCCGTGGGAGGGACCTGGTCAGGCTGGGGCTCTGGCCTTACCTGGTGGGACGTCATCAGATACAGGTAACCGGGGTCTGCGGGGTCAAACTGCATGACGTGGTGCACAGGCTCGCCGTAGGCCACCGTCACCACTCGCCTGCTCACCACCTGCATGCTCTCGTCCAGGTTGATCTGTGGGGGTGGCAGAAGTCGGGGTGATGGTGCCAGGAGGTGCCCAGAGCAGGGGGAGGCTGAACACAGGAGAACCTGGGGCCTCAGCCTCCCCAGCCCATCTCGGGCCTGTCCAGGACTGGCAGGAAACGGCAGGCCCGGGAGGGAGGGCAGCGGGTACAGCTTCTAGGCTTCTGCCTCTGCTGTACCCCACCAGAACGACTCCCAGCTCCTCTCCAGAACACCCCACCCTGGGAATGTGCACAGGCATCCTCGGGGAGACGTTTGGTGTCACGGCTAAGAGCAGGGACTTGGGTTTGAATTCCGGTTTTGACGTTTATAAGCTGTACAGATGTCTACGTTGTACACGTCCCTTCCCCTCTCTGAGCTTGTTTCCTGAGTTAACGGGGCTAACGAAGGTGCCTGCCCTGCAGGACTGTGGGGAGTGTGACATGAGAAGCTACAGGCAAAACCTGATGGGGCCAGGCCCAACGGAGCTGCTGGGCCACACTCCTCGTTCCTCTCCTCCCACACCCATTTCACAGATGAGAAAACTGAGGCCCAGAGAGGCCAAGGGACTTGGCAAAGTCACAAAATGAGGAAGCCTCAGGGCTGTGATGCAAACCCAGGCCTGTCGGACCCGAGTCCAAGGCTGAGGCAGAGGGGTGTGGGTGGCCGAGGTCCAAGGAGGAGGAAGATCAGGACTAGCTGGGGCCTGGAAGCTTCTCTGGCTCTGAGGCCCCTCTGCATGTCCTCCCAAGGTCTGACAATGCCCACCAAACTCTGCTTCTTCTCACCTGGCCCCACTTGTTCCCAACCTTGTCATCCCCTGGGACCTCGTCCCCACCTCCACAGCTGCTCCCGCTGCCTCATCAAGGCCCTGCCAGGCCCTGCGCTGAGAATCTCAAAGGGGGGTCAGCTCCCTGAGGCCTCCTGCCTCCAGCCTTCCTCTCTGGGCTCCGAAACCCTTAGTGGCTCCCTGTGCTTCTGGAATAAACTTGTTCTGGCACTCGAGGCCCTGATGGTCTGACCCTGCCTTACCCCCAGCCCCTCCACTCACTCAACCTCACTCATACATTCCATCCTCCAGGCCTTGTGCTGTGCTCGCTTCTGGAACATTCCTCCCCAAGCCCCTTCTACTAACGCGCAAATGCGGCCCAGAAGCTCTCTGCACACTCGCCCCAGGCTTTGTCCCAGCCTGAGACATCCTCCTCCCAGGTGGCCTCTTGGCCGGCTTGGCAGGGGATGAGGCCACTGCCCCCACCTCACCTCCCACCTCCAGGCATCCAGCAGACACTCAATTCATTTTCATTCTTTCAGACATTTATTAGGCACCTACTGTGCTCCACGGCCTGGGCTGGGTGTTGCCACTTAGGCGCCAGGCAGGAAGAGGTGGCGGGACAGACAGCAGCACACGGAGCTGGGCAGTGCACGAAGAGGTTCCAGGCTGAGGTGTAGGGTGGGCTCTGGGCCAGCTGGACCTCAATTCAGCCCCGCCTCTGGCTGTGTGACTTTGGGGCAGTCATTTCCCCTCTCAGAGCCTCATGTCCCCATCGGTGACCTGGGAATCATGCCCTGCCTCCCTCGAAGGGGAATGAGAATTGAATGGGACGATGCCCGTGACGTGCCCTTCGAGGCACCGGAGAGACACGGGGCACCTGCCAACTGCAGCTTCATGGGTGGGGGTGGGGGAGACCCTGAGGAGTCCCAGAAGGCCCAGCTCATCTTCCCCAGGACAGACAAGGCTCAGAGGACAGAAGCAACCGCTGCTGGGTCACATGGCTAGAGGCCAATTTAAGTATCTGGTCCCAAAACATGAGCCCCACTGACCACTGCTTCCTCCATCTGGGGACCCTGAACGCTGAGCCCCACCTCCCTGCTCTGCCCACCGCTGCTGTGGGGTCCCAGGGCCAGGCTGGCCAGGACCCCGATCCCCACCCCCAGCCAGCCCGTGGTGTCTGGCCAGGCAGCTGAGGGGAATTGGATTATCAGACCGGAGTTGATGAGGCTGGCCTGGTGCACAGACGCCGCGGCTGATTTTCCCAACGAGGAGGGTGTGAGAGGAGGTGAGGTTGGGGGCAGGTCCAGGGCTTCACCGGGGGGCCCAGCCCAGGTCCCACCGTGTCCACCCTGCCCCAGAGTAGGGAACCCGGATTCTGTGCATCCCTTCCCAGCTTCGGGGATCGCAGGCCAGCGGCGTTATTTCGAACTCCAGAAACTAGTCACCTGGGGGCGGGGTGGCCGGCAGGGGTGGGAGGAGGTATGAGTGAGAGTCCCTGCTTGCCAGGCGGTGGCCCGTACCCCATCAAGCCGCACAACTGCTCACAGCCCTTAACAGATGGGGAAACTGAGGCCCAGATGGAGATTGTGCGTTGTCCGAGGTCAAAAAGTCAGCAAGTGGCAAAGGCCAGACACTCGAACTCAGATCCGTCTGGCTTCAAAGCCCCAGTCCTAGAGACCCTCAAAGAGGGGCCCTCTCTGAGCCCCGGACTCCCTAGTTTCCGCACAACAGGCCGCTCAGCGTTATGAGCAATTGGGGGAAAACAGACTAGAAAATGCTCTGTCAACCGAGGCACTGGGCGCACAGGAGACAGCAGATCCCACCGGACCTGCAGACGCCACGTGTGCAGACTGGCCGGCCGGGGCCCCTGGCGCCCCCAGCCCACCCTACCTTGAGGAGCCTCCCGTTGACGGTGCCCAGGAAGACCGCCGTGTAGTTGTTGGCCACGGCCACGGCCACGGAGCTGAGGCCTGGGGCGCGGAACACGGGCGTGGCCTTCAGGGGCTGCAGGACGGACAGCGGGTGCTGCAGGTGGGCAGCACCACAGTCCAGCTGCTCCGGCTGCAGCTAGAAGAGGAACAGCACATCAGACCTCGGCTCTGGAACCTTCTTCAGCCCGCTGTACGCACAGCCAGTTGGTATCTCAGACCTCGGCTTCAGAGTGTTCAAAGCTTGTTCCTAGTTTACACCCCCAGCTCTGGCAGAGGCCCAGACACAACTGGGACCCTGTCCCCAACCCCAGGCCTGGCCCTGACCTCGGTGTTAGTCATAGAACTGTCCAGAAGAGATGACGTTTAAGGTACGCGGGAAGCAGCAGGAGTTGCGTGAGGGAGGCAAGAACAGCCGGCGAGGGAACAAGGCAAAGCTTGACTTTGAAGGGGCAGGGAGGTCGGAGAGGGTAAGATCTACACCCCATGGCCTTGGAGCTGACCTCCTGGCCGGTCACAGAGGAGTCCACACACATCACTTGAGGCCGTCATCTGCTTCAACTTACCTGCTGACACCCAAGAGGCGTCCCTCCTGCCTCGGCTGTTTTCCTACAGCCCTGGCTGGCTCTGTGTCTCCACGGGCAACCACAGGCTCCCCTCCTGCCAGGTGTCCCGGCCTGACCTCAGGACCACCCCCACCCCCAGCTACTCCAGGATGGGGGACTCCTAAACTGAGGCCCTCCTTCCTGCCCCAAGCACCCATCCCTCATGTGCCCACATTACAGGGGTCAAACTGAGACTGGGTGTGCCCGAATGCACAGTCCTGTGTCCACGCTGGCCCAGCACCACCCAGGCCCCTCCAGCCCGAGCTCACAGGAGCTGGACCGCTGTGGGAGGAGACTCCAGGCCCTGGCTAGTCCCTGGACTTGCTCCAGCCTTCCCTGCCTTTTCCTGGGTCTTGTTGGTACTTTAAAATTTCCTTATGAAATTTGCACAAAAATATAAAACAGGCCAGGAAGTGCCCCTGAGATGGTATGTGTGCAAATCCACAAAGCGCAGGCACAAGGGTGTGTAGGAGAGTGAGCAGAGGACACAGCACCACGTCCGTGGGCTCAAGCATATATATTATGGCTCAGAGCCCAGGAGAGCAGCCCCCACTTCTTAGTGACACTGTAAGACTGTATCAATTATGAGAAAACTAGCAGGATGTCATAAGGCCATTTTGGTAAAACTGGTGCATATGGTAATTGTAATGACAGTAAACATAGTAACAGGCCATGTTTACTGGGAACTGACACTGTGCCGGGCCCGTGCACCGACTCCCGGAATCCTGGCAGCCCTATTAGATCCCATCTCGCAGATGAGGAAACTGAGGCTCAGAGGGGAAGACTGCTAGCTGTGAGGCCTTGACACCAGCACTGCACCTGGCAGCAGACTTGAGCCCACACCTCAACTGCACCTGGACATCAGAGGCTCCGAGCAGAAACTCAGGGAAGTCACCAGAATGTAGTATCAGAACCATCTTTAGGGCGAAGTGTCAGAGAGATTTTTCTTTTTAAATTCCTTATCTGTGCTTTTGCAAGCCTTAACTACTGCCATGCCCGCCTGGTTTTTGCACACATGCTCAACTACTTTTCAAAAGAAAACAATAATGGACCCTTCTGTCCTTGGGCAAATAAACACAGTTGAGGCCCAGTGGGCTGCTTGGCTGACGCTGTTTCCCAGCAAGTCCCTGGGGGGCCAAGCCCTGAGCCGGGGTGGGGCTGGGAGCACCCTGGACCAAAACCGATGAGTGAATTCTTTTCCCGGGGATGACTGTGGGTGACCTGGGCAAGGCACTTCACTTTTCTGAGCCTCAGCTTATGCAACTATAAAATGAGTACATCTATAGTACCTACCCTCTTAGGGGCTGGGATGCGATCATTCATTTTTGTTTTGTTTCATTTTTTTAGATACGAGGTCTTGCTCTGTTGCCCAGGCTGAAGTGCAGTGGCCCCATCATAGCTCACTGAAGCCTCAAATTCCTGGGCTCAAGAGATCCTCTCATCTCAGCCTCCCAAGTAAGTAGGACTACAGGTGCGTACCCCCACACCCCACTAATACTTTTTTTATTCTTTGTAGAGATAGGGTCTCACTATGTTGCCCAGGCTGGTCTCAGACTCTTGGCCTCAAGCAATCCTCCCACCTCAGCCTTCCGAGTCACTGGGATGAGAGAATTTGTGGTAAAGTATCTGCACAGTGCATGGCCCACAGTAAGTGCCGGAAGTGTTAACTGATGCTATTGTGTTTCCCACGATTGTTGCTGATATTATTATCACAAAACAAAATGCCTCGAGGCGGCCATCCTCTCACCTGGATGGCTCCCCCAGACCCCCTTGTGATATGGGTCCACTCTTGTCCCCAATATTTCCCATCCCCGAATACAGCTGCCAAAAGAGCCCTTCAAACACGCAAAGCAGGTCTCCCCCGCTTGCAGCCCTCCGAGGGTACTCAGCATAAATTCTGAACCCTAAATCCTCCCATCTGGCCGGGCACAGCCTTCTGCCCCCCTCCCACACCCTCCCTCCTCCGCGGCAGCCACATGGGCCTCCCTTCTGGGCTCTGAGCATCACAAGCTGGGCCCTGCCCTCTGCCTGGAGCCCCACCCCCCAGACTCTCACATAAGTGACCCCTTAATGTCCCTAAGCTTCACCCCTAACCTGCATGATTTCATCCTGTGTCTGAGTTGGGGATAGCCCTGAAAAGTTGGTGCTGACCTCCCTGCTCCAGCTGCTGCTCCCAGGCTGAGCCCGCCCTCTACAATCCTGCAGCTGCAGTGGGGTGCAGTGGGCTCCTCACAGCGGGGAGGGACTTTTCCTAGGGGTTATATAACTTTCTGTTCACTGAATATGGATAACTCGCATCACTAAAAAGTTGTTTTAAAATTAAAATTGTGAACCCTCCCCCAGGGGACGTAAGCCCTGGGAGGCGAGGCTGGGAGGCCCTAGATGACAACTTTGGGGTTTTCTGCCCTGGGCCATGTGATGAGGGGCCCGGGCCAGCCAGGGGAGGGGTCCTGGGAAGAGCCCCAGCAGGCGCCCAACTGGGGTGATCCACGGGCCAGGGCGGCAGGGGGAGGAGGGAGCACGCTGGGAACCCGGCAGCCCCCTCGCCACCCGCCCTGATGTTCACAAGCCATTAATTCTGCACCGAAGGAATTTTCTAAAAAGCCTTTCCCCCAACTTTTTTTTTCTGATCCTAAAAATAAAATTAAAAAAAAATTTTTTTAAAGGAGAAGTACGCCGTCAGCTGCTCCAGATGATCTGTACCCTGACGGGGAAGCTGACTCTCCCACTGCCGGGGGAGATCACAAGGCCGCGGAGTGGCTCAGGAACTGAAGCCTGGCTGGGGAAACGTGCCCTTTGGGGGAGGGGACGGGGCCCAGGACCCGGCAGGCGTCCTGAGCGTGGCCTTAGCCGAACTTGGTCTCCAGGGGCAGTTAGCTCCACGGGCCCAAAATACCACCCTGACCCCATTGCACTGCCCTCCTCCAAGTCTCCCTTAGCCTAGGGCTTCCAACACTCAAATTCCCCTGAGGGCAGGGGAGTCGGACTTCCCCGGCAGCCCCCTCCAGGCCACAAGCGCAAAGCTGGGCAGCCCCCCCGCCGGCCTCGGACCTCTTTGTGCTCCAGCTCCTGCCAACCGCCGGGCCTCCAGCCTGGGTTCCTCCCTCCCTCCTCCCCGCTGCTCCTGCCAGTCCATCTCTGCAGGTCCTCAAACGCGCCACACTCTCCTGCCAGGGCTCCAGCACCTTTGTAAACGCTGTTCCCTCAGCAGCCAATGCCCGGCCGCCCCTCCGAGCCGCCGGTACTTCCCCGGGCACTTCAGTCCCACACTGTTCCCTTTCCAGGGGCGCCTAGACAGCAAGTTTTAGACGGCAAGTTTCACGATGTGGCTTGAAAAATTCCCCTCTCCCTGATGGTGCCGTGCTGGCCCCGCTTCCACATTTGCCATGGTGGCGTATGCGCGAGCTTCTCCAGCCTGGAGGCCGCTCTGGAGTGAGTGCTGACCTAAACAGAGGGAACTAATTTCCACTGAAGTGTGAGCTTTTCCACTGAAGTATTAAGCCGAGTAACTGAGAGCAACAGGGCCGTGCTGGGTGCTGGAGAACTGAGAGGAAAATATGGTCATGTGTATGCCTACCGCATGTTTGGCAACACAGGGGAGGTGGGTGTTCAGGCCTAGGAAACACCTGGCTGCTAGTTTTGGTTCCTCTAAGAACATCGGTTTATCCCTCTCTAGAATGGGATGAACAATGGCCGCAGGTTTCAGTTCTTTTCTGGGAGTGGGAGCCCCCCCCCCAGCTGACTGCCTCCTGGGGCCAGAGCTCAGCTCTGCCCACTCTCCCATTAAAACTCTGACACATTGATCTTCCTACCGACTGTAATTGTGTTGATTTTCCCTCCCCAGGAAGCCAGGTGGAGGGAGAGCTTCAAGAGCCCAGAGTCTCGGGCCTCACATCCTGCCCGCACACCCCACAAAGCCTCTATTCCACGGCAGGCGGCACTCTGGACAGGATGCGGCAGTAAGGGTGGGCACTTTGGCAGGTTGCAGAATCCAGTGGTTCCGTCCCAGGTATAGACTACACAGGGGCTTTGCTCTCGAGAAGTGAGGGCACCTTTCTGCCTGAAGTTTCTGATTGCTCAGGATCCTGGCAAAGTCAGGCTTCCTTGCCAGGGAGCTGAAAACACACAACTGCTTTTGGGTACTAAGACTGCAGGGTGGCTGCAGCTCACCACACCCTGCCGGGGCCTGGGCTGCCTGGAGCCCCCAACACCTCCTGCAGATAGGTCCCCTCCCATGTACCCTCCACGGCAGCTAAAGGGAGCTTTCAAAACTGCAACGCATACATGCAACATGGCGTCCTGAAAGAGACAGAGGACATTTGCCGAGTAAAGAAGCAGTGGTGGTTTCTTAGTGTTGACAAATGTACCACGGTCACGGTAAGACAGTAACAAAGGAGGAAACCCGGGAAAGGTATACACGAAGCGTCTGTACTATTTTTTATAACTTTTTTGTAAATCTACAACTATTCCAAAGGTAAAAGTTTATTTTTTATAAAGCCTGTAAAGGCTGGGCGCGGGCGCGGTGGCTCACGCCTGTGATCCCAGCACTCTGGGAGGCCGAGGTGGGAGGATCGCTTGAGCTCAGGAGTTGGAGACCAGCCTTAGCAAGAGGAGACCCCGTTTCTACTAAAAATAGAAAAAATTAGCCGGGCATGGTGATGTGTTCCTGTAGTCCCAGCTACTCAGGAGGCTGAGGCAGGAGGATCGCTTGAGTCTCGGAATTTGAGGCTGCTGTGAGCTAGGCTGATGCCACAGCACTCTAGCGCAGGTGACAGAGCAAGGCTGTGTCTCAAAAAAAAAAAACAACCAACCCCAAAACAACAAAAAAACTCTGTAAAGCACGTCATGTCCCCTCTGCAGCTCAACAGTCTTCGATGGTTCCCTAGTGCTCTCACTGGAAACCCAAATTTTGCCCCTGGGCCCTCAAGGCCCTGCTCCAACAGGCCCTGACCTCTGTGGCCTCTCTCAAGCCCCTGTCACAGCCAACTCCTCCCTCAGCTTGGACAGCCCAGGTGGAGCCAGTGTCTCCTGGGCTCCCCTGAGTGGAGCGACTTGGCATTTGCCCAGCAGCTGCCCCTGAAGCCCAATCCTGTGTCCAGTCTCAGGACCAAGACCAGAACGAGTGCACGCCTTGCCTCCACCAGGCCAGGAGAAGGCCCTACGGACAAGGAGAGGGACAGCAAGGACCGGGCAGGGAACCTAAGGGGGTCTGACAGGCACAGACTGTGGGGGGCCTCGAAGGCCAGGCCCAGAAAAAACGGCCACTAAACCACTTTGGACTGTGGTTTCCTGCAAAGCCCAGTCCCTCCCTCCACCCGTTTACCCTTCAACACTCCCCCTCCTTCCTCAGCCCCTCTGGGAGTCAAAGGGGAGAGGATTCTCAAGGTCAGTGCAGCCACACCTGTGGCTCCCAAACCTCAGCTCCTTCCTGGCACTTCAGCACATGCCACGCCTTGGAACACCATGGCTCCACCCAGCTGACGCCTCCACTGAGGGTAAACCGAGGCGTGGAAAGAGCCATGGGCCCACTGTGTGCCAGCCCTGGGAGAGGGCAGCGTGGCCTTGGTTCTGGGTGGCCTCTGGCAACAGCCCCCCATGCCAGGGAGGAAACCGCCTGCCGCTGAGAAAGGAAATACCAGCACCTCCCAGGGGCTGACCAAGATGCTTCCTGGAGGGGTCAGGGTGGGACGGGATGGCCACACAGGCCAAAGAACAGCAGTCAGGAGGCCTGGCCCTGAGCCACAGAGGAAAAGCAGCACGAAGGAGCGCTTCGGGGAAACAAAGGCACGGGAGGGGCAGAGGCTTCCTCAGAACACACAGGGCAGCAATTCCCCGCCTGGCCCCAGGCTGCCTGGACCAGGCAGGATGAACAGAAATGGCGAAGGCTGGCAGCTCTGGCAGACCCTTCCAGAAAGACAGGAAGGACTGCCTCAGTTTCCCTGACCCCTCTGGAGGAGGTGGGTCACCCAGCCCCAGGGCTCTGAGGTCATCCAGGACAGCTGGGCACCATCTGGAAGGGCTGTGTGAACCAGCCAGCCAGGCTGCCCTGAGGGGCGCCACATGGCGCACGAGACACCTGTCCGCCTGCAACAGGCACAGCTGCAGGGGCCAGCCCCAGGCTGAGGTCAGAGGCCTGGCGGGAGGGAGGACCTACTGTGTGCCGGCACTGTGCACACGCTCTTGCAGCGTCTCCGTCTCACAGACGAGGAAGCTGAGGCTCCCCACGTGCCGAGTCTCACGGCTCTTACCTCGCTGTGGGATGCCCCTTCCCCTCTGAACCGTGGCCTGCTGGTCTGTACGATGGGGACAGTAAGGGCCCCCCCCCACAGGGCTGCTGGGAAGGGCTTGGCTCACAGTAGCCTTCAGTACTGACACTGTAGGTGCTCAACAGATGTTCCCAACTAGCTGCGCGGGCTCCCGAGGACAGGGACAAGCCACTCCACTGTTTCCCGAAGTCAAGCATCTGAGGCCCTGACTCACCGCCCTCGCTGGGGACACGGTGGTGGGAGCTCCAGCCAAGGCCCGCGCTGCTCGGGCTGCCTGGGAACCCCCGCCACAGCCGCTGACTCAAGCAGCCATTGTTTTGTTAGCTGGACGGGCCCCCAGACACCCAGCTCCCCCTTCTTGAAGCTGTTTCTCATTCCGGCCCAGCCTGGCCCCATCTCCAGCTCCCCTCCCCCGGGTCCCAGAGGAGCGCAGTGTGGGCCGGGCAGCCAGCACTCTTCCCTGCCCTCCCGCCAGCTCCATGGGGGCGGGCGGCAGAGTGCCCTGACGCCTGTCCCTCCTCACCCTCACCCGTTTCTGTCCCAGCTTCCTCTTCCGAAGGGATCCGGGCCAGGAGCTGAGGGACAGCTGCCTCTCCTGGAGACCTTGGCCATCCCCTCCTGGGCCTGGAGGGACTAGGAGAGTCCTGCTCACACCCCCTCCCTAGCCCCTGGTCTTCTGGCTGTGTGGCCTCGGTCTGGCCCCCATGCCTGGCAACAGGCCATGCCCTCCTCCAGGAACTCCGCTCAGCTGGGCCCAGGGTCATCCCCCAGCTGCTGTGGGCACAGCTAGGACAGGGCAGCTCGGGGCCCTCAGCAAACATCTCTGGGCTGGGTCCCATGTCCTGGGGACGTGGAGGTGACACGGGCCCCTCTCTTTGGCTGCCTACATCCCAGCTCAGAGCCCCAGCCCAGATGGGAAGGGACAGCTTTGTCCTAACATGACAACAGTATCAACACCAAACAGTGATAACTGGCACATACAATCCACCCTGCGCCGGGGCCTCTGCCTGTCCTGCCTCACTTGTTCCCACCACACCACGAGTCGACGCTACTTTACAGTAGAGGAAACGGAGGCACAGAGACTGAAGCGACTTGCCTGGGGACGCACAGCCAGAACGGCCAGATCCAAGCTTCAAACGCAGGCAGGCTGCTCCAGCGTCCTCGCCTCAACCACAGCCTCCCCTCCCCCACCGTCGGCAGCCACACACAGCTGCCGGGAACCAGCCTCCTGGAGCCGGAAAGGCTCTGGGTTGCAAGCTGGGGAAACTGAGGCCCATGAAGGCGATGGCCAGTTCTGGAGAGCTCAACCCCCTCCAACACGGTGGTAGAGGCTGGAGAGGGCGTGGGGGTGGCTATCCAGCCCTGCTGGCTCGGCTTCTGGGCCGGCCTCGACGCCAAGGCCTCTGCCCACTGCCCCCCCATTATTTACCGATCAGAGCACAAAGTGCTACATGATTAACGCCCCGCTGGGGCCTCGCTGGGCCTCGTAATGGAGCCGCGAGCTTCCTCCCTCCCCCAGCGCCTGATTTACTGAGTTGCAGGGTAAAGGACAGTGGATGATGGGGGGAGGCCTCGCTGGCCCGGCAGATCTTGGCGGCATCGAGTATCAGCCGAGAGTGGGCGGTGCAGGGGCCCGTCCCCCGGACGCCTGTCTGGGCGGCCTGTTGGTTCGGCTCTGGCCCAAACATGGCCTTTGGAGGGAAGAAAACGGCGGCACTCTGGGGGTAGCCAGGATCCAAGTCCACGTGTCTGGCGCTCGGAGACTTTCTGGGCCTGTCCCTACTTGGGGACCGGCTGGTTTCCATGGCAATCCCTACATTGTTGTCAGAGCTGGAGAGGCCTCGGGAGTCACCTGGTCCAGCCACCATGGGGGCTCTGGGTGAGAGCCTCTGTCTGTGGGTCCTGCCAGGACCTGGCATGACTAATTTGGGACCAGCAGCTACGGGGTCCCTTCCGGAACAAGATCAATGATGTCTCCTCCTCCCCAAAAGCCTTGCTGGCTCCTCACAGCTCACAGGACAGCGTCCAAATCCTTGGCCTGCAGCAAGGCCCGGCACACTCTCGGTTTCATCTCTGCCAGCTGCCCAAGCCATGTTCCAGCATCTCCAGGCCTGTGTCCCTGCTGTGTCCTTTGCCTAGAATGCTGTCCCCAGCCTCATCAGTCAAAGTTCTGCTCCAACATCCCCTCCTCCAGGAAGCCTTCCCAGACTCCCTCTGACGAGGCTGTCAGCGTGCAGCACTAGGTGTAGCACGTCTGCTGCCACGACTTCCTCCCTGACCATTCTAGGGGCTCCTGGAGAGTAGGGGCAGAGTCTGACTTGTCCTTATTGGGGCCTGTCATGAACACAGCTGAGTCCCTCCACTTGCATAGGCCTACATTCTAGAGAACCCTCCAGCAGGACCCTCTGCCAGCAGCCCAGACAGGCAACACATGTTGCCAAGGAGGTGCTGGACTCTGGTGTGCGAGGGTGGAGACAGCTGCAGGCCCAGGGGCAGTAGCTCACACCTGGGGGCCCGACCGCAGCCCAAGACCATGCTGAGAAGCTCTCACTGCCCACAGCAGCCCCAGCAGGGGCAGAAATTCCCTGGGTCTCAGTTTACCCCACCTTTAAAATGGGCCCATTCACCCCTTCCCACCCCCTTTGGCTTGTACCCCTTCAATCAATGTTTCTGGGGAAACAGGGAGCAGAGGTGACAAGGAGTCAGATGCCCACTCCAACCCTTACGCGCCGTGTGACTTCAGGCAAGTCATGTAACCTCTTGGGCCTTCGTTTCCCCTTCCGTAGACGAGGTATAACACTCATCTCATTCCCTTTCTGGGAGTATTAAAAGATATACTGTATGCAAAGTGCCTTTGCAAAGGGCTGGCACACAGTAAGTTCTCAAGAAACAACAACAGTAACAATAGTAATGATGCAACTGGGGCAGTTCTGGTGCCAGAGTGGGGGCTTCCTGGCCACCCTACATCCTAACTCAGGTCGGGGGACTGAGGCCCAGAGGGGGAAGGGAGCACCTGCCCTTTGCCCCTTTCCCGTACACGCCATTCCTGTTCTCACTGCAGCAATCAAGACGTGGAAGCCGGGCCTGTTCTTTAATCTCCACGGAAACAGGACCCACGGGTGTGCAAAGCAAACTCTGCAGAGGGTGATCTCGCGGGAGCCGATGCTGTAGACTCACACCCGGCCTGTGCTGACCCACTGTGCAGATGGGGAAATGGAGGCCCAGAGAAGCTAAGAGACTTGCCCAAGGCCACAGCTAGGAAGGTGTGGGGGCAGGATTTGAATCTGGGGAGTTGGCACCAGGGTCCTGCTCTCACTTACAGCTCTGGGCCTGCCTGGGTGTGGAAGGCCTCAAACGTCAGCATGTCCTGGGCAGTGACAGATCTTCCACCCACCCTCCTAGGACAGCAGGACAGTGAGGCACTGCCCTGCAGGGGAGGAGGTGGCCTTCTCAGCCCCAGTACCCAGCATGGTCCCAGGCTGGGGTCGGGACTCCCACTGTCAATTTTGAAAGGGATTTGTCAAGTCATAATTCAAATTGACCATTCAGCCCACATCTCTCGTTTGCACACCCTAATGGCCAGAGGGCTCGCTCCTTCCAGGGGCCAGACAGCTCAGAGAAGCAGGCAACCAGGTGCTTCCTGCCTCCCCGACCTCCTCAGGAGGCTGTATCAGCCAGCCCCAGACCCCACGTTACGGCCTGGCCTCTGCAGGTGCCCCGCCGGCCTCACCCCAGTCTGGGGCTGAGTCACGGCAGCTCCGAGCTGCTATCACAGAAGGGGGTTTTGTACAAAGGGCCCAGCGGAGAGGGAACCGCAGAACTCCCGGCAGAGAGCTCACAGCCAACCGGCCGTCACGCGGTGTGCGGACTCTGCGGCCAGACAGCCCAGCTGCGGACCCTGACTCCCACTAGCCAGCTGTGTGACTCAGGGCAAGTAATGTCCGCCCCCAGAGCTCAGTTTCCCCATCTGTACACTGGAGACAGGAACAGCACCTGACCAGGGGGTCCTCCATGGTCAAAAGAACAGGACTCAGCGTTACCCCTGGGAGACAGTCTCAGGGCTGGGAGGGCTGGGAGCTGCCTCCTGGCCCAAGCCCTGTCTGTCTCTTCAGGCTAGAAGGTCATCTTGGCCAACCTTGCTGGAACCACCCCTCCTAAGTCCCACCGAGTGTCCCTGCTGGCACCCTTGGCCATGGGGAGTTCACTCCCAGCCCCCAGCCCCCAGCCCAAACCCAAATGTAAACTCCTTCTTGGAAGCTCTCTCTGCCTCCACCCCCACCTGGCATCTAAGCCCCTAAATTGGTACAAAAAATGCCTTCTTGACGACGTGCACCCACCCACCGCATGCCAGTTAAAAACTGCTTTTTTTTCCACCTTTACTATAAAAAGATACCTTGAAAAAGCAGCATTGACATTTGCCTGTCGCTTTTCCTTTTGTTTTAAAAATATAAATATTGGCCAGGTGGCAGTGGCTCATACTTATAATCCCGGCACTTTGGAAGGCCGAAGAGGGACGACTGCTTGAGGCCAGGAGCTCAAGACCAGCCTGGGCAACATAGCGAGACCTTGTCTCTACAAATATGAAAGAACTTAGCTGGGTGTGGTGGTGGCACCTGCAGTCCCAGCTGCTTGGGAGGCTGACGCAGGAGGATCGCTTGAGCCCAGGAGTTGCGCGTTACAATGAGCAATGATCGCGCCACCACACTTGAGCCTGGGACCTTCTCTCAAAAAAATGTAAAAATGCACATTATAGTCTTCCAAAGGCTGAGGAGAAAGATCTGGGGAAGGAAGTTAGACTCAGCCTTCCTGCGCCTTGCTGGGTGACTGTGTCCCTCCGTTGCCCCCATCAACAGCATGTGACAGCTTCCCAGTTTGCCTGCACTTCAAACAGCCTGCGAGGCTGTGATCTGAGGAAAGGGAGCCAGGTGACGAGCGATGCAGGCCGGTTCCTTCGCTCAGTTTCTCTCTCACAATTTCCACCAGCCCCAAATATGCTAAACACAATCGGGGACAAAGCTGGGGTCCTGCAGGGCGGGGGGACAGAGGAGCTCTGCCTCTGACGTCACACCTCAGCAGCAGCTCCCCAGCATTCTGGGAGGAAGGTGGCAGGGGGGGTCTTCACTGTCCTAAAGGTGGAGAGCAGAGGGCACATCCTGCCAGGTGTGCGATGGAATGTCAGAGGCCACCCGGACTGAGCCCTGCAGCCGTGGGCGGCTTGAAGGATTCCTGGCTGGGCCCAGGGTCCTCAAAGCAGGAGCAGGAGGCTGGGTTTCCAGAGGCCTGGCTGAGCCTCCTGCTAGCAGGTCAGGCAGCCCTGGGGACCAGAGGGAAAGGCAGGGTCCTGTCCCCATGTGCAGCCCCACTCAGACCACCCAGTGCCAGAGAAGGCAGGAAGATGGGACTGGGGCAGAAAGGGATTCTAGGCCCCTGGCACCCCCAGACCAAACTCATGCTCTCTCCAGAGGCACCCCCAGCTCATTCCTCACCCCAGGGGCACCAACCTCCATCCTGTTGCTGGGCCCAACTCTGGCAGACTTCTGCCCCTCCATCCTGTCTGTCGGTCCCCTACCGCTGGGGCTGTGTCCCAGCCCCTGAATCTGTCCAGAACCCACCTGCCACCCTCTATGCCCTCAGCGCATCCCCAGAGAACAAGGCCAGCCCCCTCTTCCAACACAGGAAGTGCTCAAGAGGTACTTGCAACCAAGTGACTGAATCGCTTCCTGGAAGGTGGCACCAGCCTCCCAACCAGCCTCCATCTCTCCTCCTCACTAGCTACCTAGGGACTTCCCCAAATCATATTAAAAATAACTGTAGTAATTACAAACACGTGTGCAGAGCACTCTACTAAGAGCTTCACATGTATTATCTCATTTAATCCCCACAACTCTCTGTGAGATAGAATTTATTAGCATTCCCATTCTGCAGAGGAGGAAACTGAGGTGCTCACTGAGATCGCACCACTCCTCTGCCTAAAAGCCTTCGTGGCTCCCGTGTCCCCAGGATAAAGTCTAGACGCCCCAGTACAGTCCACCTGCACCCCCAGCCCTTCCCTCATGCGTGTCCTACGCCACTCACCCAGCCACGCACACCACCCTTCACTTCCTCTAGCCCACCGCGCTGCCTCCGACGTCCAGGCCTTTGCAGGGGCTGTTCCCCTGCCCCTACCCCTTTCCTCTTCTCCTGCCGGCTTCACCGGGCTACCTTCTGCTCACACACCCACTTCCCCCGGGATGCCTCGAGGTGCCCTCTGGACCCTCTCTGCCCGTGTTCTCCTCTCACGGCATGCGGCACCCTGTGCTAGACGTGCCTGGCCACACATCCGTCCTCTGCTCACCTGCAGTCAACAGGAGCAGAAGTAAAGTGAGTGACCATCAGGCCCCAGCACACGGCATGGGGCTGGGCGCACAGTGGGGCTTAGTCTTCAGAGATATCCAGCTGGGGCTAGGAGTAGAAGATGGTGGGGTCTTTACTGCTGCAGAACAAGCCAGGCTGGGTCCCTGTTTGCTGTCTAGGACCAGGCCCAGAGCCATGCTAGTACTGGCCCCTAGAGTAATAACAACAATAAGAACAGCTGACAGCTACCCGGTCCTGACTGTGCACCAGGTACCAGTGCTTTGCAATGATGAATTCATTTAGTCCTTAAAGCAACCCTTTGCATAAATATTGGTTTCTACTGGCCCCACTTCACAGATGAAGAAACGAGGTCCAGAGAAGTTAAGTTACTTGCCCAAAGGCACACAGCTGGGAACTGACACAGTAGGACTTGAACCCAGGCAGCCTGATGCAAAGTCTAAGTTTTTAACCTGTAACTGGGCAGCTGGCAACAGCCTGTAGCAAGAATAAAGGTCAATGCCTCACACTCGCCCATGCTACAGGCCTAGACCCCAGGGCCTCGGGCTCATCTGGGAGATACTGCCAAGCGGAACTGGCCCATGTCCACAGCTGGCCATGGGGAAGAACATAGGGTGTGAAGCACACAGGGTGTGGAGAACACAGGGAGGGTGACCGAGGAGGCCTCAGCTGGGAATCTCTCTGGCCTTGGGGTGGGGAAGAGGCCGTTAGCCACTCTGCCGCTGGGGCTGTGTCCCTGGAGAGGCCCTGCTTCCACAGGGAGAGGGAAGCCCCAGCCCCCTTCAGCAGGGTGAGTCACTGTACCAGGCCAGGCTGGGGACAAGGGACCGTGGGAACCAGGATGGCTCTTGGCAGAGGGGGAGGGGGAACCTGGCCTGTCCTGAGGCATGGCACAGATCAGCTGACACCTAGGGGCCCCAACACGGGGCCTGGAAGTGCCCGAGGAAGGCCACAGGGTGTCCAGGCCTCAGCCCAGCCCCCACAGGACCTTCCCTCCATTCGGCAGGGGCTACAGTGCAGAGTTTGACTCCCACTTACTTCCTACAACCCTGAGACTCCCTGCACCAAACACAGCCTTGCTGGGGGATGTGGCTCTGGGCAGGGGAATGGTGGACATCCCAGCCCTGCCTGGGTGGCCAGCCCGACCCAGGCCCAGGGGCGTGGGGCTGCTCCCTTGGACCGTCTGCCCCACTCCCCCACTGCCACCTATTTTCAGGGTGGCCGGCAGGGTGGTGGGCAGCCCTGGGAGCCCAACCTTGGGACAAGGAATCTCGGTTTTCTCAAAGCCCCAGTGTTGGACACACCCACGGGGAATATTTATCTCCTGAGAGTCTTGCGAAGCCTGAGGACCACGGAGCAGGATGGGCAGGGCCTCCAGGAAGGCTCCATGGTCACCAGGAGAAGGCCGAGTCGGGCATTTGGCTGAGGGAGAACCAGGCTCCCGAGGGGAATAGCAAGTTGTGGGGTTGAAATGGGTTCCCCAGACTCAGGGCCAGCATGAAGAGCATGGAGAAAGCCCAGGGTGTCACTTCAGAACCTCTTTCCTCAAAAATGGGGACCAACTGACCCACCTGCCAGGGCCGATGGGAGAAGTGACCCCTTGCTGGTGGACTCCCTTGAGGGGAACTGCACCACGTCCCCTCTGCACCCCTGTGTCATACCCCCCAAGGTCAACACACACACTCATCACCTCAACCTGGTCCTCTTGCCTCTGCCCAACACCTGGCCCCAGGCCTTTCTGGCCACTCCGTAGGCCTCCCTGAGCCCCACTGGCCCTCTCCTGCCCCACAACACCCCTGTCCACCTTCCTCCATTCTCTGGCATCTGCCCGCCTCAGCTGCCAGAGGCTCCTGCACACCACCACCCCCATCCGCCACAGTGAGCTCCGCGTCCAGAAAGCAGCAAAGGCTCGGCATTAAGAACACAAATGCTGAGGCCAGACAGTCTGGATTCAAAGCCCAGTTCTCAGCTGTGTGATCTTGAGCAAGTTACTTAACCTCTCTGTGCTCATTTCTTCATCTGTATAACACAGATGAGAATAGAGCCTACCTCGGAGAGTTTTTCTGAGAACTGAGAGTCATGACATCTGATGCACTTAGCAGGTACTCCACAGGGTTCCTGTTATCCCCCATCCCCCATGCCTGGTACATGCTAAGTGCTCAGGAAATATTTGTTGAACAAGTGAATGAAAGTTGGTCTCAGGGAAACACCTGTTTGCCAACCATGCAGCCTCCCCAGAG
Organism: Varecia variegata; assembly: GCA_028533085.1. NCBI lineage: Eukaryota > Metazoa > Chordata > Mammalia > Primates > Lemuridae > Varecia > Varecia variegata. Next base: position 863,575 of record CM052447.1, on the reverse strand, counting down.
TACCTAGTGGTTCCCAAGTATCTATGTCCCCTGCCACAGACCTCCAACTGCACACCCAGGCCACCCTGTGGCACCAGTGTTGCTGCAGCACTCAACCGCCCTGTGCTCCTGCAGGCCCCAGCTTGCTGGCACACAGGTCAGGTACACATGCCCCCATTGCTTCTGCTCTGCTGCCCCCTCCACATCTGAAAGACCCTGGTGCACATCTGTGTGCCTCCCTGCACACCCGCCACACCCATGCACACATCTGCCAGTGTGCAATGGTAGCTCTGACAGGCTCACACAGCCGTCCCAGACACATCCTTTGTGAGGCATGCACGAACTTCCTGTGCATTCAGCATGCACCTGCGACCCACACATGCACACCTGGGCTATATGCCCACCTTCAGCCCTCTTCAGCTAGCACCTGGGTACTTGCAGCAACTTGGACTCCTCCCAATATACCTAGGTATGCGCACCTGTAACACAGCATTCACTTGAGTCCCGAAAAGTGCCCACTTGGGCTATACAGGCGCCAGTAGTACCCCTTGGGGGACACTTGTATCCTCGTGTGCATACCTGGGTCCTTGCACATGCACATCAGGGCCCACTCACGCTCACACCTGGGACCTCTTCAGCTCACAATCCACCTGGTTAAATGCACTCTACATTTTGCGGGTGCCTGGGCCAGTCCCTCGCGTCCCAGCCACCAAAGCGTACCTGGATGTTGCGCTTGCGCTCGCAGGCCGGCCCCGTGCCCTGCACCACGCTGTCGAGAACCGCCACCACGTCGGGTGCCGGCTCCACGAAGCAGGCGGTGCGCGCGGCGCGGATGGCGGCCCGCACGTCTGCGAAGCGGAAGGCGCAGAGCGCGGCTGGAGCCGCGCGTACTCCGGGGGACACCTGGGGCCGCTCGAAGACCGCAAAGAGGAGCTCGCGCGCGGGGAAGACGGACACCAGGCGGCTGTACAGGTCGCCTCGGCCCGCGCCGCCCGCGCACTGCAAGCCCAGCTGGATGTAGGACTCGGTGAGCTTCTTGGCGTCGCCGCCGGCGCCGCGGGGCAAGCAGATGCGCGCCAGCAGGCTCCGCGCCTGGCTCTCCTTGTCGCCCGCGCGCGCCTCGCTGTTGAGCGCCAGGTACGCGTAGGACGGTGCGCCGGGCGGCGGGGCGGCAGGGTGCAGGAAGGCGCGCACGAAGCCCAGCTTGTGCTGCTCCTTGGCGCCCTGCTTGATCTTGAGAATGTTGTCGTCGGAGGGATTGAGGTCGAAGGTGAAGAGCTTGGCCAGGTCGCCGCGCGCATCCAGAGAGCGGATGGCGATCTCAGGCGTGTTCTCGAAGCGGTGGTCCTCCAGGCTGCGGTTGCGCGGGAAGTAGGCGCTGCCGTAGCCGGTGTACGTGGCGCCCACGAGCAGGCGGCTGCCCCCAGCGCCGGCGGCCGGCGGCAGCACCAGCCCCACCGTGGACGCGTTCGGGTGGTTGGCCGCCACATTCAGCATGCTAGGGAACACGGTGACAGGCTCGGCGGGCGGCGCGGCGGGCGGGAAGCGCACGGCCACGGCAGAGATGTTGCCCCGGCGCCGCAGCTGGCAGAAGCCCTGGTAGATGGAGCCGCACACGACCACCAGGCCCTGGCCGGGGTCCAGCTGCAGGATCTTGTTGTAGTTGTCCGTGAGGCGCCGCGGGTGCTCGCACGAGGCCTGGGGCAGCTGCGGGGCGTGACACAGAGGGCTGTCGGCCACCGGGCCCACGGCCGCCTCGGCCTCCAGGCTCAGGTTGGCCCCCGACAGCTGGTACAGGCGGTTCACGGCCGCCAGATACACCGTCCCCGCCGCGCCGTCCAGGGCGAAGTTGTTGGTGGGCGTGGGCGAGGGGAACCGGCGCTGGATCTCCAGGGCGCCGACCCGCGCCGCCCCCAGCAGCAGCAGTAGCAGCGGCAACTGGCACCGCGGGGGCACCAGCGGACGCGGCGGGGTCCGGAATGGCGGGCGCGGCGGCAGGGGGCTGGCCGCGGCGGCCCGGGCGCTACAGGGTGCGCCGCCCGCGGCGCGACGAGCCATCCGGGCGTGCGCGGGCTGCGCGGCGCGGCGAGTGCATGGGGCGCGGCGCGGCCGGGAGCCGGAGCCGGGAACCCGGAGGCCGCAGGAGGCGGGGGCGGGCCCGGGCCGCGAGGCGCTTCCTGCCCGCGCCAGCCGCCCCCGGCCTCGGCGCCCCGGCCCGGCTCTGCGGTGCCGCGCAGCCCGGGGGCGGGGCGGGGGCGGCCCCGCGGCGGACACGCCCTCGCGCCCCGCCCCCGCCGCGCCCCGCCCGGCCGCGGGCACTCCCGGGCCCCCCGCGCGGCCCCCGCACGGCGCCCCGCCGCCCCGCGCCCTCCAGCGCCTCCTGCGCGGCGCCCGCGGACCGGGCTCCCCCACGGCCCTGCCTCCGCCTCGGTCCCCAGTTCTTCTGGCTCTTTCCTCCCACTTGGCCGCTTGGCCTGCCTCACTCCCGCTTGTTTTCTTTTTCTCCGTCTCTCCCCTGTTTCTCTCCTCTCGGTGTCTCTGTGTGTCTCTGCTCCCCTCCGTGGGTTGAGTTTCTCTCCTTTTCTCAGTCTCTGGTTCCCCTTCTCTCCCTCTGCCTCCCAGTTGTCTTCTGTCTCCACGCCCCGCGCATTCTCTCCCTCCCTTCTCGGCTTTGCAGTCCCCGCACTGTGTCCCTCCTTCTATGGCTCCCTAGGCCTCCTCCCTCAGACGCTGTTTCTCGCCTGTCCCTCCGAGCCCCCAGGTCTGCGCCTCCCTGGCGCTCCCCATCTCGTCCTCACCGTCCTTCACTCTCCATGCCCTGGCCAAGGCACCCCCAGGGCCAGCCAGGCCCCCCGGACCCCATGCCCCAGTCCCATAAAAGGGGTTTACAACTGGCAGGGACAGTGGGACCAGTGCTCAGGGGTCAGACATATAAATCCGGAAAACGGAGAGAGGAGGTCGTTCTGGTATGTGGGCAGGCTGGGCTGCTCTGCAGACACCCAGAGCAAGGCCTTGGTCCTGGGGGCAGTGACCGGAGGTGGCCCACAGTTGCCTCCTCTTGAGACCCAGCCCTGGGCGCTGCAGCCCTCCTGCGCCCGCCTGGTTCTTTCCTTAGCCTTGGACTATGGAAGAACCTAAAATCTCCCCAGACTTAGTGGAAGATTAGCCACACACGAGCTGGCACTGGGCACAATTCTCCTTCGTCCTCAAAAGGAGCAGGCGGGCACTGGGGTCAGAGGCAGGTAGCCGTGATTCCAAGGTCCCAGAGGCCGGATGAGGACGACACACAGCACCTGGCTCAGCCGGGTGCTCAGACAGGGCCTGCCCTGTGCTGGGCACTGTGCTCAGTGCTTTCCATGTGTTGACCCACTTTGTCCTCACAGACACCCTCTGAGGTTGGCACTGTTAGTTTCTCCATCTGTAAGATGGGGAAACTGAGGCTGCAAAGGGAAGAGACTGGCCCAAGCTGCACAGCTCAGAAGGAGCAGAGCTACAGTGTTTGAAAACCAAAGTCTTTCAAATGGGGTCTCCCATGAGGCCCTCAGCTGCCACATGGTGCCTGGTGGCCGGCACGCTGAGAATGGTCTCACCTCACTTTCCTTGTTCCCACCTGACAGGGAAGGAAGGGCAAGGGGCATGCGCCATGGGGCAGGCAGAAAAGGCCGGGCCTATAGCCGTCCCGCACTTCCTTTACCCCCAACACCCTCCCCTTCCTGCCATCCCACCTGCCTTGTTCCTACCCCCTCATCCCTGGGTCTGGCCAGGGCTTTGATGGCCAAGGGGTGTTCAGCTGCGGGAAATTGGAGGCCCCTTTCCCAGTGCCCCATCCACCCAGGCTCAGGGCTGCTCAGGGGACTGGGCAATAGGACTGATGTCCCTGCCTCCATCTCCAGGTGAGGAGGGCCCATGCCCTGCCTGCAGACTGGGGAGCCCAGCAGGGGTGCCTGGGGCCTGCCTTAACACTCCTCCTCCTAGCCCTCCTCAGCGACCCCCCCCCCCATGTATCCTGCCGGTCTTATCTTCTCTGCGCTTCCCCCACCCTGCCACTGCTTCTGTCTGTCTTCTTGTTCCTCCTGATTTCTGGTTTCTCTCTCCCTGTCTCTCCTTCTCTCCGTCTCTTCGCCCTCCCCTGTCCACTTTCTGTCTGTGTCTCTCTCTCTCTGTCTCCCTCCCTATCCCCACCCCTTCCCTCGCTCACCCCTCCTTCCTTCCTTCCTTCCTGTCTCCAGCTCATCTTGCCACATCCTGCAGCTCCCCCCACTGAGCCTTGAGGATACTGCTCTGTGTGGGCTCATCTCGGACCAGCACACAGTGGATGGTTCTGGGCACTGGGGACACAAACTCCCTGCCAAGCTGAACAGTGAGGCTCAGGAGCTGCTAGGGACATTCGGGGGTCAGGTAAGGCTCCAGAGTCTAAGTTTTCCAAGATAAAAGGGATGTGAGGAGTGCTATGTGGCCTCGGGCAAGGCACTCATCCTCTCTGAGCCTCAAGTTTCCTCAGTTGTAAAACAAGGGCAGTCATAATAGCACACCTGCCCCTGGTGCGGTGAGATTGGAGAATACAACATAAGGTAACATAGCAAGCACATCACAGGCACTTTGCAAACACTGGTTTCTCTCCCCTTGTGGCGTTGGATAATGTCCCCTGAAGCCCATGCTAGAGCTGGAGGTGGGTGGTGGAGGGTTGCAACAGGACACCAGGGCCCCACTTCCTGTCCTGAGCCCCATGGTGGCTAGCGGAACCAGTGTCCACCAAGGGCTAAGGCCTGTGCCCAGCAGCGCCCACAGGATCCTACGGTGTCCTTGCTGCCAGGCTGGGTCCCGAGGCCCATTTCGCAGACGGGACATTAGCAAGGTGAGGATTCGAACCCTGGTCTTTCTCCAGATCCTGTGCTTTCTCCCCTCTACCCATTAGCTGGGAGGCCACTGGGCCAGGCGGGTCACGGTGGCAGCTGCCATACACCCCTGGCTGGGCGGGGAGATGCTGACAACTAGGGGTAGAATGAATGAATGACTGAACGAACAAACCCACAGCTCCCCGGCCTTGCCACGATGCCATGGGGTGTTCTCCCAGAAGGGATTTTGGAGGGAAGCAAGAGGAGACAGGCGACAGCAAGGAGCAGGGTTGGGTGGGATCAGCCAACCAGCCCTGGAGCGTCGGGACCCCGATCTCAGTGGAGTCCCGCCCTGTCCGCTTTCCTTCACGTCTTCTGATTTCATCACGGAAAAGGTCTGGGTTTGGGGTTAACGTGTCCTTTAATGATTCTGTAACATTTGTCATTGTCCCTTAATGGAGAGAAGGTCTCAAGCTCAGGGCTGTTGGCATCAGCATTCTAGAATTTAGGGACAGCTCGTTTACTTTCTGTTTGCAGTTACTTTTGGGTTTGGCAAGTGGGACTGGTTTTCCAGCACAACAAAGGCGTAAAGCTCCTGCGCTCAGCACACTTAATGACGGCTTTAAAATGTTAAAGGCCAGTGTGAGGTAGGGCATAATCCAGGTGGCATAAAAATGCCTGGAATTTGGGAAAGTTGGGAAATGTCGAACATTTCCCAAATTTCCAGGCAGGGGCAGGTCCTTGGCGGGAGCGCCCAGTGGTCAGTGGCTAGGGTGGTCCAGGGAGGGTGGGCCTGGGCTCCCCACCCGCCCCGTCCAGTCTTGGCGCTCTGCCTGCCCCGGCAGAACTGGGAGGAGGAGGAGGAAATGTTTTTCTTCTTCAATTGGAAAAAACAACAGTGGGGCCAGGGCTGCGCTGGGAGGAAGGGGCTCCTGCCCTCCCACCCCCGGGCCTGGCCTCTGAGAACGTTTGCCCTGCAGGAAATGCTGCTGACGGCTGACTCCTCGAGCACTGCCTTATCGCAAGGAAGGTGCTTGGAAACAGCTCAGCAGCCCAGCCACGGTCTGGTTAGTGCCAGGAGCTGTCACTGCAGCTCTCGGGCTTGACCTGTCTCATTTCCCCTGGGAGCAACCCTGAGAGGCAGGTTTTGGAGCTGAGAGACCTGAGTTCCAGGCCCGGCTCTGACCCTGTCCTCCTGTGTGACCATGTGGCACCACTGCTCCTTTATGCCTCAGTTTCCATGTCTGGAAAAGGGGAGTATACTCCATCTCACGGGGCTGCTGTGAGGGTGGAGACATACCCACGTGTCACAGTGCCGGGCACGTCATGAATGTATCTGCTGACTCTCGAGCTCTGGAACCTGGGGTTCCTCCCCCCCTAGACTCCCTGAGAGGAGCCATGTGGGCTCCTGGACTCGCTCATCCGTACCCCCAGGACAGCTCCGCCACCAGGTAATGAGTGTCAGCTTCCCAGCGGCTGCCATTGAGGAGGTGTCCTCCGTGCCTGGGACCATGAAGGGCTTTGATGCAGGTCACCTCCTTTAATTAACTCTCCAAAGGGTCTCCAGAGGCCTGTGTGGTTATTCCCTCCCCTCTTCTCACACACACGGATACCAAGGCTCAGAGAGGCCTAGGGACCTGCCCAAGGTCACTCAGCAAATAGGCAGCTAAAGTGAACCCTGTCCCCTTTACTCCCCCACACTGGATCTCCTGTCACTGCCACCACATCCCACTGGCGTGGCCCAAGAGGGGTGGGGTGATCCTCCAGTGGCAGCGCTGACAGGTGACACAGCACCCCTCACACCAATGTGTTCAAATTATAGACAGTTGGTGCTGGAGTGACAGATTCTCTATTGCTGTTTCCCCCCAGGGCCCGGGCCCCCACTACGGATGTCGTGGAGAACTAGGGGGTCTGTCCCCCTTTGCATTCTAGGGGCCTTCTTCTGGGCTCTGGGTGTTCCCACTGCCACCTCCTCTGGATGCCACCCCGGGGACCGCCTTCAGGATCTGGTTTCAGGGCCAGGAGTGGCGGCCTGCGCTCGCCTGTGGGAGTCCAGCCCCCTGGGTCATTTCTCTCCTCTTTGTGTCCCTGTGTGGCTGGAGGAAATGGTTCTCATTCCTGCGTGTCAGCGATGCCCTTTCCCTGCTCCCGGCAAGTCCTTGCCCTCTGTGGTCAGGGGACTTGCAGGCCAGGGAGGGGACCCGCAGTCCCTGTGCACTCATCGCGGGCGCCTGCCCTGCCGAGCCGCTGCGTGGCCCCTTTGTGCTGTGTGAGTGGGATAATGGGCGGCATTCTCAGACGTCCAGTCATGGGTCTGGGCCCGAGAAAGGACCCCGGGCAGCTCCACACTGAGGCCTCTGTCCAGCAGCAGTGGCAGAGGGGCAGGGCTGCCCCAGGGGCCCCCACCCACATTCCCCGGCTGCCGCCATCTCCTGGCCGGCCGCAGCCGCCCCAGGCAGGCGCTCCCTGAGCAGACAGGAGGAGCAGCGCGTCGTGTCCCCAGTGACGGGAGCCTCGGGGAGGCAGGGCAAGTGCTGAGCTGATGAGGACGGGCATCGCGTGGGTTGAGTACCTACTGTGCGCTAGAGGTTTGCTGGCCGGTCCTTACAAAAGCCAGCCGGCAGCATTTGATGGATGAGTAAACTGAGGCTCAGAGAGGTGAGGCTCTGGTCCTGGATTTGAACCCATCTGTCTGACCATGTGCCTTGCATCAGATGCTTGCCCTGGGGACACAGCAGTGAGTGTGTGCTGAGGGGATGGCTAGAAGCCGCCAGCCAGCCAGGCGGATGGGAGCCAGCAGGTCGGGCTTCCTGGGGAAGTGTGGCCGGGATTGTGCAGCGCACACAGTTAGCGAGTGGCCAACATTAACCTTCACAAGGTGGGGACTGTGAGGCCCGTGGACAGAGGAGACTGAGGCCTGGAGGGGAAGCGCCTCCTGGGCCCTCAGGCTGCTCTGGGCGGAGCTGGGATTTTCACCCAGGCCTGGCTGTTCCCTACCAGGGCTGGGGTCCAGCGAGGGGAGGTGGGACCCAAGTCAAGGCTGTGAAGTTGTCATCCGGTGGTCCTGGTCCTGGGTTCCAATGCCAGCCCTGTGCTGCCTGTGTGACCCAGAGTAAGTCCCTTTACCTTTCTGGGCCTCAGTTTCCACACCTGTGATACGGGTATGAGGGTCACTATCTCTGCAGGCTGTGGGGACATTTAGCCAGCACCTGGCCCATGGTTAATACTCTTATCAGTGACATTTATTATTAAATCATTGGCGGGAGAAGGTGTCGCTGCTCCCACCCTTCCTCCTGGCTCTGACTTTGGGAGGTGCTTCCCCTGCCCTGCCCAGGGCTGGATGGAGCTCAGAGCTGGCTCTGGTGTTTTGTCAGATGTGCACAGGGCAGTTTTCCTCCACATCCCCTTCTATACCCTGCCCCCCGCCCGCCCGCCAGGGCTTCAGATCAGCACCCCTCCTGCCCGTGCAGACTGACACCCTCCCGTAGGCCTGCGTCCTCCTGTGTAACACGGGATGCAGCATGTGCCCCTGACAGTGCCGGCCAATGTTAGGTCTTTGCCCACAGCAGGGGCTGGGGCTGTCCTCAGCGGCTCCTGCAGCCTGGTGCTTAGTAGCTGCTCCTGCGGGCACCCCAGCCTCCCCACCCTGGCAGAGCAAACGCGTGAGCTTTTTTTTGCCTCATTGCAGATAGCAAAACACCGGTGATACAGCTACTAGGGAGGCTGAAGTGGGAGGATTGCTTGAGCCCAGGAGTTCGAGTCCAGCCTGGGCAACATAGTGAGACCCCATCTCTTCAAAACAATAGCGTACACTTCTACAGCCCTCCGTGGTCTAGGCCCAGTTCCAAGTACCTTGCATATATTAATGTATTTAAACCTTACAATAGCCCTACAAAAAAGGTGCTATCCATTTACAGGTGGGGAAACAGGCAGAAGGCACTGAAGTGACTTGCCCAAGGTCACCAGCTGGTACGTGGTGGAGCCTGGATTCCAGAGTCCTCATTCTCAATGAGCTTGAGTCTCCATGGCCCCAGACCCAATGCCAGTGGGCCCAGCGGGTTCTCTAAGTCCTGGCCTGGCACACACCCACCCCCCACATCAGACCACTCCCACCCTATAATGTCTCCTGGCCCCCTATATTCCCCGGTAAACTTATGAGAACTTTTTCTCAGCTTTGATGCTTCCTGGGAGACTTGGGTAGAATAAAGCTGTCCCTGGAGCCGTGGAGCTGGGCTGGGCAGCTATGGGCTGAAATGTAGGTGAGCCTCTTCCCCATCAGGCCCTCTTCCAGCCCCCCAAACCTGACCACTTGGTTCAGTCCCAGCCAACGCAGCGGGACTGACAAGGCCCCAGTCATCTTCTGAAACCACTGCTGGGTCTGAAAGGGGTAAGGGCTGCCTGCAAGGGAGTGAGTGCCTGTCACTGGGGATATGCAAGCAGGAGGCCCTAAGGAGAGATGTCCTACCCTAGGCGTGGCCCCAAATTGGACTAACTGCACCATTCTGAGATCCCACTTGGCTGAGCACTTGCCATGTGCTGAGCATACACACCAACCGGGACAATTCTCATTGCTCCAGGATAGGGCAACTGAGGGGCTCTCTTTAATTCAGTCACAAACTGGGTGGATAGGAGAGGCTGGCATGGACAAGCAGGGCCCAGGTGTTCTTGGTCTTACAGGCCTGATGGCCTACATGAGCCCCTAGAGAGAACCCAGTGTCCAGAAAAGATGTTTCCACTCTTGCCTTGTTGGGGAACTTTTTGCATCCCTCAAGACCTGGCCCAAATGTCACCTCTTCTGGAAAGTCTTTCCTAGTGAACTCCTAGGCATCCTTCAAGGCCTAGTCTAAATGGCCCTTCTTTGGAGAAGACTTCCTTGAGCATTAAAGCAGTATTAGGTGTTCTTCCGCCCCCTTAGAGCTCCTCCCCTGAAATTACTCACCACCAGTATGAGGCCGTGTCTTTCCCAGGGGACTGGGAGATCTTCCAGGGTAGGACGCATGGTCACTACTAAATGTGGGGATGGATGAATGGTGGCAGCACCACCCCAGGACACATCTGCCTAGCAGACACAGGATGGTCATGTTGGCCGCTGGAGGCCTCTCCCTGGGCAGTGCCAGACAGACTCTGCCAAAGCTGTGGCCATACTGACTGCCACATTCACAAGAGCAGGCCACAGCAGAGCAGCTTGCTCTGCCTGCTTTTCCATGGGAGACCCACTGGCCCTCACGGGTAACCCTCACACCTGACTCCTGGCAGAGTTCTGAGGTCCTGCCCCCTCACCTCACCTCCACGTGCAGGCAGAATGCTGGGTCTGTCCTTCCTTCCTTCCTGCCTACCGTGTGCCAGGCACTGGGGATATCATGGAGAGCCCACAGGCTTGGTCTGTGTCCTCAGCCCTGCCTCAGGGGGCCGCAGTCTTTAATCACATAACTCAAAGAATTACCCAACCACAAAGGGCCACACATCCCATGAAGGGGTGGTACCAGGTGGTTCCAGAAGAGTTTCTCATAGAGACATTTGAGCCCATCTTCCTTGGCCTGAGATCTGCAGGATGCACAGCAATTAGTACAATGAAGAGAGAGCTGTCCCCATGGGGCACAAGGGCAGAGGCTCAGAAGTGGGTGGCAGCAGGGAGTCCTGGAGGGACAGAAAGGAGGCCCTTGTGGGTGGAGCAGAGGACAGCACAGGGGCCTCTGCCTGAGGCTGGAGGCAGGCCAGTGGAGGATCCAGAGCTCTGTTGGGGGGTGCTAACTTTGAGGGGTCCCAGCCCCCAGCCTGGCCTCTGGGCCACAGGGGCCTCCAGGGTCACTTGGTGCAGGCTCCTCCGCAGCCACCGCGTGGAGCTCCCCACCCAGCCTGACGGCTCTGAAGGGGGAAGGGCCTTCTCAGGGACAGCTGCCCAGGGATTGTGGGGGCTGAGGGTTTTCGCTGCCCCTGACCCAGCTCCCAGCCACCAAGAGGGAGGCGTCAGGGCCCCGTGGGGCCCACCCTGGCCACGAGCCCCTGCCCAGTCTGCAGCAGCCTGCAGAGCCCGTCGTGTGTGAGCACGTGGCCACGGGAGGGGCGTCTGTGCACACGTGTGAGGGGTGTACAGGTGAGCAGTGGTGCACAGTGTGTGGGGGGGAACACAGCGGGGTCACGTGCACACAGACGGGGATCCAGGTCCGTGTGGGGGCCGAGTGTGCACACAGGTCTGCAGGGCCACAGGCTGAGGGCCGTGCACTGCACCAGGGCTGGGAGCCTGCAGCTGCCGGGGACGCGGGATCGGCGGGATTCAGCCTGGGGATTCCCGCCCTTGGAGGCCACCAGGACCTTCTCTGTCAAGGGCCCTGCCTGGTCCTGCTGCCCCTGGGGCTGAAGGACAGTTTCCTCGTGAAACGCCACAATTTTTATGGTCAACCTTCAATAGCCTGATGTCTGCTTTGAGGGTCCGGCCTGGCCTTGGATGGTGCAGTCCCCGACCGCGAGTGGTCTGGCTTCTGGCGTGGGCGGCCCAGCCTGCCAGCAGTTAGTCAACCTGGATTCCCCTGACCAAACAGTCCTCTCTGTTGAGGAACTTAAAACTGGTTCTTTCGGGAATTTGGGGTGACATCATCCTTCTTACTCCAGAGCAGCCTCCGCGAACCACAGCTGGTGTCTCAGGATGAGCCACCACCCTTCCCCTGTGACGTCCCCCAGACGTCCCCCACCCCTGCCTAGCATCCGAGTCCCCTAGTGACTCAGCGAGAGGTTAAGCCCCGCCATGCCCCTGAACTTCCCTCCTGCCTTCGCTCCCTGCTTAGGTTTCCAGGGTGTCTCCAAGACTCAGCTCTTACCTCTCTCCTTCCAGGCCGCCTTCCTGGACCTCCTCCTCTGGACTCCCCTGGGGCCCCGAACTCCCAAACTTCAAGCACCCACACCAGGTGACAATTTCTCTGTTGCTCCAGCTTCTCTGCCAGCCAGGGGGCTCCTCAAGAGCTAGACCTTTTGGAGGCGCACCTGTGTCCCTGATGTCACCAGGCAGGTCTCGCAGGGCCTTGTGGGCCACTGTGAGGACTTGAGTGTTTGCCCTCAGTGAGGGGCAGTGGGGGAGGGTGCTGGGCAGAGGAGTGGGTGCTGTGCGGGCATGGCGGAGCCAGGGAGAGCCCTGAGGAGGGTGAGCGAGGCAGCAGTGAGGGCGGCCAGGGAGGAGAAGGACCCTTCCTGGCACCTGCAAGTCCTAGGGCGTCAGCGGTGGCAGCACGTTGAGGCCAAGGCCAGCAGAGGACTCAGGCCTGTGACTCCCAGTGTCCCCCGACCTCTTCTAACTTGTCGGGAGTGTGTTGTGCCCCACAGCCTGCCTCCGGAGTGTGTTCCCTGAGCGTCAATGGGACGGAAGGGGTGTCAGTGGCAGGGCCAAAGGCTCAAATTCAGATGTCCTAAACCAAGGTGGCCATCCCCCATGGCCCCAGCTCACCACCCACACAGCTGCCTGAGGCCAGTCCTGCAGGTGCTGCCAGAAGTCCTTGTCCCTTCCTGCCTCCATCCAAAGGTCACCTCCCAAGCACCCCCATCAGTCTGTCTCCTCCAGCCCCAAGACTGGTCTGAGCTCCAACCCCTCCCTGCTTGTGGCTCCTCCTGCTCCTTCGCCCTGCTGCCCTCCTCCCTTCTTCTCCCAAAATCTCTTTTCCTGAGGGATATTTGCAAATTTCCTATCTGTTAGTGTTGTTTTTCTACAACTTCAAACCCTGTAAAAGCTCCCTGGGTAAAGCCCTGTCCCCCTTCCTCAGTCCATGGCCTCCCTGGCCGGTCCCACCCCACCCGCTTCGGGTCACCCATGTGCTCTAACTAGATTCCCTGCCACCTTGGCTACTGCTGTCCCCTCCGTGCTACCCTCACCCTCCAGCACGCTTCCCCTCTGCCCGTTAGTGCTCCCCAATCCATCCCAATCCCTTCAGGGGTGCGCATGCTGCCCCCCTGCCCTGGTGGCTCAGCTGCCCTCACAAGCTCCCTGCACAGCAGTTGTGTGGTTATTTGATGTGGCTCGAGGGCAGGGTCCTCATCTGTGTGTCAACTGCAGGGACCCCGGGGCCACACTCCACACTCCAGTAGACGCTCCTACATCTGTAAATGAGCAATGACTGGGTCCTCGGGCTGGTGCAGAACAGAACAAAAGCTTGGGCTGTGCGCCGACCTGGGCGGGGGCACAGCCTGGAGCCCCCCAGCACCTTCCCCACCGTCCAGGGGAAGCTATTTGCAGCTCCCAGAAACAGGAAGTGAGTCATGGCGTGAGCAGGCCAGCGGATGCTGGGCACCTAGGCTGCGATCGCTGAGCGCCTGCAGGAAGGGCCGGGCCACCACCAGGGCAGCAGGAAGGAGGCCTGGAGGAAGACGACAGGAGGGGAGACCCTCTCCCCAGCAAAGCATGCAGTCTGCGGGGCACCTGCGGAAGCCAGTGAGGTCATCACAGATGTGGCCCCTGGGCCCATTGTCTGGCCACACCTGGGGCCCGCCCAGGGGGACAGGAAAGGCTGGGAGACCACCCCCCCCCCAGTTGAAACGCATCCTGGGCCCCTGCATGGGCTGGGCCTGCAATTGTCTCCTTCACTCTGCACATGAGCACAGGGCCTCACTGGCTCCATTTTGCAGACGGCCAAAGAGAGGCCAGGGCTCGCCAGGCACGTCGTCAGGGAGGGCAGCTCGGGGCTTGAACACAGCGCTGTGTGACCGTGGAGCTCTCTCTGGCTTCCGAGCCTCAGGGAGTACCGGGGACTCGGGATCCAAAACTGCTCCCGAGGCGGCCACCAAGAAGTCTAGGGCAGGTTCTAGGAAAGGGGCTACGGACCTGCCAGGCCAGGGTTCTGGGCCCCGCTCATCCTCCACCTGACAACAGGGCCTCGACTTCCCTATCCGAGGCTGGGTCAAATCCAGGGCTCTGCAGCTGGGAAGGTGCCCCCAAGCTGGGGCTCCCGAGTTGGGAGCTCACAGTGGTCTCCGGGAGCCAGGGGACCCTCTTCCCCACTGCATCACAGCCCAGGGTTCCAGGGACCCCGAGGTTGGTGCTGGCTGGGTGGCAGGGGCACCACCCTGGGAGCCCATCCGGACCAGGGCCAGCACAGGCCAGCTGTGGGCAGCCCTGTCAGAGGTGGGAGGACTCGGGCACTTTAGCTTCCTCAACTGGACCTGTGTCACCCCCCCACGCCCATCGCACTTCCCCCTCGGGGCCAGCTGGGAACGCCCTGCCCCTGAAGGAGCTGGGCTGGGCTGGGCAGCTGCAGATGGCCACTGTGAGGCCTGGCCACTGAGGGGACAGGCCCAGGGCACGGGACCGAAGAGAGGCAGAGCCAGGCAGGTCGGACCCCCAGACACATTGTCGGGTCGTGACTCCTGGGTGGGGTGTTTGGAAGTTTTATCGTCTTTGTGTCTGAATTTTCTAAGTTTTGCTCGGAGGATATGTATTGTTTGTGTTAAAAATGAACAGGGTGTGGGGGGAGCGCGATGGGTCGGGGGAGGAGGATTTGCACAGGCAGTCGGAGGAAAGGTGCAGCTGCGACAGCAGAGAGCCCTTGGCTGCCACCTGACCACGTTGGCCTTAGTGCCCTGCATGCATGGTGGGGTGGGGGAGGCCGGGGACACAACGCAACGCCCTGGTTACTGTCCAGGTTCCCTGAGTTGCCTTTAGGCAGATCCAGACAGAAACCGCAGGGTTAATCCGGGAGGCGCCCCACTCTGCTCCCTCCCACCATCCCAGTCCCTCTCTCCTCACTGGACCTCAAGGCCACCAGTGGGACTTGGGAACAGGAAGCCCAGGACTGAGCCCTGAGCACCCGAACCTCCTGGCTGCCACCCAACACTGGGCCTGGTGTGACTGGGGAGGGGCCGGGAGGTTAAGGGAGGAGCCTCAAAAAGGCTCTGAAATGCTGCAGCTGCTGCCTGTTTACAGCAGGTGTGAGTCCTCCCCTCAGACCCCCCAGCCCCTAATTCATTTCCATTTGCCTGAGCCTCAGCCCCCACCGGGAGGATGCTGGGAGAAGGCAAGGCAGGTGGTCTCGCCATTTGGAGCACCAAGAGTTGAGTGGTGGGATAGGATTTATGAGATTCATGGGCCTGGGGCTCTGCTCCCACCTCCATGCCCTGGACCCGCCCAGCCAAGAGACCTCACCACGCAGCCACCAACCCCAGCTCCTGCCCTTGCTAAACAAGGGCACCCCCTGGGCCCTGGGCTGGGACGTTCCAAGTGGTGGTCTCATCCCCATTTTACAGAGAGGAAACTGAGGCTTCCAGAGGCCAACTCCCTGCGCAAGGTCACACAGCCAGAATAGTCCAAGTCCAGCCCTTGTGCACCATCCCATCCCCCGCTGTGCCTGCACTGCCACCCCGACCCCTGGCACCCCCATCTGAGTGTGACTTTCTCTACTCCTTTCTCCCCAATTTCCCCAACACCCCAGCCCAGATCGAGACCCCTTAGCAGACAGTGAGGACCAGGGAGCAGAGACTGGTGTCAAATTGTCCCTTTCCATGCTCAGCTCTGCTGTTGCCCACGCAGGGCCATCTTTAGGCCCAGTGCTGGGTGCAGGCTCCTGCAGAGGAGGCGGCCACAGACCAATACAGTCCACAGTGGGAGATGGAATGTAGCTCCCTGAGAGCAGGAAGGTGCTGACACCAGTTTAGCCTTGGTGGGGGG
>CM052447.1:810988-847619 GCA_028533085.1 Varecia variegata | reverse complement strand
AGAGATGTGTCGTCCCTTCTTGGCATTCACTTGGGAAGACTGTCTCTGTAAGAGCTGCAGATTAACACCATATTTCTTGCAAACCCCACAGCTCTGGGGTGGGACATGTGACCACACCTGCAATTCCTCCCAGGACTCCAGGTGTGTGGGTCCCCAGCCGGCTCAGACTCTGTTGCGCAAAATGGAGAATCAGGCCAAATAGCGTTCCCATCTATGCACAGTGTTTCTACCATTTCTGATTAGAAGTTACCAAAGTGTTTTCTGTGGGTTCTTAAGAGGTGAGAAGCCAATAAATAAATAAATAAAAATAAATAAAGTGAAGGAAAAAAAAAGCCATGGACATTTGGGGACTGCTGGCTCCCATGGAGTTCAACTGTTTTCTTTGCTGCAGGACTTCTCAGAGCCTTTAATAAACTAGTGTGGACCAGGGCTTGACATTTGGGGGTACCATAGCCCACATTTATTCATCTGAGCAGGTGATTCTGTTTTCCTTTTTGTTTGTGGACTGAATTAGTTAGGACATAGGTCTGGCTTCTTAGCAAAACCCAGATTAACAGTGGCCTGAGCCAGATAGAAATTCCATTCTTTCTCTCAGAAGCATCCAGAAGTCGGTGGTCCAGGGCTGATAGAGACACCAGATTGCCCAGGGCCTGGGCTCCACCGTGTCCGGGGCATTGGCCTTGTTCTCGTGGGTGAAGATGACTCATCACGGCCACGGCACATGTGCTCCTGCAGCAGGCAAGGGCCAGGGGTGGGACCGAGCCACTTTCCTTGGCTTCCCAGCTATTCACACCCACAGCCCTTGCTTTTTATGCGCACTTCCCGGAAGTTGTACAAGTTACTTCCCATTGGCCAGAACACAGTCACGTGACACACCTGGCTGCAAAGGCCCCTAGGACATGTAGTTTTTGCTGGGTGGCTCGTGCCCAGTTGCCACGTGCCCAGCTACAAATCAGACGTCCTAACACTGACCACGGAGGGGACCAATGTCAGAGGGAAGCTGGCGATCTCTGCTGTACGGGGCGCATTTGTCACGGAGCATGTTTGGGAAGCAGCGTTCCAAGTGTGCATAAACCAGATGTGCTAAGGACACTGGTGGGAATAGAGGTGCCAAACGTCACTGAGAACTGGACAGGCCCCATTAGGGCATAATCGTGTAGATCAAGGTTCCTTAAGACATACCAGAAATGCATAACTGTGCTCTCAAGAGAGGTGAAGACGAGCCGTTGTCCAGGGCTGGGAGCGTGGTGGGCAGAGGCTGCTAGTGGACTCTTGGTTTCTTTTAGGGGGTGGGAAGGTGCTGAGATTAGTTTGTGGTGCTGGCTGTACAACTGTAAAATACTGGCTGGTCACGGTGGCTCATGCCTGTAATCCTAGCGTTCTGGGAGGCTGAGCCAGAAGGATCGCTTGAGCTCAGGAGTTCAAAACCAGCCTGAGCAAGAGCGAGACCCTGTCTCTACTAAAAATAGACTGCTGACATGGTGGTGTGTGCCTGTAGTGCCAGCTACTTGGGAGGCTGGGGCAGGAGGATCGCTTGAGCCCAGGAGTTGAGGCTGCAGTGAGCTATGACGATGCCACTGCAGTCTACCCAGGGCGACAGAGTGAGACACTATCTCAAAAAAAAAAAAAAAAAAAAGAAACCCATAAGATACTAACATTCACTAAACCGTACGCTTCAAATGGGTGAATTTTATGCTGCTTAATTATATTTCATGTATCTGTTTAAAAACACAAAACATAAAAATGACTCATGATTATAGACCTCATTATGGACAAGTTAAGGAAACGTGCGTGTGTTCTGGGAACGTGTGAAACATCCTGACAGCCCATCAGTTCTGCCATGTGCAGGACCCTCCAGGCCTCATCTCCAGTAGGGTGGCTTGTCCTTGAGCAGGGGGTGGCATTTTCTGTAAAGGTCCCATTGGGAAATATTTTCAGCTTTGGGGCCAGAGGGTCTCTGTTGGGACTGACTGTGCCATTTTAAGCAGCCATGGACAGCATGCAAATAAGTGAGCCTAGTTATCTACCAATAACACTGTCTTTATGGACACTGAAATTTGAATTTCATGTGCTCAACCTGTGTTGTGAAATATAATTTCTAAAATATTTTATTGTAATCATTTAGATATGTGAGAAATGTTTGAGCTTGTGTGCAGCACCAAGACTGGGGGTGGGGTGGGGTGGAGTGGCCCAGGGCTGTGGTGTGCAGACCCACTCTGCAGGCGTGCCTGCACACAGGGGTGCCCTGTTTTGTTTTCTGACCAAGTGCAGCTAGCAAAATGCTTGTTGAAGGGGCCAAACCCACACCGACTTTCTGCATCCTCCCTCTGGGTTGCACCAGCTCTGCCTCCCCAGCTTTCGCTCTGGGAGGAGGCCGGGATGGGGGGGTGAGGTGAGCAGGGGGTGCAGGAGGCCCCTGCAGCTGGGCTCCGGCACTTGTTCTCAACTTTCTCTTCTGCAAGCATGAAATGCCACAAAGCAGAGAGGCAGGACCTTATGAGCGCCCTTTTTGTGTGCCTGACGCTCGCAGCCCTTTCCACACCATCCTTGTCCTGCCCCCGCCACAGCCGGGTCACAGATGTGGCAGCAGCTTGAAGCTTGCTTTGATGAGTTGTGCAAACCTGCCCTGGGTCATTGCTGGGTGCTGGAGGGTCCTAGACTGTCATTTCTGACACCCGAGCAAGTTCGTGCTGGGCTACAGATGCAGGGGAAGGCTGGGGAGCTGGAGTCTGGGGTTCTTGTGCTATTTGCTCAAAGATGGGCCCCGGAGCCAGCGACCACAGGCAGATGATTCAGGGACATGCAGGACCTCAGCCCTGTGGCCACCAGGCTGTGCCTATGCCTGTGCCTGTGAGCGACTTCCTGGCTTGGTTTTCACACAGGCTTCCATTTCTGAGTCTGGGCTCCCCTGAGGCTTTCTCAGCTCAGACAGGGCCAGGGCCAGGCCTGGCAGTGAGGGGTCTGCAACACTGCGACTAAGGGGTGGGGGAACACCAGTGGGGGCTTTCTGAGCCTGCCCTGTTTGCCTGGTCCTCTCTGCCTGGGCAAAATGCCATCACCGTTATTCTAACTCTTCTCAACTATTTGGTGGGGGCGCAAATCGTGGGGGGCAGGAAGCAAATCCATCTCAACCTATGCATGAATTAGCAGCAAGGTTTGATGTTACTATTCCAACAATATTGGACCACTTGAAACAAATGGGCAAAGAAGCTGAATAGATGGGTTCTGTGATAGATGGGTTCTGCATGAATTAAACGAGCATCAGCAGAGAAATCATCTTGAAGGTTGCATTTCTTTGCTGTCATGACATAAAGGCGAACCATTTCTACACTGTATTGTTATGTGTGATGAAAAATGGATTCTTTTTGACAACTGCAAGCATCCGGCACCATGGTTGGATAAAGATGAAGTGCCTAAACACAGTCCAAAATTGAGTATTTATCAAAAAAAGGCTACTGGTGTCTGTTTGGTGGTCCAGCACTGGTATTATCCACTACAGCAGATGTCTACTGCAGCCAATTGGATGAAACGATGAGGATGCTTGCAGTTAAGCAGCCGAGATTGGTCAGTAGAGACAGGCCAATCCTCTTGCAAGACAACGCTCAACCACATGTCGCACAAACAAGGCTGCTCAAACTACAGAGACTGGACTTGGAAACTCTCTGTCATCCACCATATTCACCAGACCTTGCACCAACTGTCTACCATGTCTTCCAAGCTTTGGACCACTTCTTGTAAGGAAAAATACTCAATTCTCAACAAGCTGTGGAAAACGCCTTTTGCAATTTCATCACCAGTCTCCAGACTTCTTTGCTGCTGGCATAAACCAGCTACTGTTGAGATGGCAGAACAGTGTCAATAGTTTAGGTGTATACTTTGATCCATTGTACTCATTCTTGATTGAGATATAATGAACTACTACACTTTTGATCCTAAACTGGACATTTCATATTTAATTTTCCATTCTGTGTAGAATGCCTCCTTGCCATCATTAATTATTAGCCAACAACAACAAAAAACTTTAAGTTTTACTGGAAGTTATTTCCAAAGTCACAGTATTTGTAAACTTTCCATCTTTTTTTTTTTTTTTTGAGACAGAGTCTCACTCTGTTGCCCGGGCTAGAGTGAGTGCCGTGGCGTCCTCCTAGCTCACAGCAACCTCACACTCCTGGGCTCAAGCAATCCTACTGCCTCAGCCTCCTGAGTAGCTGGGACTACAGGCATGTGCTAGCATGCCCGGCTAATTTTTTTCTATATATTTTTAGTTGTCCAGACAATTTCTTTCTATTTTTAGTAGAGACGGGGTCTCGCTCTTGCTCAGGCTGGTCTTGAACTCCTGAGCTCAAACAATCCACCCGCCTCGGCCTCCCAAGTGCTAGGATTACAGGCGTGAGCCACCGCGCCCGGCCAACTTTCCATCTTTTTAAGATTAGTTACCAAAACCCTGGCAGAATCCTCAGGCCAACCCTACTAAGCCAGCTCAACTCTCCATGTTTCCAACATCACAGCAAATGAGGACATACACCTCATTTGGTACATGCGGAGGAAAAAGAGCGAGCCTGGCCTCCTCCTTTCCCCTCAAGGCAATGTCTGCCATAGCTTTTTGGAGCCCTAAACCTCCCAGAGACCAGTCCAAAGCTTGGAAGCCTGCCAGAGCGGGCACACTAGGACCCCGGGACATCGTACAAGCAACAGCAGAAGGGAGGAATGTGCAGGCCTGAAGATACCTTCTCATCATCGTCTGTTCAAGAGCAAAGGCCAAGACAGGAATCACTTGAGGCCAGCAGTTCAAGACCAGCCTGGGTAACATAGCGAGACCCCCTCTCTATATAAAAAATAAGAAATATTAGCCAGGTGTCATGGTGTATGCCTGTAGTCCCAGCTACTTAGGAGGCTGAGGCAGGAGGGTCAGTTGAGCCCAGGGGTTCGAGGCTGCAGTGAGCTATGATGATGCCACTGCACTCCAGCGGGGCCAAAAGAGCAAGACCCCGTCTCAAACAAACACGAGTAGAGGCCAATCTTTGCAAAGAAACAAAAGCCCTACGTGGGAATAAGTATGTGCCAGGTAGTTCCCCCATGTCCTGAGAAGGACTCGTAACCGTGGCCTGGACTGTGCACCTGCTCCTTAGTGTTCTGGGCCTTATTCTCAGAGGGTGAGGACAAAAGGGACCCAAAGCCATCACCAAAGGGTGGTGGTTCTCAGGGTCGTGCTGTCTTCCATTAAAGGCTGGTTCTGAGTATTAGTATAACTAGTACAGCAAAGGCTAGAAGCACACAAACTGTGACAATTTATATTCTTTGTTAAATGGTTCCTGCTACACGTTTTAAGCCCATCTGCTTCTAGTTTAAATGAGTGACATGTACACAGCTTTCAAGCTGTTTCTTAGAGAATGTGTGACTATCCATGCCTGAAACAGGTCCCCATCGGCCTTGCACCGTGGAGGCAGCAGCACAAGCCCGTCTCCTCTGTAGTAACTCCTAACTATCACAATACTCGCCAGTTCCAGGTGTCAGCCATCCCATTCCCTCTGTCCCTCAGGCCAGAAGCGTGACCCTGCTGGACAGCAGTGCCTGCAGACCGAAACCTGGAAGAGCTACTCAAGCCAGGAGGAAGGCTTTCTGGTGTAGACTGGGAACAAATGGCTCAATTTGTGATAAACCCAATTTATCCACCTTCTGAAAAAAGAATCAGAGTTGTCCATCGACAGTCATGGCCTGGGGGCAGGCGGCAGCACTGGCCCCTGTCTCAGGATGTCCTGTCCAGAGGGTGGGCACAGATGTAGGTTCGCTTTTCAAGGACCTGCTGGGAAACTTTCTTAATCTGCTCATCTAGGTTTTCTGGAGCATCTGGGAGGGAGAAAGAGAGGGAGTGGGTCATCTTTCTGCATCACGGGCATTTTCAACAAAGTCAGCCCTCCCACTGTGAAGCAGCCCTAAAGGTGACCCCTCCTCCAAACCCCCAGGAGGTGACTCTGGGCTGCAGGAAGAGAAAGGGATAGAGGCTTTCTTGAGTGACAAAGGACTCATCTGTTAATTTCCAAAAACCCCAGATCTTGTGGGGGTGGAGTTGGCCCTTGCTCAGTAAATGGCCTGTTTGCAATTCTAGCCCACTGGAGGAGAAACCATCATCACCCTCCACAGTATCTAACTGTACTGCCTGCATGGTGGGGGTGCCTAGGACACCCCCGTGGCAAGGACCTGCAAAAATTCATATGCCACTCTCCTCAGTGAGTGCCACAATGCTGGCGGCCTCTCCACTATCACCTGGCAACAGGACTGGGCTCTGCAGGGGACACAGATCCAAAGCCTTCAGGCCAACAAGATTGTAAGATCAGAAGTAGACTTCAAGCTGGGCATTCCCAGACACGGTCAAGAAGCTAAGGAGGGCCGGGCGCGGTGGCTCACGCCTGTCATCCTAGCACTCTGGGAGGCTGAGGCAGGCAGATTGTTTGAGCTCGAGTTCGAGACCAGCCTGGCAAGAGCGAGACCCCGTCTCTACTAAAAATAGACAGAAATCATATGGACAGCTAAAATATATATATAGAAAAATTAGCCAGGCATGGTGGCGCATGCCTGTAGTCCCAGCTACTCAGGAGGCTGAGGCAGGAGGATTGCTTGAGCCCAGGAGTGTGAGGTTGCTGTGAGCTAGGCTGATGCCACGGCACTCACTCTAGCCCGGGCAACAGAGTGAGACTCTGTCTCAAAAAAAAAAAAAAAGAAGCTATGGAAGAGTCGGCACATTCCACGCACACTGAAAAGCATGAGCAAAGCCCCTCAATTCTCTAGGGCCAAGGCCTGAGACATGGCGGTGTGGCACGTTCATTCTGGCCGGCATGCGGCGGTCGAGACAGGCATGCTGGGCAGGTACCAGCAGGCGCAGCACAAGGGCTCCGCGCTTGCTCGGTCTAAAACTGCCTTGGTGAATGGGGCAGGCGCCGTCTGCAGGCAGGTCCTGCCCCGCAGGCTCTGGGAACCTGACGGGGTCCAGAAACGGCTCCCCAGCAACAGGAGCCAGGAGCTGGGCCCTCCCTTCCCTCCCCGAAGACACCTACTTACACTTGTCCAGCTGAGACAGGCTGAAGAGATTCTGGAAATAAGCATCCACGCAGAAGATGTTGGCCAACAGAACCTGCCAGAACCCAGGTCAGAAAGGATAACTGCTTGAGAGCCCTGGAATCTGACCTCTGAGCTTCAAGAAACCCAGCCTGTCAGCCAAACTGGGTGCTCTGACAGGGGTCGAAAGGCCTGGCTCAGAAGTCACACAGTCTTGGGTTCTAATTCTAGCCCTGACCCCCAACTACCCCATCCCCAGGGCAGGTTACGCAGCATCCCTGAGCCTGTCTCCTCTGAGAGGCAGACATCATAACCCTGGTGTCTGCGGGCTACTCCAGAACGTGCACGTGGCGGTGGGGTACACAGTAGGTGCCAAGTGACAGCATGTCCTTCCTCCAACTCAGCGAAGAATGTGTAGGGGCTGCCCCTTGGCAGGGGTGGGGCAGGCAGACCCCAAACATTTGAGGACTCAACCACCACTGGGTGCCACGGCCTCTCCCTTCTGCGACTACCAGACAGGGCCTCACCAACCAACTACCTCCCTGCCCCACAACCAGCTTCATTAAAGTGCAACGGGACAGAGGCCACCTGTGCAGGGCAGGGCTCACCTCGTGGTCGTGGTTGCAAAGCCCGATGCGGATGGAGCGGCTGGCCCGTGACAACACGGCCGTCATGCCATACAGGTTGATGAGGATGTTGGCCACCCGCTTCATCACCAGCTGCTCCTCCACGATGGTCTGGGAACACAGGGGCTCAGAGTGGGGACTTGCCACCTGGGATGGACCCCACCCCCATGGTTCCTGCCCTGGGGTGCATCTTTGCCAGTCTCCGAGTCTCCCTGTGTTCCTTGGGAAAGTGGGGCCAATGATGTGTTTCCCTTTGGGTCACAGGAGGCCAGGTCACGGCTGCCTTCTGTTTTCCTTTCTCTTTGGTCTCTCTAGATTCGGGAAGGGGTTAAGGCGAGACCAGGTCCCAGAAAGCTGGCTGAGACCAGAGGCCGATGCTCAGTGTGTGACTGTCACCTTCCTCAGCAGGAGCCCCACCAGCAGGTCCCCAGATTTAGGCCCCAGGGAGGGCCACCCTCCCAATTCCAGGGAGCCTTTCTTTACCTGGAAGGTGCACAGGAAAACACCACAGAAAACTCACACAGCAGGGGTGCCCATATGAGAAGCTGAGTGGCCTTTGGGACAGGCAGACACAGCCAGCCCAACCTCCCCACCTCATCCCTCCCTGGGGATCGATGTTTCTATTCGAGGCCTGGAGCCAAAGGCAGACACTTGGCAAAAAGTGTCATGGATGTTGGCCAAGTCGGAGGGCCTGCTGCGCCCCAGGCCTGGCAGGGCCCGGTTACCTTGCCAAAGCGGAGCAGCAACGTCTCAACAGTCCGGCCGAAGTAATACACATTCTCCTCGAGCTTGTTGGCACTGTCCTGTTGGCCCAGAAGACAGGACCCAGCTCAGCACCTCTTCCCCACAGTGCCCCGTCCTGTGCCCTAGGGACAGCACACAGCCCAGGGCTCTGGGGCCCAGATGGGGTGGCAGCATCTGAGGTGCCTCGGGCTAGCTGGTGCTCCCCAACTTCCCCTGGACTAGCCAACTCCCAGTCCAAGCCCTTCTGAGATGGGGACAGCTGGCAGGAGGGCACCCAAGTAGAGGGGTACACCAACTAGATCCACTCACCGCAAGACTGGGGTGCACAAGTCCAAGTTCACCTGTCAGCCCCAAGTCCACGGTGTGGCCCAGGGAGTCCCGAAGCCTCTGGCCGATAGTCTGCATGACTGTGATCACACGGCCCCGTTTAAGCTCACTGCAGAAAGTCCACAGTCCCGTGACCAGAGGCCATGCTGCCAGCTCCTGCTGTCCAGCAACACGGCCCCTCGGCACCCTACTTCCATGCCCCTCCCTTGGCCCAGACGTGCTGGGCCCAGGCCGCAGGCTGACCCCCCAGCCCGTCAGAGAGCTGCCATTTGCTTGCGAGAGTGGAGTCACAGCCAGCTTCCCTGCAGCTGTCTCCCACTACGGAGTCTGCAGAATGCTACCAGCAGCCCGTACTTGGGCTCCAGCAGAGAGCTGATTGCTCTGCCCCCAGGGCGGGGTCGAGGGGTGCAGGAGAGGCAGAGAAGAGAGAAATTGGTCTGATGTTGGCCTCAGAGCCTGACAACTGTTTGAGGGACATCTCTCATTCCTCAGGTTCTGAGAAACCAGCTGCCCTCAGTGTGGGGGACAAGAGCTCCCTGGAGATGGAGGAGAAGGAGTTCAAGCTGGGGTGGGAGGGTAGGTGCCCCTAGGATAGGGCAGTGGGGGCTTCCCTGGGCGGCCAGCCCCCATCGCCCACAGGGAAGGCAGCTCCCAACCCGGCTGCCCGGACCCTGCGGCAACGGCAGCCTGCACGTGAGCACTGCGGGGCTGTGCCAGGCTCCCCACCCCCCAATCCCAGGACAAGGCAGCTTTTTCCTCTTGCCGCTCAGACTGGCCTCTGCTGCGCGGCTGGGACCCGAGGAGCAGACAGTGGGAACGGCACCTACTTGATCCTCGCAGTCAGGATGCGGCCGGCGTGCTGCAGACCCGTCAGGGCGATAAACATCCGGAGAATCTCATTGGTTCCCTGTGGCCAGCAGTGTAGCGGTCAAAGGCTGCCCAGTGTCAGGCAGCCACGGTGGTGCCGTGTCCAGGGCTGTGACCAGGGGCCAGGGACGAGTGGAGGAGCTGACCAGACGGTGGCCTCCCATTGGGACCTACCACCAATCCGTGACCACGTCTCCAGCTCCCTTTTAAAATGGAAACCAGCTTTTCCTGGGTGGTGACGCAAGGGTACCGATGGCCGGGGCACAGTTAGTGCCAGGCAAATGTGCGCTGGCCCCGGGTCGAGGCCAGATTCCTCAGGGAAGCTACAAACTGCTGAGCAGCAGCAGCTGGGAGCTCCCCGTGCCAGGTGTCCACACGTGCACTAACCCCGGCCACCTGGGATGCCATCCAATGGCTGTGAGGGGCCAGTGGGCTTCTGCCCACTGTGTACAACGCCACTGTGCATCAGAAAGGTGCAAGGGCCTGACCCAGGCCACACAGCCAGCACTGGGAACTGAGGACTGTCCCCTACAGCCAGGCGAGACTCCTACTACAGAGGAAGAGAGAATGTGGAGGCCTCCAGGCAGGACCACCCCCAGCTCTAAGCACAGTCTCCAGATGCGAGCATCTGCCGCACACTGAAGCCCTGTGCCCACAGCCTTGGGCCTCCTGAACCCCTGTGGACCACACCACCCAGCCACGGAGCCCGATGTTCCCGGGTAGAGGGAAGGACTTTTGGAGAAGTAGTCCTAGGCCAGCAGGGCTGTGACATGCCTGGTGCCCTCAGGCTGGCCCTCACCCCATCTGTCCAAGGGAGAGAAGATGGTGAAGACCTGTGGCCAAGGGGCCTTCCACTGGTATGTCCCAGGAGCCAAGACCCACGCTCCCGAGTCTGAGGACACCCTCCTACACGCAGAAGCTGCTCGGGCTCAGACCCTGCCCGCCTCCTGCACACTCGCAGCCCTCTCAAGTGCAGCCTCTCCTCCCAGCAGGGCGTCCTGGCCTTGGTCTCCCACCCACCTCCCATCCTCCTCGTTAGCCCCAGCGGGACTTTCCCAGAACACAAATACAACCAAATCATTCCCTGAACAAAAGCTTTTTATGGCTTCCACAATTCCTCTGCTTGTTAACCAAGGTCCTCTGGCTACTTTTCCAGCCTGCCTTCCCATCCACCCTCCGCACACACCCCCACTACCTGCCCCAGCCCGCCTAGCAGGAATGACTTCCTTCCTCTCTCTCCACTCACCTCGAGCTAGCAGGTCCGTCCCGTCTGGGCCTGGCAAGCTCCATTTCCCTCCCCTCGGCCCAAGCTGCCCTCCCGTAGCCGTGGTCAACATCTTTTTTCCCCTAAGGGCCATGTGCACATGCTCCATGAGACTCCAGCTCCCTCCCGGAGGACGCCCACCTCCTGTCTCCCGTCCTGCTTGTATTACATCCTCCTCCTTGGGCAGCCATGCTGCACGATCAGAACACAGATGCCCGAGTGGTCTCCGTGGCCCAGGTGCCCTCCACTCTGGCACACACGAAGTGAACTGACTCTCTGGGCTTGTGCCTTCAGAGAGCAGCAATAGAGAATGACAGACGTCAGTTAGGAGACCTCAGGGGTGGCCCTGTCGAACTGCCTCAATTCACCGAACAGGAAACCAAGACCTAGAGAGTGTGCATTCAAGGCACAGCAGCGCTGGGGTTGAACCCTGGTCCCCTACAAGACCTGTTTGTCCCCCATATCCAGCCAGAATATGGCAGAGAAGACCCGTAGCTCATCACCAGGAGGCCGTGGGCTCAGTGGAAAGGGCCCTCAGGACTGGGATGCTGAGCCTGACCTCAACCTCTCCCTCTGCAAAATGGGGTCTGTGCAGGGTTGTTAAGAGGATCCAGTGAGAGAACACACAAGCCAGCAGCTGTGGTGGGCCTCTGCTGGGCTCTGAGCAGCATCTCCCAGGACCAGGAGGGTCAGGGAGAGGAAGGTGGGGACGTCGGTGGGGGGTCCACAGCAGAGTGCCCCTGGCAGCAGGGCCACTCACCTCGAAGATGAGGAGGATGCGGGTGTCACGTAGCATGCGCTCGTATGGGTAGTCCCTCATGTAGCCGGAGCCCCCGAGGATCTGCAGCGCCTCACTCACGCACTGCCAGGCGGCCTCGGAGCTGAACACCTGCCACAGCCCCAGGGCAAGGTCAGCACAGGGACGTCACTGCTGAATCCCTCCCAAAAGGGGGACCGATGCCGTGGGGAGCTGGATGGCTGGAGAGGAGTGGGCGGCTCTGTCAAAGAACCCCAGGCTCGGGGATAAGACCCACCCAGGGAGAAACCCGACAGGTTACTGCAGCAAGTCCTTTGTCTTCCTCAACCACACTGACTAGCTTGTCCCCGCCCACCATGACCTCTCATACCGCTGGGCCTTCCTTCACCCCTTCCACACCTGGCTCAACTCAAAACCCACCTAAGATCTCACCTTCTCCAGGAAGCCTGACCTATCCCCACCCAGCCCCATCCGCCCTCGACAGCCCGTCCTGCACGATTGTGACTTATTTCTGCCTGCACACTGTGACCATCTCAAGGACAGAGACGCTGTCATATTTAGCTCTAGGCTTAGCACCTGCAAGAGGGCCACCTCACAGGCACCAACTAGTATCTGTGGTTCTTGTTGAGGGGTGACGAGAAGATGGGATGATAAAACACGTGCCTACGCACCCAGCACACAGGCTACACCTCACACCCAGAAAAGACTCACTGAAACACGAGTAACGTTCTTGACCTTGTAGGTCTATTTCCTGCCAACACCAGGCTGTTCACTTCTCTAAGCTGCCATACCTCTCACCATTTCTCTCAAGAGCTCAATTCCAGAGACCAGTTTAAAATCAGTTTGTGGGTCTCCAAGGAATTAAGGGAAGAAAAAAGAAATACAATTTGTAGGGAACCAAAGCAGGGTTCCCCCCAAAGTGGGGTGGCCATCTTTTTTATTATAGCTAAAAAAGGATACCCCAAATACAAGAAAAGTAACAGAAAACTGTAGTACTGACCTCAACCAAGTATTTTATTTTTAAAAGGAAGTTTTGATACCGATAAGTAGGAAGGCCATAAGCTCAGAAACACAGTCCTTCCCACGAGAGGCAGCTGCCATTTTATACTAATACGGTGTTACCATAATGGTCTGTTTTCTCCATTTGCTGTAAACCGCCGGTCAACTGGCGAAAACGTGGCACAAACCGCACCAGGGAAGCACGGAGCTTTCCTGCAAACTGACGCTTGACTGGGCACGTTCTTGGTAGCTTCTGCCCAGCTCCCCCCTAGGGGCCTACCTATCCCTGGAGCACTGCACACCATGGGTGTGCCATCAATACTAGATCAATGACAAACTGGCCTATAAACTAACAAGAAGATGGCAGGCAACACGGCGAGTCTGAAAGGCTGTAGAGAAAGAGATTTGCCAAGTCTGCCCCCAACGCCAGCTCTCAGCCGTCTGGTTACACGACATTACCTTCACCATGGCTGCCTCGATGGAGCAGTCAGGAAACCCTGGTTGGTCAAGCATCCCTGCAGTGAGGTAGGCCATACTTTCCATCACGTAAGCTTTCTGAGCCATCAGTGCAAACTTTTCCTGGAGTGCGCAGAAAAAACACAATCAAAAAGCAGTCTGCATGTGCTAAGACCCAAATCTGCCAACCAGTAGGGAAGGTCATTAAGTCAGAAGCCTCATTGCCCAGGAGGGGCAAACCCAGGCACTAATAAAAAGAAACTGCAGTAAATAAACCCTTATCTAGCCTTCCCAAGTCACCTGGGTCAGCGGTACAGAGAAACCAAGACCACACCTTTCCCGGCCACACGGTGAAATCAACTGACAGCACTCAGCCGTCAGTACCTGAATTAGTCCAAATTCGCTGAGATTCCTGTTGAACTGTTTCCTCGTGCAGGCATATTCAGCAGTCATTTCTGAAGAAGAGCAGAGTTGTTAGAAAGAACCACACACTGCTGGTTGTTCTAAATGATTTCCTCAGGCTACCACTGTTACCCTTCAGAGACTCAGGCAGGGCCGTGAGAAATGTCCTGCTGCAGTGAACCGCCCTGAATGCCAGCGCCCCCGCTTTGCAGAGCGCGAGGTCAGAGGCAGGCTGCCCACTCCCCGTGGTGCCCGCACACAGCGTTCGCACTCACACACAGATTTGAATCCTAGCATTTGTTCTTACCAGCTGGTGGCCTTGGGCCAAGTGCTTCACCTCCCTGCACAACACTACCCACCTCAGAGTCGCTGCGAAGATGAAATCAGACGGAATCACAAAGCCCGGCGCACAGAGCACCCCAGACAGGGCCGGGGCAGGCCTGCACCCAGCACAGTGATCCTGACCCAAGCAGGACGGGCAGCCTGACCTGGAAACCCAGGCCTGGGGCTTTAGGATATACAGTTGTGAATACATGCTGAGCCCGGAGGGCCCCACCCAGGTATCAGCACCCCCAGCCCCACCTGTACCCCATGTTCTCCACATGCCTTCACAGGTGTGACAGGACCCCACGTGTACATATTTCTGGGCTGTGGGATCTCATCATAGGTTCTGCATCCTTTGGGGGACAGGCTGACCATAAGAGCCCCCCCGAAGCTCTTGCACTGAGTTTTCCAGACAGGGAAGCTGAGGCCTTGAGTGGGGAGAGCCCTGAGCCCCGTCTGACAGGTTTAGCTTTAGGTCCAGGTGCACGGCCTCGGGCAAACCTCAGTCTCATCTAAGAAATGAAGGGAAGAAACCAAAACAAACCCTCCGTGTGCCCACTTTGCCCTGGACTCTGAGAGGCCAAGCCAGAGCCTGGCACCAAAGAGGAACTTCATCAAGCCAGGAGTGCACCGTCCCTGGCAACCCCCACTTCCCTGCTGACGCTTCCACACAGCTGAGAGCTATAGGGCTGTTTTATGTTCAGTGGCAAAGGAAGATCTAGGTGTTATGTACCCCGGCAAAAGGATAAAGGAAAGATCCAGAGGCCAAGGGATCTGGATTCCAAACCTGACCCCACTCCTCACCGGGGAAACGAGGATCAGGGCTGATGTCTCCCAGTGCCTGGCTCACGGTGTGGTGTTCACAGGCAGCTCTGGCCCTGGTGGTCAGGGCAGCACACCCCTTCTACCTCTGGCAGAAAGCGGGTTCCCTGTCCCCTTATCCTCTGTATATAGGCAAAACAGGACTGCTGAAAGATGAAGACTGGCCTCTGGGGGCAGGCCGAGTAGATTCACTGGTCTAAATGACAGCCGAGATGCTAAGCTTGAGCAGGACCTCTGTCTAGGTGGCCTGGAAACGGCCTGGGGAAGGGCAGAGCCTCCCGGGCTGGAGTGGGGGTGCCAGGGGCAAGATGGCCGCAAAGGCCCCTGTCCCCGACTTACCTACCAATCAGTTTCTTGAGCATCCCGGCCACGGCGCTGCCCATGCTGAACCGCCCGCTGTTGAGGATGTTCATGGCCACCTGCAGGGACGGCAGGAAAGCCCGCGGGCACTGAGGATGCAGGGGAGCAGACCACAACGGCGCCTGGCCACTTTCACCACAAGCTCTCTTGAAAACAAAGGCGAGTCTCTGCAGCACCGCGTGCCGGCATCCAGGCCAAGCTGGTCACCCTGTCCCCTGCGTGCTGGGAGAGCACAGTGCTAACACTTCAAAACAAGGTCGCTCAGCCACTGCTGCGGCTCTTACCAGCATCTCTGGAGTCACCTCCCCCCCCCGACACACGCAAGAAAGGACATTGAACAAATTACTCCACAGCTACATGCCAATTCTCCTCATCCTCAGGGGAAGTGAGCAGAAACTAAGATTTATTGAGTATACACTGCAAGTTTGTACCTTCCCTACAAGGCTGCAGGGTCAGGACCCTCATTTCACTGATGAAGAACCTGAGGTTCAGAGTGGTGAAGTGACGCTGCCAAGGCCCCGAAGCCAGCGGCTGCCTGGCATCCAAGCCCTCGTTCTCTCCCCTCATGATGAGATGACCCCAGGGAACTCAGCCACATTCCTACAATAATGACCCGAGGACTTTGTCAGCTCTCCCCCTTCCCCCTCTATCTTCCTACCAAACTAGAGTCAGCAGCCTGGATGAGGGACAGGCACACAGCCCTGGTGTCACACACACTGATAGACCAAAAGGGCACAGACACCAACGGCCAGGTCCGCAGCAGGTGGTCAGCGGTGCAACAGTGGCCAGAGGGGAGTGTCTGAGTCCAGGGGGACTTCTGGTGTGGGGAGAGGGGACACTGGGCGGCAAAGGATTCCCCAGGGAGACACCCGGGCTGGGCCAGGGATGGATGGGCAACACAGGCAGAGGACAGACATGTCTGAAGCCCTGCAGCCCCCAGCTTGAGCCTTCTAAAGGACAGTTCTGACTCAATCTGGAATCCCCAAAGGCAGGGCCTGGGGGCAGAAAGGAAGACTGTGAACATGACAGTTTTCCTAAAAGCTCAACTTCAATGGTATTACTGCTTTTTGCTGAATGCTTGGTTATGGGAAACTTGGATTACTAAAGCAGGTAATAGAATTTATGATAACTTGTTAATTAACCTGAATGGGAGAATCTCTCAAAACAGATCTTGTCGGGGGAAATAGGTCCTCAGGGGTTGGACAGGTTAGAAACAACCTCTCCAAACTACTGGGACAGCTAATTCTCAACACTCTCATCTGAGGCTGCTGAGAAATTCAGGGGACAAGGTCCCTGGGCACTGGCCCAGCCTCCAGCACTGGTTGGAGAGGGGGCTTGGTTAAGTCCCAGCACAGTGTGAGATGCAAACCCCACCCCTAGAAAAGGTTCAAGAGGATGCCTTCCCTGCCACCTCCCAAGGGCCTGCGGAGGTGAGGGCCCTACTCCCGCTAACCTCCAACTCCAGATTTCCTGTGTCTCAGGACTTGGGATGACACTGGCCTCTTTTAACCTACCAAAGAACTATTAGGTCATTAAATATCAAATGTCCAATTTCAAATCAAAAGTGTAGTTTATTAAATCTCAAACAAGAAGCAGTATAATTAATTGAAGTATATGCCTAAACTATCAACACAGTTTTGCCATCTTAATAATGGTAGCTTGTTTATGCCCGCAGTGAAGAAGCCTGGAGAGTGAGTGGCAATGAAACTGCGAAAGGCGTTTTCCACAGCTTGTTGAGAATTGAATAGTTTTTCTTGTAAGAAGTGGTCCAAAGCCTGGAAGAAGTGGTAGTTGGTTGGTGCAAGGTCTGGTGAATATGGTGGATGACAGAGAGTTTCCAAGTTCAGCCTCTATAGTTTGAGCAGCGTTGTTTGTGCGACATGTGGTTGAGCGTTGTCTTGCAAGAGGATTGGCCTGTCTCTACTGACCAATCTCGGCTGCTTAACTGCAAGCATCCTCATCGTTTCATCCAATTGGCTGCAGTAGACATCCGCTGTAATCGACTGACCAGGTTTCATGAAAACTGTAGTGGATAATACCAGCGCTGGACCACCAAACAGACACCATTAACTTTTTTGATGAATATTTGGTTTTAGACTATGTTTCTTCACTCCATCTTTATCTAATCATTGCGCTGAATACTTGTGATTGTCAAAAACAGTCCATTTTTCATGACAAATAACAATACGGTATATTAATAGAAATGGTTCGCCTTTACATCGTGACAGCAAAGAAAGTCAAGCTTCAAGACTATTTGTCTGCTGATGCTCGGGTAATTCATGTAGTACCCATTTGTCCAGCTTCTTTACCTCGCCCATTTGTTTCAAATGGTCCAATATTGTTGGAATAGTAACATCAAACCTTGCTGATTCACATGTAGGTCGAGATGGATGAGCTCCACTACAGCTTTCAGCTCATCATTATCCACCTTGGTCTCAGGTCACCCATATGGCCCATTTTCAAGATTAAAATCACAAGAACAGAACTTCTCAAACCATTGACACACTGTGTATTCATCAGCCACGTCCTTCTCAAACCCTTTGTTGATATTTTGAGCTGTCTGTGCCGCACTGGTTCCACAAGGGAACTCATTTTCAAAAATAACATGAATTTTTGATTTATCTTGAGTTTCACAAAAATTGCTCTAAAAAAATTTGAAAGATAATCACAAGGGAAAACACGGGTTTGCAAGACTGAGGATGTACCCTCACCAAAAAAAAAAAAAGAAAAAGAAGTGTCAAATGTCACAGTGAAATGTCAGAGATATCAACTGTCAAACTTAGTACTTAAGGAAATCGGACATTCCATACTTAATAACCTAATAAATCCTCCTGTCTTTATTCTCGCACCCTCTTTCAAAAGCTAGGTTATAGTTTTATGAATAAAATTCAGTTTATAGCCCTTTCATAGTTTATTGCTAACCTCATTTAAATTACAAAAAAAAAAAAAAAAAAAAAGGAAAGTAGGGTTTGATGCTAGGCCTCCCTCTCGGGGATGGAAGCGCTGACAGGCTCAGGCCTGTGCAGAGGCCCCGTGCGCCACCGGTCGGCCTTTCTGCTCAACCTGCCGGCCTCCTCCAGCCCTCCCAGCCCCCAGGTGCTCTGTCACCACCCGCACCGAAAAACAGCTTCCTTCTATAATGTTCACAACTACATTCTACATCTCAACTTTCCCAAAAGCAAGATTCAATCCATTCCTTCAACAGCCCCTGCCTGTCAGCCTTTCTGTCTTAAGAAGTCTGACTATGGATAAAATCTTCTGAGCACCACAGAGGACAAATGCCCTTACTTTTATCTCACATCCGCCTGCTCAATCTTCACTTGGCCTTGTACCGTTTTATGATCTCTGGAATCACTCCAGTGCGTCATCATACCTTTCAGTATTTATGGCAAATCGCAACCCGTCTCACTAGCAACAAAAAAGAAACCTTCAGAAATCTATTTTCCTTTGCATATTGAAACAATAACCATTTTTCACCTATGACAATGGCCAAAGTTTTAAAAGACAGTGTTGAGAAGGACCAGGGAAAGGGGCATTCTCAGCCACTGCTGGGGGAGCAGACACTGTCTCAGCTTCCAGCAGGCAACACAGATCAAGAACTTAAAAAATGGTCACACGCTTGGAACCCATAATTTTACCAGTGGTACTTAAACTCAGGAAATAATTAGACGAATTTGCAAGAATATGTACAAGGATACACGATGTGGTTCTGAGTAGGGAAGAAGTGAAGACAATGTTACAGGCACAATACTGGGGACCTGATGACATTAAATATGGTACAAAGTACAAAGAAATACTATGCAGCATCAAACATTATTAATACATATTTGCCAGCACAGAAAGATTGTCATGGTTTATTGATAAGTGAAAACACAGGCTGTAAAATATAACACATACACACACACAATATTTAAGCCATGTGTATTATTTTCAAAGCTCTAGAAAGAGAAGCACCAAAAATGTGAACAATGTCGACTTTCTTGGGGATGGACTTCAGGTGATTTGATTTTTTTCTCTTTGTTCACCAATACCGTCTAGTTTGCATGTAACATCTGGGCTACACAGATACTAAACAAGCCTATCCCTGCACACGGCCTGCCCCCGTCAGTCCTCCCACCTCTCCAGCCCTTTGTTCTCCATTCGCTGAGCAGCCCCATTGGCCAGGAGCTCTGGCTAATGGCGTCTTGTCTGATTCCTGTAATACCCTAGGAGGGGAGGGGGGATTACTTTTGATCCCTGCCAAGGTGGGTGGGCTCCTCAGGACGAAGATCCTTGCCTAGGTCACCTAGTAAATTAGGGCACGGCAACAACAAAAAGGCAATTAGCCCAACATAAAAATGGGCAGAGGATTTGAAAAGATATTTCTTCCAGGAACATGTGCAAATTGCCAACAAGCACATAGAAAGATGCTGAACACACTAAATCATCAGGGAAATGCAAATTAGATCCCCAGTGAGAAGCCACTTCACACTCACTAGAATGGCTAAAATTTAAAAATAGGCAATACCAAGTGTTGATTAGGATGTGAAGAAGACGGAACCCTCATACACTGCTGGTTGGAATGTAGAACAGTGCAGCCACTGTGGAAAACAGTCCAGCAGATCCTCAAAAACCTAAATGTACAGTCACCACATGACCCAGCAATTGTACTTCTAGGTATAAACCCCAAAAGAATTGAAAACATATTTTTCACACCAAATCTTTAACACGAATGTTTATAGCAGCACTATTGCTAGCAGCCAAAAAGTGGTAACAACCCAAATGTCCATTGGCTGATGAATGAACAAAATGTGCTAGCTCCGTGCAAAGGAATATTATTCAGCCATGAAAAGGAATTACTGATTCATGCTATGACATGCCACGAAAACATCATGCTATGTGAAAGAAGCTCACCATAAGAGACTTCACATTGTATATGATTCCATTTACATGAAATGTTCAGAAGAGGCAAGTCCATACACACACAAAGTAAAACAGTGAGTGCCAGGGGATGGGCTAAGGGTCACACTGGGAGGCACGATGTTTCTTTTTGGCATGAGAGAAGTGTTCTGGACTTACACAGAAGTGATGCTACACAGTATGGTGAATATACTAAAAACCACTGAAGTGTATGTTTTAAAATGGTGAATTTTATGTTACATGAATTATCTCTCAATAAAAATAAATCTGGGTCCAAAAGAAAAAAAAATTAGGGCAGGGTCTCGAGTCCCAGGGTTGTGCAGAACCTGAGCTTCTCCAGAGCCCACTGGCCTGCTTTCCTGCACCTGCTGGGGAGGGGAATCCCGGCCCTCCCTGGAGGCAAAGGAGGCCTTGGAGATGAAGGAAGATTCCCGATGCTTCCCACAGACTCCCTACTCTAGACGTGAGCCAATCTTCCACTCCCCACTTTTTGATTTCCCAGTGGAGAACCACGCAAAGTCACCTGCTAAGCACGGGCTGGTCTGCTCCAAGCACAGGTGGACAGAAAGCCGACAAGCCGTACCATGAGATCGCACATCACTCCCAAAGAGCCGCAGCTGGCAACTCACCTTAAACCCATCTCCGACTTCTCCAAGGACATTTTCGACAGGCACCCTGGTGTTTTCAAAATGGACTTCGCAAGCTGAAATGTAAAATTGAAGACCTTATCTGACAACTGCAAACCACTCTGCAAGCGTGCAATTCGTTCATTTATTTATTCATCCACTATTTGGTAGGATAGTACAGAAAGACAAAGTTCCTGTCTTTGTGGGCTCATACTCTGGTTAGGAAGACAAACTATAAACAGAATTACGGGTATTGCGATCAGTGTGATGGATGAAAAAACAGGGCAGTGACAGAAGTGGCAGCTGGAGGGGTGGATAATAACGTTCTTATTAAGGGCTATGTCAGACTTTTCTGCGACATTTAGCAGAAGTTTAAAGGATGAGAAAGAGTCAGTCCTATAAAGAGGCAGAGATAGAACAATCAAAGCTAGAAGGAATAGCATTTCCTAAGGTCTCAGGGTAGATTGCGATTATTGGTCCCAATTCTTAACTCAAACACAACCGTATCCCTGCAAGGTATCTGTAGCACCCACCCACCCTCCCACCATGGGGAGGGATGGACTTCTCTTTCCCTGCTGGCTGATGCTGGGTGTGGCCACATGACTTGCTGTGGCCAATGGAATGCAGCTGGCCCAATATGAGCAGAGGCCTACCAGCCCTTAAATGTGCTTTTATGGTTTGCTTGGCCCCTTGGATGCTTGTGATTGCTATAAAGAACATGCCCTGGGATGGTAAAGAAAACACACGGGCTCACCTGAACCCAACCCACAGCTGGAAGGAAGCAGGCTGCCCAGGCACCTCGGGACTGTGAGAAAGCTAAATGCTCGTTGCCATGAGCCAGGTTCTGGGGGGGTCTGTCAGACAGGGTCACTGCAGCAAGGGATGGCCAGCAGGCCTTGGAGTGAAGGGTGCTCCACCTGCTGCGTGCGGGAACCAAGACAAGGGCGCCTCGAATGGCATGCAGCCAGAGCGGCGGAGCTGTGGCAGGTGGGCCAGAGCCTGGGAAGGGTCTGTACTATGTTTTCTCTGGCAACGTGTCCTGCATGTTGTTATACAAACACGGCAGCTCCTGGCAATTTACGCCAAAGAAACTGGAGGCTCAGGACAGAGACGGTCATGGGGAGGGGAGCCAACTGGGCGAGGGCACCCTGGGTCTTCTGACCTTTCATTCTATGACAATTGTGCTTGAACAGCTTGGAGGAGAAAGGTGACAAAATCGCCAGCTCTGGCTGCTAGGCTGTATTCAAGCTAGTAGTACATGCCCTGCAAGACCAGCCCCCTTCCCCAAAGGCTCTTGTTCCCGGACAGGCTGTGGATGTAGGTAAGATCCTTCCTCCCTCTGACCTCACCTGGTGCCATTCGGCCCCCTCTCTCGGGGCCACTGCACAACGCCACCCACCCAGACTGCAGGGTGGACCACGCGCCTGCAGTGTGCTCAGCTGCAGCCCAGCCCCTCCCTTCTCCTTCCTCCCCACAGACACCTGAGTGAGCTCCTCATAGACGCAAGGCCTCTGTGCACGTTCCTTCCTCTGCTGGCACTTTCCGAGTACTCACTAAGCGCACTAGTCCTGGTACTAACACTGTTGTGCTTCCACATGCAC
This sequence comes from Varecia variegata, assembly GCA_028533085.1. Lineage (NCBI taxonomy): Eukaryota > Metazoa > Chordata > Mammalia > Primates > Lemuridae > Varecia > Varecia variegata. Next base: position 825,492 of record CM052447.1, on the reverse strand, counting down.
CCTAACACTCCATTCTCACGTCACCTCCACAAGGGGGGTTCAGTGATCACCGCTTTACTTTAGCTGACGAAACTGCTGTGCAGAAAGGTAAACTAGCTTGTTCAAGGCCACGCAGCCTCCCAAGAGGTGGGGCTCAGGTTACAGCTTGGGGCCCTCGGACCTTCCAGCCTGAGCAGTCAACATGGCAAATACCACCATCCAGAGTGCAGGGTCCCCAAAGATGACAGGACACACAGAAGCGTCCCCTCCAGCACAGACACTAGGAGACCCCAAAGCAGAGTAATTTTTTTCTTTCTTTTTTTTTTCTTTTATTTGCTATCTTCTTCCTTCAGAAAAGGCGGAGTGTTGCAAAGACTCCACAGCAGCACCAGGCAGGCCAAGGACAACTTACAGGACACCAGGCTCAAGTGAACCGAGTGCTGACCAGGGACTGCAGGTGGGCCTGGGCAGGTGGGAGGGAGGAGGAAGTTCCAGGCAGGAAAGCCAGGGGGTTTCCTGTCACAGAATGTTTACCTAGGACACCCTACTGCCCTACTCTTCCTGGTGTCCACTGCCTCTCCCACAAGGCTGAGCGCTCGACCCTCTTGCTCACGTTGAAATCACCGATGCTCAATGCACTGAGAGGCACAGTCACTGTCTGCCTAACTGACGAGTTAGTGTTGAGGAACTCATCTGCATTGCCAGAGAAGAGTCTCTTGTGGCATTCTTAATTTGATCTTGCTAAAAGGTTGACACTAAATCTTTTTCTTTTTTTTTTTTTTTTTGAGACAGAGTCTCGCTTTGTTGCCCGGGCTAGAGTGAGTGCCGTGGCATCAGCCTAGCTCACAGCAACCTCAAACTCCTGGGCTCAAGCAATCCTACTGCCTCAGCCTCCCGGGTAGTTGGGACTACAGGCATGCACCACCATGCCCCGCTAATTTTTTCTATATATGTTTTAGTTGGCCAGATAATTTCTATTTTTAGTAGAGACGGGGTGGGGTCTCGCTCTTGCTCAGGCTGGTCTCGAACTCCTGACTTTGAGCGATCCACCCGCCTCGGCCTCCCAGAGTGCTAGGATTACAGGCGTGAGCCACCGCGCCCGGCCGACACTAAATCTTTTTTTTTTTTTTGAGACAGAGCCTCACTCTGTTGCCTGGGCTAGAGTGAGTGCCGTGGCATCAGCCTAGCTCACAGCAACCTCAAACTCCTGGGCTTAAGCGATCCTCCTGCCTCAGCCTCCCGAGTAGCTGGGACTACAGGCATGTGCCACAATGCCTGGCTAATTTTTTCTATATATATTTTAGTTATCCAGCTAATTTCTTTCTATATTTTTTTTTTAGTAGAGACAGGGTTTCACTCTTGCTCAGGCTGTTCTCAAACTCCTGAGCTCAAATGATCCGCCTGCCTCGGCCTCCCAGAGTGCTAGGATTACGTGTGAGCCACTGCACCCTGCCCATTTAAATCTTAAATGTTATTGTTATATTTTTTTGAGACAGGGGCTCACTCTGTTGCCTGGGCCACAGTGCAGTGGCATCATCATAGCTCACTCCAACCTCAAATTCCCAGGCTCAAATAATCCTCCTGCCTCAGCCTCCCAAGTAGCTAGGGCTACAGGAGCACACTACCACGCCCAGCTAATTTCTTATTTTTTGTAGAGGTGGGGTCTCACCATATTGGCTAGGCTGATCTCAAGCAATCCTCCCACCTCAGCCTCCCCAAGTGCTAGATCACAGGCGTGAGGCACCATACCCAGCCTAAATCTCATTTTATCTTGATATTTAGACAGAGCAGAGGTTCTCTCTCTCTCTCTCTCTCTCTCTCTCACTCACACACACACACACACACACACACACAGAAGCTACTTACTGTTGGAGCCCCGAATGCCTAACTTATCTTCAGGTTTCCCACTAGTGACTCCACCAAAGTCTCTTTCTACTATGAATGCTGTGATTTTGTCTTTTACTGAGCCGTCAGAATCAGCAACTTCGGTCTTTGCAAACACAGTAAAAACATCAGCCACTCCTCCATTGGTGATCCAGACCTGAGGAAAGAAAGACGGACTTTGGAGAAAACCAAACTCCTATGCAACCCTTCTCAGCTCCATCTTTGCTCATCGAGCCCCAGCTGCCAGTCAGACTTCAGGCCAGACACGCAGAGTCCCCGGCTCTGCAGAAGCCAAGCCTGTGTGAACACAGAATGGGGCTCCGCCCAGTCTCCCCACAGCAAGGATTTTCCCAAAGGACACAGGTGGCCGGGGCAAGGGGCAGGGGCTGGGGGAGAGCAGCCAGCAGCCCAGACAGTCAGGCTCTACCACCAGACAACTGGGTTTCTTCAAGAAAGAAGGGGCTTAGTCATTTTACAAGGTATACACATATCAAAGCATCATGTATATACAAATTCGGTATACACAATGTTTATTTGTTAATTAAAAAAAGAAGGGAGGGAGGGAAGTAAGGAGAAAGAAAGGAGAGAAGGGGAGAAAGGGGGAGAAATAAAGAGCCTGCAATAAGCTGCAATGTGTGGAACTCATTTGGATCCTGATTCAAGCAAACAAACTGTTAAAAAAAAAAAGTACGAAGCAATCAGGGAAACCGTGAATGCTGAATAGACAGTAAAGAATTATCAATTTTAAAATTATTTTGTTTTATTTTTTTTAGAGATACGGTCTTGCTCAGTTGCCCAGACTAGAGTACAGTGGTGTGATCATAGCTCACTGTAGCCTCCAACTCCTGGGCTCAAGTGATCCTCCCACCTCAACCTCCCAAGTAGCTGGGGATATAGAAACATACCACCATGCCCAGCTAATTTTTCTTCTTTTTTGTTTAGAGACAGGGTCTTGCTATGTTGCCCAGGCTGGTCTTGAACTCCTAGGCTCAGGCAATCCTCCCACCCCGGCCTCCCAAAGTGCTAGGGTTACAGGTATGAGCCACCATGCCTGGCCTATAAATTTTAAAAGATGATAATAATATTATGGCTTTGTTTTTCTTTAAAAATACTTCCACATGTAGAGACACATGTGGAAACTGCCACTGATGCGGCCCAGTGGTGGCAATGCTCCCAGAAGAGACGCAGCAATGTGAGCAAGTAACTGATGAAGCTGGGTGCCAGGAACATGGCCTATGTTTGAAATTTTGTGTAACAAAAAATTAAAAAACAAACACATAAAATCAGCTGTAGTTAGTACTACAGAAGCATGTACACTCTGGAGCCAAAATGCCTTGGTCCCATCCTGGCTCTGCCACCAAAGAGACACAGGACCTGGAGGCAGGTCTGTTAACTTCTTTGAGTCTCAATTTCTTCTTCTGAAAAAGGAGAGCAGCATCACCCAGCAGGTGGTCAAGAGATCATGCACGCCCTTGACCATTCCTGGTGCGTGGAAAGCGGTCACACAGTGGTAGGCAAGGTTGTGACTAAGACCCTGTCAAGGCCATGAGGATGGGGCCCTACCTTGGAGCCGTTGAGGACATAGTGCTTCTTGTCTTCACTTAGTGTGGCTCTGCTCCGGATGGAAGCTGCATCACTCCCACTGTCGAGACAAAAAGATGTGGTCAAGGAACAAGAATACTGGGAAAAGCAAGCATGCTTCTGAGGGCCTGAAAATGGGGACTTTTAGTACTTTGATAAGAGGTTGGCAAACTTTTTAAATCAAGAGTCAGATAATAAATATACTCAGCTTTCCAAGCTACAGGACGTATGTCTCACCTCCTCAACTCTGTCCCTAGAACATGAACACAATCTGTTAAAGTGAGCATGTTCCAATAAAACTTTATTTACAAAAACAGGTGGCAGGCTGATTGGCCAACCTCTGCTTCAATATATATAGTATCAGGTAAAAAGGCAGCAGTGAAAACAACTTGGGCTTAGGTCTGAGCATGGATATGTGTGCTCCAAATAGGCTCCTCTGTGCTTCTGTGAGGATGAGTTCAGCGCACCCCAGCAGGGATGACGATTCCCAGATTCCTAAGCAAAGGGAAGCAGGATGGAGTGTGGCTCAAGAGACAGACTCACTATCTGACCCCAGCCTTGCTCCACCCCAGCCCTGTGACCTCAGGCTGAACACACCACCTCACCGAACTTCAGCTCCTAATCTGTAAATGGAGGCCATATCACCTGCCCTGTGTACTCTGAAAGTGCTTTGAAGCCTCAATGCATTACCAGAGGTCAGGGGTGTTGTAAACTGCTTTATTTAATAGTGCTATCAGGTACCTCATCTCATTTGTATTCTCGCTGGGACAGAGAAGTAAGATCAAGAAAAGAGAACTGGCAAGAACAGTTGCTGAGCTGATTCTCTGGAAGATTTTGGGAAGAAATTAAAGTCAGCTACTCAACAAAAACAGCAGCCCCTTGTCCCAGGGAACCGTGAAAAATGCCAAGGATGCTGATGGATGACATTTCTTGCAGGGGACAGACCTGGCTGGCTCAGTGAGGCAGAAGGCTGCAATGTGCTCCCCGGACGCCAGTTTGGGCAAGTATTTGGCCTTCTGCTCCTCAGTGCCGGCCAAGATGATCCCCTAAACAGAACATACAGAGAACTACTTTCAGCTGTGGGGAGAAAAGAGCATATGCGATGTGCTTGTTCCCGTTTGAGGAAAATATTTGCTTCCTGCAAGAGAAGACTGCAGAGGGGCAGCCTCAGGCAGAGCGTAGGGAGCCAGCCTGCCGAGCAGTCCACGCACCAGGGTGGAGGGCCTGTGCAACCTGCAGAGCTGTGCAGAGTCTAGGATTTTCATCATGGTTCTTCCATGTCTTGCCCCAGGGGCCTTGGGCAAGGAACCTCCATTCTCTGAGCCTCCCTCTCGTCATCCAAAAACTGGGGACACTCCCGCCCAATGGCAGCATGGTCCAGAGACGAGATGTGAGGACACAGAACCATGCCCAGCATAACAAAGGTGCACAGTAATGTCAGGGCTGTCCCACCCCCTCCCAGACAGTGCCACGAGCACAGGCCCCTCTTTTCTCTGAACGTCTGCATGAATGCGTGTGCTCTCCAGGGTGGGGGAACCAAACATGGCGCATGTTCAGCTCTCTTTGAGGTTTACATCAAGCAGAAATAGCATGAGTAACAAGACTGCCACAAAGAGCTATGTGCTCCACGCCCAGCAGGAGGAAGAAGCACGTGCACAAATGGCAGGGGAGGCATATCAGCAGAGTCAGGTGGGGAGGCCCATTTCTGGCCCAAGGTGAAGGCAGTGGCATCCACTTGGGCCTTCAAAGATGGGTCAAAGGTGTTAGGAAGAGGAGGAGGATTCAAAGGGGAGGGACAAGTGTGATCCAAGGGCCACTGTGCACGTGGGCCACACAGAGGCTGCGTATGTGGGGACTGAGTGTCCCAAGGTACATACGGCCTGAGTAAGGGAACTGTGGGGTGTGACTGCATATCAGACATCAGGCCTGATTCACTTCTCATGAAAGTGAGCAAGCCCCCTGCCTCCAAGGCACCATGTGACTCCTGAAGACCAAAAAGAAATCCCAGACACTTGACCTTGAGGCCGATAGCCTGGTGTGCTGCCAGGGTCACGGCGATGGATGCATCCAGGCTGATGATCTCCCCGAGCCGCGCGTACATGGTGTTGGAGAGGCCCAGGCCGCCTAGGAGAGACGCATGAGTGTTAATCATAGTCCAGTCCCAGAGTCCTCCCATTAAGGCAATGGCTTCCCTAGTTTTTTCCCTGATTATACAGTAACACCAGATCACCATAAAAAAATCATCATACAGAAGATACAAAGACAACCAGAACTGCCCACATCTTGTCACTCAGAAGGAGCATTTCTGTGTATATCCTTTCAGACTTTTTCTAGGTACATGAGCACATATAGATTTTTTAAATATAAAAATATCTATGGCCAGGCGCGGTAGCTCACGCCTGTAAACCTAGCACTCTGGGAGGCTGAGGTGGGAGGATGGCTCGAGGTCAGGAGTTCGAGACCAACCTGAGAGGAGTGAGACCCGGTCTCTACTAAAAATAGAAAATTAACTGGACAACTAAAAACATATAGAAAAAATTAGCCGGGTAAGATGGCGCATGCCTGTAGTCCCAGCTACTTGGGAGGCTGAGGCAGGAGGATCGCTTAAGCCCAGGGGTTTGAGGTTGCTGTGAGCTAGGCTGACGCCATGGCACTCTAGCCCGGGCAACAGAGTGAGACTCTGTCTCAAAAACAAAAAAAATATCTATACACATTGAATATCTTAATATGTTGTGAGTCTCTTCCGTCACAGAGGCAGAGCTTTAGAAATGCAACAGCTGTAGAGCGCCCCATTGCCCAGTAGCTAGAGGGCTCTAGGGTGGGGTTTCTCTGCGGTGGCACTAACATTTCGGGATGGATCGTTCTCTGTCGTGGGGTCCATCCTGTGCACTGCAGGATGTTGAGCAGCATCCTTGGCCTTTACTCACTAAATACCAGTAGCAAACCCCCACCCCCACAGTTTTGACAACTGGAAACATCTCTGGACATTGCCAAATGTTCCTCTGAGGGGCCAAATTGCCCTAAGTGGGAACCACTAGGAACAAAAAGACAAAAGGATTAAAACAAACAAACAAACAAACAAAACACTGAACTTACGTATTTTGCATTTAATCTTCACCTTCCAGAGGTGCCCTAAGGTCATGAGGCTGAAGGACAGCAGAGCGGGGTGCGGTGCAGAGCCCACCTGCAGAGGGCGCCACTCACAGACAGACAAAGGGAAGGGCGACCCTGCAGGTGCACAGGTTCTGACTGGCCCTGCGGTCCCCTGGGCTCAGTGTTGGTGTTGGGAGGCGGGAGGCTCTGCACTAAGCACCCCTATCCCACCCCACCCCACCCTGCACCCCACTCGTGTACCAATCAAAACACTTCTGCTCTTACTCCCTCCATGTACTGAGGGAATTTGGAGTTTTGGTTGGAAAAAAAATTTGATGCATTCCCCTGAAAAAAGTATGGCTAAAATCATGAGGGAGATGGCAACCCCACAGGGACAGAGAAGACAGGCAGGTGGGGACTGTGGTGGGAGAGGGGCAGAGAGGGAGGGAGGAGCCACACACTGGCAGGCCCTGGGCAGCGGGCACGGAGACTAGGGAAGGAAACCTGGGCTCCGTCAGCGGAAAGCTTCAGGGCTCCAGCACAGAGCTTTCCAATCAGGCTTTAGAATTCTCCAGGCTGACAAAACCTTCCCAAAACTTTTGGGCATGAACATACGGTTGCTGTTGCCTTAATTTCCCAAGGAAGAATTAAAAGAAAAAACAAAGCTCCACATATGATCGTACCATCTCAGGAGAGAAAGGCATTTTCAGAGCGGACAGCGGGACGTGGAACCAAAGCACGGGGTGGAGAGCTGTGCAGTCCCGCCCACACACAGACCACTCACGCGCAGCTGAGACACGCACGTGTAAACAGATGTAGCCCAGCTGCACACAGGATTATTCTGGGGAAAAGATTAAGTACTTCTTGTGAACCAAGGAGCGATTTTAAAATGTTTTGAAGGGGAATAGGTATTATTCCCACCCTGGCTGTGTCTGGTGGCTTCCTCCTGCTGTCTGCTATCTGTGTTCTCCAAGCACTTACTCTTTCACGCTGCTGACACACAGACCGACCCCGCTCTCCAGCTCTGCCGCACCCACTTCCTCCTCTAACACTCACCTCTGCCGCTTGTGAGCTACACCACAAGTCCCAGCTGTCTGGGAGGGCTCGTCTCTCCCAGCGCCTCACACAGGGGCTATTTTTGTTAAGAAACAGAGGATGTATGACTCCCCCTGTGGAGGTCTGTGCTGCCACTTCCCACCGCTGGGCCAGCAGCAGCATTAACTGTAACAGGGCTTCTGCAGAGACAAGGGCAATTCGCTTCATGTGCAGTCACGCACAGCACACGACATTTCAGTCACCAACGGACCACATGTACCACAGGGATCCCAGAAGATCATAACAGAGCTGAAAAACTCCTACTGTCACAGTCTTGTACCATCATAGCACAAGGCATTACTCACGTGTCCGTGGTAATGCTGCGTAAACACATCTACTGCACTGCCAGTTGTATAAAAGTCCAGCACATACACAGCTGGGAAAATGTCCAAGATCAGTTTGCAACCATGAAATGGCTCAACCCTTAAAGCACTACCAACTGCTATCTCTCCTAAACCTCAAGACCTTAGCCGAGCAAACCTGCATGCAGCCCTAGCAAAGGCTCGGAGGACAGGCAGGGTAAAGGCTACAGAGCCTGGAGCCACTTGTTTATGTCGAAAGGGCCTGAGAGTAAAAATAAATGGCGCGCGCACGCGCAGGTGCGTGTGCGTGTGCGGTATCTATCCCTTTGAAATATTTTCTATGCCCCTCCCTTTGATCGCTACAGAATTCAGAGGACCAACTTGAGAACAGGCAAAAGGGAAGCAAGCTGTAGGGACCAGCCAACTCCAACAAGGCAGAATTATACTAAGATCCTGGGGATAAGGTTAAGGCCTTTCACTTGGGGGCTAAAAACATCACTATGATGTTCAGACAATTATGGGGACAGTACAAAGGACAAAGGGCCCTGTCTGAAGGTTCCTACTGGTCAAAATGTGCCCTGCACCGACAGCCAGCAGGACCCCAGGCCTTACTCCTTCGTGCCAGGATGAGAAGCGCAGGACTCCACAGCTCTTCCTCCCTATGGGTCCCTCAGTCAGTCCACCCACCCACCATTTACCCATGACTGATGCTGTCGTCTGTCTCAGCACTTTCGCAATTAGACCTACTGCATTTAAAGGGCAACCTTTCTAAGCAAAACCCTTTTATGGACAAATATAGAGTGCTTTCTCAAGAGCCACAACAGAGAGGTGGTTGTCTCCCTGACTTACCATATTCTTCTGGGATCTGCATACCAAAAAGCCCCAAGCTCTTCAATTTCTCTAAAGTCTCTTCTGGGATTTTCCCCTCCTGGTCAATTTTTCGAGAGTCCACTGCCAAGAGAAAATATCTTGATTAAACAAATGTAAGCTACTATTATACCAAGAAAACAGAATAGCTTTTATGTAATATATAATCCCAGAGTCAAAAACTTTTCAAAACTAGAAATTATGTAGTCATCATTCAGCATGTGTTCACTTTCATGTAATTAGCCCAGGAAAAATCCTCTTTTATTTTTTTTACTTGATGGGGTCTTGCTATGTCCCCTGGGCTAGAGTGCAGTGGCATCATCATAGCTCACAGCAACCTCAAACTCCTGAGCTCATACAGTCTACCTGCCTTGGTCTCCCTCAGCCTCTCAAGTAGCTGGGGCTACAGGTGCACAACACCATGCCTGGCTAATTTTTCTATTTTTTGTAGGGACGGGGTCTCGCTGTTGCTCAGGCTGGTCTTGAACTCCTGGCCTCAAGCAATCTTCCTGCCTCGGCCCCCCAGAGCACTGGGAATACAGGCATGAGCCAATGTGCTGGGCCAAAAACCCTATCTTTAAAAGCTCTATGGCGATCTGTCTCTTGGTCTCAGTGCCAGTCACGTGGGTGCTTTCACTGTAAAACAGTAGCAAATTATATATTGATGACATGTAAGTTTTCCTGTAGGCATACTGAACTTCACTTTTTTTTTGCCACTATCTTCTAGGAAATGAGAGAATAAATATGCAACTCTTAGAACTGTACTCGAATGTTCAGCTAGATAGCCACCTCTAGGGTAGTATCTGGGCCGAGGTCTGCCTTGCTGTCAGAGGCCACCTTGCTTTCACCAGCGTCCACAAGCTCTGAGACAACTTAATCTGTTTAACACCAATCCATTCTTTCATTCAACACTCATTCATTAGAGCAAAACCAAGGAATCAATGCATTAGGTCTGTAATTGTACACTATTGTATACACCAAGTTAATTAAAGTATACTTACAAATTGTTAATTCATCAGTATTATAAATTGTGAAAAACACCATAACCTATACTTAGGAATTTTTGTATACATGGGTCACTAAAGAGAACTACGGATTCCCCAAAATGCAGTCCAAATCCATCATTTTTTATCCTTTTACAACTTTACTGACATATATCATTGGCATAGAATAACCTGCACATACCGACAGTATAATTTGTTGAGTTCTGGCATGTGTTCACCCATGAAAACATCACCACCATCGAGAAGAAAACATTTCCTTTTCCACCACAAGTCTCTGTGGCCCTCTGGGATCAATCCTCCCGCCACCTCCATCCACAGGCAACCACGAATCTCTTTTTCGCCAGTAGAGTAGTTTGCATTTTTGAGTTTTAAATAAGTGGATTCAATAGCATGTATTTCTATTCTCTGGCTTCTTTCACTCAGTGTAATGATTCTGAGATTCATCCATGTTGCTACATATAAATACTTCATTACTTTTTGTTGTTTCATATTCTATTCTATGGCTGTACGACTGTTCATCCAAATTCAATAAACAGCATAAACACACACAGAACCAAGAAGCTCAAAGAACTCCAAGCAAAAGAGATGTGCAAAACCTACACCAACACATGTGATAATGAGTTTCTCTAAAACCACTTCAAAGTAGCCAAAGATGAAAGAAACACTATATACAAAGGAAGGAAGAGGAGAAGGACGGCGACATCTCATCAGAAGCCAACATCAAGGCAGGAGCGAGTGGAGCAGCCCCCTTACAGGCCTGCAAGGAAAATACAGTCCACAGAGAAATTTCCTCTGGTGAAACACTGTGGGAATATTCACCCCCTGCAGAGCTGCACCTCATGAAATGTGGAAGGACATCCTTCCCACAGAAGGGTGGCGCTACCAAAAGGAAATTGGGTTCTACACGAGATGATGCAGATCCCTAGCAACAGTAACTAGACAGGTAACCATAAAATCATTTTTCTTATTTTAAAAATTGCTCTAAGAGATAAAGCAATAGTTCAAAGAAAAAGAACTATATGCCTTTTTGCAGACATTGAAAAGCTGATTCTAAAATTGATAAGGAAATGCAAAGGACCTAGAGGAATGAAAACAACTTTAGAAAAGAGCAAAGTTGGAGGACTAACAATACCTAGTCCCAAGCCTGATCACAAAGCTCAGTAAATAAGACATGTGGTATTTGTATAAAGACAAATAGATCAATGGAACAGAATAGAAAATTCAGGAATAGACCCACACATAAATGGTCATTGATTTTTGACAAAGGTACTTGTAATAGGGAAAGAATAATATTTCCAATAAAAGTTGCTGGAATAATTGGATACCCATATGCATTAACAATCATACTCAAACTTTATCTCATACCATACACCCAATTAACTTGGAATGTATCATAGATCTAAATGTAAGAGTTAAAACTATAAACCTTTTAAAAGAAAATACAGACAACAATCATGGCCTTGGGTTTGGCAGATTTCCCACACACAGTACAAAAAAGCACAAACTACACGAGGAAAAAATGTAATCGACATTACAAACCTTTCCTCTCTAAAAGACACATAAGAAAAGGAAAGGGCAACCCAGGGAGTGGGAGAAAATTTTTACAAAACATGTGTTGGACAAATGACCTGAATGTTGAATATACAAAGACTTCTTATAACTCAATTAGAAGACAACCTAACTTTTTTAAATGAGTAAAATATTACAAAGACACTTCACCAAAAAGAAATACAGGTGGCAAACTAGCATATGAAGAAATGCCTAGTCATTAGAGAAATGCAAATTATATCCAAAATGAGAAACTAAAAGAGATATATTCATGAGATATATTAAAAAGACTGACCACATCAATGTGGAACAACCAAAACTTATATACACTGTGGTGGGAATGAAAAGTAACCACTTTGGAAAACAGCTTGGCAGTTTCTTAAAGAGTTAATCATACACTTACCATATGATTGAGACGTTCCACTCCTAGGTATCATTCAAGAGAATTGCAAATATATACCACACAAAGACTCACACAAGAACGTCCACAGCAACTTTTTTTGCAATAGCTAAAATCTGGATACATACCATGTGTCACCACAGGTGAATGGATAAATAAATCCTGGTCTATCAAAAGAAATACTACTCGGCACTAAAAGGAAGGGACTACTGACACACGAAACATGGATGAAACTCAAAATTATGCAGAAAGAGGCCAGATAAAAACATAATGTATGATTCTATCTAAATAAAATTCCAGAAAATACAAACTAATCTGTAATGAGAGAAAGTAGATCAGCAGTTGCCTGGGGACAGGGAAGGAATAAAAGAGGCTTAAGGAAATTTTAGGGTCAATGGATATGTTCACTACCTTTGTTGTATTGGTGGTTCCTCAGGGGTGCACTATAAATACAGTCATGTGTCACTTAAGGATCTGAGAAATGCATCCTTAGGCGATTCCCTCATTGTGTGAACATCATAGAGTGTACTTACACAAACCTAGATGGTATAGCCTACAACACACCTAGGCTACAAACCTGTACACTGTTACTGTACTGAATACTGTAGGCAACTATAACACAATGGGAAGTATTAATATTTGTGTATCTAGACATAGCTGAACACAGAAAAGGTACAGTAGAAACAAGGTATGATAATCTTATGGGACCACAGTTATATAAATATATGCAATCTGTCATTGACTGGAATGTCTTTATGTGGCACATGACTGTATGGGTAATTTATTGTAAATGCCTCAATTAAGCTTAAAAAAAAACTTAAACCACATAGTAAAAAAAAAAAATTTTTTTTTTTTTGGAGACAGAGTCTTGCTCTGTCACTTGGGCTAGAGTGCAGTGGCATCATCATAGTTCACAGCAACCTCAAACTCCTGGGCTCAAGCAATCCTCCTTCCTCAGCCTCCCAAGTAGCTGGGACTATAGGCTCACATCACGCCCTGCTAATTTTTTCTGTTTTTAGGAGAAACAGGGTCTCAGGCTGGTCTCCAACTCCTGAGCTCAAGCGATCCTACCACCTAGACCTCCCAGAGTGCTAGGATTACAGGCGTGCGCCACCGTGCCCAGCCTAAAACTTTAATTAAATAAAAGAACAAGAGATGACAGGAATTAAAAAACAAAATAAAGATGTAAGTAGGAAGATAACCACTAGGAAAAAAAAACAGAAACAATTTCTAAATAACGAAAGATATTTATACATAACAAAGCAACTTTTAAAACTAGCAACATACTGACAGTTAATGACACAGAACAGCACTTGTCAAAGAGGTCCTGGGGGACCTGAACTGCTTCAAGGGGGTTCACAGGGTCAAAATTATTTTAGCAACAATGTTGTTTGTTTTTGAAATTTGAATTCTCTCAAGAGTGTACCGTGGGCTTTTTCCGAGGCTACATGACATGACATCACAGACTAGATGCAAAGATATGAGAATCCAGCTGTCTTCTAATAAGCCACATAGTAAACAGACATGCAAAACTGTCACCCAGTGCCACTCTTTCCATCTGTTTTGTTTTCTGAATATTTTTCATTAAAAATATTATTTATGTTAACATGTAATGGGGTTATCATTATTTTTAAATGGAGTCATAAATGAACACAGTATATTTTAAATTCCTCCATTTTAATTCCCAAGAGCACAAATATTGTTAGATAAAACCCACACAAACAAAAGCTCTCTGGGACTCTAGTGTTGGGGAGGGACTGCCACCAATCCATCGTCCCTGAACTCTTTGAACTCTCCATCGTTACCCTGGCTGACTGGCCGCTCAGACAGAGGGACCTGCAGCCTGGTCCACAAACCAGCACTGGTTCACAATAAGCTAAGTACAGAAATCTAAACTCAACTTTTAGAAGGACTGACAGCAACCCTATGCTGCCACAACTGCCAACTTATGATCCACAGGCTTGTATGGCCTTGGCTTTTTGTCATCTCATTTTTTCTAGTTATTCCTTTTTATTGTATCTTACAGAGGTGTTGGTCTGTAACCATTTGGAAATGCTTACAAGGGGCCCTTTACCATGGACACATGCAGAAGAACTAGATGTCTTTTCATTAAATAGCAATTAGGATGATCCCTAAATGTTATGAGTAGAAATTATTTCTCCCTCATTAATGACACTCGAGAACTTTCCCTATGTATGCCACTTCTAATATAAATACCAACCTAACTGCATTATAATGGAAAGCAGCAATGATAAAGAAAACCATACATACCCTCTTCAGTAAAGAATTTTTCCACAGGTCCCACGAACTGATTGATTTCACTGAGTTCATCTCGGCTAACTTCTGGAAATGGGAAAACTTCTTTCTAAAAAAATAATCAATATTTACTAAAAATTTTTAGCCATCTCCCAGCATGGGAACATCAGTTAAAAGGGAAGGAGAAGCATGTGCTAAACTCCACGTGGACAGCAGGACATTCCCCTCTGAAGGAATCAGAAAGCAAACCAAACCTCACAAAGTTCTTACGATACAGAAATTGTGGGCCGGGCGCAGTGGCTCACGCCTGTAATCCTAGCACTCTGGGAGGCCGAGGCGGGCGGATCGTTTGAGCTCAGGAGTTCGAGACCAGCCTGAGCAAGAGCGAGACCCCGTCTCTACTAAAAATAGAAAGAAATTATCTGGCCAACTAAAAATATATAGAAAAAATTAGCCGGGCATGGTGGCGCATGCCTGTAGTCCCAGCTACTCGGG
>CM052447.1:774550-810488 GCA_028533085.1 Varecia variegata | reverse complement strand
CACGCCCTGGCTGCGGGGCCTCCTGGGCAGACCCTGCTTCCTGAAGCCTCCTGCCTGTCGTGGGACGGATTTCTAGGGCCACCCACGTCAAGGTGCTGTTGAGAAACGTGCTCACCTGCATGAGGCTGGGGAGCAACTGTGCCCCGGCCATACATCTGGGCTTTGGTATGAGTGCGGAGACACCAGGTCCTGGGAGTGGTATTTGCAGACTGAATTCCACTGTTGTAAACTTAGCCATTTGCGCAATTAAGTTTTGTGCTTGACTTTAACAGTATCAGTTCTATGGCTATAACAGCTAAGAGGCTTTTGGGGGCTGTCAACATCTGTATTCAGTGGGCCGCAACCACTCCTCCAGTGGGACTGAGCCTCAGGGCCAGAGCAGTGGCCCGTGCCACCCTCAGCCTCATGAGAAGCACTCAGCTGTTGTGGTTGTAAGCCAGGATGTTTGGGGCATTTGGTTTTGCAGCAAAAGCTAACTGACACACCAGTTGTTTAAAGATCTGTCTTTTCTCCAGGGATTTGTGATGCCACCTTAGTTGCGTACTAAATTTCCACGTAATTGGGTCTGGACTTCATTCCAGTCACCTGGTCTCATTCATTACTCACATACCAATACCACATATTTAATTATGGATGCTTTATAGTGTGTTTGAATGTCCACATTTACCTACTACTAACCCTAAAAACAAAAAAAGCAGTGATTTTTCCCGAACATTCTTGCTTTTTTACAATAACAATTTAAAATAATCTTGAGTAGCTGCGAGGTTTTTTAAGCTAGGCAGTATTGACCTCGTTATGTCAAATTGTGCTGCCAAAAACATGGACTGTATTTCTATTTGTTTAGTCTGTTCGTTTTTTGTGGTTGCTGCTTTAAGAGAGGGGCCTCGCTGCGTGTTGCCAGGCTGCAGCGCGGCTGTTCTCGCTTCTGCTCCGCCTCAGGCTCCCCAGGACCTGGGACTGCAGGTGCACGTCACCGGGCCAGGTTTCACCTGTGGTGGGTTTTTTTAAAATTTATTTTAAAGTATTTTAATCTTTTCCTCACATACATTTTCATTGTTTTTTGTGAAGTTATTCCCAGATATCATCTTTAAAATATTGATATAGTCAATGCAGTCTTTCAGTTTTTTGTTCTTTTAAAATATATTTGTGCCTATCGATTCCTATATATTAATTTGATATCTGATCATCTTGCCAAGTTTCCTCATTGTTTGTTGTAGCTTTTCCATTGATTTCTTGGGGTTTCCAGAAGTGTTATTATATCATCTGCAAATAGAAGTCATTCACCTCTCCTTTTCCAATTCTTTTTTACGTATTTGTGTATGTCCGTGGGGTTCAAGTGCAGTTGCGCTGCATTGCTGTATTGCACTGTGGTGGCGTCAGGGCCCTCGGGGCGTCCCTGGAGCACTGCACGAGGTGCCCACCAGGCAGCCTCCACCACTCGCGCCTTCCCCACCACCCCTCTTGGGGTTTTCTTTCCAGTTCTGCCTTTAACTGCCTAATTGCATCACCTCAAACTGTCAACACAGCTCTAACGAGAACCCAAGACTGTGGTCATCATGCCTTTTCCTTGATTTGCATGGAATGCATTCGCTGTTTCTCTATGAAATTAACTGCTACCTTTTGGACTTTATTATGCTAAAAAGTATCCATTTATTAGGTGTCTTATGTTTGAGGAATGGGTTCTGGATTTTGTTGAAGGCCCTTTGGCATTTATGGAGATATTCATATGATTTTTCTTTTCATTTCAATTAAAATGATGAATTATATTAATGGATTTTCTAATATTGAACCATTCTTGGATTCCCGAAATAAACTGCTATTCACTCATGAGGTACATTCGTTTACACGAAATGTGCCATTAGATGTTTGCTATGATTTGATTTAGAATGTTGCACTGATAATATGCAGCTTTGCGTTCATGCAGCTTTTATCAGGTTAAGACACCTCATAAAAAGCATTTGGAGGCTTTCCTTCCTTTGCAGTCATGAGAAACAGTTCAAGTAGCATTGAGATTCTCTGGTTTGTGAAGGTCGGAAGAATTCCCCTGTGAAAACATATGGGCTCAGTGGGGCGGGTTGATTACATTCTCTATTTCTCATATGGGAATTTTTGTTTAGAATTTCTCTGGCTCCTGGGTCAGTTTGGGGTAATTATTTATTTCATCTAGGTTTTCAACTTTATTTGCATGAAGTTGTTCAAAGTAGCATCACTTTTAAAATTTTTCTTCATTTCAATATACTTTCCTCTTTCCACTTTTTATTTTTTCTTTCTTTTTCTTTTTCTTTCTTTCTTTCTTTTTCTTTTTCTTTCTTTCTCTCTCTCTCTCTCTTTCTTTCTTTCCTTTTTTTTTGAGACAGTCTCGCTCTGTTGCCCAGGCTAGCACGCAGTGGCATTAGCCTAGTTCACAGCAACCTCAAACTCCTCCTGAGTTCAAGCGATCCTCCTGGCTAGCCTCCTGAGTAGCTGGGACTACAGGGGCATGCCACCATGCCTGGCTATTTTTTTCTATTTTTAGTAAAGACGGGTCTCAAACCCCTGACCTCAAGCGATCCTCCTGCCTCGGCCTCCCGGAGTTCTAGGATTCTAGGATTACAGGCGTGAGCCACTGCACCTGGTCCCACTTCTTATTTTTTCTGTTTGTGCTTTCATCTTGATTTGGTTAGTGATAGGTTTGTCTGTTTTCTTTATTTTCATATATCAGCTTTTTGATTCATAAGCTTTACTATTTCTGTGTGGTTCTTGCTTTTTACTATGCACTTATTTCTCCTTTACTTTGTTCTTTTCCTAACTTTTGAGTTTGGTGTTTCTTTTCATTCTTTCATTTTTGATGTAATTTTCTTTGCATCATTGCTTTAATTGTATCATGGATTCTGGTAAGAGGTGCTATCATTTTAAAACAAATTCTATAGCTTTAGTTTGTCTTTTGGCCCAAGAGTAATTTAAGAGAGAGTTAATAACATTTCCAGTAGGAAAGGATTTTTTGATTTTTCAATTGTTAGTTTTACTGTATTATGATTATATATTTGGATTATTTCTGCCTTTTTTTGATGTTTGCTTTGTGCCTTAATAGGTAGCCAGGTTTCATAAATGTTCCATGTATGCTTGAAAAAGTATGTTCTCTGTTATTGGACTACAAAGTTTGGTATTATATCCATAAGAGACTGAGGGCTTCTATATCAGTTCATTTTGGATTTTGGCCCTTTTAACCTGTTTTGGATTCAGAGTGGCGTGTTCAACCTGTTACAAATATGTTATTTCTTCTTGCATCTCCTACAGTTTTTTTTTTTTTTTTGAGACAGGGTCTTGCTCTGTCACTCAGGCTAAAGTGCAGTGGCATCATCCTAGCTCACAGCAACCTCAAAGTCCTGGGCTCAGTCGATCCTCCTGCCTCAGCCTCCCGAGTAGCCGGGACTACAGGCGTGCACCACAAAGCTAAGCTAGTTTTCCCCTTTTTAGTGGAGACGGGGTCTGGCTCTTGCTCAGGCTGGTCTCGGAGTCCTGAGTTCAAGTGCTCCTCTGGCCTCGGCCTCCCAGAGTGCTAGGATTACAGGTGTGAGCCACCGCGCCCAGGCAGTTTTTTTGCTTTTTGACAACTGCTGCTGTCTTACGTGGTACATAGATGTTTTCATAATGTCTTCATTGGGAATTATAGATTTTAGCATTATCAAGTCACTTTATTTTGCACGTTTTTAAGGCTGATTTCCACCTTGTCAGACATCAAGACTGTAACTCCGCCCCGACCCCATGTTGGAGTTCATGTGCTTGTACACATCTGCCCATCTCTTTATGTTTAGCCTTTCTGAAATTTTGTCCGAAGTGTGCCTGCCATCTGTTGACATAGAGGTGGCTGGCTTTTGCTTTGTGATCCAGGGTAGATTGAATGTAGTACTATTCTATACCCTAGCCATGACTTCCTCCAAGGCAGGGGATACTTTCTAACCCTTTGCCTTTGGGCTGGGTGTGGATGGATTTAGTCAGTGGGGCTGTCTGCGGTGCACACGCACACCCAGGGTTGTGCGACGTGTTTGCAGGCCCAGGCTCGCCTTCTTGCGCTCCAGGCTTTTGCCATGACTGGGACGTGCATCCGCACGGGGGCAGGAGAATGAGACAGGTGGAGCAGACCTAGGCCCCCAAGGCTCAGGCTGACCCTAGTCTAGACCAGCTGAACCCTGTCTATGTGCAGAGGCAGGACTGAGACATAAATGGTGGTTTAATGCCACTGAGTTTGGGGCTGTCACACAGAATTAGAATCCATGAGCCAATCTTAAGCTATTTTCTTTTAATAGGGGAGTTAAACACATTTACATTTATTAATAGAGCTGATGTTATTCATTCTGTAATATTGTTTGATGTTGCAAATTTATTGTGTGTGTTATATATACTTGTGTACCTTTCACTCTGAGGTCTGTGGTCCGTTCCATCCCTATGTCTTTGTTTTTTACTTTATTTATTTTTCTCTATTTAGGAAGGTTTTATTTCTGTCCTAGACCTGTATTGGTCAGGGTTCACCAGAGCACATAATGAATAGGACACACACACGAGGGGACGGGCTTCCTGTGGGAATTGGTCCACACCATCCTGGAGGCTGCAAAGCTGCAAAGGGGGGACCTGGGAGAGCCAGTGGTGTGGTTCACCCCAAGTCCAAAGGCCTGTGGATCAGAAGAGCTGATGGTGCAACTCTCTGTCCTAGGCCAAAGGCCTAAGTACCTGGAGCCCAGTGGTCCAAGACATGGAGTCCAAAGGCACAAGAACCTGGAGTCCTCATGTCCAGGTCAAGCAGAATGAATTCACCCTCCCCCCCACTTTGTTCCGTCTCAACCCGCAGCAGACTGGAGGAGGCCCACTCCCATTGGTGAGGGTGATCTTAGGCAGTCTACAGTTCAAATGCTAATCTCTCCCAGAACTACCAGAAGTAATGTTTTACCAGCTATCTGGGCATCTCTTAGCCCAGTCAAGCTGACCCTTAGCATTAACCATCATGGAGGTTACCTTGACAACAGCACCTTCATCTAATGCTTGTGGGGTACCCAGACAACCCCAAGTTTTGGTTTGAACAACTCACTGGTGATGCCATTTGCCAATATAGGGAACACAGGAGAGGATCTGTTCTCCTCTATGTGGCTGTATGATCAAGAACAGGGTCATGATTTCAGAATGGCACCAAAAAAAAAAAATAATAAAAATAGAATTTGACCTTGGAGATAAAAGTTTGAGGTGCTGTTGAAAATGCCAAGGGGACATGGTGCTTAGAGTAGGGGTCTGGGCTGGAGACCCAAGTGTGGAAGCCAGGGCTGCGGAGAAGGGAGACTGAACCCATGGGTTTGCATGACATTGCCTTGGGAGAGGCAAAGGGAGGTGGAGGGCGAGAGGCAAAGGGAGGTGGAGGGCTTGGGCTCAATCCTGCCAGCACCATCCATGAGCTCCGTGGGGGAGGGCTGGCCTGCAAAAAAGACAATGAGGGAGTCTCCAGAGAGCAAGACTTGCCAAGGAAATACTGTTCCAAGAAGGAAGCTTGAACCATGTGTCATCTGCTGAGGGGTCTGTGAAGTGAGGACTAAGCGTGTCCCTGGGATTCAGTGGCACGGGAGTCACGTGCAGCCGGGGGAAGGAATGGTTGCCGAGCACGAACCGCGCTCTGAGTTTGACTCTGCCAGGTGTCTCCCAAACTTGTCGATGTCATGGGTAGCAGGGGCTGAGCAACCAAGTTTCCATAAATGTTTGATGAGCAGGATGATAATGATTTACACACTCTGTGATCAGCCATTGGTTGGGTTGTGACCCGGCCTCCCTGCCCCTCCCACCATCAGTTTGTTTTTGGATGCGTTTTGACACGCCCAGCCCTGGGCTGGTCACTGGACACACAGAGGTAGATCAGGCACAGTTCTTGCCCCCATGGAGCTCAGTCACAGGGAAGGGAGATAAACACAAACCCGACAATCACGGCACCGAAGCACTGGCTTAGAAGCTGGCCTACTGCCAGCAGCACGTGGACACAGACCCCAGTGTCGTCAGAGCGAGCCCTGAAACACAGCTAGGTATTTCCGGTATTTTCTTAGGCATTTTCTTGACCAGCTTCGCTCTCTTGAAGAGGCCCTGAACGGCCTGTAGACAGGACAGCCGGCCAGCTGCAGAGACAGGAACCGCGCCAAGTGCAAGCAGCACGTGTTCCCTGAAGTCGCAGGTTCCCTGGCCGCGCGCGAGCCGGGGCGAGAAAGCCAGCCCGAGCACGCCTTTCCGTCACATCCACTCTGCAGGAAGGGTGCGCCACAGCTGATTACGGGTCACTAACATGAACCCTTTTCATCTTCCACAAATTATATCTACCAGTTTTAATGCATTTCACAACATGTGCTGAAACTTTCAGATGGGACTCTCGGGAACGAATCTGGCCAGGAAAGGAGCCCCGGACGAGCCAGTCCCGTTCTCGCAGGGCCCTTCCTTCCAGGAGGGTCGGAACGCACCTTCCGGCTTCTGTATGTCACGTTGGCCAGCACGGAGAACCGGCAGCCCCGACCCTGTAATGATCCCGCTTTAAACACCTGGAGCCCCGGCCAGCGGGTGCCTGTTTGCTTTGTCTGCCCTAAGTCGTTCCTAGCCTCCCTGGGCACAGCGTGGAAGTACCAAAGTTTGTTGGAAGTTGTGAGAAATTACAAATACCTTTGAAATATTCTGTCAGTTCCTAAGCTGTGATGTGTCCTTTATCTTTAATCTCACATCAGCGTCCCCAGACTAAAGGACCCAAAGCCAAGAGGAACCGGCGGGCCCATCGGCAGGAGGGCTCTGTCTCGCCAACAGGGCAACTCGGCTCTTCAGGAAAAGTGAGAATCCGATCACAGCCATGGTTTCCCATCCACAGAGGCTGTCACTACTCACAAACAGAACGCAGATCGGAACGAAGCGCTCTCCCCTCCCCCAGCCACGCAGTGGGTGCCGGGCCCTCGCGAGGAGCTGTCTCTTGAAGTCTTTGAACTGTCTGCATTCAAAACCCGATTCTAGTCGCTTAAAAAAACCTGGGAGGTGAATGGCAGCACCCAAGAGGAGACACATGCTCTGTGCCACCTCAGTGTGACTGCAGACAGCAGTGGCCCGGACGTGCACGCTGTGTCCATGTGGAGGGCGGGCTCCTCCTCCTGCCTGTCCCGTGTTCACCAGCCCCACTTCAATTAATTTTGCAATGTTGCCGTGATTATTGTTGTTATATAAAATACTTACAAACTTACTCATTTTTTCCGGCAGGAAGGGTGATGATATTTTACAAGGAAAACTAAGGTGCATGCTTACCTGTGGGGACAGAGCGTCCTACAGAGCGCTGAGCCGACACCTAGTGTCGGCCTTAAAAATCTGCTGTCTCTTCAGCTCGTTAAAAAACCAAGAAGCTCCTGCTGCACGCAGTGCATGACGGAAAGAGCACTCTGCGCTGGGTGCGGAGACATTTCTAAGCAAGATGTGCACATCATATTAGGATGAACTTTATTTTTACATTGTTGTACAATTCATTCATAAACTTAAAAAAATACAAATACATGATTTGATTGTTGTCCCAGAAAAGACTCTTGTCACATTACCAGCTGCCTCCCCGAAGGGTCTCCTGTCAGCAATTCTGTATGTAACTGAAATAGTTTGTGCGACTTGAGAAAGATGTCCCCAGGGTGTCCCGACAGTGAAAAAGGGTGAGGCAGACATCCTGGGGCCCGCAGCTCTTTCTGCCTCCCCTCCTGGAGGACGTGAGGACACGGCCCCGAAGCTATGGCTCTGTGACAAGTGGGGACCTATAGAGGACAGTCCCATGCAAGACACACGGGGACACCAGCTCACTAGGAGCTTTTGCTTCCTAGACAAGATGTGGGCACCATGACTCCAGCCTCCTGAACCCAACTGTGTACCTTCTGTAAACACTTCTGATAGCCTGCAGAGACAACACGTGGAAGGATGAAACCTCGTTGGCCTGAACCAACACACCAAATAAAGCTGGAACCCCAGAGAGGAGCTGAGTGTTGTAGAAGCCCCTTACGCTAGGTGCGGCCCTGCTGCCCCGCACAGCTGCAGCACACACTGGGGATGTGCTGGAGGCTGGGAGTCGGACTGGCCGTGGAGCTCCCCACAGGACAGCCATGGAGAGGGGCTCAGAGAAAGCCCCTCTGTGGGATTTACTGTTTGTTCTTTTTGTTGAGTTCTGTTCATTAGTGGTGCCCTTCGGAAAGAGCAATTCTGTACCAAACGGCCTGTATCTTTTCTGGAACAACCTAAAGGTCACAGTGCAACTCTACTCTTGGTACAGAGGAGGGTGAAGAAAAGGCGACGTATTCAGTATGTTACCACTTTACTTCAACTATTTGTCAACAGTCACACTGATATATTTTGTAAATGTACAATACAGAGCGCAGCCTCGAGTGGCTGACACCAGATGACATGCAGTACAATTCAACTTTCCCAAGTCAGAACGACATCCTTGGAAACTGCAAGACAGAGAGTGCCTCGGGGAGCCTGACTTTTGAGGAAAACCAAAGAATTTAGGAGTCGGTGACAGCAGAGTGCCCTCACCAGCCCGGCCTGACCCAGACACACACTTGTCCTTTTTCTTTCTGAGCAGATGCCCGAGAAAGAAATGCCACACCGATGAGAGGCCAAAGGTGGGCAGGTTAAAGTCACACTTATTTTTAAAAAGGCTAAACTCTAGATTGCTGTATTTGCTCTCTGTGGAGATTAACAAAGTGCTCGGTTTGCAGATTTGCTGGTATGGTGATCTCAATGACATGATCAAGGGGAGGGGTGTGAGCAGGGACATCAGCAAAGGCCCCAGCCAGCCAGGGTGACACACAGCCAGAGTGGACTCCCCTCTCTTCCTGCCATCCAGCCACGGCGCACCACGCTGTCCACTGAGCGCGGGGCCCCGTGGCCCGCAGAGTCAGGCGCTAGCTTCACCCTTTCTGAAAGGGCTCTCCGCCTGGGCGGGTGCCATGGGGCAGTCCTCGGGTCCCACGGCTTAGGAGCAAAGCACTGGCGGCTGCAGTGGCTCGAAAGGCTGAAACTACAAAGTACAGCCCATGGGTGACTCAGGCACAGACCCGACTCGTGCAGCGTCTGGCCCCAGGGGAGCGCATGGTGTCACCACAACACAGAAGCGACAAGAGCACAGCTGAGTCATGTGATGCCCTGGCAGCTCACTGGACCATGAGGAGGCAGCGGGGGCTCTGCCTGGCGAGGGCTGGGCACTTGTCGGCCGGGGTCACATGGGCCACGGTGATGACACAGGGGTTCTGCTAGCACATGGCTACATGGAATTACAACGATCACTGCTACCACTCAGAAACAAATGGGAAACACACACGCTGCCCTGGGTCGCGAAACACGAAAAGCAGCCTCAGGTTCAAGAGTGGTTCCTGGTGGAAACACTCTGGGGGCTTCTGCCTGCTGTGGTCTGAGACGGGATGAGCAAGTTATGGTGCTGGGAGACGAGGATGAGAGTTGGTCGTTGTCATGTTGGAGATGAGTGCTTCTGCTATGCATGGGCGCCCCTCTCAGAGGACTCTGAATGAGTGTGCATCAAATCATATGCATATAAAAGAAACATGGATCATGGAAATTCACAGTTATCGCAGCCATTAAAGTGTCTAAGAATCTGTGTGACCAATTTCCTAAGACAACCAGATCTTACCTAGTTGTCCTGAGTTGCTACTGTAGGTTACTGCATTTTAGCTATTTGCTTACCTGAAATAGCAGTTATAATACTGATTATTTATGATAGTATTCTGTTAATAAAATAAGGATTTATACAAAGCAATATTGGACTTTTTAAACAGTTAGATGCTATGTTACTTGGCACAGTTAGTAATGATTGCGTAAAGACTTTAGCCAGTCCTAGAGGGACTTCTCTTCTCTGTATGAAAATATGGAAGTATCTGAGTTTGTTCCTAGCGTTTAAGGGTTTGGTCTACTGTCTCACACACTCATCTAAGGTACTGTCTTCCTTTCCGGGAAGTGGAGTTCCTTGTAAGGTCAGTATTGCTGATGCTGTGGACTGAAGCGCTTGCCTCTCACACACAAGCACTACCTATGCGGTATATATATATGGATATTTATATATTTATATTATATAAAGTTTACTTACGTATTTTCATCAACCATATCAGGTCTACTTAAGTGTTTTGCCCATTCAATAAAAGAGCAATAATGCAGCAAGTTTTGGGGGGGGTTTCTGTTTTGTCTGTTATTTTTGTATCTCATTTCTTCTCCTAGGCTGGGTTTTCATCTGCGTATAAATTAGGGAGCAGAGAGCTGGGGGCTGGGGTGGGAGAGGCAGTTCAACGTGTACTTGGCCGGCGGCACCGTCTCAAGGCCGATGTGGCTGAGGCCCACCCCTCGGACCGAGGTGACCGGAGCCCGGGGTGCCAGTGCTAAATGAATCTGGAGCTCTGCTCCATAGAACACGTGCCCTGCGGGTTCCCAGGGCTCCATCCAGGCTGTGAGGGGCAGAGGGGAGAGACGGCAACACACGCGCCCTGGGTTTGGTGTGAGGCTGGCTGCCCGGGGCGTGCCCTGTGTCGTGTGCAGCTCTTTCAGGGGGCCCGGGAGCCCCATCCAGGCTGTCTACACAATTGTGCTGATGCCACTGGGTTTGGCCTTGCTGCTGGCGGGGGGCGGCGGGGCAGGTGGCTGCCCGTGGTGGTGCACTGCATGCCCCGCGTGGGCTGGGGGCAGCGGTGGGTGGCCGTGAACGTGGGCCCCGTAGGCCGGGTGCCCCCCGTGCGGGCCGTGGTGGTACTGGTGTGCGTGCTGGATGTGTTGGGGCGGGTGGTAGTGGTGGTGGTGGTGGTAGGGGGGTGGGTTCTGCTGCATGTGGCAGTACTGGGTGTGATGCCCATGCACCGGGGCCTGCGGCAGACCCTCTGCTGGCCCCGGGTGGTGGCCGGCCGAGGAGTGCTGCGGGTGGGGCAGGACTGGCGGGTGGGGGGGTGGCGGGGGAGGGGCTGAGGGCAGGTGGGCCTGGGGAGGGGGCTTCCCTCTCTTACTCCCAAATAAGGAGCCCAGGAGGGAGGCTGAGTTAGGCATAGTCTGGTGTGGGCGAGATGGACACTCTCGTGTTGATGTAGCTCTCCGGCGCATGTGAGGACTGTTAATGGTGGACCCCTAAAAAGGAAATTCATAGAAATCAAAATTAAAAGATCTTAAAGCACTTATGTCAGAATGATTTTTTTTTAAATGTAAAAATTCACCCACTGACTGCTAAGGCTTAGTTCAGCTTGCTGGCCAGAGGGCGGGGCTGGATGAGGCTGGACTTGGGCCCCACCTCCTCTCACACTCCTGCGCACGACAGCTGGGGGGCGACTGACCCTAACAGAAGTGGGGGGCGAGGGCAGGGGAGGGGGGCCGCTGCACCAGTGTGACCTCTGCTCTCACCCTGACAAGCACTTTAAACCTGGCGCCCTGCCTGAGGTTCCAGACGAGAACAACTGGGTGGGGAGGTCCATGGGCTGTGTGCGGTGAGTGGAGCGGGGGCTAGAACCCAGTTCCTGCTGAACTCCGACCCTGAACTCCCCTGGGACCTCGCAGCTGGGCCGAGGGCATGTGGTCCGCCCGTGTGGGTCCTGAAGTTTCTGGGGAGGTGGTGACAGAAACCTTGTCCCTTGGGGGCATGGGCTGCCTAGGTGTTTCACTGCAGCTACCTACCACCAATCAAACAAAGAAAAAGAAGGAAACAGAAAAAGATCTGCAAGCTGAGGTTAAGATGTGACAGTAATATAGAGATGGCCAGAGGATGAATGAAATCTCATGAAATCCACACTGAATTTTTCTTCCTCTCAAGACGGTCTTCCTCCCACAAGCTAGCTACGCAATTCCATGGTGTCCTAACTGCAGACACACAGCAGTCGAAACTCCAGGGAGGAAGCGATGGGGATGGCAGAGCATGGAAGGCACAAAACATCCGACAGCAAGAGTGAAGGCTGAGTGGGTGCACGGTGGCCGGTGCCTGCCTGCCTGGGAGCAGGGGTGGCCCGGGCAGGGACCCGGGGTGGGGACGCCAGAAAGGTGGGGATGGTTAACCATGCTCAGGGACCACAGGGGACAGGAGTTAAGCAGAAACTAAAACACAAAATCCAGAACCACCCCCCACTGTTCAGTCCAAAACAAGCGGTGAGAGGCATGGATGCTTCTAGGCATGGAGAAGCTGGCATGCACAGGTCTGAGGCAGGCAGGGGGCAGAGAGGGGTGTGTCTGCGTCTCTGTGCAGTAGGGGAAGGAAGAGCAAAAAAAAAAGAGAGACATAAACCAAGGACTGGGGAGGCGACACACGACAGCCAGCTGGACGGAGGTGCTTCCTACTTACTTCCACATTGCTCTCTAGCGATCCCGCACTGCTGCGACGCCCTCGCTTCCCTGCCCAGAACATGCAATACCAGAGGTTAGACACGGACACGAGGCCTGGGGCGCTGCCTGCCTGGCGCTGCCGCCGCCGCCACCACCACCACCGCCACCAAGCCTGCGCCGCTGTCGGGAACAGGCGCAGGTGCCAGGCCCACCTGCCTGCAGCGGCCAGGTGAGAGGGGTTGGAGCAGGGGCTCGGTGGGGAAGCCAGCAACAATGCAGGAATGAAGTTTAAAAATGGAGTTTTCAAAAAGCAAAAAGTAAATAAACAAACAAAAATTTAAACCAGCCCCAACTTTATATGTCTTCTCCTGGACCGGCAGTCTGTGGGAGGGGCCTCGGAGCCGGGGCGTGTGTACAGGGGGGCTGGTCTGTTCACCCCAACTCGGGAGAACAGGAGAGGGGGCGAGGGCAGCCTGTGCAGCAGCCACAGACACAAACAGCGTGCTTGGTCCTCAGCGGCCTGTCTTCCAGTGGATTCCATATATATATGTATATACGTACACACGCACATATATATATATTCCTCCTGCTTTTATTGGCAGGGTGGGGACTGATGGTTAAGACGAGACTAAACTTCATGTCCCCTTTCCCTCCTGGGTGCCTGTGGGGGCTGAGTTTTGGTTTGTGCAGTGCCCTGGCCAGGGCAGGAAACACGGTTGGGGGCTGAAGAGCAAAATTCCTCCCAGCCCAGGGCCCCTCTGCTGGCGCTATCCCCCAGGAGGCCACAAAGCATTCCCTAAGGCAGGAGGTCTCTTCCTTGTGTCCCTGGGGCAGGGTATACAACAGGCACTCAATATGTGCTGGCTCTTTCAAAGGAAGGTCGAGTCTTGCTCTTGGCTCCGGATGTCCAGGGTCCAGCTCAGCCTCCAGATTCCCTTCGGAAGGCTCGGCCATGGGTTTCTGCAGGACACGGCCCGACGCGCCACGTGTGCCCAGCCCTGGGGGCCCACGCTGGCCAGCTCCCTGGGAGTGAGGGTGGGAAGAGGGGACAGAGACTGGCCCTCCCTGCTTGACTTTCTCTAAGCTTCCGCCTATGCAGCACTGGCTATGACTCGAGTACCACGCTGGACACATCGGAGCAGACACTGAAGCCCGATTCCCACAGGGAGTGGGCTGCACACCCAGACCTGCCCGCCCACTTCTAGGGCTGGGCGACTTGGCCAGGCTGCTTTCTGAGCGGGCCCCAGGGCCAGGCGAGGGCCAGGCCCCGGGAGGAAGGAAGAGACTGCCACGTGCCTGCCTGTTGTCCACCTTGCCCAGCTTCTGCAGTGTGAGCTGCTGCTCCTCAGAGCAAGACCAGGGTCAGCAGCCAAGCTCCGGGTGCAGAGTCTGTGGGTTTTGGGCCTCACGGTGGTCGTCTGAGCGTGCTGGGCACAGACAGGGACGCGGGGAGCCCAGTCGCTCTGCACTGCCTGCCAACCCCACATCCAGGTCCAGGTGGGAGTCTGGGTCAACAGAAGGCCTTGCTCGGCTCCGGCTTGTGTGAAGTCGCCCTCGGATCGCTCTGGGGACAGGGCTGCACCACAAATTAGGGGCAAGAGAAGGGTCACGTCTGCTCCTCTTTCCGCCTGTGCAAGAAGAGAGGCTGACCTTTGGGCCCTTCCTGTGATCCCAAAAGGAGCCTCATGGGCTGGGATGCGGCCTGCCGGGCTGCTCAGCCTCTTTACCTCAGTTTCTGCATTTGCAAAACGGACGTGACCTCCCTCCTCCACTCCCTCCTGGGTGGCCGTGGCCATCGGACACTCAGGACGCTGTGGCACCATGTGGAAATGCTGAGAGCCAGATCTCTGCTGTTTTAGGGGTTTTAAAATTAGCTGCTTGGCCTCTCTAAGGCCTGGGCATGCCCCCGACTGACTGAAAACCAGGGGCAGAGGGAAGATGGCCTGCCCTGCCAGTGTCCTGCAGCCTCTTCCAATGGCCCGCTGCTCCTGACAGCACCTGGGCCAGGCCTGAGAGCTGGGGTGGCCATCCACATGGTGGCCCCACCTGGAGCTGAACACAGCCCTCTTCCTTCTGCCTGATTTGGGCTGACACGTAGGAGGTCCCTTGACTTGGCTGTTTTGGAGTGACGCCGAGTGTCTTCAAATCCACCTTCTTAACGTCTCAGATCAGCAGGGGGTGCAGGGTGACCCCAGGGTCTCTCTCTGCCCTGAGTCCCAGAGCCTGGTGCTCACAGGCACATCTACAAGCACGTGCCCACGGCAGACTTGTGCGGACGTTCTGCGCATACGCGCACACGCGGTCTCCAGCCCTTCCTCAAACACGGGCTGACAGGGACATGCCAGAATAGTGGCTCATGCCACACGTGTACATGCACACGCAGCCACACGGCTCCACCGGTGCCCACGCTCGCCCACTTCGTTCTGTTTTCAGCGCCCCAGTCCTGCACTAGCCTCAAGTGAGCCCCGGCCCAGTCAGCGCCCCTCCTAGCGCCAGCTCAGCCTCGCCAACCCTGGCAACACGCTGCCCGGAGGCATCTGGAACCATTTTTCTGGAAGGGCTCCCAGCATGTTCTTCACCGCAATTGCTGCTTGCTCAGAGTCATGACAGGATGCCATGCGGCAGGGCTCTCCTCCCCAGCCAGGGTCCTCGTCTTGTGACCCTCAGACACGCGGGGGGCCGGGCATGTGACCTGGCTTGGTAACCACGATGGAAATGACAGCTTTGTACACTGCCGGCTGTTTGAGCCAGGAATGCTCTGAAGGCTTTCCTGGCACCGGTTGTTTCTCACAGCAGCTGGGGAGACTGAGGCCCATGGGTGTACAATCCCAGAGTCCGACGGCCAGAGAGCAGGCAGGGTGGGGAGTGAGCTCATGCAGCCCGGCAGGAGTCAGGACGCCGCACTGCATGCGCTGCTGGACTTGGCACAGTTGGGGGGTGGCGTGGCCGGGCCAACAGCAAGCACAGCCCATCTCTGGGGCCCAGACTGCTTCCCATGTGGCAGCAGGGGCTGCTCTGGCCACCCACCACCAGTGCCTGTCACTGCCGCAACCCTCACAGATGGGGCCGCCCTGGCGCAGGACATGGGGAGTCAGAGGCACCCCTTGAGCGGTAACTGCTGCAGGCAGGTCCTCTCCATGGCGACTCGGTGCTGGCCAGCTTGGCTGTGAAGGGGCAGGAGGGACACTAGGGGCCCCTGGGCACGTCCACCATGACCTGACTGATCTGGGGGCAGGCACTAAGGCCTGGTCATCCCTGTTTCCTTGGTCCTTGATCTCAGGCCAGCAGGGCTCTTGTGCCACTGCAATGATGGGGAGTCTCGCCTGAAGCAAGACTGTGGCCAAGAGACACCAGGTGACGCACTGCAGCTGGGACCAGAGCCCAGCCCCCTTCCTCAAACTCTCGGAACGTCAGGGGCTCCTGGAGGTGTCTGTGGATGGGCTGCCCCCAGGGCCCCAGCCACGGCCACGTGTCCGCGGTGTGGGCTTTCCTGGGTGGACGTGCGGTTGCAGGTCTGGGGCAGCTGTTCCCAGGGTCCCCTGCTGCAGGCGCGACGACGTGCCGACCACCGAGCAGGGAAGCCCCTGAGGGCCTGCCTGATCCCGACAAGGTGTCTCGGGATCGCTGGCTCAGGCTCAGCGCCACGCAGGCCGTGGTGGGTGGGTGGGCGTCACGCTGCCCTGCTCAGTCCAGAACGCGGAGTCCTGCTTCTCCCGCCGCCCAGCCCAGCACCTTCCCAGGAGGCTGCCAGCACTCGCCTGTCTCACCTGGACTTGAACACCCACCTCACCTCATCCCAACCTTCCTGGCGCAGGAGCTCTCTGGGAGCTGTTCCTGGGTCTACCTTTTTTTTATTGCAGGCCCAGAGAGGACTCAATCCCTAGAGTCCTCCTTAGCTCGGAATCCCCAAGGAACAATGGCAATAGCAATACCAACACAGCCAGCCAGCACTGGAGCTCCACCCCTCACGTGGATGTGGGTGTGGGCACGTGGCTCTGACCCCTAAGCTCTGGGTCAGAGAGTGGATGCCAACTGCTGGGGCCCGAATAGGTGTGGCTGGCCGCGAGGGCCTCAGTTCCAACAGAGCCACTGCTACCCGAGAGGGGCTGGTCAAGGCCCCAGGCCCTCCAGGGGCTTCACCAGGGAAGGGACAGGGCAGGGCCCGCCACACTGCACAAACGCAAACGGAAGTCCCGCCCTGCAGCCTGCAGAGGCCCAAAGCAGTCAAGTGACGTCAGCTGCATCTCACAAGGCCACTGGGAAAACCAGCGGTTCTCAACCAGGGCTGATCTTGCCCCCCAGGGGATACTTGGCAATTTCTGGAGCCATCGACGACTGTCCATTCTGGGGTGGGATTACTGGCATCCAGCAGCAGAGGCCAGGGTAGCTGCCAACCCTCCTGGTGCGCCCAGGACAGCCCCACAGCAAGGCCTCACTTGGCCCCAAATCAGTCGTGCCGAGGTTGAGAAGCCCTGGGTTAAACCCTCATGCTGGCGACTGGCAAATGGATTTTTTTTTTACTATGGAAAAAAAATGACAAAACAAAAGCAAAGGGAAAAATCCAACTAAAAAAGAGTAAGAAGGACCTGAGAACTCAGTAAGCTGAGGGGCAGTGCTACTGGCGGGCAGGCACTGGGTGGGAGGCCCGGGCAGGCGGCGTCTGAAGCAGTGTGGGGCAGGGCGGGCAAGCCCCCAGCCCCTTGGGGACAGCGGCCCATCTCTGGCTTCGAGGGTCTTCCCGACAGACAAGCATGTCAGGCTCTTGGGGTGGGCAGAGCTCTCAGCCCGGAGCCTGTGCCCGCTGCGGGACGAGGCTGGACCCCGCTGGCCCAGGCAGCGCCGGCAGTGGCACGCAGCCCGCGGGGTCTGCCCTGCCGAGGAGGGCTGGGGGAGGCTGCGGGAGGAGCTCCCTGCCCCTAATAAGGTGCCCCTCCCTGGAGATCCAGGAGGCCTGAGGGGTGCAGCTTGCTTGGGGGTTAAACGGCTGGCAGCGAATTAAACACACACAGAAACAAAGAAACGACCACAACAGTCACAGTTCCCACGGGGGCTTTCCCGACACCAGAGCCAGCGCAAGCAGGGCCATCCCCTGGGGCTGGACGGAGGCCCTACGGAGACAGCAAGGCCCGGGACAGCGGAGAGGGCTCCAGTTAGAGGGCTTCACTCAATTTCATTCATCAGCATAAAACACAGGGACACGGCAGCACAGAGAACACGGGACACACCCGCCCGGCTCGCTCCGTGTTCGAGCGACTTCCAGAAAATAAACAAACAAATAAATAAAACCCTCAGAAGAAGAAAGGGAGAATGAGGTGACTGCCCTGGCTGTTTTGCATAGGGTGCCTTTCCTTGTGACGACAATTTGGCCTTGTTTTCCTCTGCCTGTGGGGGTGCCCTGTCTGTGCTGGCCGACTGCTCTGGGGGGGAAGGTCCCTCCGTGCAGCCCTGGAGCCCGGCTCCACCACAGGCCCTCCCCACACGCGGCGCCGCCCGGCTGCGGACGCCCTGCCTCAGCCCCGCATGCACCGGGCTACGAAGGTGGCTCCACGCCCGCTCTTACCCGCTTCCGAGAGGTCCCGCAGGGAGCTGCTGAGGGCGCTGCGCTTGAGGCCCTCGCCGCCGGCGTAGCTGTCGTCCAGGCAGGCCCGGCTCAGCGTCCCGTTGCCCGACTCCTTTTTGAGGCTGGAGCATTGGGACATGCTGGGCCTCACGACACCCTTCTGCTTCTCGAGCTCCGCTGGAACAGAGAGGGCGAGGGGCCTGGTGAGGGAAGCACAGCCTAGAGGGGTGAGAGACTGGGGACCACACAGCCTTCTGCTGAGGGCCAGCACTGTCCCAAGCCACCATCTGCCTGGAATGGGGGAGGGGTAGTTTCGGGGACAGAGGGGCTGTGACGGCTGCCCTGGACAAAGGGAGCAGAAAGGAGAACCCAGGAGGGAGGCTGGAGGGGCCTTATGATCTGCAGGAAAGACAGTCACCTCCCAGGCTCAGGGCCGGGCAGGGAGGCAAAGACTTGCCTGGGTCTGGGAGATGAGTAAGGGTCAGCCAGGCCCTTCCACAGTGGGTGCAGAGGTGAGGACACCCATATGCCTCCAGGGAGTAGACCTGGAGCCAGGGCATGGCCTTGGCTGTGACACCATCAGTCGCTTGTGGTCCATTCAGAAGACGACTGACAGTCATGCTGAAGTGCAAGGCGCTCAGCCCCAGAGCTCTGGAAGCTCCAGTCTATGGGGTGGCCAGGGAACTGGGGGGCTCCCCAGGACATGTGATATGCTCTGACCGGCAGGACAGGGCTGGGCCCCTGAAGCCCTGGCCGTTATCAGCCACGGCCTCCCGCTCCAACCTGCCCCGACCCGTGCCTCCTTCTGTGGGCCGGGCATGCAGGCAGCCCTGTCACGTGGCCATGGGGAGTGCCAGAAAAGACGGGGGGACGTTGTGTCTCTGGGGGCTCAGGAGTCACTGGCATCATCAGCCTCAGACCACTGTCACTGCCAGGAGACGGGGAGGCAAACGCCCGTGCCCAGTGAGTCCTGGCCTTCCTGGTTACTGGCACCACCTGCCCATGAGTCCTGGGACTCACACTCTATCCTGTGCTTCTCCATCTCCTGCACTTCTGCAATGGACTCCCGCAGGTCATCAGTGAACTTCTTCCGGTCTTGAGGATTGGGGGCATTGAAGTTTATCAACACTTTGATGTCTGCTCCGGGGACAGCTGATGTGAGCCGGATGCCGTTGGGGTAGTCTGAAAACAGGAAGGAGGGGCGAGGCCCATGGGTCTCAGGGTGTTCCCTGCAGCCTCCTCCCTGGTCAAGAGAACAGTGAGAGGCCCGAGAGGAAGGCCCCAGGGCCCTCGTCCTTCCCCACCCTGAAGGTCATGGAGACCTCTACTGAGAGCTTGTTGACCACTCTGCCAGGTGCCAAGGCCCAGACAAGGCCAGAGGAGGTGTTCTGAGCCGGGTTGGGGCATCTTATCCAGTCACCTTGGACGATTCTGGACAACAGAGCAAGCGCTGTTCTCTCCTGAATGGCCTCCGGCCCACAGCTCCCTTGTGATATGCTGTGGGCACCCCACACCCTGTGCCCAGGTCGGGGTTCCTGGGGCTTTGGTCTCATGGCAGTGCCACTCCCCAAGTAGCAGTAACCTGCCTGAGCAGGTAAAGGTCTTTGGCCAGAAGACCAAGCCCACCTCTGCTCAGACCAGGGCCAGTCGAGGCTGGGAGGCTGCAGAGTGCTGGTGCAAGTGTGGGAGCACAGGCAGCCCGCCACTGCCGCGCAGAAACTCATGCCTGGTGACGCCAAGCCTGTGATTCTCAGAGAAGCCCCAAATCTCTAAATTTTGATATGAAGATTTAAACATTGGTGCAAGAAAATTTTTAAATGTACAAACCATGTAAAACATAACTGAGCTGGGACCGTCCCCAGGTTGCCAGTTTGAGACGCCGGTGTGAAGGCAATTCCTATGGATACTGTAGGGTGGGCTCTTGCCAGCACCTCGTGTCCAGGATCTAGGGCTGTGCCCTGGCAAGCTAGATGTGGTCCGGGTACAGCCTCTGCCTTGAGGACTCACGGTTGTCCTGGCTACTGCTGGGAGCTTGGTGCCAGGACCTCACTAAGTTCTTGCCCCACCATTTCAGAGAGCAGCTGCTGCTGGTCAGGATGATGCCGGATGGTGCCACCCCCCCTCGTACGTGTGCGTGACACCGAGGCAAGGCATGGGTAGGTGGACAGGGCAGGAAGTGGGGAGATGGCCAGGGCAGGTAGCCTGAGGCTCCTTGTGGGCATGTGAGGAGAAGGATGCACATGGAGGGGCAGGTGCTGCTGCTGGCCGCTCCTCGGTCCCACTGGGGACAGGAAACACAGCAGAGAGCCCCAGATCCAGGATCTTGGGCCTGTGTTTTGGATGGTCCAGCCAGCTGTAGGTTCTTGACACTTTTTTAGCTTGCAGATGGAAAGCTGATCACACAGATGGTGACAACCTCTCCCAAGAGGATAGGGGACCCCTGGTGCTCAAGACATAGACACTCCATGTCAGCATTGTCCCCTTAGGGCCTCTCCAGAGTATGCAAGGCCACAGGCCCCCACCTGCATTCCAGGACTGGCTCAGCCTGTGGCATAGAGACCTCCAACAGGGAAGGGACAAAGGAGGGGCAACAAGGGGTGGGTAGAAGGAGCAAGGTCAAAAGAAAAGGCCAGTGGGGGTGTTGCAGATGTGAGCCAGCTTCCCCCAAACTCCCAGGCTTCCTGACCTCACTCACGGCTAACAGGGCCCCAAACCCCAAGCAGGTCTGCCAGCAGCAGCTGACACGCGCTGAGCACTCCCTGCGTGCCCTAGGGTTTCACACGGAAACACTCCCTCCCTCTTTGGGGCAACTGCATGAGACAGGCACTAGTCACCCCCACTTTACAGACCAGGAACCAGAGGCCAGAGAGGCTAAAGGAGCAGGCCACACACGCAGCCAGGCGCTGGTGCCAGGGTCTGAACCAGGCAGCCAGGCTCGGCTCTGAGCTTCCCCAGTCACTTGGGGATTGCCTCCACCTGTCTTTGGGCCATATTTGCATATCACCTGTACTAGTAGTGTTTTTCTATCAAAATTTGACTTAAATAAATTCATTTCTGCCATATATTAAAAAATCTTACCACTCGCAAGAAACTGAGGTGAGAATAGAAGTGAACTCGGTGGGCACCTGCACCCTGGGACTAAACTCTCCCTCCTGCCTGCACCCACTCCCAGGGGCCGCGTGGGAATGACACGCCAGCCAGGAAGATGAAGCCTTCCGGGCAGGCCCCCGGGCAGACTTACACTGGTTCTCGAAGAGCAGGACCTGCATGCCATACAGGGAGAAGGACTGTCGGAAGCTGTACGTCACTGAGTTCTTCTTCTTCTGGAAGATCTTGGTGACCTGGGGGCAACCAGAGACAGTTTGAGCTGCAGCACTGGGGCAGTGACTATGTGTGATCTCCAGCCCAAGGACCCTTCTGGGAGTTCGGGCTCAGGAGGCTGGGGGCAGGGATAAAGCCACCCTAGGCAGAAGGTGTTACCTTTCACACCCAGACTTGGACTCTGGTTCCTGTCCCTGTGAGCCCTGATGCCATCCTGGCTGGCAACAAAGCCCCACAACCCAGCTGAGAGGTGGCAGGCATATCACTGCACATAGCCTTGCAGGTGCCTTCTCACAGCCAGGTGAGGTGCACACACCTGGGGCTCGACCCTGGAGGGCAGGAGTGGGCAGGCGCTGCTCAGCAGCGCTGACCTTAGGAGGAGGAACAACCAGAGCATGAAGCCATGACCGTGGGGTGCACTGCAGTGAGCCCAGCCCTGGGCTACTGACGGGATCCCTCGCCACACCTGGACCCGTCATGGTCCTTGGCTGCTACCCTGGTTGGCAGGCGAGGGAAGGAACTTTCCAGCCTGGCAGGCAAAGGCTGGGCTGGAGGGGAAAGGGTAGCACCCATCTCTCCTGTGCCCAGTGCTCGCAGGTGCCATGTGAGGGTCTGTCCAGGTCCCGCTGGGCTACTGCAGCCCTCTGAGAGGCTCGTCTTACAGAGGAGGAGACAGGCTCAGAGATGTGGAGTGACTTGCTCGAGGGCAGGGGCTCTCAATAAAGGATGTGAACCTAATGTCCGAATTTCAGCTTCAGTGGTCAGAGAGGAGTAGCCAGTCCTTATATCCGATCAGGCCCATGGGGATCAGGGACAAGGGCCTCTGGCAAGAAAGCCTGTGACATGCAGGAGGGACAGAAACCCACTGACAGTTCTCCCTTCTGTCTGCAGTGGGCATTTGTACCCCCACCTGGCTAGCACCCATGCCACCATCTTTCAGTCCGTTAGTCCTGGGGACTGGACTCCCTCCCAGATCCAGGGGTGGGGCTTGTGGCCCAGGCGTAGCCAAACAGAAAGTGCTGCACCTGCCTGGCCACAGTGAGTGGCTTGGGGAGAGGTATGTGCAGCAACCAGGAGTAATCCTGAGACCCCTTCTCGCCTGCAGAGGGGCCACACAGAGGAAGAGCCTGCGCAGCGCAGGGGTGCAGACGACAGAGAGTCCTGCTGACTTGCTGGAGGCTCTGCAAACAGCTGGGGCGGAAGCCAGAAACCTCCCTCCGGACTTTTACACAAGCCAAGGAAGTCTTGTTTTCATGTGCATCCGTTTGAACTAGATTCTGTCTCTCGGAACCAAGATTCCAGGTGAATCCCCCTTCCCCAGCCCCATGTGTGTGCACTTTTCACCACACGCAGACACACAGCCAGATGGAGATCCCGGGTTCCCAACACCGAGGCACCGGTCACGACACGCTGTGGGTGAGCCACGTACCACCAGGAGGTCGTTAAACAGGAAGATTTCTCGCTGGTGCAGTCCGAGCTTCTGGGGCTTGTTTGGGTCTGGAACCTCGAAGAGCCGGCAGTAGCAGACCAGCCGGCGATGGGGCAGAGAGAGCACCTGTGTGGGCAGAGACCGTCCTGCCATGGCTGTCCAGCCCTCCTCTGGGGCCCTGGAGGCCGTGGCGGTAAAGTGCAGCCCTCCAGGCTAGAAACCCAGCCCACAGGCCTCGTGTGCAAAAGCACCTTCTCTCCCAAGCAGCGTCCTTTGGCTCATAGCAATTTCCCCCACTCTGTCCTCAGGCGTTGCTATTTAAAATCTCTTATCTCTGCTCTCCTGAAGGACTATGGGCAGCCCCCGCTTCTGCTGGGACTCCTTTTGATTCTTAAAACATCATGTTCACGAGGAAACCCCTCGTCAGAGAGGGAAGTCACGTTTTCTGGGTCCCCACACGTGCCGATCACACACACAAGCCCGTGGGCCCGTGTGAGAGTCCATGCGGAGTCTGCTCTGGATGACGAGAGGGAGGCGCAGAGACTACCGGCCAGAACCGGGAAGCTGCAGAGCCAGGGTCTGGCTCCAGGCCAGGATCTTCCCTCTACCTGCCCCTCCAAGGGCCCTGATGCCTGAAAGACCCCGTCCAAAGTTCCGAGCCAGCTGCCAACGCTCTGTGGGACCTGCCCTGAACATGCCCACCACGGGCCGCATGAGGCCCCACATGCGCTACAGATTAAGTTGCCCTCGAAGCCTAACGCAAGGCGATCGGTCTCTCGGGGCCAAGGGGACAAGCCACTATCGGGGTTCAGGCCCAGCTCTGGGAGCACCCGGGCTCGTGCGGAAGGGACCAGGTGCAAGACACTCACGGCAGGGGGTGGGGTGGGGGTGGCTCTGCCCAGGTGCTCTGGCCAGGGCTGCTTATGCTCAGTGCGTTGGGGACGAGACGAGGGGAGGGGAAAGCATGGCCCAGCCTGACGTGTTCAGGGAGCCAAAGTAAGAAGGGGGAGAGGATGGGAGGATGGGGGACGTGGCACTGGGGGTGGGCCTGGGCGGGTGCAGGAGCGCCAGTGTCTCGGGCTCTCACTCGGAGAAGCTGGCGGCAGAGCGGTTTGTGGAGCTGAGGGATAAGGCCAACCCATGAA
Source organism: Varecia variegata (assembly GCA_028533085.1). Classification (NCBI taxonomy): domain Eukaryota; kingdom Metazoa; phylum Chordata; class Mammalia; order Primates; family Lemuridae; genus Varecia; species Varecia variegata. The sequence goes on along the minus strand of CM052447.1, from coordinate 786,727 downwards.
GGTAGGCCATACGGCTGAAGCTAGCTGTGTGCACTCCACAGGCAGTGGCAATGATGGGTCACGGAGATGAGGGGGCAGGAGCTGGGAGAGCCTGGGCACAGGGTGTGAGGCACAGGAGCAAGTTGGGGTGCATGGAGTGTGCACGGAGCAGCGTGGGGCAGTGGCAGGGCAAGGAGGGCCCCAGATGCCACCCCGGCGTCCTCTGTTTCAAGTGCAGTCTTGGGGCCTGGGTGCAACAGGGCCTAGACAAGAGAAGGCAGGGGTCTGTCCATGCTCAGCCTGACAGTACAGCCTCCCCAAGTGGCTGTGGAGATTTGAGGCGGGGGTAATTATGAACATCAGATTCCTTAGTGCTCCAGCAATGAACTCTGGCTCTGGGAGCCTGGGGACCGGGGGAGTGGTTGAGGATGGCTGGGCCTCCCCAGGGCAGGCGGGCTATCAGCTGGAAGCAGAGAAATACTCACACAGCCAAGGCCATGATGGAGGGATCCAATCTACGGGAAAACATTAAACAAACAAAAAAGGATATTAGTGATCCAAAAGACACACCGGGGCCCCTCCAGGGAGGTAAGGGGGTGACGCTGAGTCTTCAAGCAGCAAGTGCCCCTCCCTCCTAAATACTCCAGCCAGCCAGGATGCAAGGGGACCCGCCCTCACTGGCAAAGCTCTCTGAGCGAGTTCTGGGGGGATTCTTAGGCCATCAAAAAAAAGCCCACCAGCACTGGGGGGCCCAGAGTACAACCCTGGCCCCGTTGGTTTATTAAGAGCCTCAGGTTCTCTTCAAACAGAACCCAGGGCAAATGGCTGTTATTCCCAAGCCCTGCCTGGAAGGGCCTTGTTCCAAATGGCATCAGGGCCACTGGCTGGGGCTGTGGAGCTGACCCAGGGTCATACTAAGAGGCTGGGTCAGGGTGCGAAGGCCTTGCAGGCAGCGCTGTGCTGGCCTCGGCCCCACAGCAGTCCCAGTGATGCCGGGGCCCACCACATACCGGCTTCTTCCCCACAATGAGTTTCTCCACCTTCTGCACCTGGGACACGTGGTCCTCGTTGGTCTTCAGCTCTCGCTTACGGATCCGTTCATAGATCCCGATCAGCATCTCCCGGGGAATGTCCTCACCATCGTCCACACCTGGGCAGGGGACGGTGGTGAGATATCAGGGTAGGGCGGAGCCTGGGTGGCAGTGGCTTCCTTCCACCTTGGGCCCCAGGCTCACCCTTGATTTACCAGTTTCTAGAGCAAATTAGAAGAGCGAACCTTTTGCCAGTCCTCAGCAGAACCAAAGATCTTCCAGATGCACAGCTATGGAACATTTCCATTTCACGTTTCCTCAGGGTCCTCCCACCAGGAGCAGGGCCCAGCACACCCAGCCTGGGCCAGCAGGTTACAGAGGGGTGCTGAGCCATCTGCTAAGCCGTGTTCACAGCCCTAGGAAGTGGGGCAGTCGTCCCATTCCACAGATGGGAGAATTGAGGCTGGGGTTTGTGAGTTTGGGCTCTGAAAGATCCGGAACCAAGTCCTAGTTTTATTCCTTACTGGCTGCGTGACTGTGGGTGAGTGATCATGTCTCTCCCAACTTGGTGTCCTCTTCTGTAAAACAGGTCGTGAGGGAGCAAGGGAAGCCCATGGCATGGCCGGCTCAGTGCACTTGGGTGGTGTCGGCACCACAGTGGCTGCTGTTGCTGTCCCACATCACCTAGGCAGAGGCTGGGGCCGGGATCTGACCCGGGGCTGCTCTAACCACAAGCACACACCCTTTCTTCCACACCACACTGACAACCGCGATGAGAAAAGCGAGATCTATCCTCACCCCTCCGACTGGCCACAGACCAAGGGCAGCCAGGCTTGGGGAAGTGGGCCCGCCAACACACCACTGGCAGGAGGGGGAAATGGCCCCGCCCCAGGCTGGGCAGTTTGGCAGTGTCTGTCCTAATGGCAAGTTCTGACAGCTCCAGTCCACTGACTGCATTTGAGGACCTTACCCCATGGGAAACGAGACACATACAAGGTTACTTATTGCAGCGTTGCTTTCAAATAGCAAAAGGCTCGAAGCCACCTGTGTACCCATTAACAGGGGACTGTTAACCAATCATCATACAGCAGAACAACAAACTACTTGCCATGCCTGGATATGGCAAATTTCTCCTAGATTTGTTAAATGGGAAGAGCAAGGTGCAAAGTAGAAGAACTTAAAACTGTCCATGCACATCTGTACGTGCTTGAGTAGAGGAACCAGCAGGTCCCTCAGGAGCCAAATGCTGAAGACCTCCAGGGCACAGGGTGTGATGGGCAGGCAGGGGCTGGGGGGAGGGGAACCCCGCTATGGCCTGCTAGTAATTTCTGTTTGTTTGTTATTTTGTTTAAATAGACTTTATTTTTAGAATAGTTTTAGGTTCACAACAAAATTGAACAGAAGGTACAGAGATTCCCATACACCTCCTGTCCCTACACACGCACAGGTTCCCTACAAACATCCCCCCGAGTGATCCATTTGGTAGAATCCACGAACCTGCGCGGACACACCATCACCGCCCAGCATACATAACCTGCATGAAGGTTCACTCCCGGTGGTGGACATTCCACAGGTCTGGACAAAGTAGAATGGCACGTATCCACCATACGGCACCACACAGCAGTGTCACTGCCTTAAAAAGTCTCTGGGCTCTGCCTGTTCATCCCTTCCTCCCGCTAACCCCCAATCTTTGTACTGTCTCCCTAGTTTCACCTTTTCCAGAGTGCCTTATAGTTGGAATCGTATAGTTTGTAGCCTTTTCATATTGGGGTTTTTTTTTTTTTTTTTTTGGGAGACAGAGTCTCACTTTGTTGCCCAGGCTAGAGTGAGTGCTGTGGCGTCAGCCTAGCTCACAGCAACCTCAAACTCCTGAGCTTAAGCAATCCTCCTGCCTCAGCCTCCCGAGTGGCTGGGACTACAGGCATGCGCCACCATGCCGGGCTCATTTTTTCTATATTTTTAGTTGGCCAGATAACTTCTTTCTATTTTTAGTAGAGACGGGGTCTTGCTCTTGCTCAGGCTGGTCTCAAACTCCTGACCTTGAGCCATCCACCCGCCTCGGCCTCCCAGAGTGCTAGGATTACAGGCGTGAGCCACCGCGCCCGGCCTCATATTGGTTTGTTTCACTTTGTATCATGGTTGATAGTTAATTTCTTTCCAGCACTGAGTAATATTCCATTGCCTGGGTGCACCACAGCTGATGCGTCCATTCACCTAACGAAGGACATCTTGGCTGCTTTTGAGTTTTGACAATTACAAATGAGGCTGCTATAAATATCCACATGCAGGCTTTTGTGTGGGCCCAAGTTTCCAATTCATTTGGCTAAATACCAAGGAAGGCAATTGCTGGATTGTATTACTTTTTGGTTTTCAAACTATGTGAAGATAATACCCATCTAAAAAATAAATTTTAAAATTTAAAAACAAACTTTAATAAAAGGGAAATACTCATCTGGCTTCCATGCTGGTGAGCTATTCCTCCTGCACCCATCCTCAAACCCCAGGGGCTCTCTGGCTGCAGGGCCCACCGGCCAGCCACCCCGGAGGGTGCAAGTTCCAGAACAAACAGGCCTTGGCCTGGGGGGGCGGATCTCCCTCTGCAAAGCACAAGCTGGACGTGCACGAGGCACGGAGCGCCGGCCGGGCGTGGGGAGACCAGGACCCTGCCCCGCCTTTGCCGTTCACTTGCAGTGTGACCCTAGGCTAGTCCCTTCCTTCCCTAAGCCTTGGTCACCCCTTCTGAAGCACAAGGAAAATGAGACAGAACATCCCCGGGTCCTTGGCTTGAAAAGAGGTGATGTGGAGGGAACAGCCCAGGCCTGGGAGACAGAAGCAGCAGCTTGCTTCTTGAGATCAGGGTGTGCAGTCCCTGCCCTGGGAAGTAGGGATGTTAATGCCATCCTGTCCCCCAGACTGTGGGGACAACGGGGTACAGTGAAGACCACAGCCCACAGAGCCACTGCCGTGAGGGTGCTGACTGGCAAATGCTGGACTCAGCATGCCTGCCCCCCTCAGCTTCTCCCTGGGGGCTCCCCTATCATTCTTACAGAGGGGAGCCCCGACAGCATGCGGCACACAGCGGCTCTCCGACAGCGACAGAGGGGCCGGCCCACATCGGGGTCATGTGGGAGTCTGTGAACACAGACTCAGACCAGCAGGGAGAGGGGCTCAGGGTAGGAGAGGCCCAGGGCGGATGAGAGGAGGCCGACACCAGCCTCCAGCTCCCACTTTGACACACAGGCCTAGGAGTGTGTCCCCTGCACCATCAGAGTCTATCGACCGCCCCCATGGAGGCGCAACTGGCCACTGCTGAGTTCCCAGGAACTACAGACTCGACCTACTCGGGGCCCACACTGCCCCCAGGCCTGGCAGAGGGCCACATGCTCAGTGCAGGGAGTGGCCACACCCAGGCCTGCTCAGCATCTTCCACGCAGGAGCTGTGGGGCCCATTCGGGTCTCCTGGTGGCCCCTCTGCTGCCTGGGGGACATCTGGGGTTCCGTCAGCTGTCCTGCCAGGCGGTGCCCCCGGCAGGGGCGGACGAGGCTGACGTCACAGCCCAGCAGGCAGCCCCGGGGAGGCGGAGACGCTCCCAGGGAGACTCAGCCTGGCCCAGTGGAGGGGAGACAAAGCTACAGTTTTATAAAAATAAAGAAGAATGAACAACTTAAACGGCTCAGCAAGCTTATAAAGTTGGACTTGATTCAGACTAGCTTTTATTTGTTTTTTAAAAAATACAAGACCATTTCCAAAGGGACCTCGTCCATTTCCTTCACATCTCCCCTCAGCTCTGGCAGCCAGTATTCCCCACGGAGAGGGAGGGACATGGTCCTGTCCCTCTTTCCTTCCAGGGACTTCAGGGCACACAAGGGACATGCCTTAGCTGACATGGAGCCCCCAGGGGCGGTCACGCTCTCCTCAGCTCCTTTCCTGTCTCCTGCTCACCCAGCAGAAGGCCTGGCTTCTGCTGACCGCGTGACTGGCACCTCTCAGCACCGCCTGTCCCCCGCAGGCCAGGAGACGAGCCTCGGCCCCGGCCGGAACCGTGTGGGCTAGAACTCAATAGCGCTCTTCCTTCTCACCGGACTTGTTTTTATAATTACCTCCTATATGTGGAACATGCTACTATTTTTCCATTTACAGTGATGATATAAGGTTCTCCTTTTAAATACACACATGGATGTGAAAAACACACAAACAAAATGGCAAGTCAGTTTCATCCTTCAAGGACAAGCTAACATCATCACCTCCCCAGGAGAGAGGGTTCCAGACACACCTGAGACCCAAGCACGTGTCGAGCAGCCTGTGCCCCACCGGGCACAGCTCTGAGACAGCACTTAGTGCTCTTTCTGGTAATCCGCGCTGTGTTCCCAAAAGCCCCTCTGTGCCAGACCCCAGCGCTCTGGGCCCAGCTCTCCAGCGCAAGGCTGTCGCACACTCCTCTGAGCCCCACACCTGGGGGTTTCTGGCCAGGGCAGGTGTTTGAATGAGTCTGTGGGACGGCCAGCACCTGGGGACAGCTCACCTCGGAGGTTCTTGACGAAGTCCTCCAGCTTCATCTTCCTCTCGGGCTTGACGTTGGGGCTGTACATGTCCGTGTTGAGCAGGATGATAGCGAAGGCCAGGATGAAAATGGTGTCTGGGTTCCGGAACTGCCGCACCACCCCGGGGTTGCAGATGCAGTACCGCTGGCTGGGGGCCGGGGAGGGAGGAGGGTCAGGCCACTGTGCAGGAAGTGAGACTGCTCCTCGCTCACGCGGGGCGGCAACCACCAGCTGAGGACGTCTAAGCCTCAGCTCCTGCGTCTGGTGAATGGGGCCACGCTCGCCCCTTTTACTTTAGCTGTGGTCCCTCCTGTCTTGATTCTAGTTGTGCACGTGGCTGCCCAGGGGCAGGACTGCATTTCCCCACTGCCCGGGAGCCTGGAGAGGCCACACAACTAAGTTCAGCCAATGGGACGTGAGCAGACCTGACTTGGGCACCTGCAAGTCTGGGGCCCTCTTCCCCCTACCTGGAGTGGGGACATCACGGTGGGTGTTGGGCCTGCTCTCTGGGACCTTGAGGTGAAGGGACACGGCCTCGTCCACAGCAGCACAGAGGGAAATGTACTTTGCCTTGTCTCGGCTGTGGCTGCTGAACTAACAGCCTCACTAATACACCTGCCTCACCTAGTCACCCCACTTACTGTTCCCACTGCCGCCCCCCCAGGAGCCCTCTTCACTGGTAACCTCATGGAGGGGCAGGTAAGAAGCGGCACGACAGAGCAGAAGGACCAGGCAAAGCACGGTTGCGTAGGCTTATGTGCCAGCAGAGGCTGCAATTCAGTCTCCTCCATCCTGGGCGCCCGGCTTAGTGCCAGCCCCTCCAGGAAGCTGTCCTGGAAGGAAGGGGCTGAATGCCCCCCCAGGACCCTGGGGTTGTCCTGCTTCTGTGTCCTCGATCCTCCCAGCTCCACCACCAGTGCTGAACCCATAGGGCCAGGTCAGCACCTGCTTCATGTCCCCCACACCCAGCACCCAGCACGGAGGCTCCCACTCAGCCAGTGGCATGCAGTCCAGGAACAAACATGCAGCAACGGGCAACACTGAGTATGTGTGCTCATGCCAGGTGCCTGGCTACTGTGTCCTCATCCCTAAGTCATTTCATCCCTCTCTCTAGGGTGCTACATGCTATTGTTATCCCTACTTCATAGGTGAGGAAGCGAGGCACAGAGAAGTTAAGTAACCAGCACAAGGTCACACAGCTGGTAGAGGGTAGAGTCCGTGACTGAACCAGGCCATCTGGCTGTATGGCTTGTGGTCTGAGTCACCGTGAGAGACCGACTGCGCCCTGTGAATGGACGCATGAATGACCAGACAGACCAAGTCACGAATGGATGGCTGGCTAACGGGGACTAGGAGGAAGACAGTGTTCAGAATCCTGATCTGAACAGTCAGAATCCCAGCAGTTGTGATCTTAACCTCCTTCAACAGGGTTTCCTCATCTTCAAAATTAGAATAACAAGTACTGTCACCCCTCCACCCCGCCCCCCACCATGGCTGTAAGGAGCCCAGCACAGTGCTGGGACACAGGAGAGGCCACTGTGATCACCCCCAAAACCACACTCAGGGACACCAGACCCTGCCTAGGTGGAGGGCTGAAGGGGGATCCAGCCCTTGGTCTATCCTCAGCCCTTGCATCTGGAAACAGTCTTCTGGGGGATGAGGCACACTCCCACCCCGCCTGCCCCACCCATGCAGGGCCCCAACCTGAACGCCTCGATGAGCCGCTCCACTTTCTGAGCCTCTCCTTGGACTCGGATGTGGGCCTGGAACTTCCTGAGGGCTTCGTCCAGCTCCATGGCAGAGAAGTCCATCTCGTCCACCACGCAGCTGGAACAGAGACGGCCCGTGGAAGCGGCCTTGGCCTGTGGGGGCGCCACACCCAGCTCTCTGCCGTGAGCACCGAGTCTCCACGGCGCCCAAGAGCCCACGGAACGGGCTGGCTCTTGGCAGGGAAGGTCCCCTGCGTGGCTGCCTCCAGTCAGCTGGGAGCACTGTGGAATACGTCAAAAGGACCCCCAGGCTCCCGGGAAGCCCTGAAACTGTAGGGAGACACTCGTGCTTGTGTCCGTGTGTGCAGTTTTGCACGGGGGGCCGGGACATTTGGTAATTCTGGAGCAGGGTCCTTCCCGACAGACACATATAAGCATAGCCACCACGTGGGACAGACGTGGCCGTGACAGCCTTCTCTACTTCTGAGAGGAGGCGGGGATTTGCTCCCATTTGCATGACGAGGAAATGGGGGCCCAGGGCACCAAACGTCCACTCAAGTTGAGGGCACGGGAGGGTGGGGACGGGTAGAGGCTGGGTTTTGCAGGTGCTTTTCCAGGGGCACCTTGGAGAGGCTATGCCACCCTCGCCTGTGGAACAGAGCTGGGAGAGGTGTTGGTGAACAGTTTCTGACGGGCCCGCCCCCAGCCCCTCGGTGACCCCTGAACAGAGAAGGTGGGGTCTGCGCCAGGAACCCTGGGGACAGAGACATTTCCCACCCGCAGGCTCTGGCATTGGGTTTATCTCTGTAAGGAATCTATTATCACTCGCACTGGGCCAGAGGCCCTAACCCCCTCCCAGGCCACCCCTCCACTGGGGCGATGGGCTTGGGCATAGCTGTGGCTAATCCCACCCTGCTGAGAGCTTACGTCTTCTTGGGGCAGTGGCCTTGGAGGTGGCTGCAGAGCGTGTGGGGAAAGGGGCAGCAGGGAGCCCGAAATGAGGACCTGCTGCCTGGCACCCAGCAGCTGCCCTGACCATGCCTGGGGTGTTGGGCTGGGGGAGTCTCGCCACTTCCTGAGGCCACTGCTATTTTCTGACTGAAGGAGAACAATGCCCGGATTTCCTACGGACCAGGAACCAGCTTGGAGGGGCTGTACAGTGCAGGAACGGCTGCAGGCGCTTGGGGGCAGGGGCCGAACCGATTCACCAAGGGGCTAATCTGCTTCCCTGAACTGTTTCCTCCGGCTTAAAAGAGGGGAGAAGGGCAAGCAGCACACTCACAACACAGTGCTTTCCCCGGGCACAGCAGGAACAGAGGTGCTGAGCAGGGAGAGCGCAGCGCAGGCCGCGCATTCAGTCAAGGAAGGGCACGGCATTCTGCTGGTGCCTGCCACACGCCAGCCAGCCCCAAAGTCCCGGCTCACTTTGCCTTGTGTGTGTCTGTGTCTGTGTACATGTGTGTGGGGGTGTGAGTACATACATACGTGCGTGAGTCCGTGTGTGTTGGGGGTGCACCCAGGCCAGCCCCTTCCCCTGAGCCTTGGTTTCCTCGCTGTGAAGCCAGGAGGGCACAGCACCCACCGCCGCCCCCCAGGAAGCAGCAGAGAAGGCAGCACACACGTGCTCCAGAGACTGCTGATCCTGGGCGCCCGTGAAGGGCCCACTCTTGTTAGCAGCGGCTTAGCTCTTTCCCCTGCTTCGACTTCTCTTCCTGCCCAACTGGCCTGGGTTGGGAAGATCCTCAAACACAGAGCCTGGGCAGGTCCCCGAGGCTCCGCAGGCAGAGCCAGCAGGCCGCCTGTCCTGAGCCGGTCTCCCACTCGGCTAGCTCTGGCTTCTTCATCTGCTAATGACGACGCCAGAGCCCACGCTTGTGCGGAAAGGTCGCTACGGGGCATTTCACGTGGCACCTGCTTGATAAATAAGGATCTGTCCAGGTAGCCTGTCTACTCAGGACAGTGTGAAAGCAGGATGGAGAGACGGAAGGTAAATAGCAAACCGTAAGCAACGCCTGGGAGCTGGGAACCCACGTGTCTGCAGGGTCTGCTCTCTGGGCTGGTGGGGCTGTGAGATCAGGAGGGGGGGGGTTGGACTGTCACCCCTAGGTCTCCCAGCCAGGAGAACAAGGCAGGGGCAGAGCTTGGTGTGGGCTGCCCACCCAGGTGGCAGTGGGGTGAGCAGGCCAGCTCCCTTCCCACTGTTCTGGGGGCAAGTCAGGCAGAGGCAGGGGGCCCCAGACTTCCAGCTGCCTGCTCCTACCAGCCCTGCCACGCAAGGCCACGTGAATGTGGGTCACTCAAGGGCTGTAACCACTTGGTGCAGGGTTGGATCCACCATGTTGTAGGTAGAGGCTGGAGGCGCTGAGGACGCATGCCAGAGGGGGTGGGCAGGCAGTGGGGTCAGTGTGTGAGACACAGGCTGTGTGAGGGCGGGTGCCACGTGTGTGCCAAGCAGGGTGTGGGGTGCGATTCTGTGTCCGTGCATTGTGCAGCCAGGAAGAGAGAAGGGGAGGATTCACCACATCTCCCAGCACGAGGCACGCCTGACCCCCTGTGTATAATAACACAGGGGACGTGAGGAACGTGTGGAGGCGGGTCCCACGCTTGCTGCCGCCCAGAGCCCCCCCGAACTCACTCGAGCACGTCGCGGTTGAATTGCTTCTGCCGGTTCCCCAGGAACTCGCCGATCATCTGCCGGCTGAGGCCCTTGCGCTGTAGCAGGAAGTGGGCCACGCCCACCGGCGTGTCGGGCACGAAGCCACGCTCAATAAGGTACTGGACTCCCTTCTCTGGCTTCCTAGGGGTGGGACGAGAAGCACGCTCAGCCCTGGCTGCCCAGCACCCTGGGCTCGGTGGGTGGTCCATGTCTCCCCTCTGTGCTCCCCAGCACCACGGCCCAGCCCCCAGCCCTATCCCTCCATCTCCACAGGCACAGGTGGTCTCTGGTCTTGCCTCCCACTTCGGTGGAGACTCAATAGCCCAGGCTGGCACTGGGAGACCCTGTGCTCCAGGCATCCTGTCCTGTCCCACCCCAAAACCGAAATGTGGGGGGACCCCGTGTGAAAGTCTTCACCCAGAACCACCCACACCCTGTGCCAAGTATGGGCAGAGAGGGCTGTGGAGGGACCTTCACTCCCTGCCCTGCCTGCAGTACCTCCTTGGCAGCCTGGCACTGGCCCCAAATGCCCACGCACACATACAGAATGGGGTTCCCCGCCTGGCCCAACTCCCTGCTCCCCTAGGTGTGGAAGCGCTGGGCAGACGGAACCCTCCTCTCAGCAGATGCCCACCACAGCATCCCGGGATGAGCACACGCTGCCTGCTGTCACTGTGCAGGTGCCCCACACGCACTCAGTGGGTTCTCGCTCTGAGATCAGCACTCCGGTTACTTGCAGTGCTCAAGGCCCAGACTTGGAAGCCCAACAGCTATGTAGCCCTGCCCAGGGCCTCAACTTGCCCCACTGTAAAAACTCACTGAGTCAGTACAATGAGATGCCTGTAATAATGTGTTCAGTAAGGCTGAGCCCCCATTTGCAGGCAAGGAATGGGGGTAACAGAGAGGCAGGGCTCCTACCCAGGGCCATGGCACTAGCCTTCCGCGGGGAGGGTGGCTGGGCTGGCCCTAAGTGTGTCCACCGGAGACTAGGCCCCAGGAGCATGGGGCTTTCCACCAGCTCAAGCCTCTTGGTGCCCTCAGCGTGCGCAGAGCCAGGCCTGGGCACGGCAGGCACGCAGCACATGTCATGGGGTGACGGGGCCCGAGCACACCACCCCTGCAGCTGGCCAGCTGCCTGAGGGCCAGATGGGGCCCAGGAGGCTGTGGGGGCATTGCACTGACCCTGCTGCTCACAGCAGACCCCGGGAGAAGGTCCTGCCTCAGTGTGGCACTCCAGCCATGTGCGTCCGGGTGCGGGCCTCCGACTTCCTATCTTGGGGGGGGGGGTCTCGCACTTGGCTGACGTAGCAAGGAGGTCCTGGTGGTCGAAGGAGCCAGGGTGGTAAGAGTGGGCTTTGAAGACGGCCATATATGTGACTCTCAGAGGACAGGTGTCCTCCTCAGCAAAGCTCGCCAGGCCACTCAGGGAGCTGTGTAGAGTCTCCGAGGCCAGACTGGCTCCCTGCTCCTCTGTCCCAAGTCCTCAGTCACTGAGGGCCACCAAGCAGCTGGGTATCCTCTCTAGGGACACTCAAGAGTCCATGGAGGGCCCGGGGTGGCCTGGACCCCATTGTCCCCATTGCACACCCAGCACCAGGTCACCCACTAACTGCGCGGAGGTCAGTGTTCTCCTGTCCCCTGATGGGTGGATGGAGGAGAAGGCCAAGGCCAGTGTCCACCTGCCCCCAGTGAGCTGTGCAGCTCCCAGCTGACAGCAGAGCCCTGCAGGTACTGCATTTCCACCTGCGAACAAAGCAAACCTCCTGGTTGCAAGGTTACCTTGCTATTTTTGCCCCAAGGATGACCACACCCTGTGAAGGTTTTCCCCAGGAGCATGGCAGGGAGCAGCCTCCGGACAGCGCGGGCCTGGCAGGGAAGTAGTACTGGAGTGGCCCTGCTCCCCTGCCTGTGTTGGGGCCCCCGGATGGAAGGCCCAGGTTTTGCTGTTCATGAGACCATGAGCCTCACTTTTCCAAGCAATTCGGAGGTCTCCTACCAACAACAGCTCCAGCACCCCAGGCCTCTCCAGCAGGGGCAGCCAGGGTGGGTCACATTTCCTCCCCGCCCTGCTCCTCACAGGCCCCCACCCACACCCAATTCTCCCCGCTCAGCCTTTAAGAGAGGGGCTGCTAAGCCTAGCCCACAGATGGGTTTTCTTTGGCCCACACATTGTTAACAGAAAGAATTTTAGTTAGTTGCCAAGATTTAAAACATGGGAGAGTGCACATAAAATCTGGATTTCTTGCTTCTTGTGAAAAAT
>CM052447.1:754352-774050 GCA_028533085.1 Varecia variegata | reverse complement strand
GTCTGAGAACCTTGTTCTCAAGAGCGAGGCCATGTGCAGTGGCGGCGGGAGAGAGGAGCTGGGTGTAGGACACAGACTGAAATGCCAATATTTGCTGAGGATCTGTGGGGTGGGGGAATAGTGGGGGAAGGAGGGGAGGAACACAGAGTAATGAATCCAGGATGGTTCCTGCTTTTAGCCTGAACCGAATGTGGGAGGAAGTGATTCCACCTGGCAGGTCTAAGGGTGACATCACAGAAGAGAGGAGTCTGAACTCACTGGGCCCAGACTAGTGCCTAGGAGTTGGCCAAGCAGTTGTGAGGAAAGGTGTATTGGCAGGAGGTCCAGGTGGGGTCCTGGGGAGGGGATCACAGACTGGGAAGGTGGGTGCCAGGCTCCAGGGTTGGGATGGGGGCCTCTGAATGGCCCCACTGGAGTGACTGGCCCTAAATGGCCTCCCTGACAGCAGACAGCCAGTGCACTGTGCATTTGCTGGTGTGAATCCCCTGGCTGTAGGGACCTTGCTGGCCTCTTAGCCATGCAGTGAGGCCCTTACTGCCCCACTCTGTTCTTGGTGGCCCTGTCAGGTGGCAAGTTCTCGATCCACCTGCTCCCTTGCAGAGCTCCACGCTGCCTGTTCAAGGAGCACAAGCGTCACGGGGTCTGCTACACGTCACACAGGCCAGAGTGGGCCAGAGGTGCCGACCCCAGGCACGCACTCCCTCCTCCTGCGGCAGGACTGCACCCCCCACCCTCCTCAGGGATGGAGCCGCGGGACGTGCTTCAGCCACTGAACTGTGAGGGGAGTGGGTGGGTGTTACTTCCAGGGAACGCCTGTGTGAGCCCCTATGGCCACCTACCTGCTTCATACCTTCCACAAACATTTACTGAGCACTTACTCTGGGCCAGGCACTGTGCTAGCACAGATATGATCCAAATGTAGTCCCCATCCTTGAAAAACATGCTTTCTAGTTGGGGAGGTATAAGGAGGGAGATAAAATCCGAGGACACAGAGATACATGACAGCACAGGGGCTGAGGGCATGGCTGTGGGAGCTAGAAGCCTGGGCTTAAATCTCATCTCCACTTACTGGCTGGGTGACCTAGGGCAAGTTACTTAACCTCTCTGTGCCTTTGTATGATGGGGATAACAACAGCACACACAATGGAGTTATTGTGAAGAATACATGAGTTAATACACATAAAGCACTGTGACTCAAACCTCAAAAAATATTGTTGGCTACACAGTGGGAAGGAAAGGCCAGGACTTGGAGAATTAGACCAGGCTGATGTCACGGAGGCCTGAGAAGGCATCGACTTCAGCTGGAAGGGGCACCTCCCTGATGAGGTAGCACTGAACCTGGAGCCAGGAAGAGGGTCCCTGGTGGCGAGAGTGGCCAACACAAAAGCCTCATTTGACAGATAACAAAATGGGAAACAGAAAGGTCAAGTATCCTAGCTCCAGGCTGCCCCCAAGATAAAGAGGACTTTTAATCCATTCTTCCGCCCTGAGAAGTCCCTAAAAATTCCCTCTACCCTCCCCACCCCCTCACCACTGCTGTCAATCCACTCTGTCCAACTCTGTTGAGTCACCACCCCCGCAATTTGTCCTGCACACCCCCGTTACTCTTGCTTTAGCTTTTCTTCATTGCACTCTGTAAGGATGCAGCACCAACAAGGTGCCAACTGAAGCATTTTCACCATCTGTACCTGATCCGCCCCTGCATCCCGGGCCCAGCGGTCTCCCTGAGGCACTTCAGCAGCCGTGGGTAGGCGGAGACTCCCAGCTCACCCCTGTCCTGTCTGTTTCCAGGTCTAGCATTAGCTGCCTCCTCGAAGGCACAGACCGTACCAGTCACTTTCTTCACATGCATCTTGTTGCCACAGGCTGCAAACTGAGTAGCTGGTGCAACAGTGAGCCCTGTGCAGGACCCTGGGCGAGAGCAGTGTCAGGCGGGGAGTGGCACTTGAGAAACGCCAGGTGCTGACCCTGATCTCTTCTAGCAGGGGTATGCAAGGTCAAGGAAAGGGTTCTCTAGTCTTTTTTAAAATTTAGAGATGGGGTCACACTCCATTGCACAGGCTAGCCTCAAACTCCTGGGTTCAAGCAATCCCCGCCCCCCCAGCAGCTCGAGTACCTGGGACTATAGGTGCGCGCCATCATGCTGGGCCCCAGTCCTTTTATAATTGTTCAGGCCAAGAGATGTGGCAGTGGATGGCTGCCCAGCACCTAGCAGCAGCCTCCGATTCCCCACCCCATCCTCGAGCTCTGTCCCCATGACCCAGTGGGCTGGCTTCACTCCCAGCTCCAGGCCAGACAGGGCCTGAATCCTGCTGACCACAGGAAGGGTCCAGAGAGAGGCACGAGGGCCAGGAGGAGCATCTGTCTTCCTGCTGGGGGCCGTGAGGTTGGACTACAGGCCTGGGAACTTCTGTCAGGTAGGAGCTGGCAAGGGACAGGGATAAACCTGGGGAAGATAAGGCCAAGAAACACCCGTGGATTTTTCAAGTCCACGAACCAGTAGAGGTCTTTGCTTAAACCAGTCACAGAGAAGGCCCTGAATGATGCAGGGCCCACACAGATCAACAAGGGGGTCTGTATGCCTAGAGTGCCTGGGGATGCTGTGGTCAGAGGGCTGAGTTCACCTGGTAACTGCTCTCAGGTGCAAGGACAGGCTCACCAAGCATGGCATTCAGAGAATCCCTGCTCACCGGAAGTGCCTTTCCAATGTGGCAACCCAGGTTCAAATTTCTCCAAGGTCCCGCAGAGAGGTGGCCACCTTCCATCTGCTCCCACACCTCCAGGGCCAGCAAGCTCACCACTCTTGCGACTGCCTACTTTATCCAGTTCTTTCTGAGGTGTGAACCCAACCTGAAAGTGGCTGCGGGGTCTTCCTCGGCACTTAGCCCAGAGAGAGGGTGGGAGAATCACCCTCCAGAGCGTGGCTAGCATGCCCTGTGTGGCCTCCCTTGACACTGCCTTCCATTCTGAGGGGCTCAGCACCAGCCACCCCAGACCCAGGACAGCACTAGGGACGCTTGGGTCTCAGATGGTGGCGAGGGCCACAGGCCGAGTGGCCATGTCAAGGAGAATGGGATCCCAGCCTCCAAAGACCTGGCTCAAAGTGTTCCTAAGAAAGCCAGTCTTGTAAACTGTTGGCACGCGCTCTGGGGCCAGCCTTCTGGCCCTGTGGCCTTGCGCACATGCCTTGCCCTCTGGGCGCTGGCCGCTACACCCACACTGCAGAGGATTACTGTGAGGCTTCAGTGGGATAATCGGCTGGAGCGTTTAGCCCGGCCTGGCACTGAACACACAGCCTACACAGGCTGGCTCTCCTCACTGCCATCGTCATGAATGACAACAGACATGTTAAACACGTTCCGAGCCCAAGCCCAGCTGTGCTCCCTCCTGAGAGAGGCTGCACCCTCTGAGCCCTGCTTCCCTGCGAGGAGAGGGTGGCTCCTGCGGTGCTGGAAGGTGAAGCAGCATCGCACCCTGCAGGCTCGCGGGCGTGCTCCCGCCTCCCTCCCGCAGCAGCTCCAGCAGGCAGGATGGCACCGAGCGGTTGGTGGCCGCCAGGGGCCAGGCGCAGGGTGGAGGGGAGGCCTGGCCCACAGAACAGGCTGCCTCCAAGCACAAGAGATCAGGCTGGAAGGGACCTCAGGGGCCTGAGGAACAGCTCCTGCCTAAGCTGGAGTCCCGCCCACCACGCTGTCACCCCAAGCGGTTACTCAGGCCCTCGGAGACGAGGCACTCACTCCTTCTGAGGGTATCTGTGTCATCACAGGGCAGCTCAGGGCTGAGGACACTCTTCCAGAGGTGGGAGAGGTCTGGCCTGGCCCACAGCGTGAGGGGGAGGGATGTGACAGAGAGGAAATAGACATAGTGAGACATGTACCCCTGAATCTGTGGGAGGGGGTGCAGGAGCAGGGGGCACTGTGTGACGGGAAAACCAACACCCTCTCTGAGCAAGGAGGCGACAGGCTCAGTGAGGGCCTTGCTGGGCGCTGACCCCAGCTCCCCATGCTGCGGTGGCCCCAGGACCCCTGCTCCAGGGCTGCACAGCCTCCCACAAGGGGTAAGGCTCTGCCCCCTGGACTCAGTTTACAGAACTGTCACTGGGTGAGGAGGTGGGGAGCCAGGGTTACACCCCTGGTGGCAGTTACTACAGTACGGATTTTAAGAGGCTGTGTTCAGGAGCCAGGTGCCTGGGTATGACCTCATTACCCAGTCCAGCCCAGTCACCTACCAGCTGTGTGCCCCTGAGCAAGGTACCCTCTTGGAGCCTCAGTTCATCCATCTGAAAAGTGGGGTTACTAACAGTGCCCACCCTACAGGAGAACGTGAAGGGACTGTCTCTCTACCTAAAGCAGCAGCCACCAATCACACATGGCCAGAGCACTTGGAATGTGGCCAGTGCAACTAAGGGACTCAATTAATTCTAGTTTTCATTTCAACAGCCACCTGTGGACCAGAGTGCTGCCATGGTGTAAGGGGCACGTTTTCCCAAGTTAATCTCGGAGCTGAAGGCAACCCCAGTGTCCACCAAGCGTTTTCATGGGTCTTAATGAGTTGATTCTAAAAGTCATATGCAAGGATAACTCCTCAAGGAAAGCCAATACAAACTTCTTTTTTTAGAGACAGGGTCTTGCTATGCTGCCCAGGCTGGAGTGCAGTGGCTATTCACAGATGTGATCATAGCTCACTGCACCTTTGAACTCCTGGGTTCCAGTGATCCTCCTGCCTCAGCCTCCAGAGAAGCTGGGGTTATAGGTGCCTGCCACCACACCCTGCTCTAAGACAATTTTTAAAAAGAACAAGAAAGGGGTTCTTGCCCTAATAAGAAAATGTAGTAAACTGTAATAAAATTCTGATGTTGACAAGGGCATAAACAAACAAATCTCCTAACCATTAAAGTGGAGCTCCACAAGAATCTTTATTCTTTTTTTTTTTCTTAATAGAAACAGGGTCTCGCTATGTTGCCCAGGCTTGTCTTGAACTCCTGGCCTCAAGCAATCTTCCCACCTCAGCCTTGCAAAGTGCTGGGATTACAGGCGTGAGCCAGCACACCTGACACAAGGATCTTTATACTGTGTGCTGAGATGTCCCAGACCCCCTAAAACAGCACCTGGCATGCAGTATGTGTCCGATAAATACTTGCCGAATGAAGGAAAGGACCTAAGTCCAGACCCATGTTCAGGCGGAGTCAGACTGAATTTCAAGTCAGCAGAGGAAGAACAGACTATTCCATAAATCGTTTGGAGACAACTGGCTAATTCACAGAGCACAGCCAAAGTTAGACTCTTCACCTTGTATCATCCTCCAAAACAAATTCCAGATTAAAGTCATAAACTGTATAAAACGGAACTATGGAAGTACTAAAAAATCTTTTTAAAACTATGTTTATTACGTGGGGCAGAGCCTTTTAAAATAAAACATAAAAAGCCAAAGTAACTACAAAAAAGGAAAACATTGAAGATTTGACTAATTAAAATTAAAAACTATTAGGCAAGGGAACATAAACAAGATGTGCAACTAAAAGCACTAAATTGTATGCTGTTTGTAAAAGTGAATTTTATGGTATGTGAATTACACCTCAGAAGAAAAATTTTTTAAAAAGAAAGACAAATAACAGGAAAACATCTGTAATTACAAAGGATTAGTATCCACGATGTATAAAGAACTCCTAGTAATGACAGGTCCTCAAAATTGACAATCAATAGCAAAACAGGCAAAGAATATGCACAGGCATTACAGACAGCCCAAATAGCCAAAAGACACCCTTGCAGATGCTCCACCTTTCAGGTAAGCAGGTAGAGACAAATTCAAACAAGCAAGGGACACGATTTCTACCCAATGACTGGAGGTAAAAAGAATACGAAGTGTTGACAAGCGTTTGGGGGAAACAGGAACTCTTACATCCAGCGGTAGAGGGTGGAAACAGGTAGAGACTCCTTGTAAACAGTAATCTGGGCAGTTCCTATTCCAATTAAAACCACGCCTACCCAAGCTCCAACGATTCCACTGCTAGCTATCTTATCTAGACACTGCTCGGGTGTGTGCGTAAAGGGTTCTGTCCACTGTCATACCACGGATCACTGAAAAAGCAACTGGCCAAAACCCTAGAGATGGCCCACACTGTGGACGACCATGCGGCAGCTAACAGGAACAAGGCAGCCTGTGTGCATGGCCCAGCAAAAGGTACAGTGACATCCCAGTGAGATAATGTCACACAGTCTCAGGCCCCAAATGATGTTAGCAAGGATCAAAAAGTAGCAGCTCATATGCATACAGGCCTTACTCTGTGCCAGACCCTGCACCTAGCACTCCACACACCCCAACTCTTCATCCTTGCAGCCCTGATGCCACTGGCATCAGCCCATCTGACAGATGCAGACACTGTGGCACAGGGACCTGTGCTGCCCCAGGACATACAGATAGGAAGTAGGAAGGCTGTGATTTCAAGCCAGGCAGCCTGGCCCCAGAGCTGTGTTCTTAACTACGTCTGCCTATAGTTCCTAAGAGTACACATAGACGCACATGATAAAGGATCTGGAAAGAGAAACTGCAAAATGCTAAGAGTCAAAGAGGATGTTACCCTTAGCTGAAAGGCTTGCATTTTCTGTGGAGAATGTATTCATGTGTCACACATGTAATTAAAAATTAGGAGAACAAGAAAGAATCTACAAAGACCAAAGTTGCTTGGCTGAGGGAGACTGTTTGTCCTGGTCCCTACCTGTCCACTCTTTGGGGACCCCCAGTTACCCAGCCTTCCTGCTGTGGGCCACAGACTTCCAGGACAAAGTCAGGATGGGCTCAACAGGACACTGCTCTAGCCGCTGCTCTAGCTGTGGCTCAACTGGCGGTGGAGCTGGCCCTTATGTGCAGAAGGCCACCAGCAGACTGGAGGCTCAGGAGAAAGCACTCCTGGCAGATGAGAGATGACCAAGACTCAGTTCTTAGCTGAGCAAGGACCCATAATCCATGGCCCGTGGCTAGGCCCAAGTGAATGCCCCATTCTCTAGACCCACCTCCCAGGACAGGCCTCTCTGATACCCCCAGACGGCGCTTCTATCTGTACCAGGGATGGTTCAGAAGTGCCCGGTCCCCTAGTCTAGGAGAGGGGGCAGCAGGGAGCAGGGAAGTGCAGCCTGGCATTGGCCTCAAAGGGC
The DNA here is from genome assembly GCA_028533085.1 of Varecia variegata. Taxonomy (NCBI): domain Eukaryota; kingdom Metazoa; phylum Chordata; class Mammalia; order Primates; family Lemuridae; genus Varecia; species Varecia variegata. Next base: position 766,899 of record CM052447.1, on the reverse strand, counting down.
CACTGTTGTGTGACCATTTGGGAAAACGACTGTCGGCTCCAGGCTGCCAGGATGTGTGTCAGAAACCACCAAGTAGGCTGGCCACATCCCTTCCATGTCCCCAAATCCCAGGGAGTCAGTGCCAGGTCAGTATCTGATGACCCAAAATCCTAGAGGCCCTGGGGATGGAAATAATGTGACATCTCTGGCTTCACAAGAGCCTGCCAGCATCCCCTGAGGGAGTGCTCAGCCCTCTTCTCTCCTTCCTCATGTTATTTTTGGCTGTGCTAAGAATAGTCTGCTTTAAATACCCGACCCTCCTTGGATCTGCTCTCAGGACTGCCCGACAGCACCTTTCCCGGACCCCCACAGGAAACAGCTGCTCGATGAACCCAAGTCATGTCGCTCCACAAGACCTGGTGTCCTCCTTCCCCCAGACACAGCCCCAGGTCCAGCCTGCATCTGCCCCTGGGGTGTCCCCACGGACAAGGCCCCAGGTCCGGCCTGCATCTGCCCCTGGGGTGTCCCCACGGACAGGGCCCCAGGTCCGGCCTGCATCTGCCCCTGGGGTGTCCCCACGGACAAGGCCCCAGGTCCGGCCTGCATCTGCCCCTGGGGTGTCCCCACGGACAAGGCCCCAGGTCCTAACCTGCATCTGCCCCTGGGGTGTCCCCATGGACAAGGCCCCAGGTCCTAGCCTGCATCTGCCCCTGGGGTGTCCCCACGGACAAGGCCCCAGGTCCTAGCCTGCATCTGCCCCTGGGGTGTCCCCATGGACAAGGCCCCAGGTCCGGCCTGCATCTACCCCTGGGTGTCCTCATGGACAAGGCCCCAGGTCCGGCCTGCAGCTGCCCCTGGGTGTCACCCCCAGATACGGCCCCAGGTAGAGTCTGCATCTGTCCCTGGGTCCCCCCTCCCTGCCCCAACATGGCCTGTCATGCCCTTGCTCAAAGGCCTTTGTGCCCTGCATCACCTTGAGCCTGACAAGCAAGGCTGGGCAGGACATGGCCCGACATCCCCACTCGCTGTGGTAGACGAGGGGGTGACATGACGGACAGGCCTTGGACTCCCGGCTGATGACCCTCTCTCAAGATGCTTCCCCACGGAAAGGCCCCATTCTGCCCCACTCAGCCTGTGAGCATCTGCCATCCTCATGACAGTGGCCCTGGGAGGGGCCGGGCCCCCTTCACAGCGGGAATCTCCCCTAACACCTTGCGTGGGGTCTTGCCTGCCCACATGTGCTCACTCTGAACCTCAAACTTGGCACTGTGCAGGCAGGTGGGAGCTCAGCCCCGCTCACCTGCCAAGGCCCAGCGCTGTGGCTGCTGCAGGCCCTGCTCGTCCTCCGCGGCCACTCTCTGGTTAGCAGTGCGCAGGTAGGTGGCCACCCCCCTTCGGGTACTCACTTGTTGAAGAGGTTCAGGCCGATGCGATAGTGCCTCTTACGGATGACGTCATTGCTGAAGGCGGGCGAGTCCCAGCTGTTGCGGGTCTCCTTGTGGTAGGTCTGCTTGCTGAGTGTCTGCTCCCGCAGGCTGTCGCGGGACGACGACTCAGAGCTACAGTTGATGGTGTCGTTGGAGTTGGACGTGCTGTTGATGCTGTCATTGTCACCATCTGAGTAGTCTGACTCAGACTTGCTCTGCCGGTTGGCTGAGCCGTTGATGGCCAGGTGGCTATCCAGGGGCCTGGGGGGCCGGGGCCGCAACTCCGGCTCCTCTCTGGGGAGGCTCTTGGGGGGGCCGCTGTGGGGGCCATGCTTGGGGCTGCCCTGCTGCCCACCGAGGCTGCGCTCGTAGGCGCTCTGCCTCTTGAGCGAGCCACGGTCTGAGCGGTCGCTGAGGTCCACAGAGCTGTCACTGGGCGGCTCGATGGTGAGCAGTGGGAGATGCTCCACCCGCAGCCGCTGCTCCTGCCGCTCCAGTGATGGAGTGCTCCGGCAGCTTGTGTCCGTGTCAGCCTTGTCCTCCTTGTGGGCCAGGGCCCAGTAGTCCTGGGCGGCACCCCCAGCCCGCAGTCGCAAGTCCGACTCAGTGCTGGATGGCCGGTCCCCCACCTGCGAGAGGGGCAGAGGAGGTGACAGCTCCTCCTCGTCGATGTACAGGGTGACGTCACTGTATGAGGCTGTCATCTCATCCAGTTTGCGGTGGTCCATGCTGTGCAGAGCTGGCTTGGACTCAGTGTCCCGGGCCCGTGCAGTGTCCAGGGCTGGAGCCTCCTCAGAGTGCAGGCTGCGGCAGTTGAGAGCATCATCGATGGACTCGGCCAGTGATTTCACCTGCCGGGAAAAGGCATCTTCCAGCTCTGTAATGGCATCTGCGAAGTCGCTGGAGGGGGCCGGAGACTTGAGGTTAGACGCCTCTCCAAGATCACCACACTCAGAGGGCACCAGGGCCCCCAGCTGGGAGCCATCATTGGTCACCGAAACCTGCTTCCCCTCAAAGTAGGAGCTGTGCACCTTCTCAGGCCCCTCAAAGGAGAACTGCATCCTCATGTTGGACAGCACAATCCGGCGTGACATGCGGTTCTCCGACATGGAGCTGCGGAGGCGCTCAAAGTTCTTGTTCATCTGGTACTGGCGGAACGCCGTCTGGATGGTGCGGGCCGCATGGCGGGTCACGAGGCGCCCCCCATACTTTCGTTCTAGCATCTCCACCTGGGGGGAGGAGAGAAGAATGAGGATAGCCTGCAGGCTGGCACAGCGTGACATCTACCAGAGCGCTACCAAAGCTCGTTCTTGCTTCCTAACCCTGTAGAGCAGCAACCTGGGAAGATCTCAGCGCATCCCAAAGTTGGTTAGAGCAACTGCTGAGGGATGCTGGTGGGCTTATGTGAAATATGGGTCCACTAAAGTGAATACAAATATGCTTCCTTTCTCAGAACCCCTGCTTTTTTTGGCGGGGAAGACACATTCTTACTTTGTTGCCTGGGCATGAGGGCAGTGGTATCATCATAGTTCACTGCAACCTCAAACAACTGGGCTCAAGCGATCCTCTTGCCTCAGCCTCCCAAGTACCTGGGACTTACAGGCACGTGCCACCATGCCCAGCTAATTTTTAATTTTTTGTAGAGACGGAGTCTCACTGTGTTGCCCAGGCTGGTCTTGAACTCCTGACCTCAAACGATCCTCCCACCTCGGCCTCTCAAAGTGCTAGGATTACAGGTGTGAGCCACTGCACCCAGCCATTAAAAGGCAGTGGGATACAGTATGCTGTGTTTCCCAAGCCTCTTAGGTCACGGACACCTTTGGCCCGAGTGCACCTTGTAGCATGCAATCTAACGAAAACACTTTAGGAGATGTTGGAAGAAGTGAGGCCAGCTCCTCTAGGGAAGAGGAACCTGAGGCCCAGTCCGCTTAAGAGACCTGCCAAAGAGCTCAGTGAGGCAGTGAGGCCCTGGGGCGCTGAGGATGAGCTGCAGGCTTCCAGACTCATTTCTTTTCTATGGCATCAGCCAGCTCTTGTGGCCAGAGGGGTCACTGAGTTTCAGGGATACCCACGAGGTTTGCTGCCCTGAGAAGCAGGCTTCAAGGCCAGGTGCCTGGGTTCTGATCCTGGCTCTGTGTCTGGCTAGCTGTGTGACCTGGAATAAGCCTTGGACCTGTGCGGTTCCTCAGTTTCCTCATCTATAAAATGGGACCAACTGCTACGACTGTGGTGAGCCTCAACAAGACAGAAGCCAAGGGCTTGGCACTTGCGAAGCACAGGGGCAACTGGCTGGAAGACCCTCAGCCGCCTTCCTGGAAGGCGTTTAGTTTGTGAGGCCCCCAAGCTCCCTCCCTCTATAGATGGGGTAATGGAGGCCCAGAGCCGAGACTTAACACACACTCTGGAGGCCTGCGGGCTCCGGGCAGCTCTCGCTCTTGGGCACCACTGTTCCTGATGGCTTGTGTCTGCGTTTGGAGATGGGGTGCACAGCCATCATCCTGCAAGGGCAGGACTGCAGGCAGTGAGGTGGGCCGGCAAGCTCTCTGGAGCCCCAGTGTGACATATGGGCCTCCCAAAGTCCTAAAGCTGACGCAGGCCCACCCACAACCGAGGACAGCCATGAAGGCTGCTCCCTGTGTCCTCTCCCAAAAAACAAACACGCCCCTGCAGCCAGAGCTGACTCTGTGTGAATCAAAGAAAAGCTAAGATAAGGAATTGGCTTCTGCACCATGCCAGGCCTCTCAGGGTGCTGGGGCAGGGCGGCCATCTGATGAGGGGCTGGGAGAGGTCTCAGGTCCCTAGGATCACGGCAAAGCACTGCATCTGCCCACTTGGTCCCACCGGCCCACGACACACCAGCCATCACACCAAACCTGACAGTAGAAAGGGAGACACACAGGTCCTGGCCCTCGAGGTGCCAAGAGTCTGTCAAGTAGAACAGACAGACACAGACACACAACTGAAATCAACTGAACAGACAGACGCCAAGCAGAACACAGGCTGTGGCCTGAGTCAGGGTGGGGGAGGCAGGCGCAGGGGGCTCTCAGGGCTGCTGTGGGCCTGGCAGGCCTGTGTATGGAGCCTGGTCCTCTGGCTTCCCAGGCAGGTGGCCCAGGCAAGTGACTTCGTGTTTCTGTTCGCCTCCCCGTGAAGTCAGCGTGTCGGGAGTCTCTGTGGGGCCAATCCATCTCAGAGACACCTGTGATACAGGCCCAGAGAGCACCCCAAACGGTGAGCGCCTCAGCTCTCCTGGGGCCCGCAGGAGGGGGTGGGCAGGCTGGGCAGAGAAGAGCTGGGGGGTGGGGATCAAATGACTTTTCTAAGTCCAGCCAGGCCCAGAGTCAGCCAGGGTGGTTCTGCTTTTTCTCTTCCCCTGAAGTTACTGAATGCCATCCAAAGAGATGACCTCACTTCCACATCTGTAAGCAGAAAGTTTCTATTTTTTGGGTTGTGAGTGGAACTCAGAAAGCCCACAGGGCCAGTAAGGGGCCTGAGGCTGGACTCTGGGAAGCCCTTTCTTCCCTCCCTCCCTTTTTGCCCAAGAAGGCCCATGTTCCTGGTGTCCCTCATCAACCCTGGGTGGGGGTGTCATAAGCACCAGGGCCACCAGCTCTGGCCTGGAGCTCACTGCAGGGCTGTCTTGCCTGCTAACTCTGGACCTCACACACCAGGCAGCCGCACTGTTTTCCTGAAGCCTTTTTCCCAAGTCTGCATGTGTGTTGGGGGCAACAGGACATCAGGAAAGCAGAAACAGGCACATGTAGTCATTAAAACCCCTCGTAGTCCCTCCCCAAGGGGACACGCACTGACCTAGGGCTGCTCATCCCCCAAACTCACCATGGTCGTTCTTTCTGAACTCTAACTAACACCAGGTCCAGTCTAAATGCCTACCGGAACCCAGGGGCAGGAATTCCTCTGACATCTGCTGACCTACTGCGTGTGCTGGAGACTACACACCTCATCTGACACTCACAGCAACTTCTGACCTCCCAAGGGCTTTCAATACCCCACTTCTCAGATGAGGAGAGGCTCGGGGCAGGGAAGCAGCTGGCCCAGGCCACGCAGACAATGGGGAGGGGAGTCGACCCCGTAGCCAGGGCTCTCCCGTCAGGCCCTCACTCGCCCTGAAAGGGACACTTCTGAACAGTGGGGATAAGGAACCGAGAGAAATGCCCTTCCACAAAGCAGAACTGTCACTGCTTGTTGACACAGCGACAGTGTGTGATGCCCACCTAGGCCTCCTGCTCTCAAGGACAGGAAACCACCAAAAAGTACAGAGGGCTGGGGACCAGAAGAACATGAGACTACCCGCTGGGTTCCTTTCACTAAAATGAGGCTTTGTGTTACCCAGACTTAAAACTCCTTGTGGAATCAGGCACCCTACTTTCATCTGGCAGTTCCCATGCAATCTGTCCTATTCCCACTTTTGCCTTGCTTGCCAGGAGGCTCAGCAGAGTGTCGAATGCTCAGTAGCCCTCAATGTTGCCTCCTCCCTCTTGCCTCTTCACTGCCTCTTCCCAGCCTTCTTTTCCATCTCTCACACACCAAGCTTGCTCTTCCCTCAGGGCCTCTGCACCTGGCTCTCGCCTCTTCCTGGAACACCCAGTTCTCATGCCACCTTACAGTGCTCTTCTCTACCCTTATCTAATGCTGTTACTGCCCATAGCCACTCTTTTTCTTTCCTCAATTTTGTAATCTCTAGAGTTTGCATCACTTTCTGGAATTAAACTGTCTCTTGATTGCTAACTTGCTCGGGGTCCATCTCCTGTACCACAGTGTCAGCTCAAGAGCAGGGGCCTCACCTCGTTCACTGTTGACTCCCCAGCAGCGTCTGGCACACGGGGGCATTCAGCTGATACGCACAGAAGGAAAACAAACAGCTGCAGCCGTATTTGGCCTGTATTAAGCATATAATTGTCTTCACAGATAGACAGCCTCTGCTGAGTCTTAACCTTTCTCATTACTATTCTAATGTCCTGTTGCAGATGCCTTTTACTATAAACTATCTGTGATCTACTTTGGATGTGGGCACACTGGATAAATGGAACAGAAGCTGTTCTCCCCTGCTGTTGGCCTGGCCGAAGTTGCAGGGTGGCACTGAGAGCAGGTGGGAGGGTGGCTAAGTAAGGAATTGTTTGCCAGGAGAGAAGACCCACCCTGGGCAGTCCACACCACTCCCTTAGGAAGGGGGGCCACACTGGGCCCAGACCTCTGCTCCTGAAAGGACAAACGAGAAGCTCGGGGAGCAGAGAGAAGGCAGGCTGGGCCGTAGGATAACTGTGGGTAGGAGGGAAGGCAAGGTGACATCTATGGCATGGAGTCTGGGGGCGGTTGGGAAGGGTCCTGAGGCTGGGCCAGGGCACAGCCAGCTGCCTGGGAGTTACAAGGAGCTGGGCAAAGTCAGACTCCACAGCCTGCCCTGCAGCCTGCCGAGCTGCTGGTTGGCAGCCCAGGGGTTCTCCTGAAGCCTGAGACTGCTCAGAGACTCGTTAGTCCACTGGCTCACTCCTGTATCCATCTGTTCATTCACTCGGGTCCTTATTAAAGGGCCTACTATGCGCCTACACTCTGAGGGACTTGGAAGTGAGAGCTCTCTGCTTCCCCAGGGACTCACATCCTAGCTCTCCCCTCCTCCACCACCCCAGCGGAGACAGGACTCTCCTCTTTCCCCTCAACCCTGAAGAGCTGCTTCTGGTCCTTCCTCAAGCCAGCCAGCCAGGCAGGCAGGCTGCTCATCCTCTGTTCCGCACACAGGTGCCCACCCCGTGGTGGGTCTGGGCCATCTCCCTGGACCAAGGGCCCTGGGGGAGGGCGTGCAGCTTCCATGAGGCAATCCCCACAAGAACACAGACTTGTGAACCAAGAGGGATATAATAAGTAACCTCACCTCACTGGCTACAGACAGGCTTGGCATTCCTTTCGGAGCTTGTGCTATTTATGTTGTAAACTGACCTCCCTCCTTCTCTCCCTGGGGGCTCCCTCCCCTAGTCTGCCCTGGGTCTTCAGAACCTCTGTGGCTGGCCACGCAACCTGTGGGCCCTGGTGGTGCTGGGCTATCACACTCAGATGCCCACCGCAGCCCCCAGATCCCGGCCCTGAGGGGCACGGAACCCGGGCAAAGGCCTCATTGAAGGACAATTCTACACGAGTCTCTACATGGAATGTCAGACGATCAAGTCCCTTCAAGCATTTCAGCCCGAGCCAAGCTGGGGCAAAAGGTTTCCAGGAGGAGACAGAGGCAGAGCTCAGACTGAGGCAAAGGCTGGATCGTTAGCAAACACACACCCTAACTTGAACCTGTTGGAGAGAGCCGTCTAACAGCAGAGACTCCTTTGCTGGCCGTCATGCTGGGGAGGCCACAGGCAGTGGGCAGAGCTGCCTTGTCCCTTGTCCTTGTCCTTGTGTGGTCCACAGGGCTGTGTCCACCTACCTGCTTGTCCTGCAGGTCCGAGGAGAGCTCATAGCTCTCAGAGAGTGAGCGGGAGCGCTTGATGGCCTCCTCCTCGGCCTGTTTGCGCAGGATGGAGGTTGAGTGCTGCAGCTTGGGCCTCCGCGTGCGCTGCTGCCCCGGTGGCCCCGAGTACAGCCCATAGGCTCCCACCGATGTGTGCTCGTAGTGGTCCGGGCTCAGGCTGGAACCGGGCACCAAGGGGCCCTGGTGGTAGGCTGAGGGGCTGTCCAGGGATGTGCCGGTCTCACTGCTGGGGGCCTCACCCTCGACGCTGCAGAGGAGAGAGGAGAGAAACTTCCTGTGAGTGGGAAACCAGAACCAGGGCGCCAGGCTGTGGGAGGGGGTGGCCCCACACAGCCCAAGAGGAGCCCATGGGGCTCTCCCTGCTCCTCCCTCGCCCCATGGTGGATCTAAATGCAGCCAGGGTGGCCCACAAAGACCCTCCGCTCGGACCTTCCTAAGGATCCTGCTGCACTTACTCAGATTTCGTCTTCTCTGTAACCTGCCACCCTCTCATACGCGACACACTTTACTGAGTGATTATGCTGACTGTCCATCTCCCACACAAGAATGTCCTCCAGCCCACTGGGTCACTGATGATCCCCAGCACCAGGAGCAGTGCCTGGCACTTGGCAGGTGCTCAGTAAATACTGGCTGGTGGATCCTGTCACCTTCTCCCTACCACCTGCAGGAAGTACACCACTGGCTTTTTTTACCTTTTTTAAAAAGCAATGATTAACAAAAGTGACTCTTCATGGCACACCTACTAGGGACCAGGCATTGTGCTTGTGTTAGTTACAGGCTGAGGTGTACCCCCCAGATTTGTATGCTGCAGTCCTAACCCCCATACCTGACCATGGGACTGCCATTGGAGATAGGGTCTTTGTAGAGGGGATTAAGCTAAAATAGGTTATTAGGGTGGGCCCTAATCCAATATGACTTGTGTCCTTCTAAGAAGAGATTAGGACAGAGGGATGAGCACTTGAGGACACAGGGAGAGGACAGCCAACTGCAAGCCAGGGAAGAGAGGCCGCAGGAGAAACAACCCACACCTCGATCTGGGTCTTCCAACCTCCAGAACTGTGAGAAAATAAATGTCTGCTGTTTAAGCCCCCCAGTCTGTATTTGTTATGGCAGGTTTAGAAACTAATACAGTGTTGTATGCACATTTTCTCTAAATCTTAAAACCAGCCTGCAAAGGAGGAATTATTAGCTCCCTCTTTACGGGTGAGGAGACAGGCCCATAAGAGCTACCCGAGGTCACCTAGGCTGTGAGCAGGTGGGTCAGGATTCAAGGCCAAGCTAGTGCGACCCTGAGACCGAGTGTTCCCCTCCACCTCATTGCCTCTCGCCCCCACGACATCCCCTCAACATCTCCAGACATCGTGCAGGAGCTGGGCCAACTGGTGGGGACATGCCGCATGGGCTATCTCATCCTAACCCACGAACTCAGAAGACATTTCATTCTGTGCAGATGTTGGTTTCTGCTGCAGACTGATTTATGGTGTAAGACAAGGGAAGAAGGGAGAAATTTAAGCAGTGAGTTTCTAACACAACTTCTAGTCACCCTGCCGAGTTCCCTGTCCCTGTAAAATCACTCAACTTCAGCCTGGAAGAGACTTTAAAGACTCTGTTGTCCCCGGGGCCAGGGTGGAGGTTCCACTGGAAGGGCACAGCAGAAAGAAGGGAACAACACAGACCTCACCCAGGCTGCGGTGCTTCCTCAATGGTCCCTTCTTCAGACCAATGGGAACGCCTTGCCTGCAACAGCCTGGGGCCAACGGGCCCACCCCTGCCCGCTCTGCTTCTATTCCTGCCGCCCCTCACGGGGCCTAGCAGGACCCCACTGCCAAGTATAGAATGTGAGACTGTTCACCAACTCCAAGGAAGCCCAGAGTGGGGGCTCAGGGAAGGAGGTGCTGGAGCAGAGGGCATAGCCAGCGACCTAGGTGGTGGGGGCAGCCTGCTCTTTGAGGCCAGTTCCACCCTGAGCCCGGGCTACACTGCAAATTTCTGCACTTGCTTTCCAGCTTGTAGGTTAGGGCCAAGACTACCACTTCACTAACTGGCTCTGGCCTTTGGGGACAAGCAATGGGATACTCCATCTGCTCCCTAGGGGCCAAGGTGAGAAGAAGAGATGAGCAGAGGAGACCCAGGCTCTTCACCTGCCTCTGCCTTAATCTGGCCACAAATCAGAGTGGGTCGCCCCTCATTTCAAGGTCTCAGTTTTCGTATCTGTAAAGCAAATGGGTTGGACCAGGTATCCAAGGAACCCTACCCCTTATACCTTCAAGGTATCCAAGGAACCCTACCCCTTAAGATTCTCCCAACATCACAGGGGTCACCCAATCCCCCTCCCCTGCATCCCCCTCCCACAGCAGCTTTCTTTGGGCCTAGTGTGTATACGTTGGCTGGGGAACAGGGATGGGACAGGCAGATCTTAAAATTCTCCCATTCTATTGATGAAGCTTTGAACAATGCCTTGCTAGAAATACTCAGGACCCCATCCAATTGTCATATGCAGTAGGGAACGAATGCCCATCTCAGACTTCAGGCAGTTGACTCTCAGCTCACAGAGGAGTGACCAGGCTCCCCTGGGAAGCCCATCCCACCATGCCTGACCCCAAAACCCAGGCCTTTGCTCCGGCCCCAAGTTCCTCCCTTTCTCCCTTGTCTCCACAGCCTGCTGGCACATCACAAGGACGTATTTCCATGCACGCATCCCTCAAACTGGAAATGTTTCGGCCAGGGGCCAAATCTGTGTTTCTGGGCAAGAGGCTGACAGGAAACAAAGTCTTGTCCTTAAAAAGATGTAGCTAGGTCTCTACTACTAAGAGGAGAATTAAAACAATCCCGTAACCGAGAAGTAACAGAAACACAGAGACCGCCAGGCAGTGTCCTTGCAGGTCCCTGGAGTAGGAAGCCCTTCGGTGGTCATGGCCACTCCTGCGCTGCCAGGAGGCTCTGCCAGGGAGTGGCGGGCTTGGACCTTCACTGCGCTGCCCCTGACCTAGAAGCCCTGAATAAAGCAGCAATGTCCACCTCTCGAGTCTGGAGGGATTTCACTCTTTACCAAGCCCTTTCCTATCTGCCCTGAAAACAGCTGTGAGCAGGCGAACAGAGCATTCTTCCCCTAACAGTGGGGAGTGAGTGAGGGCCAGGGCCCGCCTGTGACCTTGGAAGGTCGCCGTCATTCCCAGCCGGCCATGATTTGGGGCAGAGGGGAGTGAGGAAAGAGAAGCCAATGACGGCTGCTGAACTCAAGATGGGCAGGACATCAGAGTGGGCGTCACCTGGAATGCAAGGGCATTCTGGGGACAGGACTGAGAGGGAGGTGGCTGGGGGCAGGCAACCACTTTCTGGCTGTGCCAGCCCAGGACTCCCACTCTGGGCACTGCCAGGCTCCTGGCTGGTGGGGTCGGCAGGTCCAGAACATGCTTGGGACAGTCCAAGTCTGCTCGCAAGGTCATCCTCTCCAGGAAGGAGGGGTCTGACAGCCGCCCCCAGCCTTCCACTCCGATCCTAGAGCAGGGTCCTGGGCATCATCACTTTAGTCCCTCCTCCCCAGCCAACCCCCCAGCCAATCTGTCACCAAGTCCTGTTGAGTCTGTGTGAGTGGCATCCCCTCGAGCTGTGGAATGTGGCAGCTCTTCCACACTCCAAAAAATCAAAACCAACTTCAAACCATCCTGAAAAGAAAAGAAATGGGCAGGCCATCGTACTGCAACTGGCATGGCACCACCAGGCTTCCCTCACAAACGTGTGGACAAAAGTGAGAATAGCATGGGTTTTTCTATGCAGCTTACGAACCCACCTTGAGCCTGAGAACATCACTTCTTGACGGTCCCAATCAGAAGCTACACAGTATTAGACACTAAAACAGAGTTTTCTTATCATCTAAACTGATGAACGAAAAGATATGTTTTTAAAAGTGAAAATGCCCAGTGTTGACAAGTGCATGCAGCAAGGGGCACTCTCGGATCTGCTGGTCGGGGAGTAAATTGGTATAGCTTTTTCAGGGGACTAGCTAGGAACAGTCATCAAACTTACATCATGTAGACGCTTGACTATTTTCTGTCTGAACCCGTAACAATGCTTTCCTCTACATACCCAGAAGCTCTAGGCTCTAAGCACAACGCTCAGCTCCCAGTTTCTTTCTGAGAGGAAGAAATGTCATATTTTACACAACAGTCAACCTTTCCCTCCTCACGGCAGGACAGATGCCCTAGTGACACAGATCTTGGCTGTAAAACGAGGGCCACACTTTGCCAGAGTATACGAGTCCCTAGGTGGGGCTTTTGAACAGCCAGGCTGGCCCCCACTGCCCTGACCCCATCACTGCCTCTGACCTCCTGAGCTTAGCTGCTCAACGTCTGGCCGCCCAGTTCAGCTCCCTGGGGGAAGCTTCTCCCACAGCCCCAGTCCGTCCGACAGGACTGAACACGCCAGGGCGAGTCCTCAACTGCACTCTTGAATTCATGAGCTCTCTCAGATGCCTGGGCCACGTGCAGATCAGAAAATGGGGCGGGGCACCTGCTCCAAGTCCCTGACCATTCCTGACAGTTTAGAGTCTCGGGAACGTTCTATGGCAGTTGGGTGGCTGCCACCCAGCAGAAGATGGTCTTGCTTCAGCAACCCCTTTTTCCAGAGATCGGTGCTAAGGAAATAAGACCAATACACGCAGAGGTAG
>CM052447.1:711804-753852 GCA_028533085.1 Varecia variegata | reverse complement strand
CCAGCACGGAGCAGGGGCACCGAAAGGATCTGGGGAACAAATGAAGTCTCTAGGTAGGAAATGCTGCCCCCCCAACCTCCTGAAACTGCACCACTGGCACACAGAGTCCTTCCCTGGAGACTGTCTGGTATTCAGCAGGCAGGAGCTGTGTGGCCTTGGCAAGTGACTTGGCCTTTCTGTGCCCCCGTTTCTCAACCACAAAATGGGGGTAGTGTCCACCTCACAGGGCTGCTGTGAGGGCTACATGATAACACACACAGTCCTCAGCCTGGGGCCTGTCACCCAGCACATGCTCAGGGCAGCTGCTGTCATTATTACAATACATTACTGCATCCCCACATCGCATGGGTGCCAGGGGGACAGTGGGGGCCAGAGGTTGGTGAGCAGGCCAGAGTGGAAAGAGGCCCAAAGGAGCACCCTTCCCTTAGAGGTAAGTGTCAGATCAGCCGACTCAACATCAGAGTCCACACCTGAGGATAGCGAGGGGTGAATGACCGGAGTGTGGTCACGCTGTGTTCAGAGGCAGCACTGGGGTGCCACGTGTGTTTGGTTTTAACTAAACTTGGTTTGAGGGCCCTCTATGTGCCAAGCACGGTGTTAGAAGGTGGGATGGTAATAATATATCCATAAAAAGGATAATTAAAATTTGTTGAGTACCTACCATGTGTCAGGCTCCAAACCGGGCACTGTGGGATGGCCCAGCCCTCAGCCCAGCTGGCCAAGACAGGCAAAGATGAAGCAGGGGCTGAGGATGACCCACACACTGCGCGGAGCCCAAGTACATCATACGAAAGCATGGGGGAGAAGCCGGTGTGGGGAGGGGAGGTAATGCGTGTCCTCTGGAACTCGCTGGGTTAGAGGTGCCCACGGGGCCCCAGGGAGAGTTACTGAGTTGGCCATGGGATGTCAGGGCCTGGGCTGGAGCTAGATCAGAAGCCCCAGAATGGAAAAGATCATGTGACGAGGGGAAGAGGGCTGGGCAGAGGCCTGGGGATCCCTATGCTGAAAGGCAGCCCAGGTGGTAAGCAAGGTGAGGGGCCAACACACCTGGGGCAGGTGCACGTGCCACAGCCCAACTCTCCCATCTGGCAAGGGGAAACCAAAGGCAACAGTCAGGGCCACATGGGAAACTCAGAGAGCCACAATCCTGCCCAGGGGACCCCAATCTGATGGGAGAGGCTAACAGCCCATTTCCATGCCCCCGTCCTCAAGGGGTGCTGGGGTGATAGAGGAGAAGCAAATCCTTGTACCCCGACTCAGGGAGGCCCTGATGGGGCAGCCACAGGCCTGGCCTCCCCCTGTCACTTCCGGACACAGGGCCTCCCAAGCAAGTCGGGCATCACTTGGGCACCAGGCTGGGAAACTGGTCCAATCTTGGAGTTCCTGAGTTGGGCCAACACAGCCAAGGGCTGTTCAGGGGATGCTGTGGCCATGTCCTAGGGACCGCCCCCCCCTGCCCCAGTGACATGATCCCTCCAAGGCCAGAAATGACGCTGACCACAAGACAGGACCTTGATTTAAAATCAACAAAATATCTGGGATTTGCTTCAAAATAATCCAGGGGCAATGAAAATTGTAGATCTTTCTCTTTACTTTTGTATATGTTGGAAATTTTCTATAATAAAAAGTTAAAAATAATGCTAAGACTCTGCTATCCACATCAAGGCCAATTATCTTCTTGGGCCCTTTTGTCATTTTTACTAAGTGAAAACAAATAAAACAAAAACTCCCAACTTTGAACATTTAACTTAGGGCTCTGAGAAATCAGGGGCCCAGAGGGAGGAGAGAATTCACCTTTGCGTGGCCACACCTTCCCCTCCCCTAGCAGCAGAGGAAAGAGTCGCTTCCCCAAACACTTCCTTCCCAACCCACCCCCACGCCATAGGACTAATGCACTGTGGGGCCTGCCCAGGGAAGTAACAATAGCAATAATAATAATGCCTGCAGTTAATACCAACTAGCAGGACCCATAGGAGCAGCTACTGAACAACTACTCTGTGTCTGGCACTATTCCAGCCCCTTCTGACCCATCACTTGGAGGGAAGGGTCGTCCCAATACTGTCAGGGAATCTAGAGGGTAGTTCTTAGACCCAGATGACTTCCTGGGGCTGGTAAACATGTTTTTAAGATTCAAGGCCACTGGGCGGAATTTCCAAGGGTCCTCTGTCCACTGTGCAAAATGGCAGTGCACCTCTGTACCCACCCCTAGTGGCTACACAGGGAACCCAGCCTAGCGGGGGTCCTGCAGGTTTGTGTCCCTCCTCTTCCTCCTCCCTCCCCCGCCTTCTTTTGCTCCTCCCTGCCTCTGCCTCATCCTACATTCTAACAAGCCCAAGCCCCCAAGCAATGTCAGGGAGGGGGACAGGGGGCCTACACATTACCCGGAAGACCAAGTCCACATTCTGTAAAGCTTGAACATGTTATTTTCATTTTCTAGCCTCTGTTTCTTCATCTGTAAAACAAGAATGATGCCAGCTATTTCACAGGGCTCTTGGGAGGCTGCAATCAGATCGGTATGTGTAAAGTCCAAAGGCCACGCAGATGCTAGTGATGACCGTTGTTATTCTGTAGTCCTTTCCAGCCCCAGTCTCAATCGTGTGCCAACTTCAGACCACCAAGAACAGTTGGGGCTTTGCCCAAACCCAGCTGAACCCTCCTCCCCCTTCCTGCCAGCATGTACTGGGCACCTGTTGTATGTTCTACCCACACTGCCTCTCCCTCCACTGTCCCCACTTGACAGATAAGGATGCAGCAGCTCACAGGGGTGACCACTTTGCCCTGGCCACACATCCACAAAGGGGAATAACTGGGATCCACACCAAGTTTCTCCAGCTCTATCCATTACAGCAAGCTGCCTCCCTCCCGCCACCCTCCCTCCAGATAGACAGGCTAGAGATGGCAGAGCAGTAAACTGGGGACCTAGGGCCAGGCTCTGGAGCTCTTGGCCTTAGGCATCAGAAGGATCCCCAGGTAGGACCAGGCAGCCAGAGTTGCCCAAAGCTCAGAGGCTCAGCACAGACCAGCTGAGAACTCCAGAGGTACCCCAGGTCTGCCCCATGTGATACTGGGCTGGGGGCATCAGCCTCGATGCCCCCAACTGTGAAGTGTCCCCAGTCCTTGGGAAGCCTCTCCCTCACACACAGCACAGGTCACTTGCCCATCCTGTCTAAGAAATCTTCATCCTAGCCAAATTGCAAGCCATCTTACTTTGTAATTTTTCCAATCCACAGGCAAAGCGATTTCATTAATACTCTTAACCATCCACTTCTTAGAGAGCTGTTTGGACAGCAGGCTACACAGCACATACTAAAGTCTATGGGCTTAGTCACTTCCCACCGAGTCTGCCATCTGTCACGTCCTGAACAGCCCTGGGCCCTTTGACTGCTCCTCCTCACCACCATCTCTCTGCCTCCCTCTCTCTTTCAACCCTGGCCTTGTCTGTGGCCAAAAAAATAAATGATCCACTCCCCTCTAGGAACACATCTCCCCAAACAAGCAATACAGTCCAGTTCCAGCACCGTCGAATTTCTCAGGTCTAAAATAACAGCTAAAGGCTACCATTTATCAGGTGTTTACTATGTGCTGTTTAAGCACTTTATGTGGATTAATTCACTTAATCCTCATAACAATTCCACCAGCTCCTACTGTCATCCACATCTTACAAATGGAGAGACTGAGGCAGAGATAGGCTAAGGAACATGCCCAAGGTCACAGAAGTGAGGAGCAGAGCTGGGTAAGGGTTATAGTTAGGGTTAGGGGTACAGGTAGTCTAGCTACAGAATCTGCCTCCCTAACCACTGAGCTAAACATCTTCCCTCTGCAGATGACTAAAGGGTCAAAAGCTCACCTCTCTTTTCGTGGATGTGGAAACCGAGGCCCAGAGAGGGGATGTGATGAGATGGGTGGCCAGAGCCAGAGCTCTCTGACAGATGCCAGGGCTCTCAGGAGGGGGAAGGCCAACAACCAATCAGGGCCAGCTCTGGCCAGGCCTTTCTGAAGGCCTCCTCTCTCGGGAGGGGGAAACCCTTCAAACCTTAGGAATAACCAGAATAAATAATAACAATTATAACAAGTAACATCTACTGAGTGTTTATTATAATACTATAAAGCACTGTTTTAAATGTCTTACATGTATTAGTGCATTTAATGATCATACCACCTAGCCTCTCAGCCAGAAATAGAAAAGCAAACACCATTTGCCTCTGTCTTTTAAACAGACATCAGGACAAAGTATGCATGTTGGCAGACAGACTCCGACCTGGCCTGGGCAATAGGGGATTTCGGGAAAACCTTTCCCGTTTGTGTGAATGAGAACTCCCCCTCCCAGCTGGGGACTCTTCCAGATTTTCCAGTTTATTAATAATGATCCCTCTTGCCCTCCCGTGGGATCAAGCTTAGCGCTGACATGCATGTGTGTCCTCTAATAATGTCAAAGGCCCTTGGGTTCCCTCACCATGCAAAAGCCCATCATGTTCACACTGATCCCTCAGTAAGTCGGGACAGTCAGCTTTTATCCTCAAGACCCCATTTCACGAAGAGTGTGGGCTGGGGCCATGCACAAGATTCAAGCATGCTACTCTCAAAATGCTGCAAGCGCTGGGGACTGAAGGACGCTGTGCCAGAATACTGCTGGCGAATCTGGGGAGCAGCTCTTAGGGTCTGTGGGCAAAGAGACAAGACACCAGGAAAGCCCAGTGAGTTGTCACCAACCAGCTTGCACACTGGGACATTTGGGAACATTCTGGGAATCCTGACACCAGGGGATACCAGACACCTGTTCCGTGGCATGGGAAAGATGCAAAAGGTTCCATTTACAATGGTGACATATTTTGCCAAAGGCTATTTAATACTAGAGGGAGCAGAGCCTGGCTATAAAGTACATAGACCCTGAAGCCAGGTACACTGAATTCAAATCCTAACCCTAGCACTCACTTTGGGGGACAGTGACCCTGGGCAAGTCATGGAACCTTCCCCCATCTGAAAAATGGGCACCTTACTCATAAATTGCTTTGAGAATTAAGTACTTCACACACAGGTCACTAAATGGCAAGCGTTGCTATTATTATTATTACACCGACCTTTGAACAAAGGAAAAACAAATGCAGTCATAATTTCCCATCTTTACAAATGGGGAGGGGACTTGTGCTATGGTTCCACATTGGGGCCTTAAGTTCACATTAAACTGTCACCATGTCAGGAAGCCACAAACCGAGAAATAAAATGGAAAGAATGGGCCTTTCCATCAAGGAGCAGGAAAGCTGCAGCCATGTACAAATAAGGCATAAAAGATATTCAAATCAGAACAACCAAGACACAAGAAGAGAGATTTCAGAGAGCCATGTGGGCTCTAGAAATCAGTCTTCAACGCCATAAATCAGCAATAAAGAAAGTGTGAGGAGCCACTTTAACGCAGCAGTAATTTCACAAAAGGGAAAAGGTGGTAATACTGATGATGGTGACAACAGCTACCATTTTTTGGGCATCTGTATGCATCAGTCACCACGCAAAACTACACATCCCCCCCCAGAAGTTTCTTTTGGCCCCGTTTCATAGATGAGAAAAATCAAGGCTCAGAGAGAGGAGGCAACATATCTGAAGCCACACAGGCGGGAAGAGGCAGAGTCAGGGTTTTATGGGACCCTCCCAAGTGCTCTGTGATGTGCACTTTCAAATTATTAACCTCGGTTCCTCCACATCTAGCCCAGGGCCTGGCACAGAGTAGTTGCTCAGTAAATGTTTGTTACATGAATAAAGGAACACAGGAAAGTACAAGATTGGGTGCTCCTTGGGTCACACACATCTCTCCAGAGAATAACGCACTCCTCCAACCCGAGGAGAGCCTGCACACATCCGTTCACACTTGCATTCATAGATGCATTCATTCATTGATGGCTGGCTATGCCTACCACGTGGCCAGGTCCTGTGCTAGGCAGGCATCGGGCACAAGCCATGGGCTCAGGGCTTAGAGGGGCACTTGCTCCACTTGGGGTATAGCCACAGCAGCCAGGGCAGTGGCAGGTCCAGGTGGCACCATGCCATATTTCCACCATAATTGCCATCAATTTTCTCTCTGCAGCAGCTCACGCAGTGGGAACAGCCAGATTCTCTAAGGCCATGCCAATTAATTCTTCAAGAGCCTTAATGGCCTCTAAACTCATTAGGATTTGCTTTTGAGGACCAATGATAAATCACACTCAACAGCCTTTGAGCATACCCTCCACCACACAGACACACACACAAACACACATGTCCACGGGAGACCCCTCCCCAGGCCTCCAGCTGGGTCCAGGCCTATCCGGCCTGTGCAATCATCTTGCCTCTGTGCTTACTGGGAGGATATTCCAAGCGTCATCATAATTCAAAGGAAATTTACAAAAGAGGAAGGAAGAAAATCCAGCGGGTCACTGGTGGTTGGGAAGAGCACAGTGCTGACTTGAACAAATGCAACATCTGACCGGAGGCCTGGGGCTGGCCAGCCCTGCATGGCTTTCAGACACACACATCCTCAGAGAACTTCTGTGAAGCAGTATTATCATTCTCTGTCACACAGGGGGAAACTGGGGCTCAGAGGGGCATGGTAACTTGCATAAACTCACAAAACTGAGCTGGGATTTGAAACAAAATCTGTTTGCCTCCTTTCTTTCTGACGGCCCAAGCTGCCCTGGATTCAGAGATTGTCCTGGCAAACCATGATTCCATGTTCTGCACAGTCCAGCCAGATAAAACCTGACACACACACATGCGCATGCACACGCACATATATACACACTGAGCTCCTGCTGTCTTGCATACCCTGTCCAATCCCTTCCAGAAATACCTATTTGCCCAGTCGTCACACTGCTTGACTATGCAGCTGTCAGTCCTGGCCATGTTTTTGAACCGAAGTTGTGTAAATATTAGCACAACTAGTTCATAGTCCGACTTCCTTAAGCGAAAGCCTGAAAATCCTGGCAGGGCTGGCTGGGGCCTCCAGAGGCCTCCATCACAACATCTGGGTTCTCCTCCAGGCTCCCCTTGTGATATTCTGGCCCAGTCACTGGATTCAATGCCTTAGTGTGACCATTTAGAAAACAAGGGTAAGCTGAATCCTGGGTTGCCAAGAGGCTCAAACAGCAAAGCATCAAAGAGCTGCAATGTGAGGTACCATGTGTGCTAGTAGACAGAAGCCTGTGCTCGCAGGCTGATGCACAGTGGCATGGTTGGGACCAGGAGTGGTTGTCTTGGGTTTGTTACAGACTGGGGGTCTCCTGAAGTTTCTGAAGCATGCTGGATTCCATCTGAGTTTAGAGAAAGGGAGATGGCCAGGCGGAAGGACTCTAGGTGGAGGGCAAGCTGGCCCCTGGAAGGCTCCTCAGCCCAAGGAGCACCTAAATTCAGCTTTCACAGGCCAGAAACTGGGCCAATTCTCTCTAGGCCTCCCCCAGGCTTCCTTTGGAACCACATACCCGATGCTCCAGAGCAAATGGCACCCACCTGCTCTGAGGCTCATGGGTGAACTGTGGGCTGCACCTGACCAGGGCTTCTCACTCTCCCAGACACCTGGCCCGTGCTCTGGGACTTGGGGAGCAGCTGTTCATCACCAACCCAAACCACAGAAGGATCCAGGTGAGCTTCTCTGCAGCTGGAAGATTTAGATCAGGCACTTGGAGGGACTTCTAATGAGAAAGAATACAGGACTGAGAAATATGCAAAAGAGGTGGCCTGGACATGCCAAAGGGGATGGTGATACTGGGGAGGTCCTAATGGAGGGGGAGAAAAACCCCTCAGTCCCCTTCAATTCAGGGGAAGGTGGGATGCAGCAAAGAGAGCATGCTGACTTGTTTCTCATGATTACCATGTTCCCCACTAGACTGCTGGGTCCATGAGGACAAAGACTCCAAGTTCTTTTCACAGCTATGTCCCTGGTGCCTAGGGCAGAGACTGGTACACAGTAGGCACTCAATAAGCCACAGAACCAGAGCGCCCAATTCCAGTTTGCTCTCCTGCAATATGAGGATGCTGGTACCACAAGGATAAGAATGCAATGGAAATACCGAGGGGACAGCTGATGGACTGCGTACGGCCGCAGGCGTGTGTGGGATATGAATAATGTGACCCCCATTCCCAGACTGCTGCCACTGATTCCAGACAGATGGTCCTGCAGCTGCAGCTGCCTGGCCTCCACCCCAGATGCAAGGAGCAATAGGTCTTTGAGAACCTCCCCCACACACCCCCACATGGAGCCTCAGGCACAGAGCCCCAGGCCCCTGGGGTGAGGATGGAGCAGAGGGAACACATGCACGGTCTCAGTGCAACTGCCAGACACGAGCTGCAAAATTTCTGAAATGAAAGATCAAACAGCTCCAGGTGGGCTTCCCTCAGGTGGGCCTAACATAAGCCAAATCAGATTGTCAACAAATCCCCTCAGCCCCACCCCCTGCTCCTTGGAGGGGCCTGCAGATAGCTCAGGGGGCAGCTGTGCTGGCCAGTGGAGAGAGGAAATCAATATTCCCGGCACATACACACACTCTCTCTCCCGCTCTCTCCACAAACACGCCCGTGGCTGCTCACACAGCCGCCCACAGGCCCCCCATGCAGAAAAGCCTCGCTGACACACCAGACTCCATCCCTGGCCACACCAGGTGCACACTTGTCACCCTGCACATAAACAAAGCCCCCTAACCCCACTAGCAGCCCCCCTCCTATCTGCACTCAGTCACAAACAGCAGCCAAACATAAGTCGAACTCCTCTACTCCACATGCCCCACTGCACTCCCAGGTGGCCCTGCCAAGGACATGGTACCTTACCCACAGCCACTGGCACACCTGGGACACCCGCTCCTTCACAGTGCTAGATGGATCCCTTGTCCTTGCACACACTCGCTTGGGCTCTTGCTGACAGAACAGACACCTCGACCCAGAACAGCCCCAGGGTCTGGAATAAACAGGCCGCCCGGCGGCCTCTGCCCTGCCTGCAATCTGACTCAAGCCCAGACCCCCTTGGCTTGCTCCCTCCCACCAGCGCGTCCACTGGCTCTCCTGCCCCTCACATCACACCCATACTGTCCCACCCCGTCCCCCTCCCATGTAAACTCACCCCGACGCGAACTCGCGTCCCGACAGACTCTCGCTCTACACACACTCCCGTCCCCAGAGGCCCCTTCACCCCAGGGCACACGCGCCACGCCCGTCCCGCAGGCCCTCTCTCTCCAACTCACAAACTCGGGTCCCGCCAGGTCCCCCACAGAGACCCACACTAATACAGACTCCCCGGCCCCGCAGGCGCTTTCCTCTCCCTCACACCGAGCGCCCCGTCCTAACTAACGGACCGCGCTCTCGCACGCCCATTCCCGCAGCCTCCCTCGGGCACGTCCCCCCGCAGTCACCACAACCCCGCACACCGCGAAACGCGGCGCCCTGGCTTGCTCGCCGCGCGCCCCCCGCACCCGGCCGCGCCCCGGCCGGGCTCGGCTGGCCTGTCCCGCGCCGCCCCTCCCGCCGCGCCCACCGCGGCCTCCGCCCCGCCCGGGCCCCTTACCCGCTGTCGAGCTCCAGCTCCAGCAGGGACTGGGTCCTCTCCGAGTTGCAGTGCAGGCACCACATGGCGGCCGCAGCGGCAGCTGACGGAGCCGGGCGCCCGGGACCCAGGCCCAGCCGAGCGCCGCCGACTCCCGCCGGCGGCGGCCGGATCCCGGGGCCAACACCCGGCTACCGGAGACCCAACCCCCCCCGACCCGACCACGTCGGGTCTCCCCGCCCAGAGTCCGCCGGCTCCCGCCGCTCCCGGCCCGAGTCCGACCCCAAGCCTGCCCTGCCCGCCCCTCCGCCGCCGCCCGCCCGCCGGCCTGGCGCAGCGCGACGCCGGGCCGGAGGAATGTGGCCCGGAGGGGGCGGGGCAGGGGGCGGGGCCTGGAGGCTCGGGGGCGGGGCTGCGCAGAGTCGCGTGGGTGACAGAGCGCAGGAGGCGTGGCCGCGTGGAGCCGCGGGGGCGAGCAAAGGGTTTGGAGTCCCGGGCTGAGGCCTCCCGGTCCCAGAGCGTGAAGCCCTCTTTCTGGAAGGAGGACTCTGCGCGCCTCCCAATAGCCATGTCTCCCTCCCCAAGGTGGGCGCACAAATAAATACAAAGCGCCAAACCACCCAACCAGAGCCTACTCTGCTGACGGCGCCAACCTCCGCCTCTCTTGACTTTTGCTTCAAAGACCAGACCATGTGATTCTGGAAAAGGGAATGGGCCCCATCCTGAGGCTGGGGCCATCCTTTTGGGGGAGGATCTGATGGAAAGTTGCTTTTCCCACCCAACTCCCTGCCTTCCTCCCACCCAGAGACTTTTCAGGCACCCGTGGCAGGTGTAAAGTAACATTAGCGTTTTAGAGCTCTTTACAGATCTTCAAGGCAACATTGTGAACTAGGTGGACTTATTCCGGTTCCATTTTACCAATAAGTAAACTGAGGCTCAGCTTAATCGAGTTAACTCAATGAGGCCTGTCCTGCCCTCTCCCAGGCTTCCCTACTCTAAGCTCTCCAGGCTTGTTCTCTATTTGCATGTTTTCTTGTTTATGATCTGTCCTTGGCTCCATGAAGGCAAGTGCAGTGCTCAGCACCCAGGCTTGTGGAATGCCCAGATGTGCTTGGGAGACAGCAAGCACATAAAGATACAATCGAAACCCCACCTGTCCTGGGCTGCCCACCTGCAGGTCCATCTCAAGGGCAAGGCAGCTGGCAGGTCTGCGGGAGTCAGGAAGCGGCAGGAAGCCACTAATGCTGGGGCATCCTCTTATGCCCTTTTGAATCTTTCATTTGGAGGGGGTCAGTGAGGGAAGCGGGCTGGGCTGGCCCAGCTTTCGGCAAGGGAAGGGCAGTACCTAGAGCCAGTTTAGAGCACCTGGGTTCTCTGGCAAGAGTCTGAGTAGGAATCCAATGCCCCTCTCACAGCCCATCTCCACATTCCTCCTCTCAGCTTGCCATGTTTGCTACATTAAAAATAAATAAAGACACAGAATGGGAAGAAATATTTGCAAACCATATATCTGATAAGGGTCTAGTATCCATACTATATAAAGAACTCTTACAATAAAAAGGCAAATAGCCCAAATTAAAAATAGGCAAGGGATTTGAGTAGACATTTCTCCAAAGAAGACATACAAATGTCAATAAAGACGTGAAAAGATGCTCTCAACATCACTAATCATTAGGGAAATGTAAATCAAGAGGACAATGCGATACCTCTTCACTCACACTCACTAGGAAGGCTATAATCAAAAAGATGGATAACAGTATACACAGAGTGTTCTGGAAGGAGAAGACCACTGGGCTGCACTGCTCAAAGACTATGGCCACATCTGACATCTGTCTTCCTTGAGGGGGCAAGAAGTTGGGAAGGGACAGAATTGAAAAAGACAAGTTGTGGGGTTGGGGGCTGCAGAAAACTTCCACCCCAGTTGGAACTGCCCTCTAAAAATAGGCTGTAATGAAGCCAGGAGAATTCTCCCAGCCCAGCTGCTGCAGCACTCCAGACACAGGCTCCAACAGCCTCATGATCCAGATTGTCCAAGAATTCCAGGCACTTCTCCAGGCCAGGGCCCTCCTGCCCGCCAGGATGGTCCTGGCGACATCGTTCTGGCTGGGATTTAGAAGAAGGGACTTGAATTTCCCAGTTAGCATTTGGAATACCAGACAGTGGAGTCCCTGGAAACCAAATGACTCTTTTTTTTCTTTTCTTTTTCTTTCTTTTTTTTTTTTTTGAGACAGAGTCTATACTCTGTTGCCCAGGCTAGAGTGCCGTGGCGTCAGCGTAGCTCACAGCAACCTCAAACTCCTGGGCTCAAGTGATCCTCCTGAGTAGTTGGGACTACAGGCATGCGCCACCACGCCCGGCTAATTTCTTTCTATTTTTTTAGTAGAGACAGGGTCTCGCTCTTGCTCAGGTTGGTCTTGAACTCCTGAGCTCAAATGATCTGCCTGCCTCGGCCTCCCAGAGTGCTAGGATTACAGGCATGAGCCACCGCACCGGGCCCCAAATGACTCTTGATTCTCTTGTTTTATTTTATCTTCCTGAAAAGTGTGCCTCTTGCTCGTGCTCAGTTAACTGCCTCACAGATTAATAATTTAGGGAACTGAGAGCATGAGCGAGAAAAGTTCCAGCCTAGAGAGACAGAGAAGGCCAATTTTTCTGCTGAAATGCCTAGACTTGGCAGAATCCTTTCATGTACTATTTGGGCAAATTGCTTAGCCTCTTGAGTCTCAGTTTCTTTACTGTAAAATGTGGCTCATCAGCTACCTCTAGCCCAGCTAATTCACTGTGCTATTTAATTTAATTTAGCAAGCATTAATTTGTGCTTACTCTATCCCTATCTTCCCCTCAATGGGGAAACATTGCTGTGACAGGTATCTCCCAATATGGTGTTATAACAGTGGAGGAAAGAGCCTGTAATTCTGCCCCACGAGAGGCTCTAATGATGAGGGGACATTTTGAGTTGGGCCTTGAGGGATGAGTAGGAGCCCCAAAAGTCATGAAACATTTAGTTACACTATATTGTCCTGAGTTTTAGTCTTGAGCTGCTTGCCTTGGCCCATTTCACATGCTACAACCCGACTTCGTCTCCATCCCCCTGGATACCAACAGCTTCCCATCTTTCCACAGCCTCCCTGCTGTCCTTCGACAGACATATGGCACCCTACTAAAGCCCAGCTTTTGCAGCCTTTCCCCAAGCTGTCCAAAAGAAGTCCAGCCCTTCCACACAGCCAGCCTCAAGGCCTGTGTGGCCTGGTTCTGGGCCATCGCTCCAGCCTTCCCTCTCCTCATGCTCCCTGTGTGCATCCACACCTCTGGCAATACTAAGCTGCTTTCTGTTCCCCAAACTCCCCACTGTGTCTGCTTCAAAGCTAGGACCTTGGGTTTCAGTTTTTGATGACACTTCTCCCAGAAAGCCACACTTGACCGGCCCCTAGTCTAAGTTAGCTCTCTTCCTGCACGCTGCTATGTTTTCAATATGGTTTGTTTGGCCCTGCCAAATCTCATGTTGAAATTGGATGCCCAATATTGGAGGTGGGGCCTGGTGGGAGGTGTTTGGGTTGTGGGGGCAGATCTCTCATGAATGGCTTGGTGCCCTTCTGACAGCAGTGACTTCTCACTGCTAGTTCCCACAAAACTGGTTGTTGAAAAGAGCCTGGCACCTCCCTCCTCTCTCTCTGGCTTCCACACTCTTGCCATGTGATCTCTGAATGCCGGCCCCTTCCCTTCCCCTTTGCCTTCTACCACGAGTGGAAGCAGCCTGAGGCCCCCACCGAAGGCGGATGCTGCCGCCCTGCTGCTTTTACAGCCTGCAGGACCGTGAGCCAAATAAACCTCTCTGCCCGCGTGCACGGACACGAACGCCCTAGGACAGTAGTTGTCTGAAATAGCAGAAGTCAGGGAAGGAAACACAATGCCCCGCAATGGGGACTACTAAGTAGATTGTGTTACATCGCTCCACAGTGTCCCATGTTAAAAAGATGGCAGCGGCATCGTACATACTTATAGGAAAAGATCTGAGACACAACATTGAGACAGAAAGTCCAGAAAAATGTGAAATACATTTACAATAAAATCTATAGAACATTAGTATGTTTATATGGGATTGTATAATCATAGACTATTTCTTAAAGGAGACCCAAGAAACAGGTACAAGCGGCTGCCTATGGGAAGGGAAACTGGGGGGGTTCCAGAGATTCCTGGAGACAAGCCTCTGCCCCCTAAGCTTAAGGTTTAGTTGGGACAGGGGCAGGAAGGAGAATGGAGGACTTTTTACCTCTATGCCCTCTTATGAGTTTTCAAATTTTTAAACATGTTTATTACCTTTAAATAAAGCCAGTGAAATAAAGAAATCAATAAAAGACGTGGTCATCCAAGGAACTGGAGGTCTTCTAACATCTAGGAGGCTCTGAAGCCCCTCAGAGCTAGTCCAAAAAGACCTCAAATTCTAGGCGGTACTTCAGCCACCTCTTTGGCCACTCCAGGTTTGAGCAGGATGTGTCTCACCAACAGCCGTGACAGTCATCAGAAGTATGTCAGGGCCCATTTTGAGCTTCCCACTCAGTGTCTGTTTTCACGGCCCTGTTACTGTTCAGCGTACTGACATGAACACGCCATGCCATGGGCCAGAACGCTGGGTCCAGGAGGAGGCTCAGTGACCATCCCTTAACCCCAAAGCCTCATTTTACAGACAGGGAAACAGAGGCACAGAGAGGTGAAGAGATGTGCCCCAGGTCGTGTGGCCAGGTACTGGAAACACACTGGCTCCAGGCTTCAGGCCTCACTGGCCACACTGCCAGGCTGGCACCACTGGGCACTTACTTGGCCAGTACAGCACCCGGCCTGCAGTGGGCGAGTTTCAAGACCACCATTCCAACCCAAACACAGGAGTGGAACTTGTTCACACGGCTGTTGGATGCAGTGAAAAGCCAGACAGCCACACAGAACACAGAACGCTGCAGAGCGACACCTCAGGGTAGCCAATCTCACAGAAGAGAAATGTTTCCAGATAAATAAAGCTGTTCTTATCAAGTGCCAAAATATTTTAAAATTTCAACCACATTTCACAGAAATCACTTGCAAATTTGGGACTTCCCTAAGTCTTCCTAAACAAAGTAACTTATTTGGGAGACTGGGGCCATGCTGAGGTGGTGTGGGCTTGTCAGCCCCGCATGAGGCTGCTGCCCTGATCTTCCCCCCAACACCGACCTGCCCAGGCACAGTGTGGTGGGACCCCAGCCCCTGCTCGCCCCGAAGCCTCACTCCCGCTCCACTCCCCACAACACAGCCACGCCCAGGATGCACCTGCCCCTCCTGGTCCTGGTGCCTCTGCTCATGCTGTTCCCACTTCCTGGGAACCTCCTACTCCACTTGCCAGTCTCAGGGCAAATATTCCTTTCTCTACGAAGCCCCCGCTAGCACCTCCAACTCTCAGGCAGAACAAGAACCCTTCGACTAGACTCTGGGCACCTCAAGGGTGGGGACAATGGCTATCCATCTCTCCTGGTGGTAGGGCCCAGACACTGCCACTGATCTGTGCGACTGGCCTGGGTCCAGACACCTACCACAGCACCAGGGGAATTCATCCCAACCGCAGTGGTACCTGAGTTGGCCAAGACCCAGGCCATGACAGTGAGGTTAAAGCGGCCTTAAGGTTAGCATGTCCTAGAACGTTAGAGCCAGCAGGAGTCACTGTGGCCTGGTGTTGCCTGCTCATTGTTTAGGCAAGGGACCTGGGGCACAGCCAAGGACCGGCCATCTGTCTTCCTTTCCATAGCTCCTTCTCCACTGCTTTGACAAAAGAAGCCACAAAACGAGGGGAACTGTCATGGTTTGAGGTTATCAGGAGGCTCTGATTTCCTGGAGTCTTTAAATAAACGATAAAAGTTCAATACAGCTCTTATTATGCCAACAGTGGACAAGGGGACTAACACGGCCTGTGAGGAAGCGTGGGCGAGAGCCTCGGGGAAGGACTGCGGTAACAACCTGAAGATGGGACACACAGTCCGATGCGAGGACAAACGAAACCCTGCGCAGGTCCAGGGTGGCTCTGTGGGAACTCTGACGAGCCTGGCTCATGATGGGTACTCAGTGACAGAGGAGAGTTTTCTTTAGGTGAACAAAACAGCCAGGAATTGTCACCTCCTCCGAGAAGCCCTCTTGGCCTGGATCTCCAGAGCACTTCATGCTTCCAGGTCCTCGGTGCCCACTGCACCCCTGCCACACAGTGGGTGTGGTCAAAGTGAAGAAGATGCCAGCATGGGACCAGAATGCACTCACTGTACCCTTCCCCGGTCTGGGTAGACCCCATTGCTCCCGGTCTCCCTGCCGGGCCCACCCAGGTGAGCTGGACTGCTTGTCCTAGAGTCCAGCGGGCGAGGCCTGTGGAGAACAGGCCTGTGGCTTCTGAAGGCAGCTACTTGAGTTATGTGTCTCTCTTCAAGTGGAAGGGAAATGGCCATTTGCCGCCTTCCTGCAGGACTCAAGGGGCCAGATGACTTCAGGAAGAAATCTAGCTAAGCCGCTGCTTCATCAGTGAAGGGCCCTCCCCTGACCCTCCCCCAAGTCACACTGCTCACCACTGTTCCCATCCACGTGCCCTGCCAGCCCCAGTAGACAATCAAAAGTGCCTCACTTCAGCCCCTCCTACTCAACCTTCTTTCACTGGCAGGTGGCCCACAGTGAGATCCTCAGAGAGGGAGGAGTCTGAGCCACCGACACACGCTGAGTGGGCTCAGGCCTCCCTGCGAGACAGCTCTGGGCCAGTGCAGGTGGAGCCCCTATGCCCACCCTCTGTGCCCCAGATGGAGCCCAGGTCCCCCGTTCCCCACCCCAGATTGAAAACACAGGCATGAGGCAGCAGGCCCAGCAGACATCCCAGGCCTCTGTGTGACCTCGGGCAAGTCACTCCACTTCCCAGGCCTCAGTGTCTTCAGCCTCAAAGGGGTAGGGGAGGGGGCGTGCCACCTTCCTTGCAGGATTGGCGTGAGGCTTGGCACGGACACCCATAGCTGCCTGTCCAGGCCGGGCACACGGCAGCCCTCAGAGCCTGCAGGTCCCTCCCCTGCTCCCCTGTGGCCCTGGCACCTTGCACCCGGGCTAACGCACAAGAGGAGTCAACGTGTGCGGAATGAATAAGTGCCCTTTGCAGCCACAGGCTGCGTCCCATAGTGGGGACACGCACGGCTTGGGCATCTGTTGATATCAAATCCCAGCTCCCCCACATACTGGTGTGTGATCTTGAATCTTGAGCACGTGGTTTGGTCTTTCTGAGCCTCCTTTCCCACACCCCTGCCTCTCCTCAGCCCTTCCTCAAGCCTGGGGGCTGTTCCCACTCGTCAGCCATGGCTCTTCTCAGGGCACAGACCTGGGCTAGGCACTTTACAGAAGTGGCCACATTTAATCCTCCACAACTCTCCAATTTACAGACAAACTGAGACTCAGACAGGTCGAGTGACTTATCTAAGGACACACAGCTAGTGCCTGGCTAATCAAGGATTTGAGCCCAGGTCCATTTGACCCCCAAACCACGAACTTGACCATGAAGCTAGACCCTCTACTAGTCCCTTCTTCCACCATACTCAGGGTGCTTACTGAACACAGGTGCTGTGCTAAATGCATCATGTGTGTTATCTCATTCAAGCCTTACAATGACCCTCTAAGGTAGGGATGATTATTACCATCCTCATCCTCTCATCCAGAAAAGGAAACTGAGGCTCAGAAAGGTGAAGGAATTTCTTTGAAGGCAAAGAGCTCGTAAGTGAAGGGTCGGAACCCAGGGCTGTCTGAGTCCCGGGTCTACTCTTACATCACTGTTCCATTTGCCTTCAAGGCCCAGCTCCAAGAGACCCCTGCAGGAGACAGTCTCCCCTCTTGGCTGATATGCGAATAATAAAAGCAGCCCACACCTGCCCCCCAAAGCCTGTGGAGTCAGACTCTTGGCTCTGTCCCCTTCTTGGCTGTGTGGCCTTGGGCATCACCTCTTTGAACCTCAGTTTCCTCCTGTATAAAATGAATGATCATACGTGAGATACCAGTGCTGGGCCTTTGGTGTGTGCTCTGCCCACACTCAGCCTGCTCCCAGGGCCCCACTGATAAATCCCCATGCCCTCTTCTCCACTGTCCTTCTAGGTGTGCCTTCCTGGGGACAGCAGGAAGGGAGCAGCAGTGGTCGGTCCCCAGGAATGACTTAGGCTTCCGCCAGCTCTCCTGAGACCACCCCGGAAACCCAGGGGGAGTCGCGGGGGAGGTGGTCCCTGCCGTATCCCCGTCTCCCCCAGCCGCCCACATCTCTCTCCATTCCTCCCTCCACAAGCATATCCTCGGGCGGAGCCAGCACTCAGAGGGCCCCTTGCTACGAGCCCCACCCAGGAGCCTGGGACAGGGAAGAATTAAGTTCTGCAGCTTCCAAGCGCCACTCCAGCCTACAGTCTGGGAGGGAAACAAACCCCTACACGCGAAGAGCTCCAAGGCAGTGCACATATGTTCTAACGGACAATGACAACAGAGGGCTGCTCACTGTCACTTTCTTCTGGGGTCCTTCCCCGACGCCCCCAGGGTAAAGCACATCCCCATTCTCTCTCTCATGCAGTCCCTTTAAAGCCCATCTCACAGTCTGTAATCATCTGGCTTAATCGCTTGTTTACCATCTGTCACTTCCACCAGAATGAAGCTCTGTAACTTTGTTCCTTAGTCGCTGTATCCCCGGCATCCAGATGGATCCTGGGCTACAGTAGGTGCTCAGTAAATGTCTGCACAAATGAGCCAGATTCATTTTGGTTCACGGACAACCAGAGGGCTGGGCAGGCCCCTTTCTCCTCATTCTCATCCTTGTCTCATTCATCCCAAGCCAATGCCTCGCATCCTCACCCCTCGTTATATCACAGATTCTGTAAGGGCCCAAAAACTGTTTTTCAAAAACACTGATTCTCATCTCCAGTGTGCTAGGAGGGCCCAGTATTTAAAGGAACATGTTAGCTAAAGATTTTATAAAAAGGAGACATCGCTTTGGCAAAATGAATGGCCATGCCTGACATACTTGGGTATCCTTCCTAGCAGCTGTACTTATACCGAGGCCCATCTGCATATTAAAGCAGGTGGAGAAACTAAGGAAATATAGGAAACAAATAGAGAGAGAATGCTGCAAGAACTTGCCCTACAGAACACCTCACCTGGACCTCACTGGCTCACCGGCTCAGATGCTGTGGCGGGGCTGGGTCTGCACGCTGGGTAGCTGTTAGGGAAGCAGCTTTGTTTATTCTTAAGTAGTGAGTTCACACCAAAGAACAGTTACCAAGGGAGTGCAGGGCCTCTGCCGTAATGAATAGACACGTTCATCTGTAGTAAGTGCTGGGGTCGCCTGTTTTGCAAATGGATGCCATTAAGTGCTCCCAAAACAACGGCTTCTCTTAAGTGTGTTAAACATTCCTCTCTGCAATCTTCTTCATGTTATTGATTTAAATAACACCTCCTTTTGTCCCAGTGGGAGGAAGACTTCAACCAACTGAAGTCTGAATCAGTTAGCTTGACCCAACTCCACTGATTCAGCATTAACGGAGGCAGGACGCGTGTGCCACGTGAGTCGTCATTGGAATGAGCCAGTGATGGAGACCGTGTGCGTTCCTGAATGTGCGCAGTCACTGCCCCAACGTCATCACCACCTCCTGTGTGGCAGGCACTCACTAGGTGTCTCAGGGGCTGAACACATGGGCCCTGCCCTCAGGAAGCTTGGCTGGGTAAGGGAGTGGAGGCCACTCACAATTGGAGCCAGCCCCGTCTCTACCGGAGTCACGTAATCCTGACAATGATTCTACAAGGTGGGGCTTGTTTTCCAGTTCATCACAGAGACCCTGAAGCCCCGAGAAGGTAAGCAATTTGCCCTAACCTGGGATTAGAACCTAGTAAGCAATTTGCCCTAACCTGGGATTAGAACCTAGTAGGCTGACACTCAGCCTGTGTTCTTTGCATCCCAACAGTGGTTCTCAAAGTGTGGTCCTAGGAATAGCAGCAGTAGCAGCAGCCTCAGCTGGGAGTCACTAGAAATGCAAATTCTCACCCTCCAGATGATTCTGATACCTGCCACAGTTTGAGAATCCTTGCACTACAGCAAGCCGCTAAAGCCACTAAATGTAGTAAGAGGAGCAACCTGGCAGAGAGGCAGGGCCAACTGCTATTTTTACCTGGTGGAGCAGCCATTCTAGGAAGGCTTCCTGAAGGAAGTGATCCCTGTCTTGGGATTTGTGGAATGAATGGGAATTCAGTGGGTGGCCAATCAGGAGAGGTGCACTCTGGGTATAGGGAACAGCATGGGCAAAGGCTTGGTGAGCTTGGGAAAATACGATTGTAGTTCTGCATCTCTGTGGGGCATGAAGTATGGGGAAGGGTGAGAATGGGCAGGAGCTTCCGCTCATGGGAGTGTGTGGAGGGTGGAAGTGGCACGTAGCACCCGCACACCAATTACTTGGCACTCTTTGTTCTCGTGACGAAATTTTACACCTGCTCCATAAATGATAAGCCAGCCTCACTGAGCATAAGTTGAATTTTCCCATGAAAATAAATCAACAGAAACAAACACTGTGGTAAACTCCTGCTTAGATCCTGTTATCAGCAGAAGCCCTGTGCTCCAGGCTCCAGAGATTAGCACGAACAGAAAACCCATATGATAGAAGGCCACCAACGGAACAGAAGAAGCATGCTTTTACATCCTGACAGGGACTGCGATACGAGAAATAGTGCTAAATGGAAAAAGTTAAGCTGAAGAATGCTGTATTTGGGTTAAAAAAAAAAAAACGGAGAAGGGAACACACACACACACACACACACTGATGGAAGGTATCTCTGGACAGTGGCCACCTCTGGGGAGGGGCACGGGGATGGGGGAGGGAGTGACTCTGCTCAACATATCCCCTTTTACATCTTTAACTGCCAAACCATGTGACTCTATCACTCCCTATATAATAAATAAATATAATTAAACTTCTGGGGTGATAAAGACACGTGTCAGCAGTGGTGCTTTTGTCTGGATGTCATCAGAAGGGCCGAGAAAGCACTGCAAGGAGAGTAACTCTCCCCTGGGCTCCACGAGATGTGTGTGTCACCAAGTCCATGCCCCACCTGTGGCCTGGGTCTCACACTGCCTGAAACCCTGCTTGGTGGGTAACAGGGATCTGGGAATCCACTTTGTGCAAACACGAAATGACTTCGTGGCCACCTGAGTTGGGGAGGGCTGCCTGGTGCCAGGCAGACCAGGGGGAGGTCTCAACGTGCTGTTCTCCTCTTCCTGGGAGCAAGACTTGACTGCTGCCCCACTGTGTGCCTGCTGTGTTGTGCAGAGAGGAGAGGCGCTCAGACCCCCAGGGAGCACCCCCGGCACCTACGTTACCTTGTGCAACCCTCCCAGCATCCCTTGAGGTGGGCTCCGTTACCATCCATAAGGAAACTGAGGCAGAGAGAGTTAAATGGCTCACCTCAAGGCAGAGCTGGGAATCCATCCTGTGGGCTGACACACTGGTGAAAATGTCTAGGAGCCTCTGAGCCAAGCTGGCCTTGGCTAGTGAGAGGACATGACCCACGAACTAAGAGAGTTCAACCCTGAGACCCAGACCAGACCACTTCGGGCTCCTGGAGTCAAACCACAAGGAGCACCCTTATGTGACAATCCACAGACAATTTTGGTTTCTCAAGCAATTTCCATAAATGACTGTAATTTATGTGTTAATAGCAAAGATATCAAGGTTTGGAATCCCCTGGAGTGCTAGGAACACAATTTGTAATTATGAGCACACAACAATTTGTTCAACATGCCAGCTACGTCCACAGTAATCACCACCCTGGTTAAGGATAACTTTACATTTAATGCACCGCTGTGCACATGGATGGAAGGTCAGGTAAGGGGCTGGGCTTGGGCCTCGGCTGTGTTCCTCACTTCCTCCAGGCCCTTTTATCTTCCTAAGGGGCCTCCTGTTCTCCGCCGCAATGGGTCTCATTCTGGTCCTCAGGGTGTTCAGACCTGCTGAGCCTCTCACGGGCCAGGCCTGCCTGCAGGGACCCAAGTAGGGCCAAGTGGGCACTCCTTCCTGGAGTAAGCAGTGTGACAACCATAGCCATCCTTGCCGAACCTGCTTCCTGCCTTCAAGAGAGACTGTGTTCCGAGCCTGCTTCCATCTTTACTGGGCAGTCCAGGAAACTAGCTTGCTAAATGTTGCTTGCAATCGAGGGGCTCTAGTCTCTGCCGCTCGGCTTCCACTGGCGACTAACTGTGTTCCACGGACGGGACGGTTGGCTGAACTATAACAGCAGTGGCCGTTGCTGCCATTTCTCCAGCACCAATGCTGTGCTGGGTGCTCCCCTGGGGCTTACACAGGGCATCTGCAACCCTCCCAGCCACAGAGAAGGCACTGTCCACACCCGACAGAAAAGGCAGAGGCTCGGGAAGACCAAACCACTTTCCCAGAATCCACAATTGCACGCCAGAACATGGGGGAGCTGGATTTGACACCAACGGAGTCCCCCCTATGGGACGCAGCCTCTGGCTGAAAAGGGCGCTTATTCACTCAGCACA
Organism: Varecia variegata; assembly: GCA_028533085.1. Taxonomy (NCBI): domain Eukaryota; kingdom Metazoa; phylum Chordata; class Mammalia; order Primates; family Lemuridae; genus Varecia; species Varecia variegata. The sequence continues at coordinate 731,803 of CM052447.1, read as the reverse complement.
CGTTGACTCCTCTTTTGTGTTAACCTGGGTGCAAGGTGCCAGGGCCACAGGGGAGCAGGGGAGGGACCTGCAGGCTCTGAGGGCTGCCGTGTGCCTGGCCTGGACAGGCAGCTATGGGTGTCCGTGCCAAGTCTCACGCCAATCCTGCAAGGAAGGTGGCACGCCCCCGCCCCCGCCCCTTTCAGGCTGAAGACACTGAGGCCTGGGAAGTGGAGTGACTTGCCCGAGGTCACACAGAGGCCTGGGATGTCTGCTGGGCCTGCTGCCTCATGCCTGTGTTTTCAATCTGGGGTGGGGAACGGGGGACCTGGGCTCCATCTGGGGCACAGAGGGTGGGCACAGGGGCTCCACCTGCACTGGCCCAGAGCTGTCTCGCAGGGAGGCCTGAGCCCACTTAGCACGTGTCTGTGGATCAGACTCCTCCCTCCCTGAGCAACTTATGGCTTCCTTGTGCCACTTACCAGGGACTGTCCCTGCAGGGCTTCAAACTATGCCCAAGAGAGTCACAAAAGCTAGTACCTCTGAGTCCTTACCATGTATCATCTCAGGTTACCCTCACTGCAGCCCCACGAAGCAGACACCAGCATCCCCATTTAAAACAGGAGGCAGCGGCAGCACAGAGAGACTAATTCCCTTGCCCAACGTCACACAGCTGGTAAGGGGCAAAGCTGAACAGGGAACCCATGCAGTCTGGTCCATGAACACCTGCGAGTTTCTGGGGCTGTGCTCTGGCCTCATGCACAGGCTGGTTTGCGAGAATGACAACATGTATGGAGAAACAGGGACAAGAGATGGGGACAGAGAAAGCAAGCCCCGATGGTGTCTGGATTCCGGGAGCCCAGTCACACTCCTGTCTTCTCCACACTTCGGGGAGAAGAGCCAAGCAATTCCTCTTTCTCCAAGCAGTTTTCAGGTGGGTTTCTGTCAGTTGCAACCAAAGCGTCCTGAGAAATGCAGGGTCGAAGCTCACCTCAGCAGACGGATGAACAAACAAGGCCGACAGCAGCCACTCTGGGGGCAGCATGAGGGGTGAGGCTGTGTGGGAACACTTAGGAAGAGAGTGTTCCGGAGCCAACCAGACCTGGGTTTGAATCCTGGCTCTGCCACTTCCTCACTGTGTGGCCTTGGGACAATCACAGAACCTCTCTGAACCTCAAATTCCTTCCCACAGACGAGGATAATTGTAACATCTCGCTCACAGGGCTGAGTGGAGGTAAAGTTAGCTACACCGGAGTCAGTGCACATGGTGTTGCCACAGCTGTGCTTCAAAACGGGATACTATGTATTCACGTGCATTGGCTTAGGCATACACGAACCCGTCTGAGTGCGACAGGAGAAGCTGCTAACACGCGATGCCCCTGGGGAGGAGAAGGAGGCCGCCAGGAGACCCCACCTTTCCCTTCACTGCCCACGTAGGAAATGGGGAACTTCTCACCATCTACCCTCTTGCACGTTCTGAATTGTAAACCATATAAGTAAACATTATGTTAGAAATACAAACAAAGCCAGAATAAAAAATTACTATTAAAGAATTATTATTCTTTATGATTAAAGAACTATTATGAGAGCACTATTATCGAGTTGGCTGTGGAATCTCTCTCCACATACACGTGCCAACACCAGGCTGACAGAGCAGAGCCAGAAGAGCTCGCTGGGCAGGACCCACCTCCAACCATCTGTCCCCTCGGCAGCAACCTCACTTGAGACTGGAGCCCACCATGGGTTAGAAGCCAGTGAGATCACGTTCCAGACCAGTGGCGTCCTCGTCCCCATTTGTACCCTGAGCACCTGCCTTCTGGCATCCCAGGGAGGGGCCCCTGCTGCCTGTTCCACAGATGGGGACACTGAGACTGCAGGTCACCAGCTACAACTGGCGGTCCCCAGACAGCTCTGCGTCACAGATGGGTTCTGTTTGACCTGGGCTTCTTGTGAAAGCTGGACACTCTGCCACACTGGGCACACATCCCTGCCTGGCCACCAGGGACTGGCCCTGAGTCACAGCTGTGCCCTGCTAGCAGCTTAAACACCGTTCTGCCACAATCCGCACTATTCCCTTTTGCTCCCCATGTTGAAACCCACTATCAGTTATCCTTTAGCATTTGCCAAACGCTCCTTTTTTTTTCAAATATAGGCCAATGGTTCTCAAACTTTTTGATGTCAGGCTCCCTTTACACTATTTAAGATCCCAAATTGTTTAAGGGGGTTGCATCTATCAATATTCACCATATTGAAAAATTAGATTTGAGACATCTTTATAGCACAAGAATATACAAGCACCATTCCATTAGCCAACATGTCATACAGCCTCTAGAAAAGTCCACTGTACACTTGTGAGAGAATGAGGGTGAAAGGGCAAACAACAGCTTGTTGTTGTTGTTATTAAAATGGTTTGAACCCACAACTCCCTGGACCATGCTTTGAGAAACATTGCTACCGAAGAAAAGCGTGTTCTTGGCCCCAACCAACCCCAAGCACCATGGCATTTGCTCAGCCCCTGCGGGCATTTGCGTCTAACCCCTGCTCTAGAAAGGGAGAGAGAGGAGCATGCTCTGGGTCCTGTAGGCATAGCTGATTGGGGGTCCCCTGTCTAGTCCTGGCCCCTGAGGCTCAGCCCCCTGCCTGGCACCATGGTTTGCAGCCCCCCGGCCTGCGGGCAGGGGCTGTTGTCTGTCCCGTTAGGGCACTTGAACAAATAACAGAAACAAAACAACAGCAGCCCCATTTCCTGTGTGCCCACCATGTGCCGGGCACCTAAGCAGACAGGCCTGTTGAGAAGTCACTAGTCCAAATGTTCCCGGCTTGCAAGACGGTGCTGCGGTGGAGGGCCCGGTCCCTCCAGTTCTGAGGCTGCAGAGGAAGGCCCTGACCGTGCGCTGCCTGCCTGCCCCATCCAGGTGCTGTGGGTGGGACAGAGAGTGTGGAGCACTAGCACTGGGCGTGGGCTCCCTGCCGGCCTTACACACGACAGCTGTAGGCAGGGGCTTCACGATCAGCATTTTGCCTGCTCAGGTTGCAAAGCCGGGATCTGAACCTGGGTACTCCCAAGACCCCATTCCTGGCAGAGAGGGGTTTCACCCAACTTCCCCAGGTTGGGCTTGGTGGCAAATTCAGATCGGATTAAAAAGGCAGCTCAGGGCACAGCTGGTGGAGGGGCCCTCAGTGGGGATGAAAGGCGGGGTGGTGACAACTGCAGCCTGGGCGCCGCCTTGGGCAGGGGGGGCAGGGGGGGCAGGGGAAGCGTGGCCCAGCCCTGGTCTGACCAGAGCCATCCAACCCCGCCTCTCACTGGGCTGGTGTCTGCCTGTCCAGCCCACCTGCCACCGCTGGGGGCTGGGGCCACCTGTCAGCCTGCTGGAGAACTGCAGCCTGGCCTTCCCAGCCCTGAGACAGAGCGGCAGGACCCAGCGATGCCCCAGCATCCAGGCAGCGTGCCCAGAGGGGGCAGCTGAGCCAGCCGCGGGACCCCACTCCCCGCCCCGCCCCCTGGCCGGCTCCACCTTCATGCCTCAGCGCCTTCAGGGAAGCCTGGGCTGAGCTCCTCCTCTCCACGGGGCTGCTCTTCCCAGTGCCTAGAAGATGCCATTCCATTCCGGGAGCATTCCCTCTCCCTCACTCGACAGCTCCTGGAGGATGAGGATGAGGCTGTCAGACTCACCAGCTATCCCCACCCCAGCACAGTACCTAGGTGCCCACACCACTGGATGCTCAAGAAGTATTTTGGATGAAATGAATTACGTGAGTCCCTGTCCCAAAATCAACATGCCTTCCTTCACAAATACAGCACTCCCTCCTCCAGGGGCAGGCACAGAGACAGGAATCTTTCATACTGGAAATCTGGGGCAGGGAGAGATAGTAACACATGATGAAACGGTGGGTCCGCACAGAGGCGTCCTGACCAGGGCTAGACAGCCAGAAAAAGCTCGAGCTGAGATGTGGACCCAGGTCTGCCCTGCGCCAAGCCGTTCTGCAGCCCCCAAGGCCAGGCACGTGGTCTGGTTCCCTCTAGGATTCACCAGGCTGGGTCTAACTCAAGCTGCTCACACAGACTGGGGAGAGAGTCTGGAGTTCGCGTTCCCTTGGGGTTACCAGTGGAGTCCCTGGAGGGAGACTGTAGAAAACTGAGCACAGGAAAACCACAGGTAGATGTAGGGCAGACACCATGCCCAGGCACTCTCCTTTCCTAGTAAACATGCTTGAGGCTGGTTCCACCATTTGCATGTAGGGCCTCTGTATGTGAATTTGTAAAAGGCGCCCTCTTCTGATGGATACAGCCCCTCAGGCCCATGGCTTGGCAAGAGTGCAGCCCTTTGCCAGCTGTCCTTGTGCAGTGCACAACCTAAACATCTGTATACTGGGAGTGCCTGGAGCTCTGCCTCACTGGGTCAACAGTGGATCCTGCTTGTCTTTTTAGGGGGCAGGGAGTCCTTCTGGTAAGGCCTAAGAGTTATGCATAGACAATCTGTGGTAACATGTAGCCACCTGCTGCCTTCGTTTCTCAGACCCTGGGGAAAGATAAAGCCCCACCCCCCAGCCCTCTGGGAGATTTACATGGACAGACATAAGTTGCATATATCTAGAAGTCACAAGGCCCAGAGAGAAAATGCAAGCTGGACTTAGCAACAACTTCAGCTGCCTCACAGTGCACCACAAAAGCTTTTAAAGCAGTTACATTTTTAAGCAATTAAATGTGTCAGGCAACTAACACCCTATCCCCACATCACAGGCTTTAGCCCAAAGGGGCTGGGTAAGGTATGATTTGCTTAGGTCTTCAAGGGGACAGACCCTTGGCCATCTCACTGAGGTCGCCACATGCCCTGGGCTCCTGCACTGAGTCAGGAGCCCCAGAAGGCCAGGGCTGGCTCAAGGTCATCCAATGGCCAGCTGGCAGCCAAGCTGGACCTGAACCAGGGCCCCAGGCTCCACCCTCCCTCCAGACCCAGATCTGCTGGGCGGGGGGGGGGGGGGGGGGGGAGCTGGTCTCCAACTTGGGTCTTCACTGGGCACAGAGGGACCGTTCTTTGCTGCTTAACAATTCTCCTGTTTGCGCAGTACCAGGCTGTAGCCTTCCTCGAGTCCTGCTGACGAGGACAATCTGGTGCCAGCGTCCACAAATATGCGTGCCTTCTGGAGGGAGGCGGCAGCTTGGGTTCCCCAGTCCAGAGTGGGTGGACACAAAGGACCAGAGGGAAGTCATAGCACGGGGTGGAGTAAGCCACCGGCATTTTCTTTAAAGTACGTCTGGAGTCGGGGGTGATAAATGCATACAGGTAGCCTGAATGTTTCCGACCAGATACCCCAAAAACGCTTCTCCAGCAGGCCTCTGGGAGAGGGAAGGGGATACATGTAGTCTTTTATACTTTTATTCGTGTATGCTCTTTCATAAACGTTGAACATTTTTAGCCTGGGTCTGTATTTCCTAAGCAAATGTTAAATTCATAGACGTGAACACGTAAATAAAAGGTCCAGGAAGAAAGGAAAGAAACAGGAGCTCAGAACTTCAGAAGACAAGGGACCTCAGATATTGACCCTCCCTACAAACACAAAAGCTAAGGTTTACTGAGTGCTCGTGGGCTGCTGGGCCACATTTTGAAGCCCTTTCTTCAGCATCTCATGTCAGCCTCAGAGAGACATGATAAGGTAGGTGCCATTATTGTCATCTTCCACGGTACCAACGAGGAAACAGAGCAAGGTCACAGCAGGCCAGACCCCCGAGCCCAAGTCACACCCGGTAGCCCAGGCTGGCTACATGGCGCAGGGAGGGCTGTGTGTGGCTGTGTCCCAGGCTGAGCTGGGACCAGAGGCTCTGGCTCTTGCCCCTTGCCCTGACTTTTCTTCCAGGAGCCTGGTGCTCTCTGGAGCCTCAGGCAGCAAACAGCTGGTAGGGAATGCACCCATCAGACAACCGAGGGCAGTCCGGGGTGGCCAGGAGCAGAGCCTGCAACTTCCTAGACCCTGGCCAGACCCTGGGCAAGCCACAGCCCCCGAGTCTCAGTTTCCTCATCTCAAAATGGGCAAATCTTTCCGACCTTGCAAGGCAGGAGTAAGGATGACCCAGGGTGAGGTGCCTGGCACACAGAAGGTGGCACACAGAAGGTGTTAGTGAACACCCATTCCCTTCCCCTCTTGCCTGCTGGATGAATCCAGGAGCTGGAAGGCTGTGTCCTCCTCAGCTGGCAGAGTCCTGCCAGAGCAGTCCCACCACTGTCTGCGGAAAGGCACCAAGGTCTGGGGGGCAGACTGGAGGCTGGCAGGGACCCGCCACTCCCAATGGGCAGACCCTAGACACTGAAGAAGACGCAGAGTCCCTTGGGAGACAGGTGCGCAGGGTGCCTGTGAGCATGTGTGAGCTCCCACAGGGGCCTGAGACCTGGCAGGTGCTCCCTGCAGGCTACGGCCCTCTGTGGCACTTTCCAGCTCTCGGCTGCCCCAACAGACCCACACGGAGAGAGCCTAGGAGGGGACATTTTATCTCCTAGATAGAGGTACCCAGAGCTAGGCCAGGGGCCATCCCACCCTTCCCTTACCTTGGTCCAGTGCCCTGGGTGGGGGGCCTCCTGCCGCAAAAAGCCACAGCCTGGCTGGCCTCTTGGGCCTCCTCTGCTGCCCGCGCAGATGAGCTCCCCTGCCCGCCCCCAGCCTGCGCAGGGGCCAGTGCGGGTCATAAACCCTGAGCCCCTGCTTAATCCGTCAGAGCCGGAGTCAGCGCCAGCCAGACACGTGACGGCCGAAGCCCCACAGACCTGTTTGGCAGGAGCAGCTGGCCCGCACGGGGGTGGGGAGGGCTGTCGGCCCCGCCCTCCGGCCGCCTCTGATCACCCACTCCTGCAGGGTCCCCCAGGCCAGAGCCTGCAGCCCTTGGCTCCTGCCTGCCCTGCCCAGGAAAGGTACAGACACCTGCTAGGGAGCAGTGCAGATGGGGGGAAGGAAGGCTCTCACCAAATGGGGCTGGGCCACCTGGGTAAGGGGGTGTGTGCCACCGTGCATGTGTGTGCACGTGGAGGTGTGTGTGACAGAGAGAGACAGAGGGAAATGGGACCCTTACTTCACACCACTGATGAAAATCAATTCGAGGTGGATTGAGGACCCAAATGATGAAAGGCGAATGCAGGAGAATCTTCGTGGCAACAGGGCAAGAATGAATTTCTTAAAACACACAAAATGTTAATAGTGAAGTAAAAGACAGACTACTTAAATTAAGAACTCTGAAATTAAGAAGTGTATCCCCAGGAGTCCATAAACGGTGAAAAAGGCAAGCCACAGAAAGGGAGAAGATGTTTACGGCACATATAACTGCTGGAGGATGAGAATCTGGAACATGCTGGGAATCCTCCAACCAGTGAGAGAATAAAAAGCCAGCCTGGGGTCAGCAAGAGGCCTGAACAGGCCCTTTACCAAAGAGGAAATCTGAATGGCCAGTAGACAAGTAACAAATGCCCAACCTCATCTGTCGTCAGGGAAATGCAAATTAAAACCACAGAGAGATGACATATAAGTGGGATCTAAGGGGAAAAAAAGAACCAAAACCACAGCAAGAAACCATTACACACCCACCAGGTGAGTAAAAGCTACAGAGACTGACAATGTCTAGTGCCCAGGGGGCAGGGGGGCACGACCACCACAAACGCGGCATTGTTTTGTGGAGGGAGCTGTGTGTCCATTGAGGCATATTCCAAGAGCAGTCCACACCGTGTACACTGGGACACGGGTTCAAGAGCAGCTCCACACTGGAAACAAGCTGTACAGCCCACGCACAGGAGACTGAATAAATGCGCTAGGACCTATTGATACAGTGGAATACTATTCACTTAGAACAAACTACAGCTGTTCACAGCCACAACTTCGAGTGGAAGACGCCAGACCCAAACAAACACCAACAGCCTAAGTCTATTTATAGGCAGCTCAAAAATAAGAACAGCAAAATTACATTGTGGGGTTGTTCCATAGGTGGTATGACAGGAAGAGCAACCAGGACATTATCACAAAATCAGGATGGTGAGAATTCCCGAGGAGAAGACTGGGGAGGAGCACATGGGAGCTTCTGGCAATGTTCAGTCTCCAGACCCGCAAAGTGGTCACAGTCATGTTCTTCTTATTTTTCCTTAAGCTGTGCAGGTATGTTCTTTCCACCTTTCTCTGTGATAGGTTACATCACATTTAACACAGAATGGTATGTGTGGTAGGGGTGAAGACAGGCATGGACCCCAAGCTGTGACTGCATAGCCACTAGGCAGTGGTATCTGAGCCGGAAGGGCTCATCCTGCTCTCTCATTTCACAGACAAGAACTGAGGATCAGAGACAGGAACGAACTTGCCCAAAGTTGCACAGCAAATTAGAAGCCAGCAGAGCCAAAACTATAACCTACATGTTGTAGAGCCCAACCAGGGCTCTCCTTTCTTCTTCCATGACAAATCACATTGAACACCAACTGGAGCAGACTAGCTATTTTTAGCATTTAGTACTCTGAAATTCTTTTCTTCATTTGCCTATTTATTGTGGTTCTTTTTGGCATTCTTTGAAATTCTTCTCTTCATTTGCTTATTTATATATTGTGGCTCTTCTGCCACTAGAACAAATGTTCCTGGAGGGCAGGGCTTCATCTCTTTTGCTCCAGGGGTAACCCCAGTACCAAAAACCAAAACCTGCCAAACAGCAGGTGCTCCATAAATATTTGTTGAATGAGTAAATGAATGGAGCGGATATTTCTATTTGGCCTTTGAGGTCCTAGAAATCCTTGGTGGCTTCTGTGATATCCCCAAAGGAGAAAATGAAAAATAACTTTATGACACTGACACACTTTCACAGAATTATCTTCATAACTGCAACTGCCTTAGGAGGTTAGTACTATCATCACTCCATTTTAAAGAGGAGAAAACTGAGGCTCAGAGAGATCTAGTGAGTTATCATAAGTTGCACGTGAAGCTAGGAAGCTGAGAGCTGGCATTTGAACCGAGCCCAGCTGCCCCGAGTGCCCCCATGATCACCGAGATGGAGGCACAGAGAGCCACCACCCTGTCGATGCCTCTGCAGTCCCCCAGGGACAGGGTGGCCTGCTCCTGAGCTTATCAGCCCCTCTTGTCCCCACCTACCCACAAACTTTTTGGTGCCAGTTACGACTTCGAAGTGCTTTCCTGTCTCTTCCAAACTGCAAGGCCCCGGTGAGGAAGCCTAGGTAGGGATCAGGCCCCCCGTCATAAAGATGGGCAAGCTTCGGCTCAGGCACGGGAAGGGATGTGTATGAAGTAACACGGAGTCCAGCTCTCTGACCTCCAGGCCTCCCCAGTTAGCATGGTAGTGATCCCAGCTGCTGCTTACGGATTAGCCATAAGACATTCAATTTCCTTCCCGGTTTTAGACCGAACCCTCAGGCCACCAGGATAAGCCCAAAACCTGGTCCCAGTTCAGCATCTGGCCCAGCTGAATAATGAAGTGTTCCCGTAATACCCCTAGGCGCTTGGCTACATCCAAACACCCTGGCACTTAGCATTTGTTGCAAACCTGTATTAACATCCTGATAGCTTTCCACCGAGTCCTCAGAAATCTAAATAATAAAAAATAAATCACTGGCTCTGGGAGTCTCGTCACTAAAATGGCCCTCCAGGGCATCTAAACTGACTGAAATCCAGCAATCCTCTGCACAGCCTCACTTCAGCGAGAGGAACTCACTTCCTTCTAAGGCGACTCACTTCTTGTTTAGATTCAGCCCACTGAGCACAACAGAAACTTCAGTTAGCCCCTGGCACTAGGGACAAGGTGGTGCCTCAGCCACCATTCTGCCCTCAGGGAGTTCACAGTCTGGAGGAGGAGATTGTGTAATCGCAGCCGGACCTTCTGCAGAAGCAGCACGTAAGGCCCAAGCTGTGTGTACAGGGGTGACCGGTTCCCGCAGCGACCTTTCTATCCCCGTCACATGTGGCAGGCAGGGATTTATGTGGGTCAGCCTGGACTCTGTGTGCACGTTGAGTCTGAGCGCCCCTCCCAGAGGAATGCCTCCCCAGGGTGTCTGGGCGCACACACTGGCAAACCGCTGGGGCTCTAGGGCAACCGGCAACTCTGATAGGACGATCCGCGTGGTGGCGGGAGGTGCAGCATTCTACAGGGTTCCTGCTGGCCTGTGGGGCTGACGTCATCGTTCTAACATTCAGCTTCGAGAACTATCATACAAGTTAATGGATGGGTTTGTGGTTGTGCAGACGAAATGGGATAATATACGTGAGAGCCCTTGTGATCAGGTCTGGCATGGAGCAGATGCTTTAAAAAGTATTTGCTGGGTTTGAATTGCAACCTTGCTGGATTAGAAAGCCACATACACAGTTCTTCGAAGAGTCACGAAGAACTTGGCTGCCTGCTTCCTGCCTTCCCAAGCTGGCACTTGCTATGGCAGCCCCAGTGAACGTGCTCTGGGGGGGAGGCCTGGAAGACTGATGTCTCACCAGGGGTCTAAAGGCAGTCCCTACTTGTGCCCCTGCACACCGCTGTCCTGTGCGGGGATAATGGCATCCCTGAGGGGGAGGCACGAGGTGCCAGAGCAGACTCTGCAGAAGAGGTGCCACGGATAAGAGGGACAAAAGGAGTTTGCAAGGTAAGAGGCGTGAGGTGTACTTTCCTACAGGAGCCAAGACAGGGCCAGGCAGGGTCCAGTGGGAAGGCTCGGGCACCAGAAAATGCTGCTCCCAGAAGCATGCTTGTGTGGTGTCACACAGTGGTAATAAATGCTAGGTCTGAGCTATGGAGGTGTGTGGGACCCCAGTCCACACAGACCTCACCAACGGGATGGGCCTTCCCCCAGCCTCTTGCGTGCAAGAAACACCTCTGGATTGGAAGGAGCAGTCCCACTCCCACCCGCTAATTATGAGGGACCAGGACAGATTCACAGCCTCCCTGACCAGCGGGAATGCAGCCCAGTTTGCACACTGCAGTGACGGGGGGCTTACTACCAGAACAAAGGGTGGCTGTGTTCTTCCTGGCTAGGGATGCTTAGGTGCTTAGGTCTACCCCCCACGCCACTAGTTAAAACAGTGTGCAAGAAAGCGGAGAACACAAAGCACACTAGTTCTTCCGGCTTGGCCTTGGTACTCCCCTCTGGAAAATGGGAAAGGGGGCATGACTAAAAGCAAAGATGTTGGGGACAGCAGGCATAGGGTGGACAGGGCAAGGCAGGCTGGTCAGAGCAGCGGCTGGAAGGGCAGGCTGCCCTGGGCCCTTTAAGCAGACTTGAGAGAGAGTGGCAACTCTAGTCATGAGACCCAAGATTACTTAATGTTTGCAAACTGTGCGGGAGCCAAAGTCCCATGCAGAGGGGAGTGCAGGTGCCCTCCCTTGTCCCTCCACTGCAGGGACCTCTGTTGGGGGCAGCACCAAGTCCTCAGCATTGCCCAGGAAGCAGCTCCCTAAAGGTGACTGGGTTGCTGGAGAGCTGGGGACAGGGTCCCTCAGCCCTGAATATGCTGTGTGACCTTGGACATGTCCCTACCTCTCTCCGGCCTCAGTTTCTCCACCTCTAACACAGCGGGTTGGCGTCAGGATGCTCCCTCCAGCACTGCTGCTCAATGGCTGGGCTGTGGGCATCGTGGCACCCTGAGTTGCGGCTTAGCTTGTCTTTTCCTGCCTTCGGGGGTAGGGGGGGCCTGAGACTGTTTCTCTTCTCTCCCTTCAAACCCAGATTCTGGGCTCTGATTGCACATGGGTTCAGAGGCCTGGCCACCTTGCCAATCCAGGTGAAGAGCTGGGCATAATTCTGGGGGCCAGGGAGGGTGGCCACAAAGCCATTCCTGTGTCTGCTCAATTCAGAGTTGTTCAGAGGGGGCTGTACAGGCCAGTGGTCCACTCTCTGGCAGAGACTGACCACAGAATGGAGCAGTGGCTCGTTAAAGTGCACAACCAGACTCCTGCTCCTAGTCTAGAACAAGTCCCTCACCACCACCAAATTACTGAGCATGCTCAGAGCCAAAGGCACAAAGCTGACCAGGCAGAGCAGGCTGCTGTCCTTGTGAGCCTCATCTGCACAGCGCTGGGGAAGGGGATACCCATTGTCATCTTTCTGCTCCCTTTGCTCCAGGAACAGATCAGTGGTGACAGTCAAGAGCTTAGCAATTTAAAGTGGCAGTTGCCTGGGGGAAACATGGGAGGGGTTTTTCCCCAGGACTGTTGGGGGTGGGGGGAAAAGCCTTAGCTCCCGGCTCAGCCCTACCCTGTGACAGCCCAAGAGGAGCCAGTTATTGGGGTGAGGGGTTTCCCAAACTCTAAGCTCCTGACCCAGCAGGGTCCTAGCCTCAGGCTGGCAAGTGGGCTAGGTTTCCTGCAACAGCCCTCACACCTCATACTCCTGCTGCCTCCTGCCTCATATGGGACTGGTCCAGAGGTCACCATGGCTGTTCTGGCCCCCAAGCACTGCCCCCTAAACTGATTCCCCTGGGGGTCTGACCCGGAGAACCAGATTCTTGCCCATGTAGTGGAAGGAGGGTCTGCCCAAGGTCACACGGGGTAGCGGTGAGGGGTCAGGGGCAGGGCCGGATTCGGACAGGCCCCTCCAGCCGCGCCAAAGCTTCTCATCCCCTCCCAGGGCGCCTCTATTTGGCTCCCAGCGAATTCCTGAGATGCCTCAACCTCCCGCCTGCAGGCTCCGGCCCCTGGGCGCGGTGGCGGGATTTCTGCCCAGGGAGGCAGGAATGGGGGTTGGGGTAGGGTGGGGGAGGAGAAAGAAGGGTTTGCAGGGAGGTGGGGGTGGTGCCCAGCTTCGCACGGCGACCCCCGGGGCCTGGATTCACGTTCTCCCACTTCGGGGTGGCAGTCAACAGCATTGACGCGGAGACTGAGCACCCCTCCCCCCGTAAGATCGGGCCTTTAGCGTTCGCAGGGGTTCCGGATACGCCGCCGTCCGCATAGCCGCGGAGGCTGGGTCTCCACCGTCCTCACCGCTCCAGTCCCAGAGAGCGACAGCCGCAGAGCCCAGCCGAGAAAGACTGGGGTTGCCCGCCCCGCGCCCCGCGCCCCGGCCCTCCGGCCCACCTGTGTAGCCCCGGTCCTCACTCCCGTGAGCCTGGTGGCCGCTGATTCCCCCAACCCCACAACCCTGCGCCGGTGCCATGTCCGCAACTGCGGCCTCGGAACCTCCTCCTGAGCCCGGCTCCGCGAAGCCTCCCGTGATCCCCGCACGCCCCCGGTTCCTGAGAACTGCCCGCGCGTCCGCGTAACAGCCGCCCCAGGGGCGGAGCTGCCGCCCCCAGCCTCCCAGAGCAAAGGATTCCTGCGCCGCAGCCCCCACCGACACCCCCCCCCCGCCCCGGGCCCCGCACCGCACCGCACCGCACCGCACCAGCCGCCGCCGCCGCCGCCGCGCGCGTCCCCCGCCGGCCCGCCTCCTACCTCGCGGGTCCGCCCGCAGCCGCGGAGCGCGCGCCGTTCCCGGGGCGGGCGCGGCCCCAGCGCGGAGGGCCGGCCGGGTGCGCGGGGGCCCGGGGGCGCTCGGGAGCCAGAGCCAGAGCCCCAGCGCCGCCGGCCAGGGCGGCCTCCCGGCGCACCGGCCCTAGTTGCCAGCTCCGCCGCCCGCGCGCCGTGACCTTGGAGGTGGCTTCTCCGCGCGCGGCCTCAGTTTCCCCCTTAGAAAGGTGTGTGTGCGTGCGTGCGTGTGTGTCGGGAGGCGGAGTGGACGGGTGCCGCCCCGGCCGCCGACGTCACCGGAGCCTGGGCGAGTTGAGGGCGCTCGGGTCGGTGGGGCCGCTGCAGGGGGACACGCGGAGGCCAGGCGCGGAGTCGGGGACACCGTGGCCCCGGCCTTTCCCTCGGACTCTGCACGACTCCCGAAATAAACACCCAGCAAACGCAGCCTCCGAGCAGTCCCCGGGCTCCGCACGGAACTGCAGCCCCTGCGGCCAACTGCCCCTCCCCCGCTGCCCTCCCCAGTTCGCAGGTGAGAAGACTGAGGCCCAGGACAGAAGCCACCGGCCCGGAGTCGCACGGCGTGTCAGGGCTGCCCGTGGCCGCCCCGCACCACGCCCCTCCTCGTCCCCTCCGGGACACGCGCTCCTCACAGTTTGGGGGCGGGGAGGGTCCTGCACCTGACAGCACCGCCCCGCATCCCGCGGCGGACGTGAACTCGGCGCCGACTGAGTGCTGGGGCTGGCAGCCGCCGCGAGGCGGGCGGGCACGGTCAGCGCCCCGGGGCAGGAGTGGCGCGGCTGGGCGGCTGGGCCGGCAGGGAGCACCGAGGGCGGACCTAAGGGAACAGCAAGGACGGCACCGCACGCCCGGCGTGTGCTGCGGAGCGCGGGTGCTGGGATCCGCAACGCGGCGCCGACAGGAAGCGGCCGCGGCTCCCGGCGGCGGGGAGCCCCCGAGCCCGCGCGAGGGCGCCGTAGTCGGGCCGCGGTCAGGCGGCGCCCCCTGCCGCCCGGGAGCGGCGACACAGGCGGCCGGAGGCGGCGGCTGCAGTGGTCCAGCTGGGAAGAACCTGGGAGAGTGATGTCATGGTCAGGAGACCGGACTCTGTCGGCGGGGCCACGATGGGCTGTGTGACCTTGGGCAGGGCGCTTCCCCTCTCTGGGCTTCTGGGAGGGAGGGAGAGGAGGAGGGAGCCTGACTTTTAGCTCTGACATCCATGACCCTGCCCATCGTAGCCAGCTGGGAGTGGGCAGCGGATGCGGGAAAGAACAGACAGACAGATCAGAAGGGAGAGGTGGGAACCTTGTTCACCACTTTACAAGGGTTATTTTATTTACTTGAGGGAGAAGCTATTATGCCAATTTTACAGACAAGGACACTGAGGCACAGAGATGGAAAGTCACTTGCCCACATTCACACAGCTGCTAAGTAGTGAACTGGGATTTGAACTCGGGCTTGTGAGGCTGCAGAGTGCCTGGCTGCCTCACTCTCCATGCTGGTAGCAATTATTGAGCACCTAAGGTGTCCCTAGAATACTAGTAACAGCCAAATAAAGATTGGTCCAGCTCCTGGCGGGGCTTCCCTGCCCTGTGGCTCATATTGGCGCTCACAGAACACTGGACAGTAGTTACCCTGGGGGATGGGCCGTGGGGCCAGGCATGAGTCCCCTCCCCTGAACCCTGTGTTCTGTTCTTCTCTATTGTTGGAGGTTTTGTTTTTAAGACCTATGAATTAACATTGTAATTTTAAAAGTACGTTTTAAAAGAACACTTAGGGGAAGATAACATGCTTGTAGTTTTAATAATTAAAGCGCTCTCCTGGAGAAGCCATATCCTTCGGTTATCTGTGCCAGGAGTGAGTCACCTGGCCAGCTGGAAGGCAGGTGAGGGACGTGAGGATGGCAAAGGGTCTAGAATCTGTGCGACCTGAGCAAGTCCCATTACTTTTCTGAGCTCACGTGAACTCATCCATAAAACCAAGCTGATGGTAACGACTCCCCGCCTGCCTCCCTACACGGGCTGCCGTGAGGATCAACTGTGATAATGTGAGGAAAGGCTGTGTAAATACTTCACTCCCAGAGCCCTGAAGGACAATGTTGATATATTTAGCTGTATAAAAATTAAAACTATATAAATGAAATAAAAATACCATAAACAAAGTAAAAAAGACAAATGGTAAACTGAAAAAAAAAAGTCTGCAGCACACATGACAGAAGTTAATTGAGGAAAATGAGATGAAAGTTAATTTCCCTAATACATGAAGAGCCCTTTCAAATTGATAGGAAAAAGATAACTAACCCATTAGAAAAAAGAGCAAAGGATATGAACAAGCAGTCCGTAGAAAGATACTCAATCTCACTTGTAATTAAATGCATATTAAAGAACTACAAATCAAAACACAACATGCTTGCCATTTTTAATCTACCAAGTTGGCAAAAATGAACAAGTTTGATGATACTTTTGCTGCTGAAGGTGGGAAGAAATGAGTGCTCTCAAAACTACTGTTGGGTGAGGTGCCGGACGGTAGGACCTTTGAGGAAGGGTGACGTGGCATGCTAATGTAAGAATACAAGGCCAGTCAACACAGCACCCAGTGTGACAGTAAACAGAGAAAAGAAACACCTTCAGTGTCCCACAGTGAGGGAGGGAGCAACTTCATTAAGACACACCCATTCACTGGGACCTTGTCCTAGGATGGACAGATCTCCAAGACATATTTCTAGTGAAAAATTCAAGGGATAGAAGACTGTGTATATTCTGATCTCTTTGTGTAAATTTTAAAAGTTTCTACATACATGTGCTGGAGTTTCCAATTTTTTTTCCCCAGAGGATATACATATACCAAAACAAACAGTTACTGATGGCTACATTTTGGGAGGACTGAGGGGTGTGTGAAATGGATATGTGAGAAGCTTTTACTTTTCATTTTATGCTTTTCTGTATTAACTGATTTTTAAAAGGTTAACAGGGGTTATGTGGGCACAAGCTCGTGGACCAATCAAATGTTCTTCTTTACATGTAAAGACATGTATGGCCTTTAAATACAAAGGTATTTTAAAATGAAGTACAGTTATGCATCGCTTAACAACGGGCATACATTCTGAGAAATGCGTCTTTAGGCAATTTTATCATTGACTTAACATCACATAGTGCACTTCCACAAACCTAGCTGGCATAGCCCACTACACACTTGGCTACGTGGCATAGCCTGTTGCTCCTGGGCTACACGCCCAGCATGTACAGCATGCTACTGTGCTGAATGTTGTAGGCCACGGTAACACAACGGTACGTATTTGCATCTCTAAACATAGCTAAACATAGAAAAGGTCCAGTAAAAATATGGCATTATAATTTTACGGGACCACCATTGTATATGTGGTCTGTCATTGAATGAAATGTCATAATGCACAGGACTGTAAATGTTTTTAGTGTGAATAAAAAGTATTATTATTCCCTAAAGCCCACCAATGAAGGACTTGTAAAACATTATAATCACGATACATCCATATGACGGGAGCTTTTGCAGCTATCAAAAAGAACGTGGCTGATATGGACTGATAAGGAACAATCTCCAAGATATTTTGTAAGTGTAAAAAAGCAAGGTTCATTGGAGTACAGGTTGTAGCGTGTGTTACTTTTTACGTAAAAAAGAGGAAGTACAGGACACATGCTGGCACCTGCATATATTGTCTCTGACAGGGATGCCCAGGAAACCGGTACAACAGTGCCCTGGGGAAGGGCATGGAGAATTGGGAGACTGATTGGCTTTTCACTGAAATGTTCCATTTAAATATTTTTTGCACTATATCCATGCATTACTGTTTGTAAAAAGTTATGTTTAAAAAATAATAATTTCTGAACCTGGATGGGAAGTTAAAAGGCTTGATTTCTAGGGCCTGCTCTGATACTAGCTTGGGATGACTCCCTATGTGACCTCAGGGAGGAGGGTGTCCCTTCTGAGCCTCAAGGTCCCTCTACCAAGAAGCACAAGATAAGACAAGTGCCAAGACTCCTTATAGCTCTGAAGTCCCAGCCCTAGAAACTGCAATGGCTGTGGGGCAGGGAGGGGCTCCTGGTCCTTGCACTTCTGGGAGCAGAGCAGAGGGTCAGCTGCCTGGCGTGACTTCTAAGAGCCCTCCCAGCTAGCCAACGTGCTGTTCCTTTTTCCTTCTCCTACTCCCAGTACTCTGCCTGGAAACTCTTGGTTCATATTTCCTCTCTAGGTTACCCCTGCCAATGGTTCTGTCTGTCTGGGTTGGAGGTCAGTCCTGTGGAGCAGGGACAGATGACACAGCACTGGGCAGCCACGTGGGGCTGAGATATCTGTGGGGGAAAAGCCTCATGTTGGGAAACAAAACCACTCACCCCACCCAGAGATCAGCCTTGGCCTCAATCCCATCCCCTCCCCAGTTCACAGCTGCCAGCAGAGCAGGAAGGGTATCAGGAAGCTCTCCATCCCCACTGCCTCTTCGGTTCACTCTTGGTCATCACCCAGAACCTTTTGTGGCTCCCTACTGCCCCACAAACCAAGTAGACATTCTTCAGCTAGGCATTCAAAGTTCTGCACTTTCTAGCCTCAATCTATCCTGCTATCTTTTCCCTCTGTCCATTATTGTTCCTTATTCAAAGCAATTTAAAAAAATACAGATTCAGTTACATCCCTTCCCTGCTCAAAACTCTTCTATAGCTCCCTATGACCTGTAGAATAAAGTCCAAGCTCCCCAGCCCACATTCAGAACTAGCCTCTGCCTCCCTGCCCAGCTCCTTCTTCAGCTGCCTCTCCCAAAATCAAGCGAGACTTCATGCCTTTCGAGCGCACTGTACTATTTCATGCCACTGCGTATTGGCACAAACTATTTCTTTGGGTCCCTCCATGTATTAATATAAAGGGTTCTTCTCCATCAATAAGAAAAAAACACAAACAATTTAAAAGAAAAATGTCCAATTGATTTAGCTAGGGAGTTCAGAGAAAAAGAAAGACAAATAGCTTATAAACATACAAAAAGATGCACAACCTCACACTTACAAATCATAATGATGAGATGTCATTTTAATTCATCGAATAGACAAAAATTCCTAGAATGTTCACGTCTCTTTATCTATTAGCTTAAGTCCAAACTCATCCTTTAAATCCAGCTCCTCTAGACATCATCTTCTTGGCTGCCACAGTGCCCTGTGCATCCTGAGCCAGGCACAGAACAGAAATTCTATAAATGTTAGCTATTAATGAAAATAACAACAGCCACACTGTTCTATGATCATCAGCTAATGCGTCTGCTCACCTGCCCAGAAGGTCTCTGAGAGCAGGGATGGAGTCTGATTCATCGCTGCGTTGCCAGGACCAGCACAGGGCCTTCTACAGAGCTGTACCCCGTAAACGGATAGGCCGTGGGGACAGGTGAGGTGCACAAGGCAGAGGGAGGGCTGGAGCCAGGAGCCAGCCTGCAGGGGTGCTCTGCTGGGGAGAGTAGGCGCCGTGAGGGGGAGGCCTCTGATGGACGGCGCAGTGGGTACAGCCCCAGGCTTGCAAGAAATACAACTTCCACTAATTGGGGCCACTCCCTGTCAAGCAGGCACTGTGCCGGGCACTTTACCCACACTATCGCTATTCTTTGAAATTCTGTGAGATGGGTGGTGCCTCTTCCTTTTACAGGTGAGAAAACAGAGGCTCAGAGAGGGTCAAGGACTTTCCTAAGTGGGCTCCTATCACTACCCCATGGTGCCTTTGTGCTGGCTTGTAGCCACCCGCAGACGCATGACTCGGGCATTTCACTTTCCCTGTCTGGGTCTCTACTTTCCCATCTGAGAAATAGCTCTGAATTAAGGGTTTCTCAAACTTAAGAACTGATGGACCCCTCAGAATATGGTTTATGAGGTTCATCAGGCCCCACTTTAGGAAACACTGCATACAATGTTAAACGCTGCTAGGCTGGAGGATCCTGTCATGACCATGTGGTCACAAACATCATAGAAAAGGCAGCCCTGGAAGTCAGGCAGCAGAGCTCAGCTTATAAAGAGTCATCCAGATGACCTGATCATGCTTTTGTTAAAATGCAGGAAGGTTTTTGTCTCCATGAAAATAACGTCTAAAGATTTATTATCTTGGCCTTAGCTGCGGTGGTCAAAATAAATAATAAACAAATAAATAATAAAAATTTATTGTCAAATGACTTTTGACAAAGGTGCCAAGACAATTCATTGGAAAGGATAGTTTCTCCAACACAGTGCTGGAGCAGCTGGCTATTCACATGCAAAAGGATGCATTGGGACCCACACTTCTCACCATACACAAAAATTACCTCAAAATGATCAAAGATCTAAATGGAAGACTTAAATTATAAAACTCTTAGACAAAACCATAGGAGTAAATCTTAGTGACCTTGGGTTAGCGCTTCAGAAGACACCATTAAGAAAGTGAAAAGATAAAGCACACGATGGGAGAAAATACCTGCAAATCACAAAATTGATATGAGGGACTTGTATTTAGAGTATAAAAAGAACTCTTATGACTTAATAATAATGAGACAACACAATTCAAAAATGGGCAAAAGGTTCAAACAGACATTTCACCAAAGGAGATACAGGAATGGCCAATAAGCACAGGAAAAGATGTTCCCATCAG
>CM052447.1:681749-711704 GCA_028533085.1 Varecia variegata | reverse complement strand
ATATATAGAAAAAAAGTTTCAGTTGGCCAGATAATTTCTTTCTATTTTTAGTAGAGACGGGGTCTCGCTCTTGCTCAGGCTGGTTTCGAACTCCTGACCTCGAGCGATCCACCTGCCTCGGCCTCCCAAAGTGCTAGGATTACAGGCGTGAGCCACCGCGCCCGGCCCATATAAAATCTTGTATGCAAATATCCACAGCAGTATTATTTACAATAGCCAAAAAGTGGAAACAACCCAAATGTCCATCAACTATGGAATGAATAAACTAAATACTGTATATCCACACACTGGAATATTATTCAGCAACACAAAGGAAAGAAGTACTGAAACATTCCACAACATGGATGAATCTTGAAAACCTCATGCTAAGCGAACAAAGCCAGACACAAAAGACACATGGTGTATGATACCAGATGACTGTGAAATGGTCAGGCGTATCTACAGAGACGACTGTTGCGGGCTTCGGATGGGACATGGGAGTGACTGAGAATGGACAAAAGGCTTCTTTTCAGGGTGATGGAAAAGATTTAAACCAAAATTGTGTGGCCGGGCACGGTGGCTCTTGCCTGTAATCCTAGCACTCTGGGAGGCCGAGGTGGGAGGATTGCTTGAGCTCAGGAGTTCGAGACCAGCCTGAGCAAGAGAGAGATCCCATCTGTACTAAAAATAGAAAAATTAGCTGGGTTCAGTGGCGCATGCCTGTAGTCCCAGCTACTCGGGAGGCTGAGGCAGGAGGATCACTTGAGCCCAGGAGTTTGAGGTTGTGGTGAGCTATAATGACACCACTGCACTCTAGCCCGGAAGACAGAGTCTCAAAAAAAAAAAAAAAAAAAAAACACAAACAAACAAACAAAAAATGAAATTGTAGTGATGGTCACACAACTTTGTAAATATAGCAACAACACTGAATTATACACTTAAAACGAGTGAATTTTATGGCACATAAATTATGCCACAATAAAGCTCTGAGAAAACACCTGCTGACTAAATGCAACATAAGATGCTAGATGGGGAGGCAAATTTGACATAAAGGACATTATTGGGACAATTGGCAAATTGTGACTGTCAGCTGTACTTTAGATCCTAGCATCATGTCAGTGTTAAATTTCCTGAACTTGACTATTGGACCATGGTTACGTAAGAGAATGTCCTTGTTCTTAGGAAATACATACTGAAGTATTATTTAGGGGTAAAAGTCATCACATTGCATGTTTGCAATGACCTCTCAAATAGTTCTGAGGGAAAAAAATGTTTTTAAGACAGAGCAAAATTTGGTGAAATGTTACTAATGCTGACTTTGAAAGGTGTATGGGAGAAATTTTTTTTGTATTATTCTTGCAACTCTTCTTTATGATTGAAATTATTTCAAAATAACTTGCAACTCTTAAAGAATCCACACATTAAAAAAATTATTGTTTGGAATTTGAATAAATCCATGGTCTCCAAAAGGAGAAAAGGCTGTGAACAGAGCTCCCAGAGGGGTGCTCCATCTCCTCGCATGTCTGCTGCACCCCAAAGAGAAGACGCAGCCAGAGGCCACAGTGCAGGGTGGGGACCCGTGTCCGTGTGCCCCACAACTTGTATTCATCCATTCACTTACTCACGCAGCAAATGTTCGCCGGGTGCGGGTCTGTGCAAGGGGAATCCGCCGTGACCCAGAGACAGGCAAATCCCCGCCCCCCTGGTATTGCGGTTCAGCTGGGGCGGGGCAGGTTCCACAGGCGGGAAGTAGATGTAGAAAGCCCTCAGCTGTGCCCAGGCCTCAGCCTCCCACCTGCCCTGGGGGACAGGGATTTATGTCTGAATCACCTCTGCCCCTCTCCCTGGATTATATGGACGTCACATTCTGTCCTCACCAGCAAAGAGGGTCACAGCTCTTGAACAATTGGGGCCCGCAGGCATAGAGAGGCCCTGAGCAGGGAGAGGCCACCATGCCAGGCCACCTCCCATCAGCACCGCTCGGAACAGACTCAGCAAGAGCGGGCAGGAGGGAGGGTAGCTGGGGCCGTGTGTGTGCAGGGCGGCAGGGATGGAAGGAAGCCATGGCAAGTGGGGAACCTCACTCACCTCCTACCACAAAACACAGCATCGGGCCACAGTGCTGGCCACGTGAGCATCCCACGAGGTAGCCCCCACCCCCAACACCAAGCCTTCGACTCCTGAGGGCTGCTCAGAGACTCCAACTCCTCGCAGTCTCAGGGCTTCCCAAGCTGGGAGCCCCTGATTTATTTTAGGGGATCTTGCATCCCATATGCATACCCAACACTGCTGGTAGACCAAACAAATACTATGTTTCACACATGAATATCTTTCAAACCAAAATAGATGCCGCTTCGATGAATAAAATTCACAGACTTCCAAGTCATCTAAAAGTGGATTCCTGGTGGCTTACTGTCATCCTGCAGTTCCCAGTCTTGGACCCTGAGCCCGTGAGTGGGGTGTATGCGTGGAAGGGGTGGGAGGGGCTCACAATTTCTGATGATAAAAAGGCCTGCTCCCTTTGCTGGAAAAGCCTGGGGTGCAAATGGAGCCCCACTTGTACTTCAGCCTGGGAGTGCTGGGACGTGGGTAGACGACTGCAGCCCAGTGCTCCCAGCTCAGCGGGATCTGGAAGAGGAGGTGCCTGGGGCCTGAGACCAAGTCACTTGGGAGTCCTGAGCAGCCAGCACCCGCCTGGGTGACAGTGAAGGCAGCAGGCAGGAGGCAGCTGGGCAAGGGCTGACACCCAGAGCTGAGTTCGCTGGGGGCTTCACTCTCAGCTCTTTGTGTGATCACCGAGCACTTGGGCTGAGGCTACCACAATGGGGGACTGAGTTTTTCATTTATTTAGTTTTAATTAGTTAAAATTTAATCAGTCACCTATGGCTAGTGGCTACTGTCCTGGCAGCCCGGCTCTAGAGGCTCAATAATGACACAGGATGGAGACGGCCCTGAAGGTGAGCCGGCCGGCTGAGGTCCCCTCCATGCCAGCTGGGATTTAAGGGTCCCCTCTGCACAGGAAAGGTTGTGGTGCCTGGACAAGCACCTGCACACCTCAGTGGACAGTGAGTTCCACTGCACAAGCCAGTGTCCACAAAACCAGGTATTCCGTCCGTTGTGGGCAATTTGAGGGCTCTTCAAGAGTAATTTCACAGAGTGATTTTTGGCTTCGTACATAGTGACTTCAGAACTCACTCCCCTGAGCCCGGCCTACGTGAGAGCCCAGCAGAATCCCGATGACACACACTCTGGGATCGCAAAACATGACCGTAAAGTCCTCCCATCCTGGTACCTGTGGCCCTCTGAGGTGGGACTTGTCCCCTCCTCCCATGCAGAGCTGGGAGCTATTTCCCCTCCCCTTGGCCACATGGCTCCCTTTGGCCAATAGAATGTGGCAGAAGTGACAGTTGTGTCACTCCCAAGGATGGGCCTCACTCTGGGAATGTGGCCCTCAGAATGTCATGTACAGAAGCTGCTACTGGAGGCCACGTTGGGGGCAGCCGAGGGGACCCCCATGTGACAGGGCTGGTCCACGACTGGGGTGGGGAAGGTGGGGGAGCGAGGTGCCCGGCAGGTATGCGGGTGGGCCTTCCAGCCCAGTGAGCGGAGCCCAGGAGAGCAGCGGAACTGCCCAGCTCTTCTGATCCGCACCACCATGCAAAATCCTGTCACTGTTACTGTAAGCCACCACATTCCTCGTAGTTTGTCACACAGCAAAAGCTGACTGAAACTCCTGCCCGTGACTGTGGCTCAGGGCCAAGCCCATGGCCCCAGGAGGCAGAACCAAGCCCTGGAGCACTTCCTGGGCTGGGGGACAGGGGCAGGAGAGTCTCCCTGGCTGCTAGGGGAACCCTGCCTGTTTAGAACAGAGACCCAAGAGGACCTGGAAAGAGGCAGTCTTTGGGGGATGCCTGAGGTCTGCGCTGAGCTGGGCCCGAGTGGTGGCGGAGGCGGGCGGGCAGGTGGGCAGCAGCCCCCATGGCCCGGCCTCTCCTGGCGCTTTGCGGTACGGAATCTCAAAGCCCAATACCGGTGGGAAGATGAGGAAACTGACCCAGGAGTAGAAGACACTTGCCCAAAGTCACTTTGCCAGGCTTTGTCCTCCTCCAGATCTTTTTGGCCCCAACCTGAAGGTAGCAGACATCCCTCTAATTCACAACCGTGCACAGGGAACTCGGGGAGGGATCACGTGTCTTCCTGTAGACCCAGGGCCCCAGCGCAGTGCGGATGGGGGGACACGAGCCCCTAGAAGGAGGGTCGGGGGAGCTGTGAGCAAAGGACTCCACCTTCAGCTGGCAAGTGGCATCCTGACGGACCAGGTGGGGCTGCCTCCGGAAGCTGGCTCAATGGCCACTTCGATCACCCAGACCCCTGAGCAGGGGGCCCAGCTGCCACCGGGGAGGAGGGCGTGGGGAACACGGGGCCCTCGTTCCACCCGCCCCGCCTGCTCCAGTGGTCAGCCCTCCAAATCTCTAAGGAAAGCTCAGTTCTAGGTTCCAGCTCCAATTCTGCCACTTTATGGCTGGCAAGGAACCTGGGCAAGTCACTTGGCTTGCCTCACTTTCCCCATCTGCAAGATAGAGTAGATATTCCTGCTTGACAGGGTTTTTTGTGAGAACTGAATGAGATCATGGCTGGGTGGTCCTCACACGCACATCAGAGCTTGACACACGCGCGTACTTGGAAACAATCCGTGTTCTCACTGTTGCGGCTCGAAAGCCTCGGGCCACCCGCCCCTCCCTTCTCGGTCTGCGTGTCTCTGGGGTATCTGTGCCTGCAGGTGGAACGGAGTTCTTGGTTGTTTGAAGTCTGGGGCTGAGCCCAGTGTCCCTCCCTGTCTCGGAGGCCCCACCTTTACCCCACCCCTGTGGCCCAGAGCTGCTGGCATGTTCAGCTTGCCACCCGACCAAGCTCACAGAGTCCCCTGTCCTGTGGAAGGAGGCTCAGTGATTTCTCAAAGTCCTTCCAGCTCTGACTTTCTACAGCTGCACCCTCTCAGAAGCCAGGTGAGAGAGCAGAGACACCACACTTCTGTCGCCCCACCCCAGAGAGCCCCCGGCAGGAGCAGTGACCTCCCTGGGCCCGTGGGGTTGAGGCAGAGCCAGGACTGTGTATCTTCCAGTGTCTGTATTTGCGGGTGAAATTCGGTTACTGACATAGTTCTTAGCAGTTCTGAAATTTAGGGCTGAACCCAGCTGCCTCTTCCGGCCACGCCCTCCACCACCACCACCCTGTCACTCTCAGTCTGGGGTCCCAGGCGAAGCTGAACAGGTGGCTTGTGACCGCCAGGCTGCCGGACACCTCCCCCTGCCTACTGCAGCACAGAGTGTGGCCGCAGCTGGTCCTGCCACCAGCAAAAGTTTAAAGGACGAGGTGAGCATCCTCCAGGGACCCTAACCTCTCTGTCCTTTGAGACTGGATCCCTGGGGGGCTGTCCACGCTGCTCTCCCTCTGCCACAGGCCGGCTTCCCCTTTGCTGGCCACCTGCTTCTCGTCCTCAGGTCCCCTCCTCAGGGCGGCACTTGCTGACAGCCCACCAAGCCGTCCCCGCCACAGCGTCCTATTTCCTTTTCCTCACTGCCATGCCGGAAACTATCTTGCTGGGTTGTTTGTTTACTTGTTTTTCCTGTCTGCCTGTCCCAACCCCCAAATGCCAGCTCCAGGAGGGGCATCTGGGACTGACTGCCTCACTGCTCAGAGCAGTGCTGGGCACACAGTGGGCACCCAGGGGATGTCGGCTGGACGGACTGTGAGCAGAGTAACTCACGTGGTCCGGCTCCCGGGCAGGAACGGGAGCTGACAGAGGAGGGATGTCCCAGGCACAGGGGCAGGACATGCTGGCAAATCCCGTCCCACGGGCCGGGCATTCAGCTAATCCTCTCCATTTTCCAGAAAAGTGAAGTGACTTGCCCCAGGCCACATAGCTAGTGCACGGCAGAGCTGGGTCTGGGGCCCGGCTTTCTCAGCTCCACAGCCGTTCCCGGCTCCAGGGAGAGATTCTGAGGGTTCACCCCTCGGGGGAGGGATCTTGACAGCCTGTGAGGAGCCAGGCACTGGGCCAGGCTCTTTCTAAACGCTTTTTTTCCTTTGCTCATTCTGTGAGGTAATTACAGGTCCATTTTGCAGATGCCAAACCGAGGCCCAGAGAGGCCTGGTGACTTGCCCTAGGTCATACACTGAGGCAGCAGCTGATCCCTGACTGGTACTCAGACCACCAGCGGGCATGTGGTGCCCCACATGTGGTGGCAGTGCTGCCTTGATTTCCCCTTTGTGCCATGGGGGTGTGGGCAGCATGACCTCTGACATGGTGTGATGTCATCAGGGAGGCGGGACTCTTGCCTGAGTGCCTGAGAAGTCTTAGAGCTGAAAAGGGAAGTGAGGAGTGGCTGTTTCCCCATCCTACCCGCTCCGCACCCTGGCCCCGAGCCAGGTGGGCGGCCACCTCCCTTTGACCACTTCCCCCGGAAACTCCCCCGGAAATGCCCCAGGTGCCCACAGCCCTGGTAACTCCAGCTGCCAGGCTCAGAAGCCCCATCCTTCTGTCCTCCTGCCAAGATTGCCACATGACATTGCTAATTAGATAAAAAAAAAATTTTACCTGCTTAAGGAAACAACAAAAGTTAAGCTGACAGTGCATTGAGAAGGTGTGAGCATACCAGAGCTCAGTCCCTGAAGACCCCTCCTCTCTGCCCGCGAGGCACCAGCCTCCCACCCCACCCTCTCCCTCTGCTTTCTCCCCTGACAGCCTGACTTACATTTAAGCTCCCGAGGCATCCTTCTCAAACTCCCGTCCAATTACTGCAAGCTGTGGAGTGACAGTTAAGAGCCTGGGCTTTGGGGTCAAGCAGATTTGGGATTTGAGGCTATTTGCTAACAGTGTGACCTTAGGCAAGTGACTATGTCTCCCTAAGCCTTGGTCTTCTCATCTGCAAAATAGGGATTGTAAGAAACCCTACCTCAGTATTTAGTTTATTCATTCCATAGTTGATGGACATTTGGGTTGTTTCCACTTTTTGGCTATTATAAATGATACTGCTGTGGATATTTGCATACAAGATTTTATATGGGCCGGTCGCGGTGGCTCACGCCTGTAATCCCAGCACTCTGGGAGGCCGAGGTGGGTGGATCGCTCGAGGTCAGGAGTTCGAGACCAGCCTGAGCAAGAGCGAGACCCCCGTCTCTACTAAAAATCGAAAGAAATTATCTGGCCAACTAAAATATATATAGAAAAAATTAGCTGGGCATGGTGGCGCATGCCTGTAGTCCCAGCTACTCGGGAGGCTGAGGCAGTAGGATCGCTTGAGCCCAGGAGTCTGAGGTTGCTGTGAGCTAGGCAGACGCCACAGCACTCACTCTAGCCCGGGCAACAGAGCGAGACTCTGTCTCAAACAAAAAAAAGAAACCCTACCTCATGGAGCTGACCAGAAGGAATGATGCAGGCCAGATCCCGCAGCCCGGCTGCTGGCCCGCAGGGCTGATCGGAGTGCGGCGGTGGCCGCAGGCTGTTTCTGCCTGCCCAGCCTCCATTCCCCTGTCTGACAAGACACCCAGTTTTCTTTGGGGAATCCCCTCCTCCTCTATCAGCCCATACAGTTTGGGTCGGCTAGCTCCGGGGCTGAATATAGCACCAAGCCTGGCCTACCAGAGTATTCCATCCCCCTTGCCCAAGTGACGGGTCCAGGCATGGACATGAGACCCAAGCTGACCAGTGAGAGTCTGTTCTGTTGGAACCATTTCTGCCAGGAGTATTAGCTGTTAAGACAGCTGTCAACCTGGAGCTGCTGGGGCCACCATGGGCAGAGAAGCTGTCTGGGAATGAAGTCTAGAGAGAAGAAAGAAGAGAAAAAGAAGCCGCCGCCTGGAGACGCAGTTTGAGCCCCTGAATCCAACTGTACCTGAAGCCCTGTCTGTTTCAGAAATAGAAGGCATTAAATTCAGCCTTTGCCTTAAGCCAGTCTGGGGTGCTTTTTCTTTTCCTTTTTCTTTTTAATCACCCAAAAGAATACTTGTTAACACAACTCCTTGCTCGAGAGCCCCTGACAGTTTGTCTACGCCCACAGGGAGTGGCCAGTGCTCTGGGCCCCCCTGCCTTCCCTTCTCCCAGACCCCAGACTGACTGCTGCTCCCCAAACACACCACGGAGACTGGACCCAGCCTCCATCGAAACTCTCCTCCCGCTCCCCTGGCACTTGGCCACTTCCTACTCCCGCTCCACACTCAGATGTCACCTCCTCTCGGAAACCTCCCCTAAGTGTCCCCCCACCACTCTGAAGTGCCCATGGCATCTGCCCCTGGCTCCCCACCACCCTGCTTGTATCCCTAGGATAAAGTTTATTAGTTTTTCTCTTTTTCCTCTGCAAAAAACTCAGACTGTAACATTTAAGAAATGAACATCCTGGATTGACTTGGGATTTGGCAAATTCAAAATTTGGTTTTAACTTTCCACGTGCACTTCCTGAGCACACACGGGGCTGAACGACCTGTTGTCTACCTGGGGCTTAGAGGCTGGACCAAATAATTTCCCATTTGGCTCAAGTCCATGGTTGCAAAAATGACAATTTTTCAAATTTTAAATTCAAACTGAGAACATCTGTTTCACTTGGGGATAATGATCACTGACACAGAGCGGTGCTGCTGCTATGTCACGGCGCCCTTACTGAGGAGAACACTGAGGCTCACAGAGGTAAAGGGAGCTGCCCAGGGGTCACAGAAGTCCCCCGAGGCGCCGAGCCCTGACCCTAGATCGCGCCGTTATCCCCACTGGCTTATCTGGGCTGTGTGTGCACACACTGGGGGCTGCTTAGAAGCGGTTTCCACATTCAGTGCCGAGGGCTCAGACCCGAGCCGGCTTCCCCCGGTTGCTCGGAGCAGGTGGCTGTCCACAGTCACTTCCACACGGGGCCTCTGGCTGTGACACCCCCTGTTTTGTGGGCATTAGGTTTCAGATTTGCTGCGTTTGCTTCCGCTGCCGCTGCTGGTATGATCAGAGGCTGGGAAGGTGTTTCAACACACAGCTGTTTTGAACACGGTGACTTCCCCATGCATCCCTGCCAGGGGTGGCATCCCAGCAGCCTCTTGATGGCAGAGCAGAGGCCACTGAGCCTGGCCAATGGGTGAGTCCCAAATTCTAAGTTCGTGGGGAAAACAGGTTTCACAGACTCTCCTAGAAGGGTGGTCTGTCGCTGCAGCTCATCAGAACCTCTGGTTCATTCCCTGCAAAGTGGCTGCTGGTTCATCCTCTCCAGAGGCTGCTGTGTGGGCAGAATGAGGCAACATATGGAGGGTGCCCGGAACACAGTACGTGCTCACTAAGTGCTCATTCTCCTTCTCCTTACAGCTTTGCGGCTAGGGCACCTCCCACCGACACGCAGGCTTACTCGTCTCCACCCCTGCCTTGGCCCAGGCACCGATCCTTTGAGCTCAGCCAGACCTGGGCACAGCCAGGTCAGCCCTAGCGCGTGCCAGTCCTGAGCCGGATCCCGGGGCTCCTGCTCCCTCGGTTCTCACTTCCTAGGCCAACTCCCCCATTGCCCTTAAAATCTCAGCTGCCACCTCCTCCAGGAAGCCTTTGGGGAACCCCTCCCAATGAGAACTCTGATGTTCCCCCTCTGGGCTCCCACAGGCCTTAGCGCTCACTCCCTCTGAGCCCTGGTCACCTGTGTGGTAATTTTCTCTTTTCTTGTCCCATGTCCCCCACGGCACAGTGAATATCCGTAAGATAGAAACAGCTTGTTGCTCACGCAGTCTGGCCCCTGCAGCTGGCCTATCACAGGGCAGGGATGACCAAATGAAAGGAGACGGCTAATGTTTTCTGAGCACTCGCTACACGCCAGGCATAGAGCCAGGGACACCACGTGCAGAGGGCCTGCCTCAAAGTGAAGCCAGTAGGGAGGAAAGCAAAGGCGAGAGTTGAAAAGTCCAAATCCATAAATTGAACCCCTGGATCCAGCCATTCCTGAAGTTCATTACCCCCTAGACTTTTCTGTTCCATGAGCCAATGAAGTGCCTTTTCTGCTCATGCCTGCTTGATTGGGATTTTCAGTTACTTGAAACTAAAAGAGTTCTCACCAGCAAACTGAAGCTCAGAGATGTGACCTGTCACACGTAAGGTCACACAGCTACAAAAGCAGCAGAGCTGAGACTCACACCAGTGTCTGGGCTCTTGACCTGCAGCCTGATCAAATGCCAGAAACCCACCCTGGCCTTGGAGTCCAGGCTCCCGCTGACAGCTGCCTCGATGCTCCCAGACACTGGGCATGGCCTGGACACCCCACTCTGCCGGCCACAGTCCCCTCACCTCTTCGCAGAAGCCACTGGAGTCACACTGGGCTGGACTTCTGGGCATTGGTTTGCTCAACCATCAAACAGGGCTAATGACCCCGACCTCACGGACTTGTGTGAAGGTCAAAGGACCCCTGACACTTAGCTGGGCACAAAGGACTCAGTGAGTGGAGGCCACAGTGCAGCCCCTCTGACCTGCCCTCACCTGCCTGGGGGCCTGCAGGTGTTTTCCTATAGGCAGTCAGTGTCTACTAAAATAACTACGCCCAACCACCGCCCTCCCCATCCTCTGCCTCACTGCCTTCACAGGGCACATCTGTATCTTGATGTGATGGTTTAGTCGGATATTGGCTCCCCCATGCCCAGAAGGGCAGGGATTTTTGAAAATCTGGTTTGCTAATCACCTTTTTATTCCCAGAGACAAGGCAATGCTGGGTGCACAGTAGGTGCCCAATAAATGTTTGTTGAATGATTGAACTAATGAATGAATGATGTGCGTGAAACTCTGCATGGAGGCACAGAGTGCTTAAAGGCGCCTGATTCCACCTGGCCATATCACAGGTGAGAACATGAGGCCTCAGGAGGGAGACGCTTTTCTGAGGTCCCAAGTGGGTCTGCAGAGACACCTGTTCTGGAGCCCAGGTATCCTGGCTCCTGGTTACACATGCCCTTTCTGCCCCATCCTCAGGGTACCCTGTAACGGACTGGACTGAAATGGGCCTTGAACACAGGTGCTGGCAGCCACCTGGCTCAGCTCCCCCAGCTTGCACCCTGGAGCCCAGCAAAAGCAGTCCCTGAGACCCTGACCACGGCAGCTGCAGGCTGCCAAGGTAGAGGTCGGAGCCCTGGGCTCTGAGCTGTGACCCCTACGCCAGATCACCAGGGGTCCTCGGCCCACGCCCCTGGCTCACTGGGGTCCTCAGGGAGCTCTGCGTGTGGATCACAGGCAGTCTCTCGTTCCTGAAGCCTCCTGCCCCCCAGCCCCAGCTCTGGGGGCGGCAGGACAGTCAGCCTCTTCCTTAGGACAGGATTCCAACCCGTGGCAAATGGAAAAACTGAGACGCAGTGACAGGGAAGCAATGGAATATTCACCCCTGCCCCCCAAGCCCCAGACAGAAGACAGTACCGAGGGCTCAGAGTCACTCTGTGTTCAAACCCCAGCTCCCCAATGTATATGAGCTGTGTGACATTGGACAGATGTCCTAACACCTCTGGGCTTGGGTTTCCACGTTACCAACGGCAAAAGTCCTCCCCTGAGAGTTGTGAGGCTTCGACAGGGAAGCGGGACTTGTTGGGAAGCTGCCTGGGGGTACAGTCGACTCCAGGTCTCCTGTCTCACTCGAGGGGATTTCCCAGGGCACAGTGCCACCTGGGGACCATCCCCCAAGACCCTCCCAGCCCCAGGGATCTGCAGATCCTCGAAGTTCCCCCTGAAGCTTTAGAAAGAAGCTGAAGTTGTCAGTGGGTCATGGGAGCCCTTGGGGGGACGCACGATGGCCCCCCACTCGACGGGCAGGAAGACTTGCTCGAGACGGTGCATTCTTAGCGCAAAGCTGACCCCACAGGTGGGAGTCACAGGCCCCCGGGGCCTGGGGAAGCGTCCGCTCCCTCTGCTGTGAGCCTCCGTGTGCTCCACGCTTGTGCTCCGTGGGTGGAGGGCGGCAGCAGCGGGGAAGGAAACCGCACGACTGCGCTCCGGGAGCCCTGGGCGCTGTGTGAGCTCTGAGGGCCTCAATTCACTCGCCTGTGAAACGGGTGTTGTCGAGTTCCTCCTTCTCAGGGTGCTTGTGAGGGCCCCGGGCAAAGAAACAACACTCCAGCACTCCGGGTGGGCCGAGGGGCCCCACACCTGACCCTCAACAGGCCTGCGGCTGGTCTGATGCCCAGGGGAGCTAGAGAACTTCCCCCAGCAGCTGTGGGCAAACACCTGGGGTCTGGAGCCAGGGCGGGTCTGTGTGCCACCCAGGCCGTGAGAAACGGCCAAAGAAACAGCTCCAAGCCGAGGCCTTAACCTCGGCAGGCTGCCCTGACAGTCCCCAGCCCCTCGGAGGGTTCCCAGGGCTGCGGAGACCCCTCCTCCCTGGGCCAGGGAGCGGGAGCGGTACTCACGGTCACCGGGGAGAGGGTGGACGTCCTCCTGGAGCCCCAGTGCCTGGCCTGCTTCTGCAGTCCCCGGGGATGAGCCGTGGCCCTCCCCGCAGCAGGTCCTGACGTCTGACTTCCTCCTGCTCAGTCGGCATCCAGGAAACCACGCCCCGGGGAGAGGGTGCCAGGCACCCTGGGGCCCCCGCCCGCCCTGCTGCCCTCCGGCTGGCCCCCAGCCCCTGCCAAGGGGGCTCCCTCGAGGCTCGTCCAGTCCAGACAGCTTCATTGGGCAGGCCCCGGGCAATAAATAATACAGCTGCCTGCCCGGCCAGTCTCTCGTGGCCGATTGAGTTTCGGGGCCACTCGAGTTTCGGCGAGGACACTTTGTTCAGAACACCAGGCCCCAGCTGGGCCTCTGGTCGCGTGGGAGCTCCGCTCTCACTGAGGGTCAGTCTGAGCCCGCAGGACAAAGGCAGTATGACAGGTGGCCCTGAAGAGAGGGTGCCCTACTTACTCTGAAAGCAGCTTGGGCCCAAAAGGGACCCAGGGGTGGTGGGGGCGGGGCAGGGTGCCAGCCTCACCTCCTTATGGCCAGGCAGGTCCTCTGAGGCCTCCGTGCACTCAGCTCCCCCCCATTCAGGGTACCACCTGGACAGCCTCTCTCCCAGCGCCTGCCGGCAACCCCCATTCTCGGGCCCTGCACAGGCCCCCCTCCAGGAAGCCCTCTCCCCGCCCTGCGGGAGTGATCGTGTCCCTGTCCGAATTCCCACCACCACCACCTGCCAGCCTGTCTGTCCCCTTCTGGATCTCTCACCTAGACAGTGGCTACAACCCCCGACTGGCCTCCCCTTCCCTCGGCCCCGCCCCCCCTCCGCACAGTCTCATTTCCTCACGGCAGTTTGAGTGATGGTTTGAAAACAGAAAGGACATCGTGCCACCTCCCGCTGCCAGCCCTGCCTGCCCCCTACCCCAGCGAGCGCGCAAGCCCTCCCTGGGACACGGCCCTGCCCCTCCCTCCTTCCCACCTGCGCGGCCTCCTCCTCCGCCCTCAGACGCCCCAGGCATGCTCTTGTCCCAGGGCCTTTGCACTTGCTGTCCCCGCTGCCCTGCAGTGCTCTCCCTGGGTCTTCGTAAGCTCACTCCTTCCTGTCACTCTCAACTCAAGGCCACCTCCTCAGACTGGCCTTTCTTTGCTTTGCTTTTTTTAAAAAAAGTTTTATTGAGATATAATTCACACACCATACAATTCACCCATTTAAAAGCGTATGGTTGAATGATCTTAGTATAGTCACAGAGGTGTGCAGCCATTACCACAAACAAAGTTTAGGACATTTTCATCACACCAAAAAGAAACCCTGCTCCTGTCACTCTCTGTCCCCTCCGCCCACCCTGGACAGCCCCTAATCTACTCCCGGCCCCGCAGCCTGGCCTGTCTACGGCCTTTTGTGTGGGTGGCAATTTCATTCCTCTTTCTGGCTGAATACTATTCCTGGCACGGGCAGGCCACCTTCTGCTTATCCGTCCGGTGCCAACGGACCTCCGGGACAGCACTTGCTCACCAGCCTCGGCCACGAGGCCCCTCTGCTCAGCACCCCTCCCCGCTGCGCCTCCTTGGCACTGACCCCTGTCTGAAGACATCGCCAGCTGTTTGTTTTCTGTTACCGTTTCTCTCCCACCCGAATGTCCCGCTCCATGAGGCCCAGCCGTATCCTCACTCGCCACCGTGGCCCCGGGCCCGGCACGGGCTGGCACCTGGCAGGTGCTCAGCAAAGCACCTGCTGACCGGCACACTGAAGCCTCTCCCCGAGCGCTGGGGCTGTTCATGCCCACGCCACCTCCTTGCCCAGCTCTGGGCTCTCTGAAGACAAGCGCCACGCTGCACTGCTCACCGAGAAGGGCCTCATCAACGACCCGGGTGGAAACTAGTCACTCGAAGCCTCAAGGCCCAGGGCGATCCTCGGTGCCATGGGACGGGGCCCCTCCCAGGCTGGATATGAGCGTGTACTGGGTACCCGGCACAGTGCCAGGCACAGAGTAGGTCTCCACCCCCTGCACAAAGCTCGATGGGGGGGCAGCAACGGCACAGCATGAGAAGCGGAGAGGAGGCGAGGTCCCCAGGGCTCAGGCGGCTGTGGTGCCGCGGATGAGCGGGAGCGTGCAGGAAGGGGGTCCCGTGTGTGGTGGGCAGTGCCCAGAGTGAAGGGGGTGGCAGCTCCACTCTGCTCTGCCTAGATCTCCTGCCCATCCTAAGCTCAGCTCCAGGCCCTTCCCAGACAGGGACCGAACAGCTTAGGGTGCGTCCAGAAGTGGGTGGGGAGGAGGCTGGGGACTCTGCCCTCAGTTTCAAGGAGTCCTGGCCCCTGCGGGCTGTCCCAGAACTGGGAAGCAGATGGATTGGGGGCCCAGAGTACAGGGCCAGGCCCCCAGTGTGTGTGTGTGTAAGGACATTGTAGGAAGGGAGGTGCCAGTTCCAAGTGGGAAAGAATGTCCCTGCATCGGAGCCGCTTAGGCATGGCCCACGCTGGGAGGTGGTGAGCTCCCTGTCCCAAGAGAAGTGCCCACTGCGCCTCCCACAGAGGGACATCAGATGGCCAATTGTCTGGGAAGCTCCCTGGAAGCTCTCAGAGGCTGGCTGCCAGCTGCTTCCCAGCCCTCCTGCCTCCAGCCACTGGGGGGAGGGGAGCAGGGGTGGGGCCTGAGCAGCCGAGGGCAGGGTCTGCAAAGCACAGCCCACAGCCCACCAGCACCCTGAGTCCCACGTGGGCTGCCCCGGCTCACCAGGAGGTTCGATGTCCCATGGGCTCTCAAGGCACAAAACAATCTTTCTTTCCCAAAATAATGTCAGGTGCAAAATTAGACACCCGACCTGAGAGAGGCTGAGGATTCATCAGGGTGCTGCCCAGTGCCACAGGGCAGGGCCCGTGCCCGACAGGGGCCTGGAGGTGAGTGCTCAGGGAAGGGGCCGGCCAGGGCAGGGGCAGGGAGGAGGTGGGGGTGGAGAGCTTGCTTAAGGGTCTCATCCACCCTTGAGAACTGCTGTATCGTCACACGCGTCTCACGGGCGGGGAAACGGAGGCGCAGGGAGGCCGCTGTGGGGAAAGCGGCCGGGGCAGGCTTGGGGCGTCATCCCATTTAGTCTTCAGAGCATCTCTGAAAGCCACCTCCAAGGTCGAAAGGGGCTGAGCCGAGTTTCAAGCTCAGGTGGCCTAACTCCCGAGCCCGTGTTCTTCCCAGTTCGTCCCTCTGTCCCCGCAGCCCCCAGCTGAGACTCAGGGAAGAGAAGTGGGGGCACAGCGACGCACTCCCCGGGTGCCAAGCCAGCGGAGCCCACTGAGAACCTCACCAAGGAGCCCTCCCGGCCGGCACGGCTCTCCCTGCTCTGCAGGTGAGGGGACAGGCCCAGAGAGGCCTGGCCACTTGCCTGAGACTGTGCCCCTTACACCCCACTGTCGCCGGCTCTGGATCTGTGTGCCCAGCGCCCCGGCTGCTCTGTCCAGAGGATGGCCCAGGGCCAGACGGCCCCTCTCAGAGACCTGCCCCGGCTCCGTGGCTGCAGTCGCGAGCCCCTGGGAAGGGGGCCAGGGCCGGCAGCCGGCAGCTGCTCCCCACACAGCTCACGCTTTTCCAGATGTGAGCGGGACCAGCCAGGGGAGCCAGGCTCACACAGAGGGGATCTGACGACGCAAGTGGGAAACTATGCGCTGTCCAATCGCAGCCCTCCAGTGTGTCCCTGCAGCCGCAGCCAGCCCTGCCTGGGCCGCAGACCTGCTGACTCAGGTCTTCCCTGGCAGCCGCGGCCGGGGTCCCGCAGAGGCCTGCTCTGGCTGGCTCCCGGCTCGGGGGGCCGACGTGGGAGTGGCCTCCGTCCTGTCAGGGCCCCTCTCGGATGGGGTGGGAGTCTGGACAGCAGCTTCTCCCGGAGCCCCCCAAGGCCCATCCCCCCAGCTAAGCACAGAGGCGCCTGGTACTTATGGGTGCTAAGTGTGGGTTTGGGGCAAACCCGGTGCCAATTACGGTGTCCACACCCACCCGAGCTGCGCTTTCCTCAAGGACGGTGAGGTGCCACCCGCCTGTGCTCTGGCCCCTGCAAAGCCAGCCTGCCCCTGCAGCTACCAGTGGCCACAAACACTTGGTGAGCACTTGCCACGGGCCGCGTCAGGTATAATTACCCCCACTTCTGAGGAAACTGAGGCACAGAACGGCTGGCCTGCGAGGCCCTGTGAGGCGGTGCCGCTCTTCCTTAGAGACATGTGGGCAAGCAGCACCTCAGAGGGGGAGGGGCTCACCCTGCCCGGCAGGGCACGGCGCAGCCTCCCAGTGCCGGGCCCTCCGCAGCCTGTAAACAACCCCTGAGGTTTCCAAAGTGCCAATCCCCGGAAACCCCAGGGCAGAACGAGACTCAGGAAAATCCAGCTGTGGTCAGAAGGAAAAGCATATGAGGCACTTGCTGAGGCCCAGAGACTCACTCCCTGCCTGCCCAGCCCTCAAGTTACCCACCCAAAGAGGTCATCCCAGAGTCCAGGCAGGGGGCAGGCGGCCCATGACTCACTCCAGGAGTGAGCTCTGCCTCTCTCCACTCCCATAGTCAATGACATCGCCATCCTAAGAGAATACCTCAGCCCTTACTGTCTCCCCCAAAACCTGCCCAGGCCCAAAGCCCACCATCCAGGCTGGAGCCCAGGACCCCAGATACTCTCACCCAGCAGCAGAGACAACTGTAACCACTGCCGTTATGGTGTCTTATTATAGTAATGGCTGGTTTCCCCTTTCCCTTTGGCCACCAGGAAGCTTGGCAATTTTCATCTCAGCAGAAAGACCTTAGGACTCTACCATCTCTGTTCTATTCTCTTTTTTCCTAATCCTGGGTTATAACATCCTATTCGAAATTGTGATTTTCGTGGTCCTCATGGGTTTGTTTGTTTTTTATTTTTTTAAGAGATGAGGTCTCACTATGTTGCCCAGGCTGGAGTGCGGTGGCTATTCACAGGTGCAGTCATTGTGTACTATAGCTTCCACCTCCTCGGCCCACGTGATCCTCCTGCCTCAGCCTCCTGAGTAGCTGGGACAATAGACACGCCACTGTGCCCAGCATCTGATGTTTAATTATGTTATTGTAGGTATTTCCTGTAAGCTGTCACAAATATTTTGGGAAGGAAGGAAGAAAAGAAGAAAAAAAGGAAAGAAGAAAAGAAAGGAGAAAAGCAAGGCAGGCAGGCAGGCAGGCAGGAAGGAAAAAAGGTTGGTTTATACAATTTATATACCAGGTAGTGAGTGTGGAAAGAAAGCAGGAGAATATTTCAATCTCTTACCCTTTGTAAAACCTCCCCTTTGAGTAAAAAATACGCCCTTAGGTGATACCAAATATGAAGGCATCTTCCAAACAGACGGCTGCCGCTAAGCCCTCCCACATGCAAACCATGGCCCCTCCGGTCCCCTTCGCAGAAGAGAGACCCCAGCGGATCACACGGGACCTGGCTTCCAGCTCCCGTCCGGCCCTCCGGCAGCTGCGGAGGCCGGGGCGACCACGGGTGCTGCCCCTCCCCAGGGGGCCACGGAGCTCTGCCCGCTCTCCGCCACGCCCACCGCACAGAGGCGCCCAGCGGAGGGGAAAGCTCGCAGCGCGGTGCTCGCGCCCAGCCCCGGCTGAACACCGGCCGCGCCGGGCCCTGTTCCTGGCATGCGTTACCTCACGGAGTCCTCACAAGGCTCCCAAAAGGATGTGCAGATGGGACACTTTGGCCAGAGAGGTGAAGCCACTTCATACCACTGCTGACGCCCAAGTCGGTGTTAAACACGGGCGGCCTGGTGCCTTTGTCCCAGCTGAGCTCTCAGCCACCGGGCCACTGACGTTTTCAGTTACGCCAAGTAGCTGCTTCCCTGCACAATGAGGACATGAGCGCAAGCCCCAGTTCACAGGCTCAGAGAGGTTGGGGGCCAGGGCCAAGGTCACACAGCTGGGCCCAGTGCTGTCGCGTTATGGAACAAACGCTGGTGCCCGTGGGCAATTCGCCCTCCCGAGGTGGGAGCTCCGGGCCCCAGCCGAGCACCCACACGCCCCTCGTCATGTGCCACCCTCCTCCTTCCTCCCCACTAGAGGCTGCAAGTCGCTCAGGAGGGAGCGGGGTGCAGCCTTTCCTGCCCACCCTCCTGCTCCCTCCGGGACCCTCACACAGATGTGCGCGCTGGCCAGCCTGGTGCCCGCTTGCCCCCACCCAGCAGGTGACAGACGGACAGCACCACCACAGACAAGTGCCCCGGTACCTGAGGGTCCTCACGGAGATGCAGTACTTCCACATAAGGCTCCACACGGCACCGCCGTCACCCTTCATGCCCGGCTCAGTGGCGACCGAGTGGCCAAGGGGCCCCCAGCCACTGCCCCCGTCCGACCCCGGGTCTCCTCCCAGCCAGGGGCTGGCTCTCTTCTCGGGCTCTCAGGTCACTTCCTTCTTCATGGTGGGAAGAAGAAAGAAAAGGCCCAAAAGCCGAGGGAGCGGGGAGGCACTGGCTCCCACAGGCCACTGCAGGTCTGAGCCACCGGCCCTGCTGTCCCTGGGCCAGCCTCTGTGCTGGTCCTGTCGGGCTGCCCCAGACCCTCCTGGCCGAGGGGCCCTCCCACAACCTTGCGCCTGCCTCCTGCCAGGAGACAGCGGTGGCTGCGGGCCAGGGGAGCAGTGAGTCACTCAGGGCGGGCCGGGTGAGGGGCGTCCGCCGCCGGTGAGGGAAGGCGCAGCTGCAGGGAGCCCAGGGGCTGGCTGTGTCCAGAGGCTGGCCTGGGACAGCAGTGGCGAGCTGCAAGGGAGGGAGGTGGGCGGGGAGCCGAGGGCGGGCCCACATCCTCCCCATCTCCCCAGGGGACTGAACCCAACACCCGCCCTGCCCTGCCCACCAGGACCAGGACGGGGAGGAGGGCTGCTCTGCCTGCTCGGCTCTTGGAGAAAGCTTGGGGCTGACAAAAAACGAAATGAAGACAAAAGTCAGGGCTGCTCCTCCACAGAGCTGCCGGCTCCAGGAGTCTCCAGCTGGCAGATGAGACAGTTCCCAGCCCTGACATCTTTGCTAGGTGACGCTGGGTGTGGCCGCCCCCTCTGTGGCCTTAGTTTCACCTCTGTCCACTGTGGGCTCGTGGAGCTCTGGGCACTGGCCTAAGCTCTCCACAGGCCCCGAAATAACTCACCCAATTCTCCTGAGGACGTTACAAAGTGGATTTTATTGTTAGCTTCATTTTCCATGTGAGGAAACTGAGGCACAGACAGGGGAAGTCACTTACCCCAGGTGATAGACCTAGGAGGTGGTGGAGGTGGGATCTGAACCTTGGCAGTCGGGCTCTGAGAGCCGCACTGGAGTCAGAGCTTGCGCCAGCTCCTCCATGTCGAGGCGGGGAGGGTGCGGGGTGAAGGGCTGGGGCCCCTCTGAGCAGCTGATGGCCTTGGGGTCTGGGCCCGAGCTGAGTCTGGGGCATTTCCAGACTGAGGCCCTGGTGGAGCCCCCAACTTCGCCCCCACCAGCTGCTCCCAGGCCCAGCTTAGGGCAGGCAGCTGGGGCTTCCCAGGCAGAGCCCCTGGGGACAATGACTCACAGATCAAGGTCAATGCTCACAGGATCTACTTCTCCCCACCCACAGCCCCCAGGAAGTCCCCCAGAAGGGCAAGTGGGTCCAGCGCCTGGCCCCTGCAGTGCCCTGGCGTCACGTATAGCTGTCCTCGTCCTGTCCAGGGGCCAGCATGGTCTCCATTTCACCCATGAGGAAACTGAGGCTCAGAGGGGGCCGTCACCTGTCCACAGGCACGGTCAGGGAGGGCAGGGCCAGGTCTCCAGAGCCTGCCTGAGCCGGGGTCTCCAGGGCAAAGCCTTGCTCTGTGCCCAGGCCCCCGTCCTGGACTCTGCAGAATGGGAAATCCGCCTCGGATTCCAGCCCGATTCCCACAGCAGAGATTAGCAGCTGTGTGCTCGTCTGCCCCCCACGCCAGGAAAGAACTTTTTATCTGAAAGCAAGATGTGTCTCTACAAAGGCCACAGCCTCCCTGGAGGACTCAGGAGCTCCAGTTCTCCCTCCTTGTCTTCAGAAGAGCCTTGACAAGTCACCACAGCAGACCTCCATCTCCCACAGGGGCTCCTCCACAGCATGCTGGGGGAGTGGCTGCCCAGCCTCTGCTTGAACACCCCCAGTGACGGGAAGCTCACTGCCTTTCCAGGCCTCCCATTCTATCACAGTCTAAGGAAACTCTCCCTTGGACATTACTTTCCTGTCATGTTTCATACTGGCCTTGCTTCCTTGTGCCACACAGAGTAAGGCCTCCATTCAAGGGTTTATCTGGTCTGTCCTCCTAGTAGGGGAAGTTTTCTCAATATCTCTAGTGGGTAGAGGCAGCCTCTGTTTACACATTTCCAACCACTCACCCTGACGTCCACACACCCGTCCACCCACCTGCCTCTCCAGCCAGCCGTCCGTGGCCTCATTCATCCATTCACATATCCACACACAGCTCCCTCCTTCCTTCCTGTCCTTCACCCACCCATTCACCCCCTCATCCAACTTTCCACTTATCCATCTATCTTCTCTTCCTGCCATCCATCTACCCACCCGTCCACCCATCCACCCACCTATCTGTCCCTCCGTCTGTCCATCCATCCACTCACCCATCACCTCCCTCCCTGCCCCCTGGGCTGGACTGGCCTTGTCCTCACAGAGCCCACGGCCGGGCTCTGTCAAGTAACTGCAGCAGCTCTTTTTCTTCCTGGCCTCCTCCAGCCTTCCTGCCAGCTCTGTGCCTCGCACCTGGTCCCCAGGCTCCCATCCATGGCCTGTCCTACCCATCTGCCCCGTGCCCTGTGTTGCCCGGGTTGCCCATTCAGGCTCTGGCTTCCCATATGTCCGGGCTCACACAGCTCCAGGCGTGGGGGCAGAACCCCTGGCCCTGGACTCGGCACCAGGGACACTCATCACCCAGCTGAAGGGGTATTTGTCACACGCACCTTAGAGGCCGACTCTGTGCTAGACACCAGTCAGGGCAGGCACACGGTGTAGAGCGGGGACTGGCACTTTTGGGCCTGCAGGTGATCTCAGAGAGAGGGTGTCATTTGCAGGCAAGGCCAGGAAAACACCCTCTAGGACCAGAGGCCCAAGGCCCTTGTGGGGTCCCCATCACCAAAGCCTCTGGAGGGCCTGGGCCTCACTCCCGTGCTCCTCCTCGTGGCTGTGTCCACCTGCGCTCACCTCCTTTCCAATGCCATCACTTAAGGCCTCCCTCCCCCCACCTTACAGATGGGGCAACTAAGGCACAGGGATAGGCGTGGCTTTTCCAAGCTCCCAGAGGGCCTCACTTGGTTCTCAGATGGCTGCTTCCTTGGCTTTGATGGGCCTGGGAGAGACTGAGGGTTTACAAAAGCTTTGGGGACAGCTGGGCTGAGTCTGAGGACACAAGAAAGAGACCAACAGCTCCCCCAGAGAAGGCCGATCCACGAGCCATCTCCTTCACTGTCCTTCATGGAGCAACCCTTGAAGACCTGCTTTTTCAAGGCCTTGGCAGCCCCCACTCCACTTGTCCAACCTCAAATCTCAGAGGCCTCTCAGAGGCCCCTGCATGTGCCTGTCACTGTGCCAGGGTGACAGTGGCAGAGGCTGTCACAGAGCAGAGTGCCCGGTGGGGTGTCCTGGGGTGTGCTGGGCTCCCCTCGCCATCACCACAGTTGTCCTCATCACATCCTCCCTGAGGAGGGGGCGTTATTATCCCCATTCTATGGGTGAGGAAACTGAGGCTCCAAGGGCTTTAAGGTTTCCCGAATGCCCACGTATCATACTTTGTCTTCACTGTCTTCCAGTGGCTTGTCCTTGAGGATGGGAACTCCTAATGCATCCTTGACTCCCTCGTCCCGACGTGAGTTACGTCCTCTCTCTGAGCCTCAGTTTGTCTCTCTGAAAAATGGATCCCTACCCTTCTGGCTGTGTTGAGGAACAAGTGACACCATAGAACCGTGCAACCGTGGGTATAAGACTTAACTTCTCAGTGTCATCGTCTGCAGGACAGCATGAGCTAGTCCATGGAGAGAGCTTACAATGGTTTCTGGAACAGAGAGAGAGCTCGATAAATACCGCTCCAGGCACTGCTGGGCATGTTAGGTGCTCAGTGCCCCTTGCCCTGCAGGACACAGGGAGCCACAGCCAGCAGCAGGAGAGTCAAGGGCAGGTCTGCGTGGAATAATTCACTCGCAGCTGTTCCCTCTTCCCAGCCACGGGCCCAAAGCGGGCGCTGCGGGGAGCTGGCTGGCCCTCCACCCTCAGCCAGCTGACTCACACAGCCCGCTGGGGATGAAGTCACTGCCGCCCAGGCAAAGAAAAGGATGCATTTGTTCCCTGGGAGATGCCGACGCCACTGTGAACTTGGCCTCTGAGGGCAGGACACGGCTTAAGGATTGTGCACGCTTGAGGGAGGAGGCAGCTGGCATAGCAGGGAGGGTAATGCCCGTGAGGACCCCGTTCAGGGGGTGAGGACTGGCAGGGGGTGCTCACCTCCTCTGGAGGCCAAGTGAGGGTCTATGAGCATTGGTCCAGCCTCCAGGCCCAGCTGGATTTGTCCCCTCCTGTGCGGTCCGTTTCAGGGCCCTGAAACCCTCCAACTTCTGCCTCTGACTTAAGGGACAAGCTACTGCTCCTGTCTCTCTCATCTACAAAATAGGCACACCATACTCAACTCCCTCCTGGAGACCTGGGGGTGATGGTAGTGGGGCCCTGCCCACTGACCGGGTCTCTGTGTGGCCTCTTCAATGGTTTCCCTGACTTTAAGGGTCTTTCTAACACCTGACACCCTCCCCACGGCCAACTACCACCCACTGGAGAAAAGGCTGAACCGCAGCGGGGTAGGCAAAGGCCTTCTGCCATCTGTTGCCTGCACTGAGCTTCCTGACACCCCTAAGCGGCCCCCACCCTGGCCGCAACACCCCCAGCCCTCCCTGGTCTCCATGCTGCCCACCCTGGATTAGGAATCCTGCACACCTGGACAGGTTATCTTCCACGTGCCCCATTCTGCCTGGGCCCAGGAATGGCCTCCCCTGGCTCCCAGGCCCTTCTGGTTCCTACGGGCGGGGGTGGCCAGTGGGAGCCCTGGCAGGAGATCGGGGTATTCGCTGCCTCAGCTCCATCCTCCCCTCACGCCCTTCTGTGGCCCCTTGCACACAGCTCTCTCCTCCTGGATTCAGGCCACTCTCCCCTCCCCGCTCCCCTCAGGCCAGGGGCAGGTTAGGGCTCCCCCTGCTGCAGCCCCAGCCACACCTGCCTCTGTGAGCTCCCGTAATCCCACTCTGC
Source organism: Varecia variegata (assembly GCA_028533085.1). NCBI lineage: Eukaryota > Metazoa > Chordata > Mammalia > Primates > Lemuridae > Varecia > Varecia variegata. The sequence goes on along the minus strand of CM052447.1, from coordinate 688,060 downwards.
ACGCAGCCCCATCGTGGTCAGCACTGCCAGGGGACTCGTGTGGTGACCCCTGTTTCCTGCTGGGACCCAACACACTTCCACCTCCCCTAGGAAGGCACGTATTCACTTGTTTGCTCCTTCGTTCGCTCAGCGCCGATCGACTGCCTTGCGCTGTGCCAGACGTCACTGGAGGACGTGGCGCGCAAAGCCGTGGAGCCGGGGGGGCTGACCTTCTGGTGGGAGAAGCCACCAGGCCCAGGGAGCAAACAGTGACCGTGTCTGGTGGGGGGTGCACGAACTAGATCGTTTCTTTGGGTGATGAGCTTCCGCTGGCTGCCTGTCCTCGCCAGGAGTCCATCCTTCCCTGTGCTAATCCTCTCCGCGCCCCGAACCTGGACAGCAGCCCCCCCCCCGCCTGTGGAGGGTTTGCCTCGCGTCGCTCCCTGCTCCGAGCCCCCACGCAAGTGGGGGCAGGCGCGGTGGGGGGTCTGTGCAGCTCAGCTCTCTGCACACGCTGTCTGAACCGGCCTTCACAATCACTCTGCGGAGCAGCAGTCATTATGAGCCATCGCCCCTCCCTATTTTTCTTTTTACAAATTAACAAACTGAGGTTCAGATGCTGAAGTTAGATACCCAGGGTGATATCTAAGCCCGGCTCTGCCTCTCTGACTCCAAAGCCAAAGCTCTTTCTTCTCCTTCAGGCTGAAAACAAAATAAATCACCTCTCACTGATATTTGCAGACTTCCAGTGGTGCCCAGAGCAGTGCCAGGCACAGGCAGGCGCTTGACACACATGCCCAGCTGGCTGCACTTTGAAACCCTTAACCGCCCTGCTTCTCAAGCAGCCCTGGCCTCGCGCGGAGAGGGCACTAGGATGCCCCCATTTTCCAAGCAGGGAAATGGAGGTCCAGGGAGCTAGGAGCGCTGGGTCCCGGAGGAGAGCAGTGAGCCCTGACCTTCCTGGCAGTGGCCATCCTGAGCTCCACCATCTTGCCTCAGGCCTGGATGGCACCAACAGCCCCGTGGCCGCTGACTTCTGGGAAAGAGAGCAGGGAGGATCTTCCCCAAGCCCACGACGGGGATGCGAGGGCCGGCGTCCAGGCCATCTGACTTGGCCTGCAGGGCCTCCCTTTCTGCTGTGCAGAAAAGAGACCCCGAGGGGGCAGTGGCCGAGGCAGGGACAGGGAGGGGTTGTTGCTTGGGCAGGAAAGTGGGGATGAGTGGGTGAATTTCTGGAGACATGCTCAAAGAAGCTCTGGTAGAAATTTCTGATCAATAAGACGAGGAGGTGAGAGAAAAAGAGGAGTGGAAGATGATAGCTGGGTTTCCAGCCTCAGCTGGAAGGATGAGAAGGATGAAGAGTCCATCGGTGGTGATGAGGACGGCTGATGGGGAGCAGGTCTTGGGGACGATCGGGTGGGACAGCGTGGTGGGGACTGTGCCAGTCTAAAGGGGACATTGCGGCTCAGCTCCGGCTGATTGCCACTATGCAGGAACGAGGGCTCTGATCTTTCAGACGTCAGAAATCCAGATTTTTACATAAAAGCTCTTGATTTTTAGATGTTTGCAATAAATTCAAACATACAATGCCATGTGGGCTAATTCCATGCAAAGCAGATAAAGTCCATCTGTGGAGGTCTGGCCCAAAGGCCGTTTCTTGCATCCTCTGCTCCTTCTCACCCTCCAAGGCTTGCTTGGGATGCTGCCCACAGTTGCTCCGGCTCCAGAGATGCTGCCCCTCCCAGCCCCTGCGGAGCTGAAAACGTCACACTGCGAGTGACTTGAGGGTGGACACTGTTTCTCATGCTCCCAGCATAGGAACTGGCCCAGTGGAGCAGTTAATGAATGAATACCTGCTGAATGAATGAATGAACCACTCTCTCACTTGACCCCTCTGCCTTTCATTTTGCAAATGAGGACACTGAGGCTGGAGAAAGGACGTGACCTGCCAGGGTGGGATCTGGGCCAGGGCCTGCGCACGTCTGGTCTCCGAGGCTGTCCCCGAGGCTGGGCCAGCAGGAAGCATGAAGACAATCGCACAATCTTATCAAGTTTTGCCACTGGAGGGAGAAACAGGATCCTGGGCAGCTCCTGAGTATCCGGGTGGAGCATGTTGGGGGGATGTCTCTCCAGGAACTTGCCAAGGTGGCCCCCAACTGGGGTCAGGGCAGAGCCAGACCCTAGAACTGGGCACCTCTGCAGGTGGCCTGGCTGTGGGATGGAAGGAGCCCCAGAAGGCAGGACTGACAACAGGAATGAACCAGGCAGAGTGACAGCCAGGCCCCCAGGTTCTCTCTTCTGGGGGTTCTGACACATTCCCTTTCAGCCATGGGGAGGGCGGACAGTCCTGGGGACCCTCGGGGTGAGTGCTCAGATCTTCTACACAGAGAAATCAGACAGCACGGGCAATGGAGGCTCCAGCTCAGTGCCTCAATGTTGGAGATGGAGCAATGGAGTCTCAGAGGTGTGAAGTCACCGAAAGTCACAGGCAAGGAGGCAGCAGATCTGGGACTCTGGATCAGGGGTCCTGACCCCGAGACCTGCATCCCTTCGATGCTGCTGAGCTGTGCTGGCCATGGGTGCTCACAAGCCAGCTCTCATGCCCTCTTTCCTACCTCAGTGTCTTCATCCGCAAAGTGAGGGGGAAGAGAGGAGCCCTCCAGGGGGCTGTGGAGGCGCTGGCGTGGCGCGAAGACACTCTGTCCAGCTACACAGAGGACTGTGGCTACGGGGCAATGCCCTTCCTAGCCTCTAGTCTCTCCGGGCTCCGAGAGCGGCAGTCTTTAAAACTTCCAGGGTGAGACAGTTCCCTCCCCACCCCACAGGGACAGTAATGCCTAGTGGTTATGGAGTGCTCACTGTCGCCAGTGCTCTCCGTGTGATTAACCGTGTTCTCCTTGGGCCCACCCTGGAGGTAGCTACTGTTACTGTTTCATCTACAGCGCAAAGAAACTAAGGCACAGAGAGGTTCACAAACATACCCAGGGTTATACAAATAGTAAGTGGTACAGCTGGGAATTGAACTGAAGCAATGTCACGCTAAAGCACCTCTATGACCACCATGCAGCATGGCTTCTCTAGTCCAGCGCGGAAGTCCTTCCCAATGTCTAACCTAAATCCCTTTCGCTGTAGGCTGTGTCTATTCCCTAGCTCCTTCCTGGGCAAGGGAGAAAAGCTGCTCCCTTCAACCCTGCACTCGGTGCTGAGAGGCCTAAATTCTTTGGCCCCTGGATCCCGACTCTTTGGGTCTTGCCATCCAGGTCAAGTGACCCCAGACAGGAATTCTTCCCTCAATTGTGTGTGTGTGTGTGTGCGCGCGTGTGCATGTGTGCACATGCTGACACACAACCTCCCTTCAGAGAGGACTGGCAGGACAGCAGCACCTCGGCCAGGCCGTCCCTGCGCACTGGCCTCCCTGCCTCCCTGCTTTGTCACCTGCCGCCTCTGGGCTGTGTCCCAATGCCCAGAGTCAGCCGCTGCCTGAGTCTTCGCCACTGCTTTCCTGTGTCCACAGACGGTCCCCAACTCCATCCTCACCCCACCTGTATAGTGTGCACTGTCTCTGCGGACCATTCTAGTATTTATTTAATGTTTTCCTTTAAAATCAACTGATTAAAAAATTGGACCTGAGTCTAATCAAGCTTCTTGATCTAACTCCTAGTCAACAGGAACTACGGGGACAAAGGAACAGGTTAAACGACACCTTGGGGGTGGCAATCAGCCAAGTCCTGAATGTGGGATGTGCGCGAGGCAAATGGCCCAGTTTCTTCAGGGAATGCATCGCTCGGGTGGAAAGGACGCGGCACCTCCAGGTAAAAGGGCACTTAAGGGACACAGGCAATGTGTGGATCTCATTAGGATCCTGATTTCAAAAGCCTGACTGTAAAAAGCTGTTTTGGAGACCAGTTTGGAGCTGAACGCGAAAGACAGTGTGGGGTGGGTGGAAGAAACTCCCGAGAAACACGAGGGCAAAGGCGCGCCCTGCAGGCGTGGGACCCACCGTGGGACTCGGGTTCACCTGTGCTGAGCAGTTCTCTCCCCTTCCAAGCATGTTTCATATTTCAACAATAACAAGTTAAAGGCAATGCACAAAATAATAAATTAACCGGCTTTCACCTCTGAATGCATTTATTTTAAAAGGAAACTTTATATCACTCCCCTAAATGGAAAACTAGTGTCACTTGCTGTAAGTAGAAGGTTACCATGAAAACAAGACAATGGTACCGAATTTCACGCAGATACTGTTTCCTGCCAAAGGTGCTGGGCTTAAAACCTGCCCCATTTTTGTTACAAAGAAGCCCAGGGAGAGGAGTGAACTCCACGTATTCTCACCCTCTGCTTCTTCTCTGCCAGGGAGTGAGTGGTGGCGACAAGCCTGGGACTGGGGACAGATCCCCCCAGCTGGTCTCGCCCTGCAGCAGGGAGGGGCTCGGCCGGGGGACGGGGCCTCTGCAGTGGCTGGGCGCCTTCCGCATCACGCACGCCCAGGGCTTTAGGGCTGGGTACTGTGGACGGGGAACGGGGCAGAGCACTGCCCCAGGCCACACTGACCTGTAGACTTGTGATCATCTAACTTTTCCCTGTTCACAGATATTTCTTGAGATTCTACTGCATCAGGCACAGGGGGCAGGGGAGATGGGGTGACTAAGACAGACTAAGTCTCACGGAGCCAACATTTGCAGGCAGGGGATGAAGGACAAAAGCACTGGGCAAATGCATGAGATAATTTCCCAGGATGGTGAGGGCAACAAAGGAAACAAAACTGAGTGACGTGGAAGGTGAGAGGAGGGTGGTGCCACCCTAGACAAGGTGACAAGGAGGGCCTCTCTGAGAAGGTGACACTGGCGCTGAGGCCTGAGGGACTAGTAAGGCAGTGGAGGGGAGGTCTGGGCAGCGGGCTCTGTGAGCACGTGCATCCAAGCACTCAGACACCCTGGCTGTCTTCTTTAAACTTTATATTTTGAATTAACTGCAAACTTAATGAGAAGTTGCAAAAAGAGGACTCAGAACTCCCGCACACCCCTCACCCAGATCCCCACACGCTAACACTGTACCCCATTCACTTTACAACATTATCCTTCCTCCACATACACACAATGGCGCACACACTTTTTTTTTCTAGAATTGTTTGAGATTAGTTGCCCATGTCAATCCCCTATGCTAGCGGTCCCCAACCTTTTTGGCACCAGGGACCACTTTCATGGAAGACAATTTTTCCACAGACTGGGGCTGGGGTGCAGGGGATGGTTTCGGGATGATTCAAGTGCATCACATTTACTGTGCAGTCAAACCTCTCTGCTAGTGAGAATCTGTGTTTGCAGCCGCTCCCCAGCACTAGCATCACCGCCCAGCTCCACCTCAGACCATCAGGCATTAGAGTCTCACAAGGAGCAGCAACCTGGGTCCCTCGCGAGCGCAGTTTACGGCAGGGTTCACGGTCCTGTGAGAATCTAATGCCGCTCATCTGCCAGGAGGCGGAGCTCAGGCGGTGATGTGAGCGATGGGGAGCGGCTGTACATACAGATGAAGCTTCGCTCAGTCGCCCGCCATCGCCTCCTGCTGTGCGGCCCGGTTCCTAACAGGCCACGGACCGGTACCCGGTCCTAGGCCCAGGGGTTGGGGACTATAGCCCTATGCCCTCAGAGTGTCTTTCCCAAATGCAAGGACATTCTCGGACACAATCAGTAAGATTTTCAAAATCAGGGCATTAACGTTGATTCAATTCCATTATCTAATCCTCAGGTCTCATTCAGAGTTGCCACTTCACCTAATGATGTTCTCTAGGGAGAAACAACCCTGATTCTCAAGCCTCTCACACACACATCTGGGGACAAGTGAGTCCCCAGGGTGGCCTTCCAAGGAAAACACCCAGGCTGGCCCTTTGGAAGTGGACAACAGAGGGGTGGCCTGGGGGACACTGTGCTGCCATGACTTTCCTTCACCTGTGCAGCCTGCAGGGTGTGGACGGGGCAGCGCAGGGCCGGCCACGAGGCGTGTGGAGCCACAGTGGAGCCGAGGCAAAAGCCTCCCCAACAGCCCACACTGTGAACCAAGTGGACAAAGTTAACAAAGATTTGAAATTTAAAAATGATTACACATATAGCCCCACACTGCCCGATCTGTTCCCACGTCACCTCGGCCCTCACACACCGGCCCTGCAGGGCAGGAAGGGCCGCAGGGCGCGGAGACGCAGCCCCACGGCGCAGCGTGGAAAGCAAGGCCTGTGTGAAGGCCGACGTGCTGTTTACTTGACTACTGGGACACCCCTTACGTTCTGTGCCTGGGGTGACTGCCTCACTGCCTCAGCCCCGTCCCACTCCTGACCACCACAC
>CM052447.1:643846-681249 GCA_028533085.1 Varecia variegata | reverse complement strand
GAGCCTGCCCCTGGGGGCACAGAGTAGGCACCCCAGCTGCCCCGGTTCCTAATGCACTTCTGCACTTCTCCAGCGTCTGGGGAGCCTCTGAACTCCCAAGAGTGGCTCAGTAAACTCCCTTTGTGCTCGAGTTGGCCTGAGGTCATTTCTGTTGCTCTCCACCAAAGACCCGATTAGATAGATATGAAGCCCGCGCGGCACCAACCTCATGTCCTCTTCACAACTCTTCTGAGAACGCCATCTTCCCCAGCAGGCCTGGCACATCTTCCTCGCCCCCAAGACCCGTCTCAGCTCTATGCCTCCAAGAAGCCTTCCCACCTTCCTGAAACGATTGTTCCCTCTCTTGAAAAATCTCTACATTTTATTTGAACTTACTCTATTGATAAAAAGAAAACCCACCATTTATTGAGCGCCACTGTGTCACAGGCACCCTTACACTTGTTAGGTGCCTCACCTACCCCCAGGACACTGAGGGTCAGAGTGGATTGTCATGGTCACTGTAGCAGAATTGATTTCTAAAAATGGGTACAACCTCATTTCCTGTCCCACAAGTTCTGCCAGAACCTGGCCATTCCTGATCAGGAGGTAGAGTTTAAGTCCCCTCCCCATGGGCTTGGGCAGGACTCTGTGACTGTCCCAATGCAGATAATGCACCAGAAGTGACGCTGTGTGGCTTCTGAGGCCTGGTCCTAAGAGGTGACAGTTTCTACTTGGCTCTCTTTCTCTCGGATTGCTCTAGCTTTGGGATCCAGCCACCATGTTGCGAGGAAGCCCAGGCCACACGGGGAGGCCCCGTGCAGGTGTTTTGGCTGACAGCCCCAGCTAAGGTCTCAGCTGGCAGCCAAGAGCAACTGCAAGGTGAAGAAAGAGGTGAGTGAGTGGTAGGAAGGTGAACAGGTGGGTGGGTGGGTAAGACTTCCCAGGAATCTGGCCCCCAGTCTTTAAGAAGCTCCCACTGACATTGAGTAGAACAGGCTCTGCCCAAATTGCAGTTCCAGGGGAAAAATAAGTGTTGCTGTTTTAAACCACCAAGTTTTGGGGAAATTTGTTACACTGCCATAGCAACTGGAACAGTTACATGGAGTCAGGAAGTTGTTGTTGTTGTTTTTCCTTAGAGACAGAGTCTCACTCTCTTACTCAGGCTGGAATATAGTGGTGTCATTGTAGCTCACTGCAGCCTCCAATTCCTGGGCTCAAGTGATCCTCCTGCCTCAGCCTCCTGAGTAACTGGGACTACAGGCACATGCCACCAAGCCCCGCTAATTTTTCAGCAGAGATGGGGTCTTGCTATGTTGCCCAGGCTGGTCTTAAACTCCTGACCTCAAACAATCCTCCCCCCTTGGCCTCCCAAAGTGTTGGGATTACAGGGATAATCAGCAAGTATTATTACTCATCAGTGTGGATGATACATGAGGTAGTGTAGCTTCATGGAGTTGATCACCTGGGATGATTAATTACATTTCATTTCTGTGACCTTAAGCAGGTCATTTGACCTCTCTGGTCTCAGTTTCCTTGTCTGAAATATGGAAAAAAAATAATAGTATCCATTTCACAAGGCTATTGTGAGGATTAACAGAGATATCACATATAAAGCACTTAGCACATATAAACACTCAATGAAAGTGAATAACAATAAGTGTTATTATTACTATTATCTGAGTGGCCAGACTGGATTCCCACTCTGCCTGACCTCAGAGGCCGCAGTGTTCCCTCAAGGACAAAGCCACCCAGGGTGCACACTGCTGAGCCTCTCCTAGCCGGACGGAACTGCCCCTGCTGAGATGAGGCCCATGGGGAAATAAATCAACAACTGATGTGATCCAAACCATCCTCCGCCGGAAACCAGATGACGCACCCACAGCTTGCTCAGAGGTGAGGCTGCAACGCCAGCCGACGGCAGAGCTACAGTCACCCTTGCAGACCCCTCGCCACGGAGGACCTGGACTACACAGACCAAGGGAGCAGCACACGCATGTCTCACCCTCCACTCCGGGAGGTCTGCACCCCACTGAGTTGAGCTCCGGGTGCAGACCCATGATGTTTACACATCCTTCTCTTTTAATCTCTCTCCTTCTCTCCTTTGTACGTTAAAAATATCATCCGGCTTTTAATACCGAGTGTCGCAAGAACGTGGAGACGTGGGGCGCTCACCACGGCTGGTGAGGCCGCACCCGGCCACAAGCACTGCGGAAGGCAAGTTCACTGAGCCCAGGAAAGCTGATGGTCCTCACGAGCCATCCTGGTCCAAACCTCACACAAATGCCTGCACCTAAGCACAGGAGAAGGGGCAAGGATGTGCACTACAGCCCTGTTTGTAATATCGAAAAATGGGAAACCACTTAAATGCCCATCAGTGGGAGGAGAGGTGTCTAAACTGGGCACATGTGTACAGTGGAACACTGCACGCCAGTGAAGACGCGTGGACGAGAACTCGACATGGCATCACGGCTGAATCTCACCAGTAAAGTGTTGAGTGAAAAAGCAAGCTGCATCTTGAAGAGACATGTGCGCACCTGTGTTCTCAGCAGCATTATTCACAGCAGCCGAAAGGTGGAAACAACCCAAGTGCCACTGACATTCAGACGGACAAGCAAAATGGGGTCTATCCACACAATGGATATTATTCAGCCTTAAAACAGAAGGAAATTCTGCCACATGCTACCACATGGATGAACCTTGAGGACCGAGTGCTAAGTGAAATGACCCACAAAAGGACAAATACTGCATAATTCCATTTATATGAGGTTCCAAGAGCAGTTCCAATTTATGGAGACAGAAGGTGGAATGTGGGTGCCAAGGGCTCGAGTGGGGGTGGACAGGGAGCTGTTTAATGGGGACAGAGTTTCAGTTTGGGAAAATGAGAAAGTTTTGGAGACGGATCGTGGTGTTGGCTGCACAACAGTGTCAATGTACTTAATGCCACACAAACTGTACACCTAAGAATATAGATGGTAGATTTTATGTTCTATATATTTTACCACAATTAAAATTTTTTTAAAAAGCAAGTAACAGGTTATGATACCATGTATCTAAAGTTTAAAGACATATAAACTTTTGTGTGAGCAAAGTGATAAAAACGTGCACGGAAAATCTAAACGCCAAACAAGGGTTTGTGCTGGGGCAGCAGGGCCGGGACGGGGTCTGAGGGTCTGGGGGCGTCCACCACGTCGGGTTACTGCCGAGTCTGGGCAGTGGGTAGACGGCGCCCCACATCTCCTTTGCGCTTGAACTATTTAACCAGAGTACCCCGAGGTCCGCCGGGCTCTGCGGACGGTGGAGAGGTTCGCTGCCTCCACCACGGCCCCCGGGCCACAGCGAGAGCCTGTGTAGAGCCCGCGGAGGCGCGGAGATGCCCGCAAACACTTCCTTCCGCTTTCCGGTCGGAAAAAGCAGCTCTGCTCCTCCCCCAGTGCCAGCCTCTGGCAGAACTCCAAGATTATTTTACATTAATTTAAGATCACTAATGAAGAATAATTAACAGCTTCAAGGGAGCCTGGCACACCCTGTGTTTAGAAGTGGTTAATTATGCATTGTCTGCACAACACCCTTTTCATACTCCTCAGTTTTGGATGGCTGTTTTAAACAACGGAATATGGCATTAGGCAAAAAGCCAAGTGGCTCCACTCACGAAGCCTTCCTTGGGGAGGGTCTGTCTGGGACGCGACAGCCACTTGCTAGGCCCCTACTAAGCACCACGCATCATGCACTTTTCTGGCATTTCCCTAGAAAGCCCCAGGAGGGCTGCGGGAGGTGGGCTCAGCATCCGCCGTCCCTCCTGTCACAGAGGCATGGAGGGAAAGGGACTTTTCTAAGCTCCCTGCCAGGGTGAGCTGTGACCACAGAGCAGGAGTTCTTGCCCCCCCGGCTGACACTGGAAAGGGGACTGCCCCCAGCCCCGAGCATGTAACTGCAAGGTGGATGGCAAGGTGACTGCCCCGCACCACCGAGCAGCCACGGGACTCTGGGCAAGCTACCTCTCCCTGTGCCTCGGTTTCTTCACCTGGAAAATGGGGCAATCATGACCCCCCACTTCGTGGGGTCAGTGCACAGCGCTGGTGCTCAGAACGGAGCCTCCCGCGCAGCAGGAGCCCAGGGAGCCTCAGCGTTGGCATCGGCCGCCCCTCCTGCCCCTCTCACCTCTCCTCTGACACGTGCCTGATGCCTCAGCCTCAGCTTGGAGCGTTTCTGAACCATGCCGGGCCGAGGCCCAACCCCAGACACTGGCCATGCCTTGCTTGCTGCCCACAGTGCCTTCCCTGCCTGTAAAACTCCTGCTTCTACATCCAGGCCTAGCTCAGATGCCACCTCCTGCAGAAAGCCTCCTAGATTTCTCCCATGTGACCTCCCTCATGATGCTGGTATCTCTGTGTCACCTCTATTTGTCCCCCATCCTTGACTTTCATGGTGTGTTCATACGGTCTCTTCCCCTTGCCTGGGAGCTCCTCAAAGACCACATCCCGTTTGTCTCTGGGGCACAGCGGGGGCAAGAACCTCTGCCACAGGGCGGCGGGGTGCTTGTACTGGCTCCTCCCGGAGGCCCAGGCCGCTCACACTTGGGCCAGAGGACCCCCCAGAGAGGGTCTCTTGCTTGCCACATCCCTCAGACCCACACGGGTTCCCCACGGACTGCAGGACGAAGCCCAGAGCCGGGGCCTGGCTCCAGCCCCGGCACCCCCTCCCGGGCCCATGGGCTCGCCCCACGACCTGAAGACACCTTTCCCTTTTAAAGCCTCTGGGTTTTTTCCACGGGCTTTTCCCTCTGCCTGGAACACCTGTCCTCCCCACCTCAGCCCAGCAAACTCCCCTGGGTGCTTCGCCACTAGCTCAGCTGTCACCTCCTCCATGAAGCCAGGACATGCCCTCCCCAGGGCTACACAAATAAACGGGATGGGGGCGAAGGGCTCGTCACTGCTCGGCGCTGAGGCCCACCAGGTGCCGGCGCTCTGCTCGGCTGCGGCTGGCGCTGATCAGATGCAGACGGGCCGCTCTCCCTGGCACCCGCCCAGGAGCGGGGACTTCCTTTCTACGGCTGCCGTGAGACCCTCGGCGCCCACCCCCTTCAGAGAAAGCCCACTGGAAGGAAAAAGAAAAGCTCCCACACTTTCCCAGAAAAGCTTGCATGCTAATGGCCGCAGACTTCACGGAGTGTGCAACCAGGAAAAACTAATTCCCCCAGAATAGATGGGATCATTCCCTCCTCAAGGTCTTTAATCACATGCTGTTAGAGGCAACCACAGTGATGGCTCCGTGAAGCTCTCCTGCCGGCCCGGGCACGGCTGTTTCTTGACCGAGGTGTGCGCAGCACAGAACACACTCACACTCGAAAGACGGCGTTGGGTATGTGAACATTCAGGCTTGCGGTGCCTGCAACCACGTCACCTCAGGCAGAAGTCCCCAAATCCCACTACATGTCATCAGATCCAGGTCCCTCAAGATGGGGAAACAGGCTCAGAGAGGGAAAGTGACCTGCCCAAGGTCACACAGCCAGAGAAGGGACTTGAACTCTGGTCTCCTGACCTCCAGACCAGGGGTGCCCCTGCTGTGCCTCCCCAAACCTGTGCTTGGGGTGGAGGCAGTGGGACGCACCAGACACAGCAGCCCACAGGTCAGAGGAGTGTGCTGTGGCAGAGCCAGCCTGGGGACCCCCAGCCCTACACGGCCCTGCCCTCCTGTGGGGTCAGACCTGCTCAGGAGCAAGTCTGTCCAGAGCTGACCCGACGGCAGGGAGCAAGCACAATGCTTGGCCACAGAGCAGTCCAGGGTGACCAGCCCTCTGCAGAAACCCTGCCTGTTTCAGGGCTGGAGGGAGAGCAGAGAAGAGTTAAGCTGAGTTGTAAAGTGAACAGTGGCAAATGCCACCACTGTTTTTGGCCAGTGGTGGGGACCCTGTGCTGAGACGAGGAAGCCCTGCAGTCAGGCAGGCTCAAGGCGAACTTCCCCTCCAGGACTCGTTGCCCTAGTGGCCAAGGTCCTCCCCAGAGGGTCGACTTACCTTTTGTAGGCCCCGTGCAGTGGCTGCAGGCACAGGAACTGCCAGTAATCCAGGCAAAAGGCCTTGAACTTGAGCATTTTCGCCTCTTAGTCTCCAGCCGGACCGCAGCAACGTCTCCAGAGAGACACGGAGGGGGCTGGAGGGAGCTGGAGGACTGGCCGCTCCAGCCCGCCCTGGTCCCTGCCACGGCGGCCCCCACTCACATGGCCCAGCCCTGCCCAGCGCGGCTCGTACAGTGCCCGCCTCCAATACAAAGAGCAGCGAGCACAAAAGCCTCGCGACTCATTCATGCGGCTCGCCCAGCCAGCCTCATGCTGCTGCCGCTTCTGGTGGCTGGTGCTTCTTGGGGCTCCCCTGGGGGTCCCTGGGGCAAACTGGGGCAGCTCCGGCTGTGTCTAGTTGTGGAGACCCCCAGCCCGTCATCCTGGGGGGCATGGATGCTGAGGCTCCCGACAGCAGCTCTGAAAGTCTGCTCCTCCAACCAGGTCCCGGGGCTCCCAGTGGCCAAGCCGGCACTGGCTGGGCAGTTGTCCACCCGCCCGCCTGGCCCAGAGTGGCCAAGGCCAGGGAAGACCCAGGGGGAGCAGGCAGGGAGGGGTCGAGGCGACAAACACCAGCCTCTTTTGCCAGATAAATTACGTTTGGCGGAATCCCGGTTGGGCCTGTGTGAGGGAAAACTCACCATGGAGCCACATGGTGCTTGGGGTGGGGGCAGCTGGCTCTGAAAAGCAGGCAGAGAAAGACTGACAGTGCCGCCCAGAGCCGTTGCCCGGGCGACGGGGACACATTGATAAAATCTAAAATGGAACCGCGATGACAGCCGCTCATTGGCTGCCGGGAGGGGACTCCTGTCACTACCCAGGGAGGTGGGAGGGTGGCAGGCAACGGCTGGGTTGAGGGGCCGTGGCCAGCCAGGGGCATTGTTGGGCAGGGGGACCCAAGGCCGAATGGGTGGCTCAGAGGCCCATGGAAGCTGGCAGTCACAGACAACAGGGGCAGAATCGCTGGTCCAGCCTCGACTCCCCTCTCCCCTCCTGGCCGGTCCCGGCTTCTGCCGTTCCCCACACGCCAGCCGCGGGGACACAACCAGGTCACTCTTCCGCCCCACACCCCGAGTGCAGCACCCTGGCTGCTCCCAGGATAAAGGCCAAACTCCTGGCCACAGGATGACCGGGCCCGGAGCCTCTGCTGACCGCCTGGCACTTTGAGGCTCCTGACACCCAAACACACCGGCCACCTCCATTCCCTCAAGCCCAGCATGCCCTTCCAGGGCTTCCGTGCAGTTCCCTCCGCCAGGAGTACCCTCCTGGCCCCTCTCCGCGGCCAGCCAGGTCCTGCCCTGACACCTCCTCACCTCTGAGCCCAAGCAGCCCCTACCACTTGCCACCCTGTGGGATTTCCACGGGACCATCTGCCCCCTGAAATGATCCTGTTTATTTATCTGTTTACTCGTGACTTTCTCCTCCAGCATCTCCAGGGCAGGGACCACATCTCTTTCGAGGCCTGGCCCACTGCACGGCTCAAGGATCATTTCTTGAAGGAAGGAAGGAAGGATCTTGGGTAGTAACAGAAGCATCTCGGAGCACACAGCACCCTCTTAGGTGCACCACACTCGTCCCCTCTGGCTACTTTAGGGCCCGTCATCATCTGCAGAGCAGTGGTCACATTCCATCCAAACAAGGAGGCCTCTCAACCCCTTCAGATGAAGAAACTGAGGCTCAGAAAAGACCCCATCTCCAGGGGTTTGCACAGAGAGCCTGGGAGTCGCCACCAGGTGGGCTGATGTCCAGGGAACACCAGCCTCAGGTGGGAGCCGGGGCTGCAAAGGAGGCTGCGCCCTGCCTGCCCCCACAAGGCTGCCTGGCTTCCAGGGGCCTGCTCCTGCTCCAAGGAAAGCCAAAGAACAAAGTCACCTGCCTCCGGCGGGCATTTTCTCAGTCTGTCATTAGCAAACGCGTGGCTTCTAGAGCCGCGGTTCCCAACCAGAGACAACCTGGTCATCCCGCCGTGGGGGTGTCTGGAGAAACACCAACATCTGGAAAAACTTTTAGTTGTCACAGCTGAGGAGGGGGTACTGGCATCCAGTGGCATTTCAATGCCACTAAACATCCCATAAAGCACAGGACAGCCCCCACAACAGAGAATGATCCGGCTCAAAGTGTCAGCGGAGCCAGGTTGAGAAACCCTGTCCATAGAGTAACTTCCTTGGAGCCACCCGCCCTGAGGGGCTGGGGCGGGACAGGCTTTCCGAGCAGCTGTGCCAATGGGGAGCAGGGCCAGTGAAGGGAAGGGACACACCGGCATCGCTAGGAGGGGCCCAGGCTGGACGCAGGACACCCCCCCGATAAGCTGGCTGGTACCTGGGGCAGGTGGGGTAGGAGTGGACGTGGCCATCTGCTGAGGGTGATGAGCCTGTTTGCCAAGGTGGCGCAGGCGGACCAGCCGCCCGCAAATGCTGCCCACCCCCCTCCCTTGGGACAAGGACATTAGCTTCCCTCTCACGCCTGTGGCAGAGGAAGCCGGCTGCGCCTTTGAAAGGCGGCAATTACTGGCTGGGACCTTTGTTTCTGAATTCCCAGGCTGTGCACAGGCCTCCAGAGCCGCTGTGGGGCCAGGCCAGGCTGGCTGCATGGCACCTCCTCCACCGGGGCCCGAGGGCAGGGTTTCTCAGAGGCTCGCGCCAGGCAGCAAAGCTGGCGCCTCCAACTGCACAAAAAAGGCATGAGGCCTGGTAGTGGTGAGAGCCCTGTGTCCCAGTCCTGGGTCTGGCACCAATGCTCCTTCTGCTCTCTGGATCTCAGTTTTCCTCATCTGTGAAATGGGAACATGATCTTGGCCAAGGCTGCTGTGAGGGTTGGGAGTCAGGACGCATGTGACGGCAAGGTCACAGGAATGGGGCAGGTCCCATTTAGCACCTGCCTCTGTGCTGTTCCTCAGAGGTCCAAGCATCTCCACCTCAGGGCCTTTGCACCGCTGTTCCCACCAGGGACGCTGGGACACTCTTCACCCTCCTTCCTTTCCAGGCTCAGGTGAAACAGTGCCTCCTCAGAGAGGGCTTCCCTGCCCACCCTCCCATCACTCTCTAATCCCTTTACCAGATTTATTTTTCTGCATAGTCTTATCACCATCTGACACATATTAAAAACCAATCTCTTTGTCCCTTTGCTGCCTGTCCCCCTGCCTGACACAGAAGCTCTGCAAAGCCAGCAGGACTGTTTGCTGAGGCTTCCCCAGGGCCCGACAGCTGCAGGTGCTCAGGAAATGATGGCTGAATGGAGGAGGGTCCTGCTGCCTCTGCTCTGACCCCCAGCTCTGTCCACCCAGAGACGGCAGCACTGGCTCTTTGGTTTTGCCCTCGGGGGTGGCCACTGCCCTGCCCAGTCTGATGGAGAAGCGTGCGGTCAAGCCTGAGCGGGCAGGGGACGCAGTACAGGACCTGCCCAGCCCCCTGCACCCTGGAACAAAGAGCCTCATCTACCCTCCCTTCACTCCAGAGCGTTCCTGGCCTGGCCCCGAGCAGGGTCCCGACTGGCTGGCCAGCAGGGTGACATGCAGTGGAGTCACACTGCCATCAGCAACGCGGGTGGGTTTTAGAGAAACCAACGGCTCAGCTGCCTACTGGAGTTTCCTCAACCTTCCTCTCTGGGGCTAAGCCCACCCTGACACGGACACCCACAGACCTGCTGGCACCCCAAGCCAGCTGGGCAGGGGCACGCGCGTGTGTGTATGAGTGTGTGTGTAGTCACATATGTGCCAAATGGGGTGTGGCCATGGGCGTGTCCAAGTGCAGGTGTACGTGAGTCTGTGCACAAGAGTGAAGGTGCAAGGGTCTGACTGAGGGAAGGACTGAGTGTGGCATGTTCTGGAGTCTGTGTGTGCACGTGTATGAGCATGGGAGACTGGGAAGCCATGGGTATCAGGGTGGGCAGAGTGCCATGGGTTTGGGCAGTGCTCACCCCCGGACACCCGAATGTTCAAATCCTAGCTCTGCCTCCCAGCTTCAAATCCTGAGCAAGTGACTTCTGCAAAGTGGGCTGATAACAGGCCTGCTCGCTGGGCAGTCAGGAGGACTGTCAGCTTTCACTCCACAAAGTAAACACTGCTGATTATCAGTGGGTGTGACTGTGGGCGTGCACGTACGGGATTACATGATTGTGTGGCACACACGCACACACACGTGCACAACCTGGCTCTCTGTCCGCCAGGAGCGCACCTTAGGGTGCTGCCAACTCAGAGCAGGTTGCTACAACCGTCTCGTTCCTTTGTAGCATCTATTGGGACCTGGACACATGGGGCCCAGCCCCTGCTCGGTGTCTCCAGTGACGGGGTTCACCACCTCGTGGGCCTCCTTTTGGGCTTGTTCAGAAGTGCCCCTCACAGAAGCCGAGGTCCCTAACAGGACGCAGCTCTTGCTGACCCTCCCCCGCCCTCCCCTCCCTGCCTCCGTGCGCTGGCGCACCCACCCTGCAGGGTCCTCACACACATCCGTTTCCTGGAGGCAGCTCCTCTCTCCACCTCCAGACAGGGGCAGGTCAACGTCTAGTCACCTCTGCGACAGCGACAGCGCAGACAGCCCTCCTCCCAGGTCTATACCCGGGCAGCAAACAAGGCCCTCCAAGCCACGCCCACTCCCAGAAAGAGCTGCCTGTGACTTGTCTTTCTTGCCCGGGAGACTGGGAGCCAAGCTCTGCTGACTTCCAATCCAGGGAAGTTTCCTCTATGGCAGTCTCCAATCCTTTTTTTATGAAAACAGAGTATGTTCTTTTTGGAAGACGTCTGATGGAAACATCAAGATACAAAGCACACGGGGGCAGAGACCCTCAGACACCGCGGCTTCCACCAAGTGCAGGCTGCAGGCCAACGGAAACCATCGGGCTGCTCCCCTGGGCGGCAGCCGCGGTGGTCATGGGAACTGCCGGCGAAGGCTGGTCCTCAGGGACCCACCAGCCTTGGCTCTCAGAGGGACTGTCGGCTGCAGCCTGATCCTCAAGGGCCTTCAGCTGGGCCCTGGTCTTTGGGGGATCTCTGGCTGCAGTCCTGGTCCCTGGGGGGACATTTGGCTGAGCCCTGATCTTTGGGGGATCTCCAGCTGGGCCCTGGTCTTTGTGGGGCCACTCCACGCTGCAGCTGTTCTCAGGGGACATGTCAGCTGTACTTCTGGTCCTTGGGGGGATTTCCCAGGGCTACATGGCGGAGCTCATCCCCCTGGACGGGCTCTGGGGGCCCACCCTGGTGCCCACGGCTGGCGTGGGCCCGAGGGCGCCTGAGGAAGGCTGGAGAGGGGGCGAGGCAGTACCTGTAGCGGTCGGTGGAGAGGCTGCTTTCGGTCTCCAGGGAGCTCCTGAGGTAGCGAAAGTGAGATAGGGTTACCAATGGCCCCACACGCAACAGACCCCTTGGGGCCATGCTTGTTCAGACTCCGCCCGGTGGCCCCAGGACAGGCAGCATCTGCCCCCACATGCAAGAAACCATGTGCTTTCTTTCCCCCTGATGGCTCAGCAGAGAAACTGCCTGTTTCTACCGCTCGCGCCACGTCAGGGGGCTCAGTCACAAAGGCCCCCGGGCAACATTAAGTCCAACGTCTCCCTGTTCAGATGGGGAAACTGAGGTTAGGGGGAGAGGAAGGCCAGTGGGCGGGGTCAAACAGCCTCTCAGGCCGGGCCAGGATTTAACCTCCTGTGTGTCTGACCCGAGACCACCACGCTCCTTTCCCGGGAGGGCCTGCGCCGGGAGTCCTCCCACGAAGCCCTGGTCCGCTGCCCATACACGGCGCTGCACGTGGGCCGCAGGAGCCTGGGTCTGGCCTCCTTCCTTGGACCAAGTTCCGTCTGTGCCAATGGGGCGTGGGCCCTGGGAGCCACCCAAACCCAGATCAAACCCTGGCCCCCACACTGAGTAGCCATGGGATTTAACGCAAGTCCCTTCACCTCTCTGTGCCTCAGTTTCCTCATTTGTTAAACAAGACTATTAATAGTAACAGTCTATCTCTCACAGGGGCAACACCTGCATCTGAAAGGACTGTCAGGAAATGTGACCGTCTGCTCCACCCGGGGGTCACCCCACCTCCTACGTATGTGGGGGCTGGGCAGCACCTTCCACTAGGCAGGGAGCCCCCTCTGCCACGTGCCTCTCCCTGCCCGCCTGCGGAGCGCCTGCTGCCACACCAGCTGCACCCCTGGAGACCTCTCCTCCAGGGCCATGCCACCTTCCTACACGGGACACCCACCCCACAGGGCTCTCCCCGTCCCAAGGCCTCAGAAGTTCAGGGCACCTGCTTTGTGTGGGCCTGTGCTTAGCCACTGTGGGTTTTGACATTCTGAGCCAATGCTAGGTGGCTACCATGGGCAGCCCAAGCTTCAGCCTCAGTTTCCCTGCTTGCCCTCTTACTAGCGCCCCAACGGAAACCCCTCCACTGCCGGAGGCTGATCCTCCTTCCCACGTCCCCACGCTGACCTGTGATTCAGCCACTTCCTGTCTTGCTTTAAGCATCACTGTTGCTGGACCCCACATTCTGCCGATTAGAATCCCCAGCACCAGGCCCTGCTCCACACGCCACCCCTTGGGGTTCATGTCACAGCCCAGCACCCCCTCCTGCTCCAGCCCCAGCTAAAGAGGCCACAGAGGGCTCCCCTCGGCCCTGGAGCCGGAGCCTGCCCAGGGCCACACACCATCGGCGCAACAGCTCTGCCTGTGTGCCAGCAGTGCCTTGCCAAAGTCGAGAAGAGACGAAGACGTGAAGGCAGTGTCAGGACAGCCTCAGCTCTTCCTGGGCTGGCACAGTCCCAGACCCGCTCTGGGGTAGACAGTAGGTTTTTAAGGAGGGAGAGTGGGCAGGGATGGCAAGCAGGCCTTCCCTTTCCCCCTCGCCGTGCCAGGACCAGGCTGGGCATAGTGAGGAATGCTGGCCTTCAGGAAGCCCCGGGTCTGGACAAGAGAACCCCGTCCCCAGGCCCCTAGCCTGGCTGCTCAGCTGCAGATGTGCCCCACATGGCAATACTAGCAAGATGCAGCAGCGATGCAAGAAAACAGGGCTGGGTTCCCCCCACAGGCAGAGCCCCCTGCTCCCAGGCCTGGAGCTGCCTTGCACCAGCCATGGATTCAGCTCCCAGCTCTGGTGCTGCTGACCACAGCATGAACAGCTATACCCTTACCTCCTGCAGGGAGCTCACCTCCTGCTGGCTGCTTTTCCCAAACACTTTCTCATCTAACCTCGTGAGGCATATGGAATCATGCCCCTCTCTACAGATGCTGAAGGTGTGGCTGAGTATACTTAGAATACCATTCCATTCCCTGCCTCTTCATCCAGCAGCAAACTCCTATTCATCCTTCAAAACCCTGCTAAAATGTCAACTCCTTTGTGCAGCCTTCTCTGACTCCCTACCCTGCTCCACCCCCTGCAGACTCCTTTCTTCTTATTTCCTTGTTCCTTTCCACTCTTGCTCCTTCCCTTCCTCTCTTCTTCTTTCTCCCACTTCCCTAATAACCGTGAACATTTTTTTGAGCAGTTCCTAAGTGGTAGGCAATAGTGTTAACACTTTACACATAATAACTCAGTCCTCACCCCAGCCCCATGAGGGAGGTACAGTGACACCTTACCATACTGTGATACACGGGCCCACAGAACTGGACTGTATGCAGCCGTTTCCAACCAGACAGCATGGTTACCGAAGTCTACCCGTGAAGCTCGAGAACCGTCTGCTGGATGCAATGTGCACTCCCAGGACTGAGGACCCAGCTCTGAACACCACAGTAGGTGGTGGCCCCTGCCTGGGCCCTTCACTTCTCCCCACCCATGTCTCTGCCCACCCCTGGAGACTCCTCCATGGCCTGAACCACTTGGCAGTCCCTGCTGCCCGCTCAGTGGCCCCCAGAGGGCCCAGTAGAACGGGCTCTGCAGGGAGACCCTCCCTCTGCCAACCGCCCTGCTGAGTCCAAGCTGTCTGCAGCTTTGTTCCGCCAAGACTGAGGCCTCGGTCTCCCTGCCACCTTCTTCAAGGCTCAGCCCAGCAGTGAGCGGGACAGGCCCAGGCCAGAGTGGCAAAGGCCCCGAGTGAGGGTGCATGGGGTCCTCGGAGAGGCCCCCATCCTGGCATACCCAGATCTTGAACCAATCCCGACTGGTGTGAGCCCTGAGCTGACAACAGAACCTTTGCGCCTCGGTCTTCAAATCTGGAACATGGGACAGCAATAGCAGTGCCTATCTCCCAAAGATGTTGAGGAGAAAGGAGATACTGCCCACAAAACTGCACCAAAAAAGTGCTTTGCAAACCAGAAAGTGCCATCGTACACATATTTGAGTTACTCACATAGCTATTGTCATAAATATGATATCGTATGTTGAGACCTTAGAGCTTACAGGTTAACATGTGAGTTCCAGAGCCAAGAAGGCCAGAGTGCAAATCCCAGCTGTGCCATGTGCTAGCTGTGTGACCTTGGGCAAGTTAATTAACTTCTCTGTGCCTCCTTTTAGTTTTAGTTTTTTTTTTACCTAAAGTGTTTTGGGAAGATTAAACAGGGTTAATAGGACTTAGTGCCAGGAACAGACTCAGCATTCTTTAAATGCCAGCTGTGACTAGCATAAGATTCAATACCTCTTATATTGTATTATAACACATATGAAATACATTAATGTATGATACCAACAGTATACAAATAACATATAAATGTTATACTAACATATACATATGTAACACATTCTATTAATTCTATGTTAATAGATATTTATCTCATATATATGATCCTTATTTTCTAAAATGGGGAAACAGGCTCAGAGAGGTACAACCACTGGCTCAGTGGCACCCAGCCCCCGGGACCCTCTCCCGACTTCGTGCGGCACAGAGCGCGGAGCAAGCAGCCCCCTGTGCGCAAGCTTCGTGGCAGTGGCTGGGTGCTGTTCAGGAGCTGTGCCAGGAAGCAGGCCCCTGACAGCCGGTTTGTTCCGAAAGGAACAAGCAAGAAGCCGCCCCAGGAGGCTGCTGAAGTAGGGCTGGGGCAGGATGGCCAGAATGGGCCGTTTGTCCCCTGAGCCGGGGGAAGGATAGAGGAGGGGCTGCAGTCCTGCCTGGGTGACCGGGGGCTGTGTGTCCATGAGCCTGGACCAAGGTCCCCAAAGATCCTGGGGCACCTGGGGCAGGAGAGGTGAATCAGCCCCAGCAGGGTGGATAGAGCCTTTAGCACGGCTGGGTGGAGTTTCAAAAGGAACTGCCAGCTGCTTTCCAGCGAGGCCGTGCCATTTCGCACTCCCGCCAGCAAGGAATGAGCGACCCCGTTTCCGGCATCCTTCCCAGCATTTCACGGGGTCACCATTTTTTATTTCAGCCACGCAGAGACGCGTGGAGCGGTGCCCCACTGTGGCTGTGATTCGGCGGATCGTCTGTTCGCACGCGCCTTCCGTTTCAAAGCTCCCGGGTCTAGTGTGTAACCAGTTAGTCCCCAGGGCCTTCCAGGCTTTGAAAGTTCTTCCTGTTTGAAAAAGAACACACTCGCTGCTGTGGAAGCCACAGAGCACCCTGCGTTTTCTGGAAGGAACAGCCAGGGGGCCCCGGGGCGGGTTGCACCGCAGGTAGCTCTGAGCGGTCTCAGGCCAAGAGGTGACCCTGTTTGCTCCTGAGAAGGAGCCCGTGCCCGGCTGGGCGCCGGGAGGGAGCCTGAGGCAAGGAGGCCTCCGACTGCCGCAGCTTGGGGACGGGGTGTCTGTGGAATGTGCCTCAATTTCCAAAGGGGTGGGGAGGCCGCAGACCCCTCTGTTCCACTGTCCTCGCCTGCTTATTAAATAAGCAACACAGTGTCACTGCATCAACCTGAGCCAATGACAGCTGAACACAGCCAGGAGAATGAAATTACCCGGCACGCCGACTCCCCAGGGACACCCCAGGGACACCCCATGCTAACACCTGAGATCTTTCTGGCCAGCCCCTCTCTCCACGCGTGCCTGCGCCTGGGCACGGACGCGCTCTCGTCACCCGGAACACGCTCTGCCCTGTGAAGCACCCCGACCCCCACAGCGTCTCTGCAGCCTGCCTGGGTCCGGAAACGTCCCTCCCCCTCGCCCCCCGGACAGCGGGGGGGCCTGGCAGGCGGCTCCCCGCCGCCCTGACGGCTGTGGGGTTGGCTGGGCTCCTCGCCTGCCCTGGCAAACAAGGCAGTGGGGACTGTCCCGTCAGTGGGTTTCTGTGCACAGCCACAGGCGTCCCTTTAGGGCCGATTCCTGGAACTGCGGGCACAGGGCGGGAGTGCTGTCATGGCTCTGGGCACACACGGACGCTGACCCAGAGGGTTGAGCCAACAGTTGGCTGAGTATTTGGCCATTCTCAGGGCTCCGGAAGTTTCTCTGTTCGGGGCAGAAACGAGGGCAAGGGAGGAAGTGGTCACTGTTCCACCCCGTACCCACTCTGTGTCTGGCTTATGTGGTAGCCGTTGGCGTCCCATAACTGAGACATGAGCCGGGTCACAGCCGAGGAGGACAAGAGCACGAGGGTCTGTCCCCTTGCGCTCAGCGGTGAGGCGCAGTCAGCCCTCCTCTGCGGGGTGCCGAGGCAGAGGCATGGGGCAGGGAAGAGGGGGCCCAGGGCCTGGACCCAGGAAAGCCCCCAGCCCACGCCACGCTGCCCCAGTGTCTCGCTCTGTCATCCCCGGGGGGCAGGCGTTTGTCAGTGTCACACCGAGGGCCCCCAGGCCCCCAGAGCAGGGCACTCAGGCTTCCACCTGGCACTGGGTCAGAGAGACCCGCTGGGGTTCCCAGTGCAGCTCTCACAAGCCACGTGACCCTGCCTGAGCCTCAGTTTCCTCATCTGTAAAATGGGGCTGATCAGAGGTTATAGTGAGGCTCCGATGGACTGGAGGCGCCTCACAAACCACAGACATGAGGTGCTGCCCCGCTGACTCACGTCGCCTGTCCTGCCCAGGCCTCCCGGGCCACAGCAGGCTCCTGTCCACCTACCGCCAGCCTTCCGTCCTGGCTCTGGGCCACAGACAGCCCTGCCTGCCGGCCTGGGGGCCCCACCACCGGGCACAGTGAGGCTCTTGTCCCAGGCTGGCCTCCACGCCCCTACATCCTGCCAAGCTGCCCTGCCCAGGGGCTCAGCTCGAGCCTGGAAAACTCGCCACTGCAGGGGCTGGAGGGTCTCCATGCGGCTTCCCTGGACGGAGAGCCCAGCAAGGCAGAGGCCCATGGGTGAGGCCTGGGAGGCAAAGAGTCTCCCATCAGTGGCACCAGGAGGTTGCCTAGAGACGGCGGTTATCAGCTTTGGCAGAGGGGCTCTCAGACCACTTCAAAACAATGATTCGTTCATCCAAACTAATAACCACGGGGCCCTGCTTCATGCCAGCCCCTGCGAGCTTCGTACTGATCATTTCATGCTCACAAGCACGCTGTGGCGTGAGATATTCTTATCCCCACCTTACAGATGTGGAAACTGAGGCGCTAGACATGATCAGAGGCATTACTCAAAGCACAGGGCGATACAAGAGTGAATAAAACAGACACAATCCCACCCAATCTTTCCTGGAGGGGGCAGGCAAAGAAAAGTATATAAACATGCCAACAAGGTAACTCGATAGTTCAGAAGTAAAACCACGAGACAGTGGAAGGCAGGGGCGGTGGGGCAGGGGGCACCCCTTGCTAAACCAGTCCAGAAAAGCCTCTAGAAAGAGCTGACCACCGGGCCAATGTCTCGTGCCAAGCTGAAGCCAGCTCAAAGGGAGGAAGTGCCACTCAAGGGATCATCAAGAGCAGAGTCCCAAGGTGGGGTGACCTGAGCACATTCACAAAGAGGGTCCCTGGCGTGGGACAGGGTGGGGGTGCAGGTGGAGGCACAGGGGGTCAGGCTGGGCATCTGCTGCAGGAACAGAGGCTTGGCTTGGAAAGGAGGCCCAGCCGGCCAACCGCACCTGCCCAGAAGCGCCACCAAGACATCTCCCCACAACCACCTCGGCTTCTTCTGTGACCCCCAAAGGCTCCCCTCAGGACTCTTCCTAAGGCAGAGCATGAGTCAAGGGTGTCTCGGGGCCAGGGCACATCCAGCTTCTCCTGGGCTAGTGGAGTGGAACCGAGGCCCCACCATGAGGCCTGGAGCCTGGACGAGCCTGTGCCCTAGTGTCCTGTGGTCCTCACGAACTGCCACGTCCTGTTCATGCCAGGCCCAGTGTGCTGACGGGCAGGAGGCAGAGAGACGCCTTAGTCCAATAAGGCCAGGAGGGAAGGGGTGTGCCTGCAAACGCTGGAGTTCAGCTCTCCAGAACCTCACCCCTGCCCTGCAAGCACCATCCGCACCACCCCAACTCCAGGGCAAGTGCAGCTTCCAGCAAACTCGCTGGGCTCCACCTGGCCTTTCTGGAGGGTCGTCCCCGGGCTTTGCTTCCCTCCTCCAGGTGTCAGACCCTGCAGGTGCTGACGTGATGTCATTTAATCCTCAAGCCTGGGGAGCTTGCGTGTCTTATTCTCATACTACAGATGAGGAAACTGAGGCTCAGAGAGACAAGTGGCTCCACCCAGCTCCTGCTGGGCCTGTGGGGCTCTGCGCCCTGCCCTCTGCTCGAGGGTCCCCCACCAGCCAGGGTTAGCCCAGGCATCGGATCCCCAACCAGGAGAACATTCCGGGCCCACCCAGCGTCAGGGCAGAGGATTCGCTGAGGTGAACGTTCCCCGAGCTTGTCCTTCCCCTTTGCATATTCAGAAAACCACCAAATTCATCCCCAAATCAGCAACCTACACATTTTTAAAATTTAATTTTTAAGTAGCTAGTGCATTTTCATGGTTCAAAAGTAACATAAAAGAGATACCAAGTGAAAAGTCTGCCTCCCACTGTTCCACATCCAGCAAGTTCCCAGGTGCGCGGCGCCCTGGCATCAGTCTCCCGCGCGTCCCGCAGCGCCTCCGTAAGTGTATGAGCAGACACACACGCGCACGGCAGCGGGGCACACACGTGCACACGACCTGGCTCTCTCGCTCCTCGTCCTGGCCGCACTGCGCCCTTGCTCTTCCCCTAACAGCACACTCTGGAGCTTTCTCTGTGGCCAGTCTCAGACACAGCTGCCTACGTGGGCGTCCCTGTGCCCCTGGACTGAAGACACAGCCAGGGAGGGGGCTGACCCTGGCTCCACAGCCCCCTCCCTGACCTGAGCCCCCGAGCTGGCACGGCGGCAGGGCGTGGTGTGCACCTGCTGGGTGCAGTCCAGGCCCTGAGCCAGTCTGGCCACAGACCCTAGCAGGGACCACTTCCCTCCCACATTTGACAGAGGGTTCCCGGGATAGCGTCCCAACCCACAAACACACCCTCAGAGCCACGCTGACCTCACATGGCCACACACACACACAGGACACACTCCCACCATCACACACAGGAGACACCCTGCATGCACACGTGCTCACCCCCACACACAGCTGTGCACACGCCACGCACACAGAGCCCTCCCAGCCAGTGGCTGGCAGCACCCACCGTCCGGGGCCTGGTCTGAGGTGGCCAAGTGCAGAGAAGACATGCATTGCACAGGGCCACACGGTGAGTGAGTGTCAGGCGAGGCTGTGACCCCTTACCCACTCCCCCAGCCCATGCCTCACGTTCCAACTACGTTCAAGCAAAATATGCCCCCAGGCTTCCTGCAATTCAGGGCGAGGAACCCAGACATCAGGTGACAAACAGCTCAGGTTTAACTTGCAAGTTCTTTTCATTAAGAAAAAACATTTTCTGACCCACGTGGGCCATGTGCTGCGTTAGGTACTTCCACATAAACCTCACAGGGAAACCGGTTCAGAGAGGCTGACAGAGATTAAGGCCATGATGTGCTGAGTGCCACTGTGTGCCTGGCCCGACCGCTGTCCTTCCAAACACCCCCGAGGGGCAGGGGCTGTTACCTCTCCCACCTTGCAGAGGAGCCAGCTGGGGCTCAGAGAGCTCAAGCGGCCTGTCTGCAGTCACACAGCAAGTGAGGGCACGTCTTTGTGGCCGGTCAGCACCGTCCGGGGAAGGAAGGGGGCGGGCTGCAGCAGGGCTGGAGCCTTAGCAGGGACCTGGAAGCAGAGCTCTCTGAGAGCCCCGCAGCCCTTGTGTGCAAGGTATGGTCGTTTCTGGATAAACAGGGAGCCCAAGCTGCCCTCCTTCCATGCATGAGAGGGAGGGGCTGGGGAGGAAAGGAGCTCAGCCTGAGTGTGGGGGCTTCTATTTCAGGGGTGCAAGATGCTACCACAGCTCGCTCTGTTCCCCATACATCTGCTCTGCTTGAGATCAGAACATTCTCTCGGCAGATGGCTGCAGCCCGGGCAGGCCTGGGGTGCCCTCGGCCCACAGGGTGGACTGAGCCCTGGGGTGCAGGCGGTGGGCAGAGGGGGTAGGGCCCTCACCAGGGCCTCTCCTGGGTGGTCATGTCTTCCTTCGCTCCCTTTACCCTTTGGTGCCACGAGGTCACTGTCCTGAGTCTGACATCCCACCACCCGCCCTCCAGACACAGGGAGCCAAGTGCCCCTGGGCTGCCACTGGGTATCCCAGAGGCCTCTCCCTCCACAAGCAGCCCCACCCCCTCATCAACAGCACTGCCACGCACAGGCCTGCAAGCCAGACCCCTGGGCACCGTGGCCTGTGGTGCCTTCGATGCCCTACTGTTCCCTGCTACCTCCTGCCTCAGGCTGAATCTCCGTGGGCACCCAGGTCTCCTCTGCTCCAGCAGCTGCCTGGGCCTCCCCACCAGACTGCCTCTGGCTTCTCCTACCGCTCCCTGTCCTCCCAGCACAGGCCCGGAGTGTGGGCGCCCCCCGGACAGTGAGAGAGAGACAGACAGCACCCCTCAGGCTGAAGGCGACGTCCTCACTCACTCAACACACGCACACTCAACACGGACCCGGTGCCAGGCTCCAGTGCCCCTCTCCAGGGAGCACTCCCAGTTCTCTGGTCACTCTGGTCCAGAGGTATTTGTGGAGCAGCTACTGTTTCCAGGAGATGATCTGGGCCTGGCAGCAGTGGTGGGCAGGGCCACACTGCGATGGGGGGTGGGACACAGCGCGGCAGACTAACTGGGCACTCAAGGATGCTGAGGGAGCGACATGCTGGGTTGGTGAGATGCTCAGCACTGGCCTCAGAATGGACTTGGCACCAGCTCTGGGGATTCCAGGCAGTGGGGACGGCAGGAGCGAAGGCCTGGAGGTGGGGCGGGCACAGAGAGGAGGCAGGTGTGGCTGGAGGGAAGGGAGCGTGGGCAGCAGGCGGGTGCTGGAGAGGGCAGGGAATGGTGGAGCCATCCTGTGAAGGGCTCTTGAGGGCAGGGTCCAGGGACTTCATGCCTGGATCTGAGTTAGACGTCAGCTGAGGCAGACGTGGTCCTAGGGAGAGAGGTGACCAGCCCCTTCAGTCCCAAAGCCTGACTCCTGGCTTTCCATGACGGCCTGGGTGGCCCTGGGAAGAGTCCCCTCCCTCTCTGGGGTCATGCTCCTGTCTGGACCTGGGGCTCCCTGCAGAGGCCACCTGCCCCAGGCCTGATAGCGGGCCCAGGGCACGTCTAAGGAACAGAACAGGACGGAGGCAAAGCCACATGCACAGCCTGAGCCGGGGAGGCCACTGGGGCAGGAGCAGAGGCCTGCCTGTCCGGACAGAACAGTGTCCACCCTGCCCACAGGGCTCTGGGGTGGGAGACTTGTCAGCCCTAAGTGCCAGGATGAAGCAGCAGCCACGAAGCCAGGCGAGCCCTCACTGCAGAAGGGCACAGGAGAGCCAGGACCGGTGGAGGCAGTGCTGCAGCTGTGCCCAGGCCTGGCACCTGAGGCCCTGCCTCCCACCTCAACCCAGGGGGCCTTGAGAGGAGCCCCCTGCCTCCCCAGCCCTCAGTCTCCTCTGCAGATGGGCCTCTGAGCCCTGCTCTGCCTTCAGGGTAGTCCTTTTTAAAACAAACAATTTTTGTTTGTTTTTGTTTTTGTTTGAGACAGAGTCTCACTGTCTCCCTGGCTAGAGTGCAGTGGCATCATCATAGCTCACTGCAGCCTCAAACTCCTGGGCTCAAGCCATCCTCTTGCCTCAGCTTCCCGAGTAGCTGGGACTACAGGGGTGTGCCACCATGCCCCGTTTCCAGGGTAGTTTTTAGGGTGTCTTGGTGACCTCCTACATGAGGGCTCTGTAAGCAAGGATGCACCAGGGGACAAATGCAAGGGTGACAGTAACTCCAGCTGCAGAATCCCAGGCCTCTCTGAGAAGTTTCTCTCGCTCAGGAACCCACTGTGTACTTTCTGCAGACACATCAACAGTCTGGGGACAGGGACGTGGCACCAGCAGCCGGCAGCACGGCACACCTGCCTCTCCTCCACACTGCTGCTCCCCAGAGAGGCCTGGCACAGCCAAGAAGGCTTCCCCTCCCTGAGGTGCTGGTAAAAGGACTTGAGGTCATTCCAGAACAAATGTTGAGTTTTCTCGGGAAACATACATGCCCCAGGCAGCTTTTTAAAATATAAACACATACATATACATCTCGCTGGGGAAAGAGGAAAGATGAAATAGGAAGAAAAAGGATTCTAGTTTATGGGTCTCGGTTGTCAAGGGAGGAGGGAGCCCTGCGAGCCCAGTGGGGTGCGGGGAGCAGCTGCATCCTGAGCACTGGGGTCCTGGGACTTACCCGGGCACGTGCAGCCCCCAATACCTGCCCCACCCCAGGTCCACGGAGCCCCTGATGTATAGGGGCAAGGAGTCCAGGTCCCGTGCTGGGGCCAGGGGCCAGCTGCCGGCCCGGGGCGCTGGGCTTGCCTTCCTGGGGCCTGAGCTGGCAGCCCTAGGCCCCGCCCACTACAGAGCTGAGGCCATCAGCCTAGTCCAGACTAGCCCCAAACTGGTCAGGCTCCCCTAACTCCAAGCAAACCCTGTGGCCTCTCTCTAGCCTCGGTTTATCCCCCAACAAACACACACATTTGAACCCCCTCCCAACTCCCAGTCAAATGGCTCAGGTGGGGCTGACCCCCATCCTGCCAGCTCCAGGTGTGACCAGGTGGCAGAGTCTGGCCAATCAGCACATGGCCTCCTCTCGGCAAGGGAGATGGCTTCAGGAATGGCCATGGGCCCCAGGACATGGGACTGAGGACATGGACATGGGACTGAGGCTGCCGAGGGGCTGGAGCTGCCACATGGGAACACGTCCTGGGGAAAGGTAAACGGGAGATGGCCACAGGAGGGCTGGAGCCCCTGGACCCAGCCACACTGAAGCCTTGGGCTGTTCACTCACAGACACTTTGATTTGAGTTTCTGCCATTGGCAACCCAAACATCCTGATTAATCCATGCTGCCCAGCCCAGCGCAGCTTCCTTCCTTTTCCCAGATGGCCATACTTCTTAAGTCCCAGCATATCCTGAAGTCCACCCCTGTGCCCCGAGAATCCCGGGGAGCAAGGGGACAGTAGTACTATTTATAGATCACAGATACACCAGGTGCTTTGTTACCTCATTGAGTCCGCATGGGTACCCGCAAAGGTGAAATTATCAGCCTCATTTAACAGAAAAGGAAAGGGTGGTTCAGAGAGGTTAAGTAGTCTGCCCCAAGTCACACAGCCACTGGGCAATAGATGGGGGACCATCGGCGCAGGTCCTTGGAGGGGCCTGGGTGCTGGCAGCAGGAGTAGGAGAAGGCCTTCATTGCCCCCGATCTTGGCCCCCATGTCGGCGGGGCCCACCTGGTCTTGGGAAGCTCCTCTGAGGCAGCACAATCACTCTATAGCCGTGGAGAGGGTCAGGGACTGAGGCCCAGTCAAGGATGGACTGTGTGAGACAATGGAGAGCAGGCGGGAGGAAAGTGCTCTGTGTCACCGCAGGGCCACCGAGGGGCTCGAGAGATGGGCTGTGACTGTCAGCGAAGGCTGTGGTGATTAAAAACGCATCACTTCCCTTACTGACCGTTCCAAACAGATGCCAGGGCTGTCTTGGCGAAGAATGAAGCTGCCGGAGCCAATGAAACACCGTGCAGTCAGCCATGCTCAGGCCGCCACACTGAGCTGCGGGGCTGCTCGGAAGGGACCGTCATCCTTGGAGGCTAGGCCAGTGCGGCAGGGGCCAGTGAGGTCAAGCCGTGGGAGGCGAAGGGGACAGGGCACCTCTGGCCTGGCCCCTGCTCCTCGGAGTCTGGGCATCCCGAGCTCACCCCAGGACAGGGATGGGAGGAGAGGGGAGGCCAGCACCGTCAGGCTAGGGGGCCCAGCGAGCAGCTTACATGAGCCTGGCTCCAGAGAGCCAAGGCAGGCAGGGCGCCGAGCCGCCACCACGCCCAGCCCCACTCACCGCCTCGGTCCGCCCCCCCCCCCCAACCCTGCCCCCCGGCCTTGTCCTGCTTCTCCTTCAACCCATGACAAGTCAATTTTCTGAGAGCCAATTTACAGAGCAGCCAATTTGCAGAACGACAAAATCATCAAAAGTACTTGTTTCCCTTAACCTTTTAGTTTTAGTCAACTGGTCCGTTTTGGTCTTCAAAATGGCATTTGCGGAGACATTGCTTGTCTCTGTCTAGCCGCAGTGGGAGGCAGAGACGAGCGTGGGGACCGTGTTATCAGGAGCGTTCCTGGCACTGGGCAGAGGAGAGCAGGGGTGGCCATCAGCGGGGCAGCCCCCCAGGCCCATGGGAGCAGGAAGCTGACCTGAGGGGGGCCCTGGGCCGAGGCTGGGCCCCGGTCCTGGGAGGGGCTCTGGAAGAGCGCTGCCCCCACAGCTGCTGGCAGAGCAGGGTCTCAAACCCCGAGCAGCCAGGGGCAGGCCAGGCCCCAGCGGGCAGCAAAAGGGGCTTGTGCTACCTTTCTGGGATGGGGGACTCGTGACAGTGCCCCTGGAGCAGTCCAGCCTTGGGGAGAAGGGGTCAAGGTGTCTCAGCTGCCAGGGAGGGGACAGTAGGCCACAGGACACTCTTAGGCAGATTTCCCCAGTTTTGCTCACACTCAGCAGCGTGGAGCCTGAGTGCAACGAAAGTGCACAGAACTCAGGTGGCAGTGACATCCTTGGGTGTCGGGCAGGTGGGGCAGGGGGAATGGGCATGTTCACACCTGGTGGGTGCAGTGCGCACCGTGTGGGAGATGGACACGCCTGAAGCTCCGACTCTGGCGGGGCAAAGGCAATATACGTAACCTAACATTTGTCATTTGTACCCCTTATTATGCTGCAATAAAAAAATAAAATAAAATAAAATGAAAAACAGTGCACAGAACTAAACACGCACGTGCGCACGAGCCCACCACAGCGAAGACGCCGCAGCTCCATCGCCACGGCCGTCCCTCGCCAGCACCCTCCTTATAACCAAAACCCTGCACCCCCCGCTCTCCGCTCTGAAATGAACTTGATGAGCAGTACGATCTCTCTACACACACACTTAAAACAAAACCAACAGAATGCCGGGACTGTAACATTACAGAGAGCAAAAGAGGAAGATAATTTATAATGAAATAACGGGCAACTTGGCATGTTGGTGGTGGGAGGGCCTACCGCACAGGGCACAACGAGAAAGCCAGTCACCTGCCTGGTTACGTGACAGCGACCACAAACTCAGATGGATACTGGGGCTTGCTGGCGACTCTGGCACCACGAGGGATGCTGCCCTCAGTGACACGATGCTCTGAATGGTGACAGCTCTTGGCAGAGTTCCCAACATATCATAGCCTGATCTTCCTTCGACTGTGAGAGCAACTGCATTCCTAGAAAACTCAATGCATATTCAAATCATACAAAATTCATTTTGTGGTTTAGATGTCACAAGGTGTGAGGACCAGGCTCAGAGAGCTGTGTGTGAATTTTCACTGCCATGAATATCTGGTGAGACGTGCGGATGCTCCCGGTTGTGGGGCCTGCCCTGCACACGGCAGGCTGTTAGCTTCCCTGCCCCCGCCGGGCACACACCCTCTGTCCTGCACGAGCAGCGCCACCTGCGTCCGTCTCCCCGTGGGCTGGGGCCGCTGGTCACCAGCATCCGGCCCAGCCCCCTGCCGAACAGGTGCTGGTCATCGTGCACAACAGAACCGATCTGGACGGACAGCCAGCCAGCCGCGGTGACGATGGGAAGGGCTCAAAGCACAGGCTGCCCTGAGGCCCGGTGGGGGCCTTAATCGTGGAATGTTCCCAGGACCAGTCCTGCCAGCGTCCCTCCCCTGCCTGGGGAGACAGAGGCACCAGAGCTTTGCTTCCTTCATGGAGGCCCCACTGCAAGCAGCGGGTCAGGGCTTCCCCCGGAGGGAGACTGCCACCTCCTTCAGGGGCTGGCTGGTCACCACGTCCCCCAAGGTGAAGCGAGAGCAGGGCCAGGACGGTTCCAGGCAGCCAGTGACTGGAAGAGCAGGCGTGGGCAGGAGGGAGGCAGGAGAGTGCCCTGCTCCAGCCCCGCGGGCAGCCCGCACCTCACTCGCTCTGCAAACCCCTCGCAGCCCCACTTCCCGTGTTCAGTTGGCAGGATGTGACTTTGTGCCACTGAGGACGGAGGGTGCCGCATGCAATGGTGAAGAGACCGCCATGGTTTCCATCAGAAGGGCGGCTGACCTTCATGAAGACACCATTGATTAAGCTGCCAGGACAGTGGTGATCTCGGCTGCTAGCAAGTTTGATTAAGGAACTGATTCTTAGAGGCCGCCTGACGTACCCCCACTGGATTAATGAATCTCTTCCTTTTATCCCGTCTGCTGTGCCACCCCATGAGGGACTGAGCCCTGGGCGAGACAGGGTCTAGATCCCATAACACTTCCCTGGGGCCCACACCAGGGGCCCAGAGAGGGAAGGGGAAGCACCTGGAGGACAGGGAGGCGGGGGCAGAGCTGGGGAGGGCCTGCCGGAGGGCTCCTCTAGGCCGAGGGACGCCCTGGTCACGCCGCGCATGGGGACATGGGGCAAGCCTGTGCAGGTCTGGCATGTGGCACGTTGGGGAACGGAAACCATTTGCAAATGTAGAGCAGGAAATAGCTGTGTGCCCCAGTCAAGTTCCTTCCCCTATCTGAGCCTGAGTTTCCTCCTCTGTAAAATGGGATCAATAATATCACATTTTACAGTAGCTGGTGAGAACCAGTGAGACAACTGGGCATGAGCAAGCTCTGAAATCAAACAGGGCAACGCCGATGCTGGCTCCGGTGCCGCCACGCACGCCTTGCCAGCAGCCGTCAAAGTGGCACATTTAGGGCACTCAGCTCCGTCTCCTTCCCACAGCAGCCTTGGGAATGGCGAGGCCTGGGCCCCTCACCAGGGCTTTTGCACTTTCTGTGCCCTGCACCTGGGGACCCCACACTTCACCTGGCTCCCTCTACACCTGGCTCCAGGTGGGGGTGAAGTGGGGAGCAAACACAGGCTCATCAGTGACCTCAAGCAAGGCCTGCTCTGGGTCTCAAAAGTCCTTCCATAAAAACGAGGCAGTCGTTCCCCTCCAGCTATCCGCTCCGAATCTCTGGTGCCAATAGGTTTGGTGGCAGAGTGTGGGGCTAGGGACAGCCTAGACGTCACGGTGCCCACCGTGGCAACCCGAGAGCCGGAGCAGAGTGAACGATCCACAGGAAGCACTGAGCCCACACAGGCCAGCCCTCTCCCAGGCAAGCGGGCAGGTCAGGCTTAGTCCACGGGTCAGCAGAGCTGCCGGGGCCATGCGTCCAGATGCAGGTTCCCGGGTCCTGACGGATGCAATCACTCTGCAGGGAAGAGCACGGGAATCTGTAGAGCAGCAGTGTCCCTGGCAAAACTGCGCTTGGATCGGCTTGGGCCATGCTGCCAAGGTGAGCAGCTGTACCCGGGGAACAGCAGCCACAGCTGGTGGAGAACCGCAGAGTGCTGGTGCCCGAGCCTCCCCCGACCTGCAGAGAGGATCTCTGGTGGCGGGACGCGCACAGGTGTTTTTTTTAATGCTCCTCAAGTGATTCCAGTGGAGAGCCTGGGCTAAGGTTCAAGGGGAACTTTGCTGAATCTCAGTTTTCCCATCTCTAAAATGGGGGATCTTCGTGGTTGCCCAGGCAAGGCTGTCGTGAGGATCGCACCACCGAGCACTGGAGGCAAGGCGCGAGGTCAGATGCTCTTAATGTGACTGGTCGCATTACATCCTAACGTCGTCTCCCCTCCCCCGGGGCTTAACAGCCTCTGAAAGCTGAGGCCTTCTCTGACATCAGGCTTCTGGGCCCAGGCGAAGGTGCGGCAGGGAGAAGACAGCTGCCTCAGGAGGACCTAGTTACCGCGCCAGTCCCACACTGGGAAAGGATTTACTATTTGTTTCCTAAAATACAGCTAGGGCCTTGCCACGGGCAGTGAGAACTCCGGTGTGCTCTGCTCACATCAACAAACCAACCTGTGGGCTTTTCCACTAAAAAAGCAAGTGAGCGTCACAGCAAACCACAGACACAGAGGGCACTGCCATCGCCCACGGAGCTCCCGCCCAGGCGGGAGAGGTGTGTTTACTTTCTTCCTTAGCGCCAGAGCCACCCCTCCCTGGAGGCAAGGAGGAGCTGCCGCTTAACTGGAGGTTCCACAGCCCTTGCTTGCCGCGGTGTGGGGGCTCCAGGGAGCACGACCTTGGGGTAGCCCCCAGATGGCCCCCACATCTCGCTCCAGGCCTCCCTTTCCGAGTCCTGGGGACTGCGCCTAGCCCCGGAGGACTCAGCCCTGCTCTCTAACCACACAAGGTCTGTGGTCACTGAACAGCCCCAAATGGCCTGGCATGGGGCAAGCAGCCTAGCACAGGTGGAGAACTGAGGCTGGGCCTCAAGCCCCTTGGCCTGGGGTCCCGGAGCGGGGCAGTTTGCTCACCCCAGAATAGCACAGGGCAGAGCCCAGAGAGCTGAGAGGGAAGCTGGCATCTGAATCCTGCTGCCCCCCCGGGAAGCACAGGCTTCAGTTTCCATAAATACCCAGGCCCTGTGATGTCACCGCCCCGTGCCGGCTTTAACAGCCTTTTCTGCTGGTGTTATGCCCAACAGACAGGCGCTCTGCCACCAGCCCACTGAACACCTGGGCAGCACAGCTAGACACGATGCCACTCTGCTAGGGAGGGTGGGCTGGACCTTCACCTGTCCTTGGAGGACACACATCCTGCCTACTGCCCCAGCCTGCCTGCGACCTTCCACCAGTCATGGCTGCAGGGCTGCTCGTGGGCGCGCTGGGCAGGGAGGCTTCCCCCAAACAGACGTGCCCTTATGCAGTGGGTCTGAGGACCCTGGATATTCACTTGAGAGGGGGGTACCTGTCCTCAGAGTTGGGAATCTCACAGCCTGATGAAGACCTGCTGACTAATAGCCTCATCAGCGACAAACACCTCTGCTGCAGGGGACAAACGCTGGCATCCCCGCTGGGTAGCCAGCTCCCTCTGCAAGCCGCCTACACATCAACCCACCCCTCCCCCCACGAAGCCCCTCACTCCAGCTCCAAGCTCCGCTGAGACCCCTCTGGCCTCTGGTTTCAGGCATCAACCTGCCACATGTACTCACAAATAGCGTCTTCTGCAAGCCATCCTGTCTGACTCCGTTCTCCCCTTCTCTCTCTCCCGCTCCAGCTGGGGAAGCTCAGCGTGGTTAGAGGAGCAGGATGCCCAGGCAAGAAGTGGAAGGGAATAAAATTAAACCGGGGGCGAGTCACATTCCCGGGGGTGGCGGGCTCATCCAGGGAAGCTGGGGAGGGAGCTGGGGGGGTGGCAACAGCGGGCTCCGGAGGGGCCCCTGGCACGCAGGGCGGGCTCACACCGTGCCAAGGAGCCTGCGAGGACGGCGAGTCACCATGGTCGCCAGGTTGGGCGGGGGCGTCTGCCTTGCTGCTACCTGGGACCACCTCGGGGTTTTTTCCCTCCCCCACATCCGGGGTGGCGGGCGCAGGAGGAGGGGAGGGCCGGGAGGAGCCGCCCCCGGTTTGCTCTCGCAGCATCCGGAGGAGGGGCGGGCGCGCTGGAGCCTCCCCCTGTCCCCCGCGCCCAAGGAGCAACGTAGTGCGGCCGCGCTGGACCAATCGCCGAGGCGCGCGTCGCCATGGCAACAGCAGCATCAGGCGCGGCCACCCTGCGGCGCCCTCGGAGCAAAGTCACACGCCCGCCGGGCAGAGAGCGCGGGGCGCCGGCCCCTTCCTGGCCCGCGCTGGAAACCTGGAAATCTGTAGCTGAAGTGCACGAGCCGCCCGGAGCCTGCGAAGACACTGCTTTCCAGGGCGGCTTCTCTGCCTTTGGCACACACATGCGAGCCAGGGAGCGCGCGGGGCTCGCGCCCTGGAGTCAGGCCCACGATTCCAAGACTGGCTCCGCTTCTCTTCTGGGAGTTTTGACTATGCTACTGTGAAATGGGCTCATAACAGCGATGTCGCAGGGCTCCAGAGGGGCTCACCACGCACAGTAGCTGCACAACAAATGCAGAGCAGTCATCATTTGTGCCCGTCCTGTCCTAAAGGGAGCTGGACTGCCGCTAGGGAGCATTTTTGGTCTAGCTGTGTACCTATTTCCCTTCCCCGCCCCTTCCTTGAACAACCCCTGGGCACCTTCCATGCACCAGGCATTGCTTTTGTGCAGGCAACACGGTGGGGAGTGAGGCACAGTGTCTGCCTTCCCGGTGTTTGCATTCTAGGGTGGAGATAGGAAATAAGCATGTAATCGAATACATGATTTTGTGTGGTGATAGGGAGCAGGATAAAAATAAACACAAGAGAGGGGGAAGGATGGAAGGGGGAGGAGGGGAGGGGAGAGGGAGGGAGGAGGCGGAGGCTGTCTGCCTTAGATGGTGGTCAGGGAAGGCCTCTCCCCGGGGGCACACGTGGCCTGAGGAGGGAGGGCAGGAGCATCCAGGCAGAGGGAGAGCTGGTGTCAAGGCCGGGAGGCAGAGATAAGCTCGGTGTACTCATGTGACACAGAGGAGGTCAGAGTGGCTGCAGCGGTGAGCAACGGGAGTTACCGTAAAAAGTTCACGTCCATCCTCTCTGCCCAGATTCACCTCTTATTCACACACAGATCTCTCTCTTCTTACCTGACACTTATCTCATCAGAATTTCCATTTCCTCATCTGTAAATCAGGAATCCCAAATCTACCTCAGAATATACATATATTAGTATATGTGTGTATAAATAAATACATTTATGTGCACTATAATCCTCATGACAACGCCAATGAGGCATCATATTACCATCCCATTTTATAGAGAAGGGAACTAGAGCCAGAGGGTCAGCAACTGGCCCAGGTCACACAGCTGGTGGGCAGTGCAGCCAGGGCAGTCTGGCTCCAGAGTCTTGGCTCTAACCGCCTGCAAAGCTGCCTCACTGGGGAGAAGCAATGCGAGAACGTGTGCCCTGGCCCGCGGCTGGCAGCTCAGAGGACCATTTCCCTTCTTCTTTCCACTTTGTCGGGATTCTCAGACCCACTGAATTTAGGAGAAGCAATGACGCTGCATCTTTGAGTTCCATTCCTTCCTTTACAGTGGAGGAAATGGACCTCAGAGAGGGCGAGCAACTTGTGCAAAGTTGCATGGCAAAGAGTGACAGAGGCGGAACTAGGACCCTACTCTCCCAGCTCCCTGTCCTGGTGTGGAGCGGGGGTTGGAGCTGAGGCAGCTGGATGGCCAAGGTGAAGGGCATCAATCAGAACCACACGATGCTTCCTATTCGCCCTCCAGAGGCGAATCTCTGAATGACCAAGCTTCCTGCAGCATGGAGCGCCCTCCCTGAGCAGAATGCTAGCATACGAGTAATTCACATTTCTGGGGGCTTAACATGTTGCAGAGCCTGCCCCACCTCTCTATTCACTGGAGTTTCATAAGATTTTGATAACATCATCAAAATACAGCGTCAGCACTGGGAGGGCTTG
The DNA here is from genome assembly GCA_028533085.1 of Varecia variegata. NCBI lineage: Eukaryota > Metazoa > Chordata > Mammalia > Primates > Lemuridae > Varecia > Varecia variegata. Next base: position 649,532 of record CM052447.1, on the reverse strand, counting down.
TTCGTTTCAGGTCTGATTGTTCCATTGTGTCTGTGAATCCTCAGAAGTACCCCACAAAGTACCAATCCCGCTCACACACTGAGATGTCCCATCAAGGCAGGAGTGGGCCCCCGGAGGTGACCCCGGCCCTCTTGGCCTCAAAGTGGTGATTCTTTTCTCACTTCCATTTTACAGAGGAGGAAACTGAGGCTCAGGGCAGTGAACTGGGCTGCTCCAAGCACAGAGTATGCTCCAACATCCCTTTCCTGGCCTTCTGCTTCTCCCTGGGGGACCCATGACATCCATCTGCACATGTGTTGCTTTTTAACCCCTCCTCTCATAAACTTACATGCATTTTTCTTCTGTGTTATGTTGTTATTTCAAAGTAGGGCAAATGCAAAGACCTCAGCATTCAGAAACAAAAGCCAAGATTGTAGGGTTTCACAAAAGGTTGTTTACAAGGTATTTGGGCAGCGTTTACAACCCACCTGAGCTGCTCTGATTTCCGACATTCAGAATCCAGCACTGGATCAGGCACAAAGGAGGCTCCAAAAGTCATGGAGCTGAGATTGCGCCCCAGATCTCTGACTCGAGAACCCACAGGTTCATCCCTTCAAGAAGTGGCAGAGGTCAGAGAGACTCAGCAAAGGGTGGGTCCAGAAACATTTCACATCCAGGACTCCCCTCCCTCAAGTGGAAAATTCCAACCTGCAGGCTGGCAGGAACATTCATGCAGAGCGTCTCACTCCTGCAACCTGCGGCCATCTGTCCCCAAAGTGGAAGAAGCACGACAGCAGTAGGGAAGAGGGAGGACAGAGAAGGTTGGCGCACAGTCAACAGATCCGGAAGTTACTGGGAGGAGGGGCTTCCAGGCAGGGAGCCCTGGACTGCAGGCCCTGAGCGTCTTACACGGCAGAAGGGAGCCCGGCCCTCCCAGGACTGCAGAGCTGTCAAATCTCAGAATCAGAAATCCTTCAAGTCCTGGAATTTTATTTTCTATTCGCTGAAGTTTTACATTTTGAAGAAATGAAATCTTAATTGCACAAAAGACAAGAAAATTTATTCTCCTTAAACAAAACAACCCCCCCCTCAATCTTTACCTTTACCACCCCCCTAGATCTTACGCCCCTCTCTCAACTTTGCAGAGCTGACTGCTGTCATCTGTTTGGAGTGGATCCTTCCAGAACTTTTTCTATGCATTTATCTACATATATATGCCTATAGAAAATATAAAGTGTCATATGGACCCTAAAAAATGGCATCCTATTATGACACTTTGGATTTTTGGTTTTTTTAAAGAGATGAGGTCTTGCTACGCTGCCCAGGCTGGAGTGCAGTGGCCACTCACAGGCGCAACCATTGCACACTGCAGCCTCCAAGTCCTGTGCTCAGCGATCCTCCTGCCTCAGCCTGGGACTACACCGCACCCGGAACATTCAGGAAACTTTAAAAGTGATTTAACATATACCAAACGGCATAAAGATGAATATGTGAGCTCTGAGGTACCCACCACCCCCTACAAGAAACAGAACACAATGGGTCTGATGGAAGCCCCTGGGTCACTGCCTCTGTTCTATCCCCTCCTGCCAACCCCACAGCAAACTCACTCTGCACTGAACCTTTCCTGTGCAGTTCTCCTGCAGGGACTGGGAGCCACAGAAGGCAGAAACACTTGTGCACGTTTTTAAACTTTACATAAGTAGAATCACATCGCATGTCGTTTTCCGCGATGCTTTCCCCACTCAGCACTCTGTCTGGAAGACTGAATCATGGCCTCTCTAATCTACCGACTCTCAGATGCTGAATTTCCCAACACAGGCTTTTCTAGTCATAGACGTGGGCTTTAGGAGGCTTGTTTTGTTTCAGGTCTGAGGTCCCATGGGAGGGACCTGCAGGCAGCTCCTAACATCTCTGCCCACCCCCTCCTCACGTGCAGGCAGCTGATGATGGGAGGAGCAGCCAGAAGCACTGGTCTTTGGGAACACCCCCCTCTGCAGCACACCAAGTACCACTGAGGCGTCCTGTCCCCGGTCTCGGTCTCGGGGGAGAAGAGCAGACCCCTGGCGCCATGACAGCTGAGCAGCAGTCCCAGACATGCCCCTGAGATGGAGCAGCTGCTGCTTTCTGATGCTATTTTGGAGCTCTGGCCAGTGGAGATCTGGAAGCCACGAGGGCTGGCACGGGTCCCCGCTTGCTGCTGTGCCAGGCTTGCTGCTGAGCGTGCCGAGGACGGCCCTGGTCCTCGGAGCCGACCAGGGCTGTGGTGAGTGAGGGAGCTGCGGCCCTGAAGACACGCCCTGCAGAGGCTCACGCTGCGCTGGGCCAGCGGGGCCGGAGGGAGATGCTTCGGCCTCTGCAGGACTCTGAGTCCTGCTCCCAGGAGGGACAGAACGTGCCTGCGGCAGCTCCCAAGCTTCTGAACCTCCACTCAGGAGCCCATGAGAGGCCCCTGCGAGACAGATGGGAGCATGAACGTGAATGAGAGGAAGTGTTGCCCAGTGCTGGCCGTCCTGAGACTAGTGGGACGGAGCAGCCTTGGACCCTAAACTGGAGAGGATGGGTCCCAGTGCGCAGGGACAGAGCCCAGGGATGTGGGCTCCCTGTCTCAGTGGGTGCTGTGCCCCTCCTCCTCCCCGCCCAGACCCTGCACCTTTTAGCAGGCAGTCAGTCTAGCCTATACAACAAAAATGTAGTCCAGAGCAGGCCACCTGCTGTGGGACTTGGGGCAGATGGCCCCACCTCAGCCCCTCCTCTAAACCTGGGGTTTGCAGGGCATCTACCCTGCCCTCCAGGTAAGGGCTGAGTTAGCACTGCAGCAGTTAGACCTGGCACTTCCTGCTCTGGAAGTGCCAGCATTGATGGCGCTGCTATTGTTTTAGGGCCAGGCTGGGCTGCTGGGAAGTGCGCAGGAAGGAAGTTCTCCGCCACCGAGTTAGGGGACCTGGCAGGGCAAGGCTGGTGTGTTTCTCTCATGGCCGTGAGGCTGGAGTAGGAGTGGGGGTTCTCCCCAGGCCTCCCACCAGCCCCCACGTCTCACCCTTCCTGTGTTAATATTGGCCTAATATTTTTCTCTCAATTTAAAATAATTTTCACTTAAAAACTAAACTTCTGGTTGCAATTGTAATTTGTGTACTTGATGCACTAGTCACTTCCCTCCACCAATAAACTCTGGAACAAGTATGATTTTGAGAGGAAAAACTGCTCCCCCGAGGAATGCATGTGGCCCCAGGCGTCTGAGCACCCCAGCACGATAGGCTGGCACGGACGTGGGGCTGCCAGGCCTGCGGGGCTGGGCCAATGGGGACTCACAACGCGGTGCGGGGCTGCATGTTGGGCTGAGGGATCAGCCAACGGGGCCGTCAGCTGCCAGGCCCTAGACCCTGGGCCCTGGGCCTTCCCTACCCACAGAGCAGCACTCGCTCTCCACGCACGCGCTCCTTCATCCTTACAGTGTTGACTAATGCTTGCCCAGCCCGGGCCAGGCCTGCAGCAGGGGTGCAAAGCTGAGGACGGGCCCCATCTCCTGCCTGGCAGGCCTTGAGCCCCGCGGGGGACAGCCAGCACCTCTCCTGCCCAGCCGTGGCCCCCTTCAATCTCTGGGGCTCAGATGGAGCTGGCAACGGGCACAGGACTCAAGCAGGCCCTGAGAGGTAGGCCCAGACCTTTGCTGGTGTCGTTGAGAGAGAGAACATCCCAACTTGAACTTGAGCTTAAACCTGAGAGAGATGAGCCAGTGCTGTACCTGGGGCTGCCGCGAGGAGCAAGCCTGCGGGAGAAGGAGGCCAAGGCAGGGGACACAAAACTGCGACAGGAGAGACAGAGATTCCTGTGTCCTCCAAGGAGCCTCTGGAGCCAGCCATGCCTGAAGCCTGGGGGTCATGTCACCGACATTGCCACTTCATTTCAGCCCGTTTGAGGTGGGCTCTCTGTCACTTAATGCCAAATGTTCTAATACAAGTGCCTTCCAATAGGTATAACGCGGAGTGAGTATTATAATAATTATGTTGTGATATGACCGACTTGTTTTAGTAGAAATGTACACAGAATAAAACTGTGAGAATGAGGGAAGGGGGGGTAGGTTCTTTGGGAAAAGGGCTACAGGAAAGAAAAATGGAAACTTCCTGGCGGGCAGGATGCTGAAGCGGGTGAGCTGAAGCTTGTCAGGCAGACAGTGCGTGGACAGGCAGCACCTGCAAGTGGAACGGCACGTGCAAAGGCTGGGCGGGGAGAAGCCGCAGAGAGCAAGAGGCTCAGCTGGCCAGGGAGTCTGGGCTTCATTGTGAGGGTAATGGGGAGCCCCAGGAGGTTTCTGAGCAGAGGAGGCACTCGATGAGTTCTGATTGAATAGAGCTCTTCACAGGGGAAGGACCGGAGGCTGGAGTGCCAGAGGACCCCTGGGACGGAGACTCTGGGGGGAGGAAGAGGAGGCCTGCACGAGCCATGGGGGTGGGGATGGACAGTGAGGTATTTTGGGGAGAAGTGCAGGTTGGGGAGGAGCGAGGGGGCGGGGACAGGGCTCACCAAGGTTCCTGGCTTAGGCAACTGGGTGGATGGTGGCACCATTTCCCTACATCGGGACACAGGCAGGGGTGCAGGGTGGAAAGAAGGTGATCTCTCCCCTTTGGATGTGTGGGGTTGAGGTGCACCTTCCATCCCCCCACACCCCTTCACATATGCATCTCAAAGCCTCCTTCCAGCTGCTCTCTCTGGTCTCAGAACATTCTAGGGGTACCTGTCCATCCAGTCAGTCAACCAAAATTTACTGAGCACGCGTGTGCCGGGCACTGTTGCAGGCACTAGGACCCATCTGTGCACAAGACGGACACAAACCTCCGCCCTCGCGAGGCTGACAGGCCAGTGGGGGAGATGGATGACGAATGAGTAACTACATCAGATGACAACGCGTGTGGTGATGGCCCTGGGCACTCTGATGGCAGAAGCAGTGTCAGCAGCATCTGCCAGCGCCGTTCTCCTGCCTGCTGCTGTAGGTGCCCGAGCCTAGAACTCTGGGTGTGCAGAGCTGAGGGCAGGGGAGACAGGCCCAGCCTCAGGCTTTGAGCTAACTCAGCTCACCAGAAGCCACTGGTACAAAGAGGTTTCCAACCTCATTGGCCATAGTAACCAAGATCTATGCCCAGAACTGAGGAGGTGATAGTCTGCCCAGGCCTGCTCAAAGCCCATCTGAGCCCCAGGCTAAGCTCTGGCTCCTGCCCTGGGAACGTGACGGGGACAGAGAGAGTGGTTTGGAGCAAAGGGCTGCTGCAGGCCTCACCGACAAGCAGCAGCAGCAGCAGCCTCGCTGGGGCCAGCTCCACGCCCCCCATCCCTGTAGGGCTGTCCTGGGGCTGAGAAACCAGTTGTTGGGCTCAGAGGCCAGAGATAGCACCCTCAGACTGAGGGGCCTGGGAAAAGCCCCAGCATTTATTGAGACCCCACTTAATACCTCATCTCCTCCAACCCCCACCCCCCAGCAACCAAATGAAGAAAGCTACACTGACTCCATTTCACAGACAAGGAAACTGGGGTTCGGAGGGGCAAAGACAGCTGCTCTGGGTCACTCAGGTGGACACAGCCAAGCTGCCCAGAGGCAGCAGGGCAGGGGATAGAAGGACACTGACCTCAGCTCCGTGTCAGGACAAGAGCTCTCCCTCAGGGCTGCAGGAGCGAGTGAGCACCCCACCACTGGAAGCGTGCAAACAGAGGGGCC
>CM052447.1:617849-635328 GCA_028533085.1 Varecia variegata | reverse complement strand
GCCTCAGCCTCCCGAGTAGCTGGGACTACAGGCATGCGCCACCATGCCCAGCTAATTTTTCTATATATATTTTAGCTGTCCATATAATTTCTTTCTATTTTTAGTAGAGACGGGGTCTCGCTCTTGCTCAGGCTGGTCTCGAACTCCTGACCTCGAGCGATCCACCCGCCTCGGCCTCCCAGAGTGCTAGGATTACAGGCGTGAGCCACCGCGCCCGGCCCACAATTATATATTAAAATCCACTGAATTATATACTTTAAATGGGTGAACTTTACAGTATGTAAGTTACATATCAATAAAGCTGTTACAAAATAACCTTGTCGAATATCAGGTAGTGATCAGTGCCAAGAAGGAAAAGAAATTGGGATAAGGGGATGGGGCAGAGGGGTCAGGCAGGGTGTCCCCGAGGTGACATTTGAGCAGAAGCTTGAGCTGAGCTACAGGTCCAGGAGTGCAGGTGGTGGCTAGACTAGACTGTCCCACACCTGCCCTCTGGGGCACTGCTGAGTGCAGCCCTGGGGGCCATGGCCCTGGGGGGAGGGGGGAGCATGGCGAGTGAGACCTTGGGGAAGTTGAGGCCAGAGTGAGCCACGTGGGCCACAACAGACTTCACTTGGGGCACCAGGAAGTAGTTGGCGGGGTGTGGGCAGATGAGGTTTCAGGTGTGCAGGATTACACTTCGTGAGAATTTGACATTTTAAAATCATTAAGAATTGCACCATCTCAGAGCTGGAGGACAAACAGTTTTAGGCTCAGGCTACTTTGGGGTTGTGGAGGTCACCACCCCCTCTGTTTAGAAACAGTGAAGGCGGCTCCATTCAGGGCACACGGGCAACAGGAGAATGCCTCCCTGAATCGAGCGGCCCACGCACGCGCTGGTGGCCCTCAGGAGTGCCCACGTCTCTCACGCTGGCAGAGCTCGATGGCTGCGGGAGCACAAGCCCGCTACCACAGGCACTCCCCAGTCTGCCCCAGGGCTCCACCTCTGGGAGGGCTCCTTGGCTCTGAGTTTTAGGAAAACGGCCATCAGCATTTCCATAAAGGTCCCCCGGGGAACTTCAGATGCTAGCAAAGCCCCCTCTAGCTCAAAGCACTTCCTGTTCAGGCCCCACTCACATCTTCTCTCTGTAAAAGCAGAACTACCAAGGAAGGGGGTGGTGGCCCAGCATTCCTGGCGGAGGGCACAGCATGTGCAAAGGTCCTGAGGTGGTAGTGTGCCTGCATTCCAGGGGTGGCTGGAACAGAGGGAGTGATGGGGAGAGCTGGAGGAAAGGCGAGAAGGGCAGAGAGAATGGGGGCAGCTGGGGCAGGCCCTAAAGGAACTTGGCCTTCACTCTAAGGCTGGAGCCTTGGGAGGGTTCCAAGCAGAGGGGGGTACGAGGGACTCCTGTGGGCTCCGTGCAGAGAACGGGCAGTGGGGCAGCCAGCGCAGGAGCAGGCAGACCAGGGAGGAGGCTGGTGCAGTGGGAAGGGGAGATTCTCCACGGTGTCGGCCCCTCAGTTATGTGTACGTGTATGGTGGGGGGAGGCAGGGATTAAATAAGGCAGATGAGGATGATGGTCCTCCCTCCGAAACCGGGGGCACAGCTGGCTCCTTCCTCTCCTTTCTTTTCACATGCAGGCCTCTGCACTTCCTTCTCCCTCTGCCCAGAACACTCTTCCCCTTCTCCTTACCTGCCTGGAGATGTTCACCCTAGCCCCTGGGATGGCGGGGTTAGCACTCGGGGCTGGGGCTTTCTCTCCCACTCACCAGACCAGCTTCCAGAACATCTCCTTGAGCTGGGATCGAGCCAGGAGCTAAGGTGATTACAGGGTCACCGATTCTTAGATCAGTGGTTGGGGAGAGGACTTGGTACAACGCCACCAAGTGCTGGTAAATCCAGCAAAGCCCGGAATTCCAGGCCAAGTTAGGTGGCATCTCTGGCTGAATTCTTCACATTTTGTTCATCAGTTAACGCTACACACGTTTACTGAGCGCTGGTGTCAGCTGTGGGGATTGAGCGTAAGTAGGAACACAGTTCCTATGCCATGGGGGTGAGTGGACAGGCAGTAAACTTACGAATAGGTGCACAGAAATGGCACTTTGAGAGGGCACTCAGCCAGTGCCCTGGAGACATACTAGGGGTGCTCAGGGAAGGCCGCCCCGAGGAGAGAGTCTTTGAGTTGAGACCTGAACAAGGCCAGCTGTGGAAAGACTTCGGGTAAGAGTGGTCCAGACAGGGCAACCGCGAGTGCAAAGGCCCTGAGGCCAGAGAATGCCCAATGTGCCCCAAGGGCTGCAGGGAGAGCAGAGAACCCGGAAGGGGCTGAACCGAGGAAGAGGAGGGAGATGAGGGAGGTAGGATGGGCCACAGGGGTCTGGGAGGCTGCCATGGGGAGCCATGGAGGGTTTCAAGCCTGACAGTGACACAATGTGATTTACATTTTTAAAAATTCCCTCCCTGGGCTGGTGAGTGGCGGGCAGGGGAGGCGGTTGGTTTGGGTCTGTCCAGAGGGAGCTCCAGGCTTCCGTGAGGGACTGAGCTGGGCGAGAGACGAAGAGGCAGCCGGGCTGCAGGAGGAGGGGCAGGGAGGAGACCCAGAATTTTAGCTGCTTCCAGTCTGCTGCCCGCTGGGCCCCAGCTGGGTGTGGGGAGGGGGCGTGGTGCAGGCTGGAGATACAAATTTGGGGCCATCTTTCAATTTTATTGTTTCAGAGATAAACCCTTATAAAGTCCAGGATCAATAAACAGACTAACACTGGCCTCCTTCCCCATCCAGATCCCGGGAGAGGATCTCACAGGCAAGTGCTTTCAAAGTGACTCCAGCCTCGGGGGCCAGGGAGGGTGCACAGCCAGCTCCGCCTCGGCCTCAACAGTCCCCCAGCCGGCAGCAGCGTGGCCAGAGCCCAGGGAGGCTGGCTAGCAGAGCCGGGGCCCACCCTGTTTGACCCTCCATGAGTTGGTGCGCAAGGCTGTCCTCTGAGCTTCAGTTTGCTCACCTGTGAAATGGGCGTGCAAGCCTGGGCTGCACGGGGGCTCAGAAAGGCAGCCTCGAGCCTGTCCGCGGTTCTCCATAGCGCTGCCGTGGGGCCCCGGTGGGGAGCGGGGCGGCAACGTGGGAGGGACCTGTTGTTGGTCACAGCAGGGCTCTGTGCACATCACAGCTGCCACTGCCAACTGCAGGCTACAATCCCGCCCTTCCAGGTCTCTGCACGCTCGGTGCCCTGCTTGGATGCCCGCCCTGATACCGCGCTGTGAACACACTCGCTCGTTTGTCCTTCTGTCTCTCCCACTACAGCGTAAGCTCCAGGAGGGGGAATGTGCTCACGACTGTATCCCCAGCGCCAGGACTGCGCCTGCCACAACCCACCCGTCGCTGCATTTAGTCCTTATGACAAGCCCGGAGGTCAGGATTTTCCAGGCGAGGGAACTGAGGCATGGAGACACTCAGCACCTGGCCCAGCTCAGGCAGCTAGGAGGTGGCGGAGGGGGGTTCAGGTCAGGTGGTCTGGCGCCCCCATTCCAGGGGCGGGACATCAGAGGGGCCCCTGTCTTCCAGGCAGAAACGCAGCTTGCTCCCTTGCTCTGAAGTAGCGCCAGGGCCCAGGGCCCGGCCCCAGCCCTCCCTGGCCCGTGTCCCCGGCTGGCCCTGGGCAGGTCAGCCCGGGAAGGGGCCTGCATCGATCTCCCGCCACCTCCCTAAGCCAGAGCTGTCTGCCCACTCCGATACCATCGGCTCCCCATTAAGCAGATCAATAGCTTCCACTGGTTTCCAATTTGTGTTTCCAGAAATTCATCTCCTAGCCACCTTTTTAATTAACCCCCTCCCACACACCCGAGGCACCAATAGATCACCCTCTTCCCTCCGCCTCTGCACGGACCACTAGCTCCACGAGCCTCAGGGGGGCGGCAGGTGTGTTTAAAGCTATACTATCACCGTTCCCCTGTCACTGGAAGAGCTGGCCCTGCTGCCTGGAGGCCACCCATGCCCATCCCCTACTCTTCTCCACCGCCCCTGAGGAGGGGGCTGGGTCCTTCATCTCAGAGAGAAAGGTGAGGGTCGGAGAGGGTGAGCAGTGCCCTAAGGACCCCCGTCCCCCCCGCCCCTCCACAAGGCCTGGGCCAAGTGTGCCTACTGGGGTGGGCAGTTTGAAGCAGCACTCCAGATGCGGCAGGACAACGGGGCCTGCTTGGCAGGGGACGGAGGGGGGGCAGCGATGGCTTCAGAGCAAGGAAAGGAGGGGGCCTGACCCCCAGAAGAAAGGAGGTGGCGGAGGGCGGTTCAGGTCAGGTGGTCTGGCGCCCCCAGCGTGTGCCTCTCACGCTGGGGTCTCCTCAGTATTCCACGTTGCCACCCACCCACAGGGGCAGGGGCTCGCGTTTGTTCTGTCGCTGCTCTCTCCCTACTGTGTGGCACAGAGCAGGCAGCTGCTCAAGGAAGGACTTGATAACATCGCCGACACTTAGGATACTCCCTCCGTGCCAGGCACTGCGCTAAGAGCCTTAGTACGTTATCTTATTTAATCTTCACAATCCCTGGGGTGGGTGCTACTAATGTCTTCATTTTATAGATGGGAAAACGGAGGCACAGAGAAGTTGAATGACTTGCCCAAGGTCACACAGCTAGTAAGTCATGGAGCTGAGATCGGAACCCAGGCCCTCTGGCTCTGGAGCTGTTGTTAATAACCACCCCACTCTTCCTCACATGCTCCCCTCACCTATCAGCTCTGACAGGTGAGCAGAGGCCTGGTCTTGTGCCCCATGTAACTTCCATCACACATACCATCACGTACATGTTTGTTGAGTGAATAAATGAGTGAATTGTGCACTATTTATTTCCTACCACAGCCCAGTTGACCAGTCTATGGGGCAGATCTGGAGTGTTTCTGGCTGGAGATGACGGGAGGATGACAGGTGACAAGCCTCCCAGTGCTCGCACTGCTGGGGGCCTTCATCCACTCCCACCTCCCTTTTCACCAACCCGTTATCTTTCTGGGCTCTCTGTAGTCTATAAAGGATGTTCCAGCCATTTCGTTTTTCTGTGGAGTCTCGCAACTTTCCAGCGAGGTAAGTAGATGACCACGGCTCACCCAGCCCCAGAGCAGAGACCAGCCCCGCTGCCACCCTCTTTCCCCTGTGCACCCTGGGGCCAGGTCGTAGCCACGTGCTCTCCCAAGTCTCTCTCCCCCATCCCCTCCCCTCCCTCGGCCCCAGCTCTGGCCTCAGTTGCTCTCGCGGGACCACAGGCCCGTCACGGCACCCTCCTCCCCTTCCCTCAGCTCTGGCCACCACCAGACGCTAACCCAACGGCCGACTGGGTCCTCCCTGGCTCCTCCACCCATGGCAGGCCTGTGGAGCTGGGCTCACAGGGGTTCTTCGGGGCGTGAAATGAGTGGGGCAGGGCAGGGCAGGGCAGGGCAGGCTCAAGGTCACGGCTCTTGTTTAACCGAGTGGGAACCAGGGCTGCCAGATTTTCTGAGTGGTTGAGAGAAGACAAAAAAAGCAGTGTTTCACCTGAAATCTTCTGATTTGCAAATGCTAATAGGTAATTATGTCATAAATTTTTAAGAATCATTTTAATTTTAAACCACATTCTGTAGGCCAGAGGCAATTTGTTGACTGCTACTTTGTGACTTCTGCCCTATTGAGTGTGAATGCTCTGGCTCGGCATTCAAGGCCTCTCACGGTCTGGCCTCTTTGAGGCCTCAGTGAGTCTCTAGGACCCTCTACTCAGGACGGTGCTGCTCCTCTAGGAAGCGGTCCCTGACTCCCACTCCGACCCCAGGAGGCCTCTCCCACACCCTGTACAACAACTGTCCCTCCTGCACATCCTGTCTCCTGCCCAGGCCCCCACCTGCCAGGGCCAGGTTTGGAGTCCAGGGTCCTGACCACACATCCAGGGGCTTTCTGCTGCCCTCTAGGATGGTCAGCAGAGAGAACACCGCTCAGGGACAACCACCCCCACTGGCAGGGGCAGAACCGAGAAAGTGAAGAGAAGAAATTTCAGGGTCACTATGAATCCTGAAAAACACACGGTCAAGTTGGCACTGCATTTTAAAATATCACCCAGTGACCAAACGCTACAGCCCCCAGGCACACATGGCACTCTCTCTCCCTAGGTGCCCTCCCCTGTGTCAGAGGCAGGCAGTGGTCCCCCTCCCGTGGTTTCAGCAGGGCACGGGCTGACCAGTGAGAGACTCCACTTCCCGGCCGCCCTCACGGTTAGGTATGGCCACGAGACGGGGCTGTGGCCAAGGGGATGTGAGCAGCTTCTGCGTCACCTCCTCACTTCCCTCCTCATGGGGGGAGGTGGCACGTCAGCCCCGAGCCCTGAGGGATGGCAGAGTCCCCGCAGGGAGGGATCCTGGGTTACTGGGTGACCCTGGGGAGCACAGCCCCCGGCTCGCCCAGGCTGCCTGCCTCCCTCTGGACTCTTGGTTTTGTTTAAGATAGTGTCTCACTCTGTCGCCCAGGTTAGAGTGCGGTGTTATGATCACAGCTCACTGTAACCTCACACTTCTGGGCACAAGCGATCCTGCTACCTCAGCCTCCTGAGTAGCTGGGACTACAAGTGCACACCACCACGCCCAGATAATTTTTCTATTTTTTATAGAGATAGGGTCTCGATATGTTGCTCAGGCTGGTCTCGAACACCTGACCTCAAGCGATCCTCCCACCTTGGCCTCCCAAAGTGCTAAGATTATAGGCATGAACCACCATGCCCAGCCTGGACTCGTAATAGAGAGAGAAATCAACATCTATCCACTGCCTGGAACCCCTTCCCCGTCTCTGCCTGGGAATCCAGACCCACTAAACTAGATTCCTCCTGGGTGCCTCCCTCGTTCCCCTCATCCCCCTCCACCCACACCTCCCTGGGGACCCACTGCCCACACTCCACTGTGACTTTCTACCTTCCCTGCCCCCACCTCTTTAGCAGCTCCTTGGGACACAGGACCCTGCCAATCCCCTTCCTACTCGGAAACCCAGCATTGGGCCTGCGATAATCGGAGTCTCTATTTTTGAGCGCTTACTATACGCCAGGTATGGTTCTGAGCTCTTTATCTCATTTGATCCTGAGACCAACCCTATGAAATTGTACAGATGAGGAAACTGAGGCCAAGTAACATGTTCCAAATGACACAGTAGTAGGAGCCAGAAAAGAGTCGGCTCAGGCTGTCTGGAGTCAAGGCTGCGCCTGCCCGCTGGGCTGCCCGCCCCTGGGCAGAGCAAGTGCCGAGCCTGCTGAGTGGACGAATGAGAAACAAATAGTGAATGAACAGCGGAACGAGCACTGCCCGCTGCCTCCTGTGACCCCAGGGGTTGGCACGGGGCCGAACGCTGAGTCAAAAAACGTTTATAAAATAAGTGACTGAACAAATGCCCTGGGTAGATGATCGTTTTTGGAAGTCGGAATCTCTTCAGAGCGCATGGCCTTAAAATCCTAAGTATACATTTTTCTCTCCAAAATACATTTCAAAACTGTTTGAGAAGAGATGCCAAATGCTAGCTCCGTGGCCCATTAAAGCTAACCAACCGTGTGGCATTAGTGGGGACGATGAAATTGTAAGGCTTGGGTGGCTTCATGGAACGGCCTAAATCTTAATGAAACGCCAACTGAAAGGAGCAATGAATTTGTGAAACGCCACAAAGCTGGCAGACCCCGCCGTTTCTCACTGCTTGTGCCCTTTTTGATGTGGAACACCTGCACAGTGGCCCAGGTGACTGCCAGGGACAGTGACCTGGGGGCTCCGTCCACTCCCAGCAGCTGTCTATGGACTGTAGGATCTGCCCTAGAGATCCAGAAACCAGAAGAAAGACCCAGCAACGGAAGGTCAGGGCAGTGGCTAGAGAAAAATAAAGCCATTTCCTACTGATAACCTCCATGAATCATGCAGACAGGTAAAGGCAGTGGCCGTCCTCAGCACGACCGCAATCCCTGGGGTCGTTACAGCTCCTTGAGAGCCTGCTGTGCAAGCACAGTCAGATGCTTCCCAGCAGAGCATTGTCATCTCCACATTACACATGAGGAAACTGAGGCTCAGAGAGGTTAAGTCACTTGCCCAAGGCCACACAGCTGGTACGCGGAAGGATTTAGGATTTGGGCCTAGGCTGGTTCTGATACACACGTTCTAAGAGGAGGCTTTCCTTGGAACTAAGTTGGACCCCAAAATATGACAACTGGTATAATTTCTGCGGGCATCATGGTGGTCTATAACCTCTTACCAGTGGGTACCATTCCCCAGGCCTGTGACCCTGCCGGGGACCACCTGGCCCCCAGAATCCTGGGCCTGATGCTCCAGTGAAGCCCAGGAGGCACAGACGCGGTGATGGGGTCCTTGCCTCACTGCCAGCCGGCCTCAGAACCCAGCCGGCAAGACACGCTGGGGATGCCCGGCGGCTGCCCGCTCCCAGAGCACGTGCCGAGCCCCTGCCGGGCTGCAGGCCAGCTTGGCCAGCCACGCCCGGAGCCGAGCTCCCAATCCCCGCCCGGTGGAATCATGCCACTAATATCTTACGGCCTTTTAAGCCCAGCAAATAAAAAATTACGAAAAACCACAAAGGAAACAAAAAATCACTCCTAACCCTCCCGCCTGGAATCCACCCATCTACCTGTGTGTGCACTCTGCCTAGGTCATTTCCCTCGGGTGGCTGTTTTTACATAACTGATGTCACACTAGGGGTTTCAGCTTCGCTGTCCACTGTTCTCACTGAACATTATTTCACAAGCATTCTTCCGCCTTATTTTTTAAAACCCTAATTGTTAATGACTCCCTTATACTCACACATGTGACTGTAACGTAGATTGTGAAACAAAACCCCTATTTTTGGACACAGTGTTATTGCTAACATTCTGCGATCACAGAGCAACGTGGTGAGGCATTTCCTTCTATTTAATTTGGGAGATTTCCTTCAGGAGCGTTCCAAGAAGCAGGATTATGGGTGGAAACATATGGACATTTTGGGGCCTCGGCACAAACGCCCACACTGCCCTGCAGACAGCTGGCCCGGCCTGGGTGCCCACAGGCTGCCACCTGCCTGGCATTCCGCTGGTTTCTTACCCACACAGCACCCCCTTGCCTCTTGCAAAACCCCCCTTTTGAGGGAATTCCTCCACACGGTTGTAAGCCGGACGGACGTGGCGGGCAGTCAGTGAAGGCCCTGGCTCCCAGCAGCCTTCCTTGGTGGCTTGGAGTGGACAAACTGGTTTCTCTGAGCTTGGAATCCTGAGCTCAACAGCTCCAGGGCGGAAAACCTGCAGGAGACATCTTTGCACGCGCTTGTGTGCCATTTGTGTCTCCTTAGCATGGACAAAGCTTAAAAACACAACCGTGAGTCAAAAAGGGCAACTAGCAAGGCGATAAACGCCATCGGAGAAAATGTGTGTAAATCTCACAAACAGAACAGTAGCCTGTGGGCTGGGGAGGGGCGAGGGCGCTGCAGGTTTCGGCCGAGTCTGGGAAACAGGATGCAGCTCTGGTGGCCTCCAACCGACCAACACGTAACCACCAGCGTGGAAGAACTTCGCTGGGGAATACGGGTGTCCAGACAGCTACCAAGGTGCTGGCATGCACGGGACTGTGTGGAAAAGGCACACATATGATGAAGGGACTGTCCCCACTCCTCCTTTTATTTCTTTTTCTTTCTTAAAGAAAGAGAGACGAAGGAAACACGGCAAAATACCAACTAATCTGGGTGGTAGGCGTATGGACAGATGGGACTCTCCATCCAGCTGCCTGAGTTCAAGTCCCAGCTCTGCCACTTCCCAGGCGCGTAACTGCTCTGGCCGCAGTTGCTTCACCTGAGAGAGAGCGGACCTGCCTCCAGGGCTCGGCAGGATTCCGTGCAGTTCTGTTTACGAAGCCCTCGGAATGGTTCTGGGCATAGAGGAGGGGTTACAGAAGCACAGGCTACTGTTTTGATTTTCCGTAGGTTTGAACTATTTTGCAATTTAAAAAGCCCATACGACTGGAGCTGAGTTATTCCAATGGGGGTGTCCTGCCAAGACTGTTGCCCAGTTCCTGCCCCGAGCCCTCGGTCCCCCTAGGCTGTCCTGGCCCTGACTTCCAGGGGCCTGGTTCCGTACCCACCACACCCCTTAGCCCTACATCCAATTCTCTCTGGCTTCATTTTAGCCAAAGTGGGTTTCTGTCTCTGTGTTCAAGACGCTGCTTGCCACCTCGGTCACAGACACTTTCCAGGCTGCTGAGCATCTGAGACAAATGCCAAGGGAGGGACAGCTTCCCTAGCCTCAACCGCCAGTGCAATATTAAGCTCGGCACTTACTGTCACGGGTTTGGAGATTTACGCTGGGTGGGTCAGGACACCAATTAAAGGGCCGATGTAAATGAACTCTGTCTTAAGAGCTTACCGAGGGAGGGAACAGACCGGCTCAGCAGTAAACAAGGACCATGCTTGGGGGGAATTACTGCACCCAGCTGTCACCCCTTAAGAGGAAAACAGGGGGGGCATTGGAGGAGCATGCAATAAACAGGGACGGCCAGGGCCCCTGCCCCGCACCCACGGTGAGCACCCATGCCAACTGCCCCCAGGGCTGGCATGTGAGTTCTGCCCTGACCGGGTTTTCCAGCCTCTGGAGCCCACCTCCCCAGCACGCACAGGGGCTCACCGCACCCACCCAGCCTGGCTCCTTCCTGCTTCTCATTAGACAGAGAGAGCTGTAAAGCCGGGAGTAAGGCGGGGCCACTGCTCTGCCACCTGGGTGGTGAGGGGTGGCTGGTGGCCACCTGATCCTTTGACTGGCAGCCTCCCGACCCCCACCTTCCTGATGTGACCGAGGCTGTGGCTCTCCTGGCCGGCCAGTTCGGCACGCTGTTCTGGGAGCATTCCTGGAGGCCCACGGGGAATCTGCACCTGCAGAACTTCCAGTGGTGCTGGTAAGCACCTAACCCCTGGGTGAGATCTTTCTGATTAAGAGAGCTGAGTGTCATGGACTGAGAGTCTGTGTTCCTCCGGAGTTCAGATATTAAGGACCTAACTCCCAATATGGTGGTATTTGGAGATGGAGCCTTTGGGAGGTGACTCGGCTCAGATGAGGTCATGAGGGGGGAGTTCCCACGATAGGAGTAGTGTCCTTATGAGAGGGAAGAGGCAACAGAGCTTCCTCTCTCTGCCATGTGGGGGCACAGCGAGAAGGCAGCTGCCTCCAAGCCAGGAAGAAGGCTCTGGCCAGGAACCCAACCTGCTGGCACCTTGATCTTAGCCTTCCAGACTCCAGAACTGGAAAAAATAAGTTCCTGGTTTTTAACCCCCCAGCCCACAGTCGCTAGTGGCCGTCCCCGCAGACTCACACACTGAGCGCTCCTGGTTTCTGCAGCATGCCCCCCACGCCAGGCAGCCCTCCACCCTCGCTGCTGTTCCCCACGCTTGCCGGGCCTTTGCGCATGCTGGTCCCCTGCTGGGCTGCCCTTCCTCCCACCCATCTGCCAGCCCAACTCCTGCTCAACATCCAAGGCAGAGCTGAACTGTCACCTCCCCTGGAGTCACTCCTGACATCATTCCAGGTGCCCCTGATGCAAAGGCACAGATGGAGTTAGCAGCCTCCGCTGGGCCCTCCCGCAATGAGTGCACCACTGAGCACACCCCGACAGCGCCTGCTCGCGACACCAGAGGCCTGTGGTGGACGAGCACAGCAGGGCAGAAAGCATGCGGGTCACCAGCCGGCCCGGCTGCTTAGCAGCTGGGGGACCTTGGGCAATTCCCTGGCTTCTCTGTGCCCTACCTGAAAAGTCAGGCTGTCACAAGACTGTCCCTGGTGCATGCAGGTGCTGCACAGGTGCTGGCACTCACTCAGTGGCTGGGACAGACAAATAACAGGAGACATGTGGAGACAGCTCCACCCCAGCCCTGAGAGCCGTGAACAGAACAGTCTGTCTAGGGTGGTCAGGGAGGGCTTCCCCGAGGAGGTGGCACTTGTGCGGAGGAGCCCCGCACTTCTCTGAGCACCTGCCGTCACAGACACAGAGAAGCCTCTCACGAGCAGCGGGCCAGGTAGTCCTGAGGAAGCGCGTGGGCTGGAGGGCCAGGGAGCTGCCTGCTGGCCGGAGCCTGGGGTGCCAGCCACGTGCTGCACGCAGGAGCAGGAGGAGCAGGCCACACTTGTCTCTGCGTCCCTCTCCCTGACCCACCACACAGGCCTGGCCACAGGGCCCGGGCGGTGCACACAGGAGGCAGCCGAAGGACTCTGGGGACGCTCCCATGAGCCGAGGCCTCCACATCTCCACCAAGGCGAGGCCAGGGAGGGCCCGGTGAGACATGAGACAACACTGTCACATGAATCAGCATCTGAATGTGCCAAATTCCATCTTGCTGTGATTAAAACAGCTAGAGCCTCATAAACTCACTCTGAACATCAGGCACCGGGTCGCAGGCAGCTGCCGCTCCCTCTCCAGGCTCCTGCTGCACGCCTAACACTGGGGGTTGGGTGGGGGACATGCCAGCTTCACCCGCCACAAGGAGGCTTCCGCCACCAGCCCCTCTTGCAGCGAGGAAACAACTCAGAGAAGGCAAGGAACGGGGCTGGGCTCACACAGCTTGGAGGAAGTGCCCGAGACGGACGTGAACTCGGTCTGCTGCCCCTTTGCCTGGGTCCCGGGGGAGGCAGGAAGGTGCTGGCCACGAACAGGCTGCTGAAGGGAGTGGCTGGGTGGAGGTCCAGCCATTTAAGGGGGTCAGCACGGGAGAGGCAGAAGCAAACACACAGTCCCCGGGGCCAGTCTGCTGCCTCTTACTGCTGTGTGACCCGGACCAGCCCCCTGACCTCTCTGGGCCTCAGCATGCACATCTGTAAAATGGAGATCGCGCTTGCCCACCTCGGAGGGCTGTGGCGAGGCTGAGGTGAATCAGAGCAGGCCCAGTACCTGGAGGAGGACTCGGCGCACGACCCAGGCCCGCTAACTGCCACGTCTCTGTGCTGTCTGCTGAGGCGGGCCCTGGCCTGGGCGTTGGGAGGTGGGGCCACGTGAGGTGGTGGGTGCTGAGGGTGAGGGGCTGCTCACACCACAGGAATGCACACATGCTCTGGCCCGGCCACGCTCTGCCTTGGTGGCCGTAGCATGGAAATGCTCACACACATGCCAGTTCGTCGGTGAAGGAGAAACAGTAGACACAACCTGGATGTCCATCCGTGGGAGACGGGCCAAAATATGCCGTGGTGCCTTCCACGCTGCAGGTCACGGGACGGCCCAGGGCAAAAGATCCGGCAGAGCACAGAGCCAACTGTAGAACTCTGCGTACAATGTGATTCTGCTCACGAGCAAAGAAAACTTACACCAGATGCTGCGGGCTCAGTGTGCAGGCGCCGCACGTGCAAATGCACACAAGAGGTCTGGAAGGATGCGCTCCAGCTGTGACGGGGGGCACCTGTGCTGAGAGTCCAGGTGGGAGCGTCGGCCAGGAGGACCTTCAGCCTCATCCGGGCTTGAATTCGTCACAAGGAGAGCACTCTGGTGTGTTGCTTATTAGACCTGAATGATGTGGATGAAGCTATGGAATTAGTGTTGTTTTTCTTAGGTGTGGTTCTCCAGGACAGTGTCCCTGTTCTAGAGGGATGTGCACCCAAGCCTGACGGCTGAGGTGTTGTGGCATCTGCAGCCTGCAGTTTGGCAAAGGGGGTGAACAGGTGTGTGTTCCCAGACAGAGAGCTGGACTGGCCACAGAAGATGCTAACAGCTGGGGAACCCAGGTGAGGACTACATGGGTATTTATTGTGCTATTTCAAGTTTTCCCTGGGTTTGACATTTTTCAAAATAAAAAATTTTAAGAACATGTGACCTTGGAGAGATGGTGGGTGCTGAGTGCCCAAGAGAAGGGCCAAGAACAAGGAAGATCTGGAGAGGAGATGGGGTGGGGGCTGGGGTGCAGCCCCACACACAGCCCCAGCAGCAGGGGAGGCTGAAAAGCCTGCACGAGCCAGGGGGGAAGCAGGATGGGCCCAGGCTGGGCAGTGTGGTGAGCAGGACGGGCGGGCGGGCTGCTGAGGACTGGAATACTCAGGTGAGGCCTTGAATGTAAGGCCATGGGGTTTGGATTTCCTTCTGTCATCCATAGGGAGCCAGAGATAGTTTTTGAGCTGGGGAGTGCCATGGCCCAGTGGGCAACGAAACACCCAGAGCATCTGGCTATTCCCTACATGGTCCTGGCCTGACCTAATAAGTTCCCCACCCCCATCTAGGGCCAGTTCTCCTCCCTCCACCAGCCCCCGCCAGCCAAGTCCTCTCACTTCTCACTCTGGGGCATTTGCCTGGCCAGGTGCTCTGCAGACCCCATTGCCTGGATGCAGGTCTAGCCAGAAGAGGTGCTCGGCTGCTATACCTCAGAGCTGAGTCCCCATAGTGTCCCTTGGCAGGTGTCCCCTTTCCCTCAGCCTGGCCCTTTCGCAATGTCTGGTCGGCATGACCTGTGCTCTGATTTAGCTTTGCCACTTTGCCTCAGTGGCCATGGACAAGTCTTCCTCCCTCTCTTCATCTGTAGAATAGAGGCAATAATAGGTTGTCCCACTGCAGAGTCTCCCAAGAGCGGTGCATGCTGGCAGCTGGGCCTGAGGCTGTCAGAACATTCTGGTCCCTGTCCCTGCATCCCTGGCCTCAGCAAGGGCCCAGGGCCAGGCACCTGAGGTGTGCGCTTTCCAGACCAGCTCTAGGCACTGCGAACCCCCAGCCCATTTCACCAGATGAACATGGTACCACTATGGAGGGCTGATGCCTACTCAGTATTCACCACGAAATAGTAAGCCACCTTTGTCCTGTTGGAAAGCAGCCATTGCCCTGAGCCCCCAGGGGCCCCTCCTGCTGCCTGGCCACCTGCCTGGACCTGCTCCCCACCTTCTCACATTTCAGCAACTAAAGGGTTAATACCTGGATCATCAGGGAGCCTCCAGAATGCTGTGGAAGTTGAACTACTCCCTTGCAATTTTGTCCTGCCTCAGTCTTTCCTTCAGCCAAATCAGTAGGGTCCCTCAGGGAATGAAGAGCGGGTCCTATAGTACTTTAGCCTCTTTGCCATTTTATCCCTGGAGGCTGAACCAGGCCAGAGATGGTGAAAATCCTCCCAGCTCCCTGGGGGAAAGCAGGCTCACTATGGTGACTGGCTGCCAGGGCCACTCATGGCCCAAGGAGGGCAGACGGGGCCATGCAGGCTGGGGGACGGTACTGGGTGCCAGGCAGTATTTTTGGCTTTGTGAGCTGGATGTTCTCTCTGACCTTGCCAGTTTTCTCTAGAAAGCAGCCATAGATAACACATAAACAAATGAGCATGGCTATGTTCCAATAAACTTGACTTTACAAAAACAGGACTGAATAGAGGGCCCAGAAATAAACCTTTGCATATGTGGTCAAATGACTTTTGACAAGGGTGCCAAGACCATTCAATCGGGAAAGGAGTCTTTGCCAAATGGTTCTGGGACAACTGGACATCCACATGGAAATGAGTGAAGTTGGACCCCTACCTCACACCATATACAAAAACTAACTCAAAATGGATCAAAGACCAAAATGTAAGAGTTAAACCAGTAAAACCCATAGAAGAAAACATAGGGGGAAAGCTACATGACATTGAATTTGGCAATGATTTCTTGGATATGATACCAAAGACATAGTCAACAAAAGAAAAAAAAATGGATAAATTGGACTTTATCAAAAGTAAAAACTTTGTCCTTTACAGGACACTATCAAGAAAAGTGGAAACAAAATCCACAGAATGGGAATAAATATTTGCAAATCATATATCTGATAAG
Source organism: Varecia variegata (assembly GCA_028533085.1). Classification (NCBI taxonomy): domain Eukaryota; kingdom Metazoa; phylum Chordata; class Mammalia; order Primates; family Lemuridae; genus Varecia; species Varecia variegata. The sequence continues at coordinate 619,596 of CM052447.1, read as the reverse complement.
GGTCTAGTATTTAGACAACATAAAGAAATCTTACAACTCAATGACAAAAAGACAAACAAATAATGGGCAAAGGACTTGAATAGACATTTCTATAAAGAAGATACACAAATGGCCAATAAGCACATGAGTGCTCAACATCACTAATCATCAGAGAAATGCAAATCATAACCACAGTCAAATACCACCTAACAGACCATTATGAAAAAACCAGACAGCCGGGAGTGGTGGCATGTGCCTGCAGTCCCAACTACTTGGGAAGCTGAGGCGGGAGATCGTTTGAGTCCCGGAGTTAGAGGTTGCAGTGAGCCATGATCATGCCACTGCACTCCAGCCTAGGTACAGAGTGGGACCCTGTCTCTAAAAAAATAAATTAAAAAACAACAACAACAAAAAAAAAAACCCAGACAACAAGTGTTGAGGATGTGGGGAAATTGTAACACTTATGCACTGTTGGTGGAAGTGTAAAATGGTGCAGCTGTAGATACACAAAAGAGTTGAAAGCAAGATCTCAAACAGATATGTACACACCCACGCTCATAATAGCATTACTCACAATAGCCAAAAGGCAGAAACAACCCAAATGTCCACTGGATGAATGGATAAACAAATGTGGTCTACACATACAATGGAATGTTATTCAGCCTTAAAAGGGAAGCAGGCCAGGCTTGGTGGCTCACATCTGTAATCCCAGTGCTTTGGGAGGCTGAGGAGGGAGGATCACTTGAGGCCAGGAGTTCAAGCCCAGCATGGGCAACATAGCAAGACCCTATCTCTACAAAAAAATTAAAAATAGCCGGGTGTTGCGACACGCGTCTGTAGTCCTATCTACTTGGGAGGCTGAGGCAGGCAGATTGCTTGATCCCAGGAGTTCGAGGCTGCAGTGAGCTATGATCATGCCCCTGCACCCCAGCCTAGGTGACAGAGCAAGACCCTGTCTCAAAACAAAAAAAAAAAAAAAAAGGGGGAAGGAAATTCTGAGACATGCTAAAACATGAATGATTCTTAAGGACATTATGCTGAGTGAAATGAGGCAGTCACAAAAGGACAAACACTGTGTGATCCCACTTGCATGAGTACCCAGAATAGTTAGAGTCGCAGAGACAGAAAGCAGAATGGCAGGTGCCAGGGTGGGGGAGGGAGATCGGAGTTAGTATTTAATGGGGACAGAGTTTCAGAAAAATGAAAAAGTTCTGAAGATAGACGGTAGTGATGGTTGTGTAACACTGTGAACGTACTTAGTGCTACTGAACTGAAAAATGGTTAAAATGGTAAATTTTATGTTAGGTATATTTTACTACAATGAAAAAAAGGCAAAAAAAGAAATGACAAAAAAGCGTATGCCTGTGTGGACAAATCGTGAGGGAACTGTCCCTCCAATTCCCCTGTTAAAAGGGCTCCAAGGACATCAGGAGCCCCAGCCTGGAGTTCTTTAGCTGTGAATCTGCTTCTGCCAACAATTTAAAAAGTAAAGTTTTTTAAAAGAAAGTTTGACGATGGAACGGGCTGGGAGCTGGCTGAAGGATCTGAATGCCGGCTGGCGTTGGTCTAAGGTGACTTACACTGTCTCCATGTCACACTCATGGTCTATAGTGTAAGACAGAGATATTAACCGACTACAAAACGAGCTTAAGAAAGTCCAACAAAGTTCTGGTTTCTTCCCAAGATGACGATGCTTTTTAGGACATACATGCCACAATGTTTCAGGGGCACACACAAAGACAGACGGCAGGCTGGATATGGCCCGGGG
>CM052447.1:602150-617749 GCA_028533085.1 Varecia variegata | reverse complement strand
CCCCCCCCCCCGGCTCAGCCCGGGGCAACCTCCTCTGTTCTCTGCCTGGGAGGGTGAGAGGGATGGACCCCCGACTGCTCTCTGCTCTCCCAGGCAGGCTTTGAAAATTGCCTGGCCTCTGAGGTAGGCTCCTGAGAAGGCTTCCCTGGCACAGGTGCACTTGAGAAGCTAAATGTCCATGGGCCTGCCACCAACTGTTCCCTCTCAGGGACGAGGCTGCATGGAACAGGCAGGCAGTCCACAGCAGCAATGACCTTCAGACCCCCAGGGACAGGACAAGGCCTCTCTATCCCTCCTCACCTCCCCCTTTCAACCTCTCCAGATCCTCAAAGCCACTCTATAAGGTGGTGACTGTCCCTGTCCCCAATTTACAGATGAGGAAACTGAGGCTTGGTGGGAGCAGAGCACACTCAACCCAGGTCTCACCAGCTCCAAGGCCTGAGCTCCTCACCCCCACCACTCCCACAGGGGCACACAGGCAGGCAGGGCAAGGATGGAGGAAAGGTCCTGTTCCCGCTGTGCCACGCGCAAGCTGTGTGCCCTCAGGCAGGCGAGCAACCTCTCTGGGCTCTGGGTATGCCTCCCCAAGGCCGGCACGTGGTACACACTTGATTAATATCAATTCTTCCTGTTCTCTCCCCCAAGGAGGAGCTGCTCACAGTCTAGAGGGAAGAAGCAAGCAGTTAATTAAGAAAAACTCACAACGCAACCTGAGAGCAACGAGCAAAGTGATCTCCGTGCACCGAGGGAGGGAGGGTGCGGGCAAGGTCGGGCAGCAGAGGGGTCTCACGGGCAGTGACGCAGGGGACGAGACCTGCTTGGCTCCTGCCTGCACCCAGGTGCCCCCAGAGGCATAGCCCAGGCATCCCTTAAAATAATGGCAAGAGACAGGGGACAGAGGGCCAGGTCGGTAACCTCTGCTAGGCTTCCTGGCAGATCGCAGTAGTGAGTTAAGTCCCAGCTCTCCTCTCTCAGAGAACTTAGCCCTCTGCATTAGGGATTCAGCATGGACCTGGGGGACCCCAGATCAAATGGCATTTAAACACACTTAAACAGAAGGCGGTTCTGTTTAAATCTCACCCCTGCCTACTTACCCCCGGCACCCCTTGGCCCCTAGAACACGAGTTTCTGGCAGCTCTGTGTCCTGCAGGAGGAGGCATCATCATCACCATCATCATCACAGCGGCAGCTGCCCCTCATTCTGCACCTGTCCCTGGCACTCAATGCAAACACGGGTGGACCGTCCGTTTCCGTACGTAAAGCTGTGTTGGGACACAGTCGTGCCCACTTGTTTACGCACTGCCTGGTCCAGGCCATCCTACAGAACTGTCCGCCAGGCTCAGGGCACCGCTAGGACAGCGAGAAGCCGGCTGGGGCCTCCACCCAAACGAGAGGCCAAGTCTCTCAAGGTTGGGTCTGAAATACTCTGGGTCAGCCTGGGGCAGGCCAGAGCTGCCATCACCTGCCCTGGGTCACCTGCCCTGGGGCAGGCCCGCCTGCAGGGAGCTTGCCTTGCAGTGAGGGAGCCAAATCCACCGGATGGCCACACGCTGTGAACAGCAGTACTCTCCCCGGGTGGGGCCCACTGCTGCCAGGGTAAGTGGGCTGGTCAGAGAAGGCATCCCTGAGATGAAAACATTTGCACAAAGACCTGCAGGAGGGAAGGGAGCCGCACAGATGTCTAGGGAAAGAGTGTGCCAGGCAAGGGCATGGCCAGTGCAAAGGCCCTGGGGCAGAAGCAGGAGCCCAGGAAAGCTGAGGCTAGAGAGGTGGCAGGCTGATGACTGGGGCTGTGAAGGTCACTCTGAAGACTGTCTCTGAGTGAAGCGGGAGCCACGGTGGTGGGCTGAGCAGAAGAGGGACATGGACTACTGTGAGTCTTATCAGACCCCTCTGGCTGCTCAGTGGAGAGGGGACTGACTGTGGGAAGGAGGGAGGGGAGGGAGCTGGGAATGAGGCACCTGCCGAGCTCCACACCCAGGAGACACACGGCGGGGGCTGGTGGGGGCAGTGTGTCGCCCGCCTGCCGCTTTGTCCTGCAGACACTTGCCTCATGCCCTCGAAGCTCAAAGCTGGAGCTGGGCACAGGCCCCCAGAGGTACACGTCCCACCAGGTCCCTGTTATTGGTGTCACTTTGCTGCCAAGGACCCTGAATCTCAGAGAGTGATGGACCTTGCCATGGTCACACAGTTTCACTACTGGATATGTCGGAATTCAAATCCACACCCCCCCACCGCCCCAGCCCAGGGTTCTGGGCTCGCGAGGTGGCGGCAGCTTCCTCTCCGCACCTAACACAGCAGGCGCTACTTCGAGTCAATTTAATGAAGAAGGGGCCTTGGACAAGCTCCTGGGACACAGGCTGGTGACCCTGCCGCACCCTGGAGTGTCTTTGTGCATGCTCCCCACGTGAGGTGGGCCGAGTCCCCACAGGCCCCAGGGGCAGGGCTGGAATTTACTGCTCTCTCCATTTTAATAAAGGCTGTTCAAAGCCCTGAAAATTAATTTCCCCTAGGAAGACAATTACATGTCAAATAATACACCCACTGAGCAAATGAGTAAGATAAAATCCAGCCGAGAAGACCTCGTGCAAGTTGATTTCGAGAGACTCAGCCCAACGCAGAGGCCTTCTCGGGTCATTACCAGGCAGTGATGAACACAGGTGTCCAGCTGAGGGGAGGAATCCACTTCCATATTTGCGCCCTTCACAATTGATTTCAAACCTATAAATGGCCCGTCTGCTCTGTCTTCTACGGAAAGGACGTTAACAGCACCACCGGAGGCCAGCGCTGGAGGACTCAGACAACCTCGGTTCCGGTGGGGACAGGGGCCTGTGGCCACAGCTGGCCCCACGCAAGGAGGCTGGCCGAGCCAGCGGTCAGCAGACAACTCGGAGGGCTCCGCACGTGGCGAGGCGAGCCAGGCCTGGGCTCCAAGTGCAAATGTGGCCTGGTGTCTTCTGACAGTTCGGAAAATCTGGCCAGCACTGCCACCAGCATGACCGGCTGAGCCTTTCGGTGTGCCGAGTCCCCACCAGCCAGCTCGTCTCGTTACAAGGCCAAGTGTCCTTGCAGACCCCGGAGTCTGCACCCCGATTGTGCCTTCTCTTGTGGAAAGCGAGAGCCACAGAGGTTCAGCAAGGAGCCCAGGGAAAGCGAGACTCAACCCAGCTGTGCTCCCTCCCAGCCCAGAGCCCCGCACTGACCTGCAGCCGCCAGTCCCTGCTCCAGCGCGGCCGAGGGTCAGACTGAACACGGTTGTAAATACCGTTTTATTAGAACATGGCCATGCCCATTCATTTCTGGATCGGCCCAAGTGCTGCCGCCAGCTCCACCCGACCCGGCGCTGTCAGCACCTGCAGGTGCAGTGTGGGCTGGCACCTTCCACAGAGCAGACCCCGCCAGCGTGCACGGGCCTGTCGGAAGTGGCTGTGGGGGCAGGCAGCCTCTCGGGAGGCAGGGCAGGCAGGGACTGCAGAGCCTCAGGGTCCAAGTCACAGACGGGCCACCCTGGCTGCTTCAGGAAGTGGTGGCGGCTGGGGGACCCAGCTTCCTGGCCTCACGATGGTCCCCATTGAGCTTGTCAATGCTGCTTGTGCTTCCGAAGCAGAGAATTCGAGGACTGGGGAATGTTAATCATGGGAAGTCACACTCCACCCCGAGCCTCAGTTTCTCTATCTGTAAGGGATCGTAGCTGACGATTTCCAAGGCTCTCCTCTGCAGGACAGTCTGTGGGTCTCTGTAAGGGGCACAGGGCTCTGAGCCCTTCCTTTGATGACAGAACACTGGGGCGAGAGGAGCTACTCATCTGTGCAGGGGCGCACCGGGTGGCAGAGTGCAAAGGGAGACATCGGGATGTGCCGGGCTAGGCAGGGCTGGAGGATGTTAACAGCTCCAGAAAGAGTCCTGGTGGGACCGTCCTCATTAGTGGCATACCTGGCCAAGTTCTCAGGGAGTGACCAAGTAGGGGCTGGGACCTCACCTATCAGACCCAAGACCAGAGAAGCTCTCGGGAACACCTCCCATGGGAGCGCCCAGCTCCCCGACCGTCCTCGCTCCCCACGAGCCCACGCTCCTCCCAGTGGCAGCCTTCAGCCCCGCTGGATCTGCCAACGGTCCTCTGTGCCAACGGTCCTCTGTGCGGGATCCCAAATCCAAACCCGTCCTCTTTTACCACTTACACACCACCCTCCAGGCCAGCCAGAGAGACCTTTTAACACAAAATTTGAATGCCATCACCCCCTGCCTCCAGCAGTCCGTGGCTCCCTACTGCACTTGGAGTGACTCTTACAGCATGGCCCGTGCACCCCTCCAGCCTTGCCCGCTCAGCCTTGCTCACCAGCCTGATTACACTGCTGCCCTCGGCATCCTCACACCCATCACCACAGGGCCTTTGCTCCTGCCATGGCTTTTGTCTGGAATATGCCTTCACAGGCTCTTTTTCTGGCTGTCCACTGACCCTTGGGTGTCCGAGAGACCCTCCCCGAGCCGATCCCCTGCCAGGTGAGGCCCCTCCTTGCTCCGGGCACCACCCCCTGTTCATTTCCTCTGCAGTGCTACTTAGGTCGCAGGCATCTAACTGCTCGGTGTTCACTCAGAGTAGGTGGCTGTGGCCGGGTGGGGCCTGGGCAGGGGCTGAAGGTCCAGGAGCCAGCCAGCCAGAGGTGGCCGTGCAGTGCGGCACCCAGGAGTGAGGACTGTGGAGCATGGCCCAGGACAAATCCCACTCAAATGTCTTAGAGGCCGTGTCCTTGAACAGCCCTTCCGGGCCTCAGCTCCCAGTCTCCTTGTCTGTAAAATGCAGACAACAGCATCTAGCTCACAGGCATTCGGTTGGTGGGGACAAAGGCTCTATGCCTGCTGGCGCTTCTGACTCCAGGCACCTCCTCCACCCTATTCCCTGGCCAAGAAAAACAATGGGACAGGAAGACCCGGAGGCAGCTACGGGAGAGGTGCTGTCCCAACTTGGTGTGCCCCTGTCAGTGTGGTCCTGCTAAAAGCCGCCCAGCCACCTGGAGAAGGTGACGATTGTTTTCTGATAATTTTCTCACTGGGACACTCTGGTCTGGTCATTCTCAGACAAAATCACCAGAAGAAAAAGATGCCTTCCTCATAGTAAAAGTCCTAAAGTTTTTTAAAAATGAGATTTGGTGTTTTCCATATTAAAGGGAAAGTTTCATTTGAGTCCTGAAGCCTGTTTTGTTGTTTTTTAACAGCTTTATCAAGGTAAAATTGACATACAATAACCTGTACATATTTAACGTACCCAGTATAAGTTTTGCCATATACTTGCATCTGTGAAACTTAGCCAGGATCGAAACAATGAACATACCCATCAACCCCAAGGGTTTCCTTGTGCTTCACTGTGCTCCCTCCCTCCTGCCCTTCCTGGGCCCAAGGCAAGTCACTGGTCTGTAAGGATTAGGTTGCATTTTCTAGATTTGCTTATAAATGGAATCATACAGTCTGGCTCCTTTCACTCAGTAGGATTCTTTCAGATCCATCCAAGCCATTGCAGGTATCACAGTTCACTCCTTTTACTGCCAAGTAGTGGTCCACTGTATGGATATACTACCATTGGTTTAGCCTTTCATCAGTGGAAGGATATTCGATTGTTTCACTTTTTGGCTACCCTGAATTATGCTGCTAGGTACATTTTTTTTTTTCTTTGAGACAGAGTCTCGCTCTGTTGCCTGGGCTAGAGTGCCGTGGCGTTAGCCTAGCTCACAGCAACCTCAAACTCCTGGGCTCAAGCAATCCTTCTGGCTCAGCCTCCCTAATAGCTGGGACTACAGGCATGCGCCACCATGCCCAGCTAATTTTTTGTATATATTTTAGTTGTTTGGCTAATTTCTTTCTATTTTTAGTAGAGACGGGGTCTCACTCTTGCTCAGGCTGGTCTCGAACTCCTCACTTCGAGCTATCCTCTCGCCTTGGCCTCCCAGAGTGCTAGGATTACAGGCGTGAGCCACCATGCCCAGCCTCTTCTGTTTTTGTTCCTAAAAATTTATAGTTTTATAATAAGTCCATCACCCATTTTGAGTTAAATTTTGTATAAGGTATGAGGTTTAGGTTGAGGGTTATTTTTTGCCTATGAATATCTAATTGCTTCAGCACCATTGTTCAAAGGGCTATTTTTTCTCCACTCAGTTGCTTTTGCATCTTTTTAAAATTCAGTTTGGCATATCTGTGTGGGTCTATTTCTGGGTTCTCTATTCTGCTCCATTGATCCATGTGTCTGTCCCTCTAGGGGCAAATACCATACTGTCTTGATTACTGTAGCTATACAGTAAGTCTTAATGCCAAGTAGAGTGATTCCTCCTGCTTTATTCCTCTTTTTCAAAACTGTTTTAAGCTAGTCTAGGTCCTTTGCCTTCCCATATAAATTTTAGAATAAGTTTGTGTATGTCCACAAATACAAAATCAAAGGCAAAAATCCTTGCTTGGATTTTGATAGGAATTGCATTAAGCCTATAGATCAATTTGGGGAGAACTGACATCATCATGTTGAGTTTTCCAATCCATGAACATGGTGTGTCTGTCCATTTAGTTAGGTCTTCTTTGCTTTCTTTCATCTGCATTTTTATGTATACAAATCCTGTACATATTTTCAATATACAGATCCTGTACATGTTTTGTTAGACTTATGCAGAAATATCTAATTTTGTTTGGAGCAATTAAATATAATATATATTTTTAATTTTGGTTTCCAAATATTTTTTGTTGCTATATAGAAATGCAATAGATTTTTTGGGTTGACCATGTATCTTGATACTTTGCTGAACTCATTCATTGTTCTAGGAGTTATTTTTGGTAGATTACTTGGGATTTTCAATGTAGACAATCACGTTATCTGAAAATAGAGACAGTTTTATTTCTTACTTTCCAATATGTATGTCTTTTGTTGCCTTTTCTTGACTTACTGCTTTAGCTAGAAGTTTCAGTCCTATGTTGAACCATAGTGGAGAGAGACATCCTTGCTTTGTTCCCGATCTTTGGGAGAAAGCGTTCAGTTTGTCATCTTTAAGTTTGATGGTAGCTGTAGGTTTTTTTGTAGACATTCTTCATAAAGTTGAGGAGGTCCGCCTTTATTCCTATTTTTCCTGAGAGTTTTTTTTTTTTTTTTTTATCATTCATGGGCATTAAATTTTCCTGTGTCATTGATGTGATCACATGGTGTCTCATTTAGCCTACTGAGATGGTGGGTCACATGGATTTTGAATATTGAACCAGCCTTGCATATCTGGGATAAATCCCATTTAGTTACAGCGTAAATTTTTTTACACATTGCTTGATTGGATTTGCTAATATTTTGTTCAGAAATTTTGCATCTGTGTTCATGAGGAATTAAAGTAGTTTTCTTTTCTTGTAATATCTTTGTCCAATTTTGGTATCAGGTTAAAGTAGATCTCATAGAATGAGTTTGGAAATAGTCCCCCCTTTTCAGTTTTCGGGAAGAGTTTATGTAGAATCGGTATAATTTATTGCTTAAATGTTTGGTGGAGTTCACCTGTAAAACTATCTAGGCCTGCAATTTTCTCTGAAAGATTTTTAGCTACAATTTCAATTTCCTGGCCGGGCACGGTGGCTCACGCCTGTAATCCTAACTCTCTGGGAGGCCAAGGCGGGTGGATTGTTTGACCTCAGGAGTTTGAGACCAGCCTGAGCAAGAGCGAGACCTCGTCTCTACTAAAAATAGAAAGAAATTATCTGGCCAACTAAAAATATATATAGAAAAAATTAGCCGGGCATGGTGGCGCATGCCTGTAGTCCCAGCTACATGGGAGGCTGAGGCAGTAGGATTGCTTAAGCGCAGGAGTTTGAGGTTGCTATGAGCTAGGCTGATGCCACGGCACTCACTCTAGCCCGGGCAACAGAGCGAGACTCTGTCTCAAAAAAAAAAAAAAAAAAAAAAAAAATTCAGTTTCCTAAAGCTATTTAGGCTATCTATTTGCTATTGAGTGAGCTTTGTTAATTTATTTGTGTTTTTCAAGGAATTTGTACATTCCCTCTACATTTTTAAAAAATATTTATTGGCACAAAGTTGTTCATAAGACTCCTTTATTACACTTAATATACTTGTAGAATCTATAATAACGTCACTGTTCTCATCCCTGGTATTAGTAATTTGTACGTTTTCTCGTTTTTTCTGGATAAGTTTGACTAAAGGATTATTACTTTTATTGGTCATCTCAAAAAATGAGATTTGTTTTCGTTGAGCTTCTGTATTGTTTTCCTGTTTTCTGTTTCATTAATTTGCAGTCTGATGTTCATGTTTTCTTTCTCCTATATACTTTGGGTTTAACTTGTTTTGTTCTGTTTTTTAATTCTTAAGGTGAAAGCTAGGTTCATTGATTTGAGATCTTTTTTCTTTTCTACTATTAGCATTTAATGCTCTAAATTTTCCTCTATGTACTGCTTTAGTAGCATCCTATGAATTTTGATATGCTATGTTTTCATTATCATTCAGTTCAAAGGCTTTCTCTCATTTCTTCTTTGACCTATGGGTTATTAAAAATGTGTTGTTTATTTTCTAAATATTTGGGAATTTTCCCAGAAATATTGTTATTGATTTTTAATTTAATTCCATTCTGGTCAGCACACATACTTTGTATAATTTGAATCCTTTTAGATGTACTGAGATTTATTTTGTCACATAGAATTTGGCGTATTTTGGTAAATATTCCACGTGTTCTTGAGAAGAATGTGTGTCTGCTGTTGCTGGGTGCAGTGCCAATCGGGCCAGCTTGGTTGACAGTGTCCTCTGTAGTTGATAGTGTTGGCAAGTCTTCTCTATCCTTACCGCTTTCCGCCTACTTGTCTATCAGGTATTGAAAGAGGAGTATTGAAATCTCAAACCATAATTTTGGATTTCTCTACTTCTCCTTGCTGTCCTATCAGCTTTTCCTTCACGTCTTTTGAACACGTTATAACTACAGGATTGTCATTTTCCTTTCTATGAATTGACACCTTAGTGATCATGGAATGACCTTATTTATCCCAGTAATGTTCTAAATATTCCAAATATCTCCAAAAACTACTTTGTCTGATATTAACACAGCCATTCCACTTTTCTTTTGATTAGCATTAGTATGACGTATTTTTCCATTCTGTTAATCTATTTGTATCTTTCTATATAAACAGTGGTTCTTATAGACTGCATATATATATATATATATATATATATATATAGTTCCTGCTTTAAAAAACCTAATCTAAAAATCACTGCCTTTTAATTGGGGTAGGTAATTTATATTTAATGTGGTTATTAAAATGGTTAGGTTTAAAACTATTTTCTTTCTGACCTATTGGTTCTTTGTTCTATTTTTCCTCTTTTTCTGCCTTCTTTTAGATTGTTTGAATATTTTTTATGATCTCATTATAGTTTTAATCTCTAGAAGTTTGATTGAGTATGGAATACAGTTATAATTCCTACTTTAATGGCCTTTTCTAATTCTAGCATCAGTATCTGTTTGGATCAGTTTGGATTGATTAATTTTTCTTTTTATATGGGTCATACTTTCTTGCTTCTTTGCACACCCAAAAACTTTTCACTGGATGCCAGACATTGTGAATTTTACCTTACTGGGCATTTTTTAATTCCTCTAAATCTTCCTGAGCTTTGTTTTGGGACGCAGTTAAGTACCATCGAAATAGTCTAATCCTGTAGTCTTGCTTTTAAGATGGTTAGGTGGGACCCAAGCGGTGCTCAGTTTAGGCAAATCATTTCCCATTACTGGGGCAAAACTTTCAGAATACTTTAGCCAATGTCCTCTGGATGGTGAGGTTTCCCAGTCGGGCTGGTGAGGACAGGCACTTTTCTTGCTGCCTGTGAGCGCCGGGGCACTGTTATCTCCGTTGCTTTTGGAGAGTTCATCCGCAAGATTCCCCAGCCTCTAGTGGTTTTCGCCCCCTCACGAGGTGGTCCGTGCTCAGCTAAACACCTGAGGGGGCGCCCTGTGCAGACTCCCTGAGTTCTTTCTCTGCGCAGCGTGGTCCTGCCCAGCATCCGTTTCAAGACACTCCAGCCGCCCTGGTCTTCTCAGACTCCGAGCTCCAGCTCCTGACTCGGGGAGCTCCCTGGGCTCTGCCTGGCTTTCCCTCCCTGAGCTGTGGCCTGGACACTCCCCCAAGGCAGGTGCGGGGTGAATCTAGAGATCACCTGTTCATTTTCACCTCTCAGGGTTCACTGTCCTTCACGGCCTGATGTCCAGGGTCCTGGAAACTTGTTCCATGTATTTTGTTCATTTCCTTGGATGTTTCAGCTGTCCCATTTCATTTGAAGGCTGGTTTTGAATACCTAATGGGGATTTTTCTTTCCTCCAGGAAATTTTGGGGAATCCCAGGAGTCTGAACTTGAGTCAATGCTGTAAGCAGAGACTCTGTTTGCACCTGTGCCTCTGCCCTACCCCTGCCCCCACCCCAGAATGCACCAGTCACTTCTCTGCTGTCTGAGCACAGAAGTGAGGAGGGGGTTGAAGCTGTACAGAGAGAAGACAATGAGACATGGTTTTCTTGCAATCATTTGATATTAAAATTTAACATTGGCATTGGCATGGCCCAGATGAACCTGAAGCACAGAGGTGACATCCTGCATGTCAACATCCAGCTGGCCTCACTCACACCTGTTTTGACCAGAGGGGCAGTGGTAGTAGTGAAGAAAAGGCTGGAGGAACAAGGCTGGCTGGTCAGGAGTCCTGTCACTGCCTCACACTCTGCCCAGGCTGCCTCAGGTGCCCGGATTCAGACAGTGTGCCCAGAAGAGAGAGGTGGAATCAGCAGGAAGCTGACTTCCTCTCAGTGTGAAATGCCTCAGGTGGTGATGAGCTCCCCGTCCCTGGGAGGGTACAAGCAGGTGCTGGATTATCCCTTGGCAGGGATATCACAGTGGGGGCTGGACCAGGTCACACTCTCTGCCCCTTCCGCGTGGCACAGATTCCATGACTACGCTCTGGCAATGAGAATCGGCCTGGTTAATTTATAAACCCTTGCTCCTTGCTGGGAGTGAGTTTCCACGGAAGCGTCAGTGAGGCAGACGTGGAACTAAACAAACCTGCAGCATCTCCTGGCACTGGCCCTGAGGGCCCAGGGTGGCCGGTGCCCTTGCCGGGCCCGCTCTGCCCTGCCGGGCTACACTGGCCGCCTTTGAGAGCTGCTGCACCGTGTCACACGGGGGTAAGCAAACTAGTTCAAGGTAATTTATGACTCTGGGATGCCTGGGTTTCTAAATACAACAGACAACTACAAATTGCAAACGCTTTAAACTCCCTTTCCAAGGGGAGGCTGCCTGGCCCAGCCCCTCCGGGCGGTGCCAATGGCCCAGCTGGCAGGGAGATTGGCGCACAGAACAGGCCGGGCCCCAGAGGAGGCCCATCCTGGAGACCGAGGGAAGACCCCTCAATGTCCTCCCTCCTGCTGTCCCTGGTGTGCGGAGAAGATGCAGGTTTTGCTCCCGCACCGTGGCTGCACAGGGACCGCTCCGCGCGGACAGGTCCCAGTTGGCTTATTTAAGTGCTAACAGTGTTTACTTCGGATAAGTCAGCACTCAGGCAGTAGAGACTCCACCAGCTGTAAGCTGCTGTTATCAAGGGTTGCAGGTGTCTCTCTCCTCCTCGTGGGCGGCCTGACTCTCCAGACGGATCAGCCCTTGAACCTGCAGGGGCGACGCGCCGCACTCTCGTGGGCGGGGTGTGGTCGCCTTCCCGTACCAGGCCCTGCCCAGAGCAGCCAGCCGCACTCCGGCTATCTGGAAGGGGACTACGGCGTCCACCCTGGGCTTGGCCGCACTCTTGGCCCCGCGCCCCTTCCCAGCAGCTGCCCTGCAGCCCTGCGGACACCAGCGAGGACACACAGGGGTCACTGACGAACACTGAGGCGAGGGCCAAAAGGGAGCACCCGCCTGGTTGCCTGAGGGAGGCCACCTCACCCCGTCAGACGGGGAGAAGTGACTGTGGGACTCAGAGGACGGGGTCCTGGGGGCCCTGGCTGGAGGGGAGGGCCACGGAGGTCCCAGGCCCTGCACGGGTCGGTGGGAAAGCCTCCTCTCCAGGCGCCCTCCAGGGTGCTCTGCAGGGCCCGGAGCAGCAGCAGCACGCCTGGGGAGGCCGGTCTGACGGCAGCGGACAGCGGGAAGGGTCCCCTGGAGTCCGTGTCTCCCTGCTTCCCCAGGTGGGCGAGGGCGAGGGAGACTCCAGAGCTGCGCGTCAGCTGGTCCTGTCAGGACCAGAAGAGTCACGCGGGCACTTGGTGAAAACTCGGACTGTCTGAAAGGAGGACGCCAGCCAGAAGCACGCCTCCCTGCCACCAGCCGCCAGCGATTCCCACTGAGAACTGAGCTGACACAGCATAAATGAGCCTCCACGTCCTGAAAGCACTTCAGTCCCAGGCAACGTCCAGAACGATCAGACGATGGTCAGAGTCCTGCCGTCAGCCGGCAGAATTCCTCCTGGGGTTTTACGCGATGTGTTAGGCTACTACCCAATGCCAGGTAAACGCTTTTAGGAACATGTCACCTTTGAGGCTGGGTGGACAGACCTGCGTCTGTCCATGACGCTGCCGCTTCCTAGCTGGGTGTGAGGCCTTGCACCCATCAGGGGAGCTCCTGGAGCCACGGTGACCCCAGAAGATCATGGGAGGCTAGCAGGAGCTGGCACTGGCAATGGGACTGGGCTGCAGCCTGGCACGAAGGCAGCCCCCGATGTGCTGTGATCCTGTGGTCATGATTATGTCCCAGTTGTCATCAGTGTCACCATGCCCCTTTATCCCCTGTGCCCTGGCCTCCCCCTCAACACCCCTCCCAGCTGTAGGGACACAGGCTCACCCTCCAGGTCCAGCCTTTCCGATGAGGAGGCTGACACACAGGCACCTACGATAGCCACATGGCCTGAGGCTCCTGGGGCAGGTGACGGCAGAGGTGCTCTATGTCGCACAGGAGCTCTGCAGCCTGGGGGCTGAGTACCCCAGAGAGATCCCTCGGTGGAGATTGACCTCTGTCACCCGGGTGGCAAGACCACAGAGTAGCATTAAGTGACAAAGGAACAAACAGTCTGAGCACCTTCAGCCTGGTCCTGGAGCATCACGGGCCTGGTTTCCTCCAGGCAGCAGAGAGAGCCACAGCCATGGCCCACAGGCCGTAGGTCCTGACTCGCTCCTGCCTCTGCTGCCCAGATGTCCCACCACCCCCCTTACGAACGTGGGACATGTTGGCCGGGCACGGTGGCTCACGCCTATCATCCTAGCACTCTGGAAGGCTGAGGCAGGAGGATTGCTCGAGGTCAGGAGTTCACAACCAGCCTGAGCAAGAGCGAGACCCCGTCTCTACTAAAAAATAGAAAGAAATTAACCGGACAACTAAAAATACATAGAAAAAATTAGCCGGGCATGGTGGCGCATGCCTGTAGTACCAGCTACTCGGGAGGCTGAGGCAGTAGGATCGCTTGAGCCCAGGAGTTTGAGGTTGCTGTGAGCTAGGCTGAAGTCATGGCACTCTAGCCTGGGGAACAGAGTGAGACTCTGTCACAAAAAAAAAAAAAAAAAAAAAAAACACCAAAAAACCAAACAAACATGGAACACAGTAGTTAATCCACGAATAACCCTGTTTTTGTACATCCCTGTCCCCACACCCTTTGCACTGGGGGTTGGAAGCTCTTCCCATCAAACGGTGGAGTCTGGTTCCCACTCCTTGAATCTGTCCTGGCTCTGTGACTTGCTCTGGTCAATAGAATGTGGGAGAAATGATGTTGTACCCCTTCTGGGCTGAGGCCGCAAGAGGTCTTGTGGCTCTGCCCCCTCTGGGACCCTGCCACGGCCATGTGCGGAAGCCCAGCGAGCCTCCCAGGCGAGTGAGAGACACACAGCCTGTTCAACACCACCCCACGCCACCGCAGCCAGCAGCTAGGCAGCAGTCAGCCAACGCTGCTGCCCTCAGCGGGCCACACGTGCACGAGGGAGCCCAGAAGACCTGCCCAGCCAACTGCCCAGCTAAATAAATGGTGGCTGTTGTAAGCCACATTTTGGAATGGTTGCTATGCAGCAGAAACAACCATACAGGCACCCAGGACCCCGAGCATGCACAACTCAGACTGCACAGGCTGCGGGATGCACGGGCTGAAGTCCGGCTGCAGACAGGGGCTCAGGGCTCTGGCCTCCAGGCCCTCACATTAGCCACCGCTGCGGCTCCGCCCTGTATGTTGCACCCCGGGCCTCAGGTCACAGTTGCTACCCAGACAAAGACCCCTTGGCAGTCCCCATGCACAAGCCCTCTGGCCTTGTCTTTTGCTCATGGGCCAGGCTCAAAGCCCTCCAGGGGCTTCCCATGACAATTGGGGTAAAACCCAAATTCACTCGACCCACACAAGTCTCACTGCTCCCACTCCTCCCTCAGCTTCCTTGTCTGCTACGCTTTCTCCACTCCAGCAACACCAGCTTCCAACCCACAAACAGCCCCTGCCTCAGGGCCTTTGCACACGCAGCCCCCAGCCTAGAAAGCTCTTCCAGCACTTCCTTCAGGCCTCTGGCCCCATCTCACCTTAACACGGGGCCTGGGCAGATGGCTCCCCATCAAGAGGCCGCTGCCATGCCCCACACCTTCTTACTGCTTTCCTTCTTTTCAGAGCACTTGGCACAACCTGGCACATGTCCACAGCGCCAGACCTCCATGAGGACAGTGCGCTGTCCCGCCTCACAGCTGGCCTCATGCCGTGGGAGCTGAAGGGAGGCACCTGGCCCTCCCCACCATGGCCCTCTGCTGTCAACCCGAGGAGGCCAGCCTTCCCACGGCACTTCAAACAGCCGCTTCGGCTGCGGGTGGAAGGCTGTGTTCTCACATACGGAAATAGGATGGTGGAAAGAAGGCGGCTGAGGAGACCACTGACCTCCACTGGCTGGGGATTCACCACACTCCTGGGGGCCAGGGATGCAGGGCGCTGACAGCACCACCTCTAGGGTCCTGCCCAGTCTCTTGTCTGGGCTGGAGCTGAGGACACGATTCATTTCCACACCAGTGAGAATACACACAGCTGCACACGTCAGCGTGGATAAGGCTCAGGAACAGTAGAATCTTGAGTGGAAAACGCAAATCTTTGACGCTTACACGTATTACGCCACTTTCGTCAAGTGCCCCAAGTGCCCAGGGGCTGCAGGGCGAGGTCCCCCACAGGCCATGTTCTCAGCCACCCTCAAGCTCCAGGGTAAGTTAACAGCCCCCTCCTACCCTAAGAGTCTATGTTCACTATTTGTCCCACACAGTGGGAGCCAGCGAGGATTATGAAGGGAGGGTGGGGTGATGAGGAAGAGTCAGCCTTGGGTCATTTGCGGCGCACAGACAGCAGACTGGGAGCCCAGGCATCCCGGAGCAGCCTGCCACTGCCTCCCCGCCCAACTGCTGCTGGCGACACTGTCGGCGATGACGAACTTGGGCCACTCCCAGGACCTGGTGTCTCCGCACTCATACCAAAGCCCAGATGTATGGCCGGGGCACAGTTGCTCCCCAGCCTCATGCAGGTGAGCACGTTTCTCAACAGCACCTTGACGTGGGTGGCCCTAGAAATCCGTCCCACGACAGGCAGGAGGCTTCAGGAAGCAGGGTCTGCCCAGGAGGCCCC